>JBAJHW010000003.1:246695664-247336914 GCA_037013535.1 Intellagama lesueurii | reverse complement strand
CCAAACAGGTGTTCAGCAATTCCCAGACCCATCTCCTCCTGCAGGCGCCTACTCAGAGGCAGCACCCAGAGGAGGTCAGGCAGGGAAGCCAGGGTGCTGCCTCTGAGTGGGCACCCATAGTAGGAGGTGGGGCTGGGAACCACCAAACACCTGTTTGGCAAAAAATAAATGAACCAGGACAAACTGCTGAACCAATGATTCATGCCCATCTCTAGATGCTATGTTAGCCTTGGCACAGGGTTTCTTATGCTATAAACACTAGAATACAGAAGTAAGGCTTTCCATTTGATTAGTGTCAGCAGGCCAGATCCACATTCCTCTCAGCTGTAGTATTCATGTATATTTTTCATGCAATTTGCTGAGTTTGCATGCGAAAGCCTCCTATTGCATTGTGTCCATGGTGGCTTCTTTACAAGGCAAAACATCCTGTACCTTACAAAAGCATGAGAAAACAAAGAACCCCTTAATTCATACTCATCTAGTCTCTAACACCAAATCCATACAAAATTCATTAGGCCTTGGTTTTCATTACACATTCAGACTTAAGTCTGTAAAAAGAATGGCTCTGGTTCATGAATCTTTTTTTAAAAAAGCAGGTTCTGATCTATGCTTTTTCATAGCTGCCATCCAAAATTTGTAAGTTTCTAAGGGTTCTTAACATAAGAGTAAATAAGGTTGGATCTTTTTTAATTAATTTGGCTTTCAGAATTTTTTGCGAGTGCCTTGGCCAACACACAAAACAGATTGCAGAAGGTCCAATGCTTAAAATATACTGACCAAAATTCTCTTGTGTAGCTATGCAAATAGCATAACATAGGGAGGCAAATTGCCCCAAGTTAAGAAATCTCCATAGACATTATCAGTGGCACCTTGCGTCATCCAACTGGGCATGCAACAGATAATGTCTGAGGTGATTTCTTAACTTGTAATAATTCATCTCCAAAAATTACGCCATTTGTGTTATGCCAGCATAATTTGTTAAGAGGATTGAGGCCATTAAAATGTTCCTCTGGACATTTAGAATGCATGTCTTGATTAGGGGTTGAATAGAATTTTGTTGAATTTGACACTCCGAGCAAAAGTAGGCTTTTTGCACTTCTAAAGATTTGTTGTAATAAAAATGCACCTTGCCTGAAGAATTCAACCATTTCCAAGGCTTATGGGAAATTTGGATAAACTACATTCACACAAAACAATGCACATCTTTTGAAGTGTGAATGAGTCAAAATGCATGCATTGAGAAAAAGATATGGACAAACACATTCAGCAAGTGACAAATGTGTAAATTCGATAGAATGTGTGAATAAAATGTTTGCATTAGGAAACACGAATAAAGAAAATATGCATACACTTCCATGTGAAGTGAGCCCACAAAGTCTTACAACCCAATACAAAATAAGGATCAGAATAAAATGCAACTAGGACTTGGAGAAACAAATTGAAATTGAGAATGAAGGCTTGTTATTTTTAACATTTCTCTGCAACAGGATCAAAAAGGAGTGCTTAGCTCCTCCTCCTTCACCACTGCTTTCTCCACGGAAAGAGGAAAAGTAGAAAATATAGCAGAAATGTAGGCACAGCGCATGATCATGAATCCTGGAAAACTGGGTTTCATGCTTGCATTAAAAACCTGGACACTAACTATAACCTCTCTTCGGACCCTTCACTTTCATTCATATGTTACTGGCTCAGTCCTCTTCAGAGGAAGCAGATGAGCATGAGTGCCTCATTAAGAAGAAAACCAGAACCAGGACATTAAGGAGGTGCCTGGCCCTGCTGGAAAGGACCAAGTTCCCCAGAAGATGACAAGAGCTTGATGTATAAGGAATATCAGCAACTCCAGGTGTTAGAACAGAAAAAAATAATGAAGGGAGCAGTTCCAGACGTTAGAATAGAGAAAAGAGTGAAGGCAATGTATGAATTCTCAAATGAGATGCCTGTACTAAATAACTAACTAGAACCAACTGAAGAAGGGAGGGTCCCAGGCTAAGGCGATTTAATATGATCATCACAGCCAAACACAAACTGTTAGAAGCAATATTTGTAATCACACTCTGCTGTAGCCCTGCTTGTCTCATGTTGGCCACAACTCCGTCTTGTCAATTTGGACTGTTGTGGGCCTGTTCCTGTTTGATCCCCGTGGCCCTGCCAAAATGATATGCACATGATTTACAGACTGATTACTCGCTGTCATGTCTGACTCTGCTGTTGTGCACTACTTGAAACCTGGCACTGAATACTCAGTGTTTGACTTGGGATAACTCTCAACTCCCTTTTGCTCCTATTTATGTACACATGTTGCCCAGAATACAAAACAACATTCTGCACATGGAGACAGCAACAATGGAGACGGAGAGGAGTTTCCTAGGTGCTCCCCTCTAAGTATCTTTCCAGGAAGCAGGTAAGTAATAATTGAACAGGTCTGAGATTGTCGTATCCTAGTCTTGACATATTCAAACTGAACTGGCCAATGGTCCTCAATTTTTCTAACGAAATGGGTAAAAAGCCCATAGATTGGCAGCTGCTTATTGCTGTCCAGTATTGCTGAAATGAAAAATCATACCATCTATAGTATGAATCTGGTATGTGGCAGCCTTAACTAAGCTAATCAGGTTTGAATCTGGCCAGTGTCAAAGGGAAGACACCTTCTGAAGTTGAGTGAAAACTCACTGGAGTCTCTCCCAGTTTCTCTGGGCTTCAGAAAGCAATTTTCTTTCCTACATTGCTCCAGATGGACAGGAACACAGGATATAACCTCATTTCAGTGCATTCTGGAGTGGAAGGAATGGTAACCAGCAGCGTGTGATTTTTACCATCATCCCTATATTGTTCATAGCAACTCTTCTGGCCTCTGGTTGGTGCTGTGAAATTGGAAAGAGGATGTTTTGGCATGGCGAGCCTCTACTGTACTTCAAACCCCAAATGTAGATTTATATTATAAATTCTGTCTATCAAGATTCTTCATCCTCTCTCATTGCTCAAAGGCAATGCCACATTAAAGATGGTTCAAATTATCATTTTCCCCTCAACAGTGCCCCTGGAAGAATGTTGCACTGTTTCGTAGCATATTTCCACAGAGCTCTGAGGAGGAGGAATGGCAACAATATGACTGAGAAGACATAGAAAGCTGTCTTATACTGAAAACATTGCTCCACCTAGCCAGCATTGTCATCGCTATCAACAACTGACCATGGTTTCAGGCAGTATTCTGCCTTATTCCTACCTAGAGATCTCTGATAATCTCTGATGGTCTCCCAAACCAAAATTTTAGCGGGGTCTGATCCTGCTTAGCAAAACCAGAAAAAATGTGGTATGTTTAATGTGGTGCAATGGAATAGGAGCATATCCATCCTTTGCTACAGAGTCAATTAGTTGTTGTAATTGTTGATTTTGGTTGCTTGCTTGCTTTCCTGACTTTCTACCAACATTGGGACCTGAAGAGAAGGGCAGCATATCAATATTTTAAATAAAGAAATGAATGAACAAATAAACTCTTAATATGGATTAAATATTAGATGCAACATCAAAGATAAATAAATTGTCATATTAAACAACATTTTAAAAAAATTAAAAGCTCATCAGGGAAAAAGAAAAACATGTAACATTCATCATTAAAAATTGTTTCCTCAGGGCCCAGTGAGTCAAAGCATTTGAAACAGAAAGAAGCCAGAAGGGATGTGCCTGCTTTTTGGATATTAAATGTATGTCTCCCATTCTCAAAATGTTTAAAATTCTCTGCTCTGCTTCCAGAAGAGCTCAAAGGCCCTTCCTACAGCAAGAGCACAGTTCTACAGAAGTACAGAGGTACTTTCAGTCAGAGGTGTATGGAAGTGCCATCTGAAAATTCTCCACCCTCTTTATGGGCAAAAAGACTGGAGAGAAAGGGAACCATTTCGCATGATTTCTCTAGAGGAAGGAAACTATTATCCAAGAGTACATTAGCAGTTCACTACATTGTCATCATCTCACCCATGCTTGTTCTTTTGTTGTCCCTGGTGTAGGGCATTCTCTACAATGTTCTGCCCCAGGAACAAGAAAAGTATGGCTTGCGGACTGAATGTGCCCCTCTCATGGACCCTAAGGTACCCCTGTCTCCCATGCCCGCATGCCCCCAATTTTGAAAAAAGGTTGCTCAGGGTCCTCATGTACTGTAAATGATGGGATAATTTCACCACATTTTGGCTCCTTTGAGATATTTTAGGATTGTTTTCTTTCTTTTTAAAAAAAAAGGTCCAAAGTAATTGAGAACAGTTCAGAAGCAGATGAAAATGATACTGCCTGTCAATGTGTGAAGGCTTGAGGAAGGTTATAAGTGGGGGGGGGGGGGGAGAGGAAAGAACCCTAAAGAAAAATAATTTGGAAGTGGGGAGCATGGGAACAAGATGGCAAGAAGGCATGTGCAGACTTTTTACTTTAGAAGTTTACCACACCTGCTGTACACCTAAATTGAAAACTGAAGTGGATGGACCTTTTTTCCTCAGTTTGGGGTGGAAAAAAGAAATATCTCTGTTGTTTTTTCATAAAACATATGTTCTGAGAAACTTTCATTGACCTCTAGTTTCAACCTTACACTATATAACCTGATTATAATAAATGTTTTTTACACACGTTCCTATTGCAAGCTGTTTTTCAACAGCTTATGCAGATGTGGGAGGTGATCCAAATGCTCTCAACAGATGTTCCTTTCTGTGCAAAAATTGGTAACAGCAAATACAGGGTAAATATTTAAAAGATAAATCAATGTTTTATTCCCACAGTTGTTTAACATGATGTTAAGTGGTCTTCACAAGCAATTCTACATGCCTGGTCCTCCTTCAGATTGTTCAAGGTCCCCATGTGCATGCCTGCAGGAGTTCACCAAGTTGCTAGTGGGCTTATGACCGGGCCAAGAATGTGCACAAATCCTGGCTGTACTTGACATGTAGAGAAGTGAAACTACAGGTGCATTTAGTATTTAGTGTCCCTGTTGCTGGTTGTCATGCATGCATCTAGATTCTCAACCTTTTTTTTTTTTTTTTTTTGGCTATGGCCATGAACACAATATGAACGAAATATAGGCAGAATCATGATTGCATAAGTTGCATAACAAACCTTATAAAGGTGATATATGAAGAATTGTTTCCAGTCTGTAGCCCCCTTCAAATGTGCTTGCCCTCCTCCCAGAGCCATATGGCCATTAATGGCTGATCTAAAAGTCAGCAGGGAAACTATGAATGCAAAATTTCTGGGCTTACAGAAAAGGGTGAAATGCTTATTTGGTTCCAGAGCCTGTGTTTGTAAGTTCCATCCTCATCAAAAAAGATTAGACTGCTACAAATGAAGAATATGTTCTCTAAAGGTTCCAGATTGCCGCTGTCAGTTAAGGACAACAATTCTGGGCTAAATGGCAATATAATCTGACCTAGTATAAGGCAGGTTACTGTGTTCCTATGAGAGATCGCCTATGCGATGCTACACAAATAGACCAGATTCAAAATATTTAATGGAGGACTAAACAAATGGAGCAGAAATGGGAGGGATGGTCACAGACCCCTACCACAATGTTCATTTCCCCTTGTTCTTCAATGTTTACAGTGTGCTACAATTATTTACTGATTCTGAATGTCTGCATTTGAACTTGCACAAGCTAGTCCCTGGCTTGCAGGCGTAAACCTCAAAATGGCTGGCACAATCATCCAAATCATGACAATTATATTTTCACAGCCATGGCCACTTGACTGAGCTGACCAATCACATGCAGGACAAGAAACATCTGAATGACTTGCTGGGACCACCACCTCTCAGATTTTTGGCAATGTAGATGGATCCTTATTTGTTTTCCTGAATATTCAACCAGCTCTCATTCTTCTCCTTCCAATGATACCTAAGGTATGTAAATGCATACTAATGTTGATGATGGTGATAAAAATGAAAATGTTACCTCAAGATTCAATAGCCTTTCAGGATACTTGTTTAGAATCCTTTGTTATGGAAAGCAATGACTCTGTTCAGATATTAATTCAGATACAAATGAAAATATGAAAAGATAATGGGAGTCATGCCTTCTTGCCTTGCCCCACCTTTCATTTGTTCAAAAGTCCTGTGTGCTTTGAACATACAAATTCCTATAATATGATCCACACCATTCACTTCTACAGGGTATTCATCATATTTACTAGAATCTACACACATTCACATACAACACATGGGACAGCTTTCACATGGGACCCTATAACATATGGAAGCCACTATTGGCTCAATTCCTCTTTAGTCCTCTATATGTTTATTTCTATACAAACAATTTTTCCCCAAGCAAAGTTATAGTTTAATGAAAGCAATAGGGACCATCATATTTCTTACCCGTTTACTGTCATCTGACAGCTGCTTATTGTTTCTTATTTTTCTCTGTTTATAGTCTTTATGTTGGAAAGAAGGAAGAGAGCAGCCATGTGTACAGCTACCACGTGACTTCGTTTAAGGTGGAATTATGCTTGATATTTGTCAATGTCAGTGTTGAACCATTGTTTTGAAACATCTCACCAGGTTCCAAATGTTTCCAGCTAAAAGGGCTCATTTCCATGTCTGGGTCCTTCCTGTGGCTTCCATAGTTCTCTCACCATGAAGAAAATCACCAAATTATTGAAATGAACTCTGATGTGATGTATTATAGCAAAATATATCTGAGCTTCCTTGGCAATTCTATCTGGATTTATCTCTTGTTCAGGTTGTTGTAGGACAGCATCAAAATGAAATTCCATAGGTAAATATAGAGTGCCTGTTTCTGAATTCTGAAAGATATCTCCCCTGCCTATAGACAGAGAAGAGGTTGAAAAATCTGTGTATAACTTGTTGTCTTCGAAGGTCATCTAAAAGTACGTGTGGAAAGGCAATGATGTAATGATGAAGCAGAACTGCCATCTTGTGATTGAACACTGCAATAAAACCTGTACTTGGACAAATCAGAATGTAAAAACAGGGAAAGGTTTTGGTTTATTTCCCACCAACCCATGTGCCAATATATATAAAACACATTTTTGTAAACATTCTAAGTTCAGATATTTTTCTTTAAAATAATGTGAATAAAAGAGGAAAGGATGTGTGAGACAAAAGATAATCAAATTCAATGGTCATCAAAATATAAAAATGGTGAAGTCTTGTTCATGCCAGCATAAATGTAAAGTTATATCAGTGTAAATGTTCACAAGGGATTGTACTATTCTGTTGCACAATCAGTAGCACATCCCTGGCACAACCAATTGTGCAAAGTGCCAACAGAAGTGCTTCATGAATAGCATTCTGTCTTTGTGCTGCTGCAACTACCATCGGCACAACCTTGAGTTGCGTGTGTGCAGTTACATAACAGGATTTTGGCCATCTTCATGGACCAAAGCAGTATTATATCTGGCATTATTCGAGATAACAAACTGGATTGTCAGTCAACTGTTTGCTTGAAACATGTGTGATGATCAGAAACACTGCAAGGTGGTTTGGTATATAGGGGTGGAAATCAGAAGAATTTGTTATCATAAAAAAGATCCAGACAAGCAAGGTAATATTGGCATTGAAATCATTCCATGCAAGGTTATTCTACACAGATTAGCTTCTAATCTCTATCTTACTTCCTGTGTTCTTTTTTTTTTTTTTTTTTTTTGGTCTTGCATCTCTAATTCAAAAAACAGAAGGGAGATTTGTTGTTGTTGTTTAGTCGTTTAGTCGTGTCCGACTCTTCGGGACCCCATGGACCAGAGCACGCCAGGCCCTCCTGTCTTCCACTGCCTCCCGGAGTTGGGTCAAAGTCATGTTAGTCGCTTCGATGACACTGTCCAACCATCTCATCCTCTGTCGTCCCCTTCTCCTCTTGCCCTCACACTTTGCCAACATCAGGGTCTTTTCCAGGGAGTCTTCTCTTCTCATGAGATGGCCAAAGTATTGGAGCCTCAGCTTCTGGATCTGTCCTTCCAGTGAGCACTCAGGGTTGATTTCCTTTAGAATGGATAGGTTTGTTCTCCTTGCAGTCCAGGGGACTCTCAAGAGCCTCCTCCAGCACCACAGAAGGGAGATAATGACAACCAAAGACACTCATCAGTAATCCTGCTATTCTTCTCAATTATTACAGCCCATTGATGGAAGCTAAGATCAGTGCATTTAAACAGCACATTCTAACCATATGAAATAATATTTTGAATTGAATATATCATAAGCCCCATTAAGGTATCTGGCAAATGCACAAAATTATTCAAACTTTGCTGCTGCTAGTCACAGTCCTATTACAATTAGGTAGCATAAACCAGAAATTGTGTGACTGCTGTGTGCAAGGATCACATGCACAGACATACTCAGGTCACACACTCTACTGTGCATTGAGTCACTTTCCCAGGCAAGCCATTGCATGCATAATTCTCCCTATACTCACTGCATTTTGCAATAGGTTTCTGGATACTCTGTGTGTCTGTATATACAGCATCCCTCAAACATTCTCCTGTCAGGGTTGCCATTTTTCGGTTTGTCTGGGAAGAACAAAGTGGTTACAACAGGGACAGCAAAAATCAAAGCTGCCTTTCAAGGTCCACTCAAGTATAATAAAGCCTGTGTATTTAACTAGGGCAGTTGCTACATGCATAATGGGAAAATGCAATGCAATCCTAACCAAGTTTCCACAGGAATAAATCCCAATGAGTTCAGTGAGAGTTGCTCCCTGGTAAGGTCATTTTGAATTAAAATCTCAATCAAACAAAACTGCAGAAACTGTACTGAAAAAAAAGAGAGTCCTTTATTTGGTAATGAGACAAGCTGGCATCATTCTAGAAGAGGGTTTATTTCTTCTTCTTCACTAAGGATGGAATTCTTTCAATATTCTTCCATTAATATAGAGCTTTTATACTATCTGAGGGTTTCCTTCTGTTCTTTGATTCATGCATTTAAATACTGAGTTGACGGCAACCTTGAACTGGTCCTAATAATCTGAAAACCTTTTCAGTCCACACTAATAAACATGATCACAACTTACTCACCAAGATGACTCAAGAAGGCATCATTATTACCCACTTAGGGTGTATCTGGACAGCCAAGGGCTGATAGGAAACATGGAAAATACTTTTCTTTTGTGAGTATTGAGACAACTGATTGGTTGAAAATTGGGAAAGGAGTACGACAAGGCTGTATATTGTCCCCCTGCTTATTTAACTTATATGCAGAATACATCATGCAAAAGGCAGGACTGGATGAATCCCAAGACGGAATTAAGATTGCCGGAAGAAATATCAACAACCTCAGATATGCAGATGATACCACTCTGATGGCAGAAAGTGAGGAGGAATTAAAGAACCTCTTAATGAGGGTGAAAGAGGAGAGTGCAAAGAATGGTCTGAAGCTCAACATCAAAAAAACTAAGATCATGGCCACTGGTCCCATCACCTCCTGGCAAATAGAAGGGGAAGATATGGAGACAGTGACAGATTTTACTTTCTTGGGCTCCATGATCACTGCAGATGGTGACAGCAGCCACGAAATTAAAAGACGCCTGCTTCTTGGGAGGAAAGCGATGACAAACCTACACAGCATCTTAAAAAGCAGAGACATCACCTTCCCGACAAAGGTCCGCATAGTCAAAGTTATGGTTTTTCCAGTAGCGATGTATGGAAGTGAGAGCTGGACCATAAAGAAGGCTGACCCCCAAAGAATTGATGCTTTTGAATTGTGGTGCTGGAGGAGACTCTTGAGAGTCCCCTGGACTGCAAAGAGAACAAACCTATCCGTTCTAAAGGAAATCAACCCTGAGTGCTCACTGGAAGGACAGATCCTGAAGCTGAGGCTCCAATACTTTGGCCATCTCATGAGAAGACTCCCTGGAAAAGACCCTGATGTTGGCAAAGTGTGAGGGCAAGAGGAGAAGGGGACGACAGAGGATGAGATGGATGGATAGTGTCATCGAAGCTACCAACATGAATTGGACCAAACTCCGGGAGGCAGTGGAAGACAGGAGGGCCTGGCGTGCTCTGGTCCATGGGGTCTCGAAGAGTCGGACACGACTTAATGACTAAACAACAACATGAGACCTAGCAGTCGAACAGCAGTAGAAGAATTCTTGCAAAATTACTTGTTCACTGCATGGCAGGCTGTCTTGACACACTGAATTTTCCTATCATGGAACTACTTATCTCAACAATCCTGCCCCCCCCCCCACATACACAAATACAAGAATGATGGATGTAAACCTTCCCTTGTTTATTTTCCCCTGACAGATAAAAAGATATAAGAACAAAACATTTAAAGAATTTTCTGCCTTCTGCATGTGATTATCAGAGTTCTTGTGCATTTTTCATATTTGCAGACTTTTTTGTCCAAAATTTGTGGGGGTTTTTTAACAAAAACATGAATTTTTGCATATTATAATGTTTTCCATTGTAAAATGCAAAGGGGTGAGAAAATGCTAATGCTGCTGCTGATGGTGGTGGTGGTGGAAAAGCCCTGGTGCCTTTACTTTTGTGCAGGACCAAAACATCTTGCAGTGCTCAACCGTGTGTGTTTTTTTTTTTTTTTTGTGATGTCTCAATGTATCAAGGCACCTCTTTTCACTCAGGATGAGAATTCTGTAAAGTTTGTGCTACATCATTAATGATGTGTGTTTTTTTCATTGAGGTTTCTACAGTTTGCGCAAAATGTCTATGCAAAACTTCTTCCTTTGTGAACTATACAACAGCAAGCACTGGACTGGATGACTGGTTTCAAAAAGAGATGTAGCAGCCCAACCAAAGCTTCTAATTTTTCAAAGTCCATGTAGCAAAAGAGCAGCTATTGTACAATTTGCACAAATTGTTCTCAAAAATGTGAAAAATCTCGTTGCAACTGACAAAAATTATCTCACTGTTGCCAACATTTCTATCCTTTCCCTTCTCTCTCTCTCTCTCTCTCTCTTATTACTTCTTCTGAAGCTTTAAAGCAAATGACCACAGTGCTGTCATAGGGCATATACATTTCCCCTCTCCATGCCTCAGGAAAAACCCCACAAGCTCACCATTCTGTCCTTTTGGCCTCAAATCTGCTTGTTTGCAGTTTCCCATGAGCTCAAAATAGGCCAAGCAGGCAAAAAGCTGCTAACATTGCCCTTTTACTCTGGTAGGGTATGGGAGTTGGTTTAAAATCAATTATTTCAGAGGAGTGGATGTAACCTTTGGAGGTCTAGGGGATGTGCAGCCTTAAGAACTCTGGAAGTTGCCCACCCCTACTCTAAATCATGTGAGATTTACATTATCATTCCAATATTGTCTCTTCTTTTCATGACTGTTTTATCTATCAATAGATAAGAGGAATGAACAGATTTCTCTCTCATACTACAGTCATCTTAATCATTATCATCATGTGCCATCAAGTCAATTCTGACTGATGATGATCATTTTCAGGGTTTTCTTGAAAGTGAATGCTCAGAATTGGTTTACAATTTACGAAGTGGTTCTTCTGAGGTACATCCTGGGTCTGTGCAGCTTGGCCAAGATCAACAGGCTGGCTCTACTCACAGGGAATCAAAGTCCCAACCTCTGGCTCCACAACCAGATACCTAAACCACAAGTGTTCCATTCCTCTGCCTTCTGCTGATGTACAAAGGTTGAGAACCAAATAAATAATCTGGTTTCTTCTATATATATTTTTTCTTCCCTTCAGAGTTTTTTATTATACTACTGGCTGACCATCAAAGTTGTTATTTGTTAGGCAAGGTGGTGATTAATTTCACAGAAGGGACCGTTGATGGTTTTTCATCTTTAGGAGCTTTCTGTACTATGAAATACCCACTAAAAATGCAGTCTGCTTCCAGATAAGTCCAATGCAACAGAATGCTTCCCTCTCAATGAAACCAATTTACATGCTCTTTTGCTGTATCACTTTCTAGAAAGGTCCAAATATTGGAATATGAATTTCAGACCATTATTGCAAGTGTGGCTTCTGACATAAGAAGATAACAGGATTTTTGCCCACCGGTATCTTCTTGTATGAATAACTTAAGCAGCTGACACTTGCTGTTAAAAAAATCCTGAACTCATCAGAAATGAGGAGTGCAAAAATTCGATGTTTATTCTTCTCCGAGTGAGTGAAGCATTTGAAACTGACAAATTATGTAAAATGTTCTGCTGGAGGAATTTTGTGGGGCTCGGAAAATTCTCACTGAGGTGTCTTGTAGTGTCGAGACAGCTTAAATCAATGAGGCAGAGAATTTTGTGGGTATTCTTTGAACCCCTACCAGAAACAAATGGATTAAACCATCCTTATCCTGATCTGATGCATATCAAACACATGTTGGGACATGAATCTGTGATACATGTCATTATCAGGTTCAAGAGTTTCACAGCAAAGGTATGAACTCCTAATAAAAGTATGAACCACAAGTGTTGAAAATGAATATTACAAGCCCATTATTTATGGCTTTCATCAGCACCATTAATAATATACACAGAGAGACATCATCCTTCTCAGCTGACAACTATATTTGAGCTTTTGCTATATATACAACTTCCTTAATGAATTAAACATCTGAACAGAAGCAGACAATCTGAAGTCACTGCAGTAGCTTGGAGTGTCACAGCATAGACTAAGCTCTACCTGTGGCTCCAGCAATTAGCAATTAAAATTTTCATCCGTCAAACATTACAAATCCTTTATTTTTCTTTGCTGACACACATTAAAGCAAGGACTAAGTTTTCAGAAGAAGTTCCAAATTTCACTTGGCTTATGCAGCAATAGATATTATCATATTCTCTATTACTGTAGGTTACAAAATCTCTGTTTCAGTTCTATCAACAAGTGCTTATAAATCATGCCCTTAAGAGGAATCTGGGATATTATCTTGACATGCCAATAACTATCCAGAAGTCCACCTGTTCTGATCATATTTCTTAATGTCTAATGGTAACTGAATAATGCAATTTCCCTCAAGTGTTAGATGTTTGCAGTTCAGTTCTCAATATACTTATTCAGAGGTAAATCCCATTATGCTTAGTGGGACATAGCTCTTTATAAATGTGTTAAGAACTGCAGCCTTAGGCCAGAAATAGATTTTATATGCTATTTCCAAAGCCCGGCCTTTTATTTTCTTTTACCATGTGGCATGAGAATGGGACAATCTGTAGACAAGAATTCAGCCTTTCCAACCTGGCACAGGAGAACTTCCTGACATCTTCCCAGCAAGGAGGAACAATGGCAAAAGGTTGGGATGCAGGAGTGCTTTTATTCAGAGTTCCTGCCATGTCATGGCATTCCCTCTTCCCTGCAACAGTCAAGCCCAATATCTAGCTCCACCCTCTTCTGCCATCACTTTCTTCATGCCACAATGGAGGAGTCCAAACAAGAGAGGTTCCTCCTCATATATGGAATATACATGAGAAAGAACTCTGGAAAATCTAGGCTGTTGTTTACCTACAGAGCCCACATGCAGGCAGAGACCTCTCTTATCTTATCCAGACTGCACTGTTATCAAGTAAAGAAAATGATGACACAGGAGGGTAGCCTTAGACACTTCCTTCTAAGCAGGTATTTTAACACATAATCAAGGCTTTGGTTAGAATTCAGTGCACATTAACTGTGGCTTGTCCTTCCTGCATTGTTTAATCCACTTCATATTTTAGAGTCCAAATCCATCCCCCAACTGCCAAATAGAATCTCCTTCTGCAAACTACGAGGTGACTTTGGATCAACCTGTAGCTGCCTCATGTGAGTTCTGGCTACCTAAACAGTAGTCACAGTATAAATGTTGAAGGTAGATGGGAAAATGTACCTGTAACAATGCATGTGAGATTGGATGGCATGCTTTTGCATATAGTGGCTGAAATCCTATCTGAATCATTGGGGATTTGGTGAGTCAACTTCTCTATAAGTTCCATTGATTCAAATGGGCCTACTCTAGTTATGATTTACTTTAGTGTAGAAAGTTGCAACAATTTAAATAAAGTTAGCGTCCTCAACTGAAAGAGATCTTTCAAAACTGTTATCAAATTATCACATGTCTCTGATGCTACATGGGGAAAATTACGTATGGGTATGAGAAATGAGAGATGTGTCATGCTGCCTTTCTAATATGATGCCCCTGCAATTCCTGCTCTACCAATGTTTCTGCTCAGTGGAAAAGAACATGTGTGTTCATTTGGCCAGCCAGTCAAAGTCTTCAAAGTGCTTTTCAGTAGTCTGTGCAATTAGTTTGGGAGATAATCCACTGTTACTATACCTGTGTTACAGTGGCATGAAGGCCATAATGTTGAAAGGCAGGATTCTGCTAATTGAATTCATGTCTAAGAAAAGTTTTGAACATTTATGCCAGTGTCTAGAGACACTATTCTGTTCTCTGGTTTATGAATGTGAGAAATATCCCATAGGTGCTTCTGTACCTATGATTCAAAAGGCCAGGAAATGGCCCAATATTGCTGTACAAAATCGTCTCTGCATTACCAGCAAGAAAAAGGATGCCAAGCTTTACATAGCAAAGGACAGCCTGAATGTTGACAACACAAATGGCAGCAGTCAAGATGGTCTACAGGATACCCTCTTGTGCTTGCTACCATTCATAAAGTGACACCAAGCAAGGGAAAATCCCAGAACCTGCCTTCTTTTTTCATCAGTTAACCACTTCTCACTCAAACACAAAGCAATTGTGAGGGCTGTTTTTCAACAAGTATCACAATAATACTGAAAAAAATGCTCTTCATAAAACCCTTCCTTCTTGTTTTAATTACCCAGGTTCCCCACTCCTCTTCTTACCAAAAGCTGAAATACTCCCAGATTCTCAGGCTTAGAAACAGGGCAGTGAAGTTAGAGATACATTTTGACTCTGTACTCTCCAAAATATCTGTTGATGGGCTGAACAGTATTTGAATAAGTATCATTAAACAAAGAATAATACTAAAATCTGTTGTCAGCATCAACTAAAAATGTTGGTATTAATCATTTAAGGGGAAAAGCAAAGATCCTAATTTAGAAATTTATGTTAATGGACACCCATTTGTGGATGTGTGGGAATTGTTCAAACTAAAGGAAGAATAGCTATTTTTGTGAACCAAACAAGTCCCCCTCTCTCTGACTTGCTCTGTATTTAGTGTTACAGATTGCTAACAGTGACTACAGATTCTATATGCTAGCTGAAGAATGCTTCCATGGCAACACATAAAATAGATATTTTGCTTATGAGTCTGAAAATTAGAAGTACATTTGTTAGGTTGAAGCCTTTGCTGCAAACCCAAATACAAATTAGCATCTGCAAAGATTTGGTGGCATGGTGTGAAAACTGATTTTATACAGCAGCATCCAACTTCACACTTTGACTTCAATGTACAGAGCAACATACCCTCCAATGGATTTACAGGGAACACATGAAAAGCATATGAGAACTGCTTCTTTATTTACTGCTGACTTTGTTCAAAGCCTGATTTGTTTGGCAGCTCAACATCCTACTGCCAAGAAAATGTAATTTACTGCTTTGTTTGGAAAAGCGCAGTTTGATTCTGCCAGATCTTCTGCCTACTACAATGATTTACTACCACGCAAGGGACACAACATGTGGAAGAAAGAAAAGCAGAGAGTTACTACAGCACAAACAGAGTGCAACACAATATCCCTATTTGCATCACAACTGACCTTTTAGCAAATCAAGGGCATGATGCAGACCTATCTACTCTAGCTAGAGGGGAAGTTCCTTTACCTTGATATGAACTATTTTACTGAGTTCACCCACAAGGCATCTTCATTTATGTTACTGTGGTAGCATAGTAAGACAGTACTAGATATAATGTTAGGCAGAAGGAATTAGATGGGCAGTATACAGATCACTAGAGGAAGAAAGAGTAGACAAGTAATTCTCATGCTTTGATACCTTGCATCCTTCTAATCATCTTACAAAAGAATTTGTGTTCCACCATGGTAGAAAAAGAAAATTCACTTTTTCCAATAGGAAGATATATTGGTTAATGTGCATCTCATTGTTATATTTATGATTTACAGTAGGGTTTGCAGAAGCTCACCTACCTACTCTCTAACTGAATAAAAGCCATACAGAAGTGTGGAGCTGACCCACACTTTTAGTCAGTAGGAGAAACTCTAACCCAATCCACCCCTATGTCCATTACATTTTCAGTGCATTTCCAAATCTCAGGTTTTTTTAAAAAACAAATCTCACAAATGTGAGGGAATGAAAATGGCTATGACCTGGGAGGGCGGGGTTTACAGATAGGGATGTGACATTTGTTGTTGCTTTAAAAAAGAAAAACTCCAAATCACAGCATTCTCCATTCTGGGAGTTCCACCTAGCAGACCTGCCCCAAATTTGTGCTCCCTTGGAGAAAAACTGGTCATGCCCTGGAATAGGCTGAGATCCAGCCTAGTGTGCTATTAAAAATGGAAACTGTCCTAGTTTTGTAACTGAAACTTCCAGAATGGAGAGTTCTGGGGTTTGGATTCCCTGTACAAACACACACACACACACACACACACACACACACAGAGAGAGAGAGAGAGAGAGAGAGAGAGAGAGAGAGAGAGAGAGAGAGAGAGAGAGAGAGAGAGAATGACATGTCCCTAGTATAGAGTGCCCTAATATCTATCCACTCAAAGCCCATATAGCAACCGTGTTTCTTCTGTCACACACAGCCTCAATCCTAATAGTGCAATGATATTTTAGTAAAGTTTAGGGAACTAAAGGCTTGGCTAGACAACCAACCTGAAGCAGGCAGGATCAAGCTAAATAGGGTAGCTTAAGATGAGTTAAGGTCAGACAGAGATGCATGGTACGATCCTCCCATCCGCATGAATGGATGGAAGGGTCAGGAAGCCACATCCACAGAATCAGGGAACTACACCTTACCTTAAGTGACCTTGTTTAGCACAATCAAAATCTTCTTTCACTTTAAAGGGAATGATTGCTTTCTTTTAAAGAGAAAGATTTCTCAAGATCATTAAGGCTATTCTTTTGAAGAGCTGCTTAATTGGAAACTTCTGCTAGGCTCTCCTTTGGAGGGCAGGGCAAAGCAGATATTTCACATTTCTTTTTAATTGTTGCTTATCAGCAACACTTTGAAAGGTTTTTTTAAAAGCCCTGTTAAAACATTGCTGATTCTCTCTGTCTGTTAACAACCATTAACTTGTTAACTCCCAGAATGGAGAGCTCATTTTTAATGATCTTGGGAAATGCAGAGCTTTTCCTTTAAATCTTTCTTGCTGCTCTCCTTTGGAGGGAAAGTTTATTTCCTTGTTGCTAAAAAATCAGATGGAGGAATTTTCCCCACCTAGAATTTTTCTCTCCAATTTGGAGGGAGGGGCACAAAGAGCAGTTCTGTGAGGAGGGGGTCTTAATGCATCTCCAGTATCTGCACAATTCTGTCATTCTCCCAGAAGTCCACTATTTGTTGTTCTTTAGTCGTTAAGTCATGTCCGACTCTTTGTGACCCCATGGACCAGAGCACGCCAGGTCATCCTCTCTTCCAATGCCTCCCGGAGTTTGGTCAAATTCATGTTGGTAGCTTCGATGACACTGTCCAACCATCTCGTCCTCTGTCGTCCCCTTCTCCTCTTGCCTTCACTCTTTTCCAACATCAGGGTCTTTTCCAGGGAGATTTCTCTTCTCATGAGATGGCCAAAGTATTGGAGCCTCAGCTTCAGGATCTGTCCTTCCAGTGAGCACTCAGGGTTGATTTCCTTTAGAACGGATAGGTTTGATCTCCGTGCAGTCCAGGGGACTCTCAAGAGTCTCCTCCAGCACCACAATTCAAAAGCATCAATTCTTCGGCGGTCAGCCTTCTTTATGGTCCAGCTCTCACTTCTATACATCACTACTGGAAAAACCATAACTTTGACTATGCAGACCTTTGTCGGCAAGGTGATGTCTCTGCTTTTTAAGATGCTGTCTAGGTTTGTCATCACTTTCCTCCCAAGAAGCAGGCGTCTTTTAATTTCATGGCTGCTGTCACCATCTGCAGTGATCATGGAGCCCAAGAAAGTCAAATCTGTCACTGCCTCCATATCTTCCCCTTCTATTTGCCAGGAGGTGATGGGACCAGTGGCCATGATCTTAGTTTTTTTGATGTTGAGCTTCAGACCATTTTTTGCGCTCTCCTCTTTCACCCTCATTAAGAGGTTCTTTAATTCCTCCTCACTTTCTGCCATCAGAGTGGTATCATCTGCATATCTGAGGTTGTTGATATTTCTTCCAGCAATCTTAATTCCGGCTTGGGATTCCTCCAGTCCAGCCTTTTGCATGATGTATTCTGCATATAAGTTAAATAAGCAGGGAGACAGTATACAGCCTTGTCGTACTCCTTTCCCAATTTTGAACCAATCAGTTGTTCCATATTCAGTTCTAACTGTTGCTTCCTGTCCCACATATAGATTTCTCAGGAGACAGATAAGGTGGTCAGGCACTCCCATTTCTTTTAGAACTTGCCATAGTTTGCTATGGTCCACACAGTCAAAGACTTTTGCGTAGTCAATGAAGCAGAAGTCGATGTTTTTCTGGAACTCTCTGGCTTTCTCCATAATCCAGCGCATGTTAGCAATTTGGTCTCTGGTTCCTCTGCCCCTTTGAAATCCAGCTTGTACTTCTGGGTACAAATCCAGCTTGTCCACTATTGTCCACTATTACGATCCTATTATTATATTATTTCCTATATTAAGGAAAACAGACATGAAAATACATGTGCCTTTTTTGGGCTAACCCTTTTTTAAAAAGTTGCAGACTTTAGAATAAAGAGAAGCTTAATACACTCCATGTCCCTTTTGGGGGGTAGGAATGACATTAGCTGTTTAGATTTTCTTTTCTTCACTTAAACAGCTAATTGATAAGATTCCAGCTCTTTAAAATGTTTCTGTATTTCCTGTCCTAGCTGGTTGGATAGCTCAGTGAGTTAGATAGCTGGCTGTGGAGCCAGAGGTCGATTTCTCACTGTGCATCCAGTAAGAGCCAGCCTGTGTGGCCTTGGGCAAGCTGCAAGTTCTAGGGTGCCTCCAGAAGAAGGGAATGATAAACCACTTCTGAGTATTCTCTGCCTAGAAAACTCTGTAAAGGATCACCATAAGTCAGAATTTACATGACAGCACATAATAATAAGTATTATTCTCTGTCTTGGACTGGAGCCATATAGAGTCACATAAAGCCTGGGTTGTGGATTTTTCAGCTGACACATATTTACATTTGTCAAGCAACATATTGAAAAATTATCAAGATAGCTTCCCATGGACTTTACCAGGGTACCTTTGTCTGGGAAAAATCAATATAAGAACTGCAGATGATATTGTCCTCTTAACAGCTGTGCTGCTGACAAGACCAACTCTGAAGTTGCCATTACTATCATATGAGAGAGAAGTTGTTTCTCTGCTGCCAAGAAAGATGGGGAATACACTTCTCCTTGGCTTTCATTTGTTTATTGTCTCTTCTGCTCAGAAAATTAAATTTCATGAAGCTTATTCTTATAGATTGAATGCCTTCTGCAAAAACAAATTGCTATAGTCTTTTTGGTGTTTTCAATAAATTAAACCTAAATGTTCAAGCCAATTTTGCAGTCACACAAAGTAGATTTACAAGATTTTCTCTTCTGAAAATATAAGCTTAATGAACAAGTGCTATACTTTGCACCTGTCACAAGATATTTATTGCTTTATTTCATTACCATGTGCTGTCAACCATTAATTCAAATTGTTCAGAGGGAGAAAAAAGCTCCCAGTCTTTCCAGCATCTCAGATTAGATTCCTTCACCTTGAACGTTCTTCTTCATTGACATTCTCCATTTGAATCACAAATCCTGGTTACGGAGCTGTTTGTGAGTTCTGCTAATCTTACAGGCTTGGGTTTGGGCCACAACGTCTTCCTTTTATAATTAAAAGTACCAGAAAAGGCCCCATGATAATTAAATTGGGGAAGGGAATATGTTTTAAATGTGATAATAAATCAAACCAATCAACTTGATTATATTAATACTCACTTATGCTTCTTAAATAAGCATATTTCAATTTGAAAAGAAACTTATTAGGTCAAATCCATACTGAAGTTGCGACTAAGTTTCACTGGCAAGTGGGCTACACTCCTGAATCAGTGGGGATTTGGTAAGCGAAATCCTCCATATGTTCTGTTGATTCAAATGGGCCTACTAATTTACTTTTAAGTTGCCCATTTGAATCAATAAAACTTCTAGAAGCATTGACTCATGAAATCCCCATTGAGTCGATGGGCTTACTGTAGTGCGACTTACTGTGCCAAACAGAAGGATTTCAGCCAAAGGATTGATTGGGAAATTAGCTGAACTTGTCCCCACTAAAATAATGGGACATGTTACTTGTGACTTGTCCCATTCATTTCAAAGGAAAGCTAAAGGTGGGTATGAGTATTCAAGGTAATAAAAATATCAAGGTGCTATTCCAATGTTAAACGCTGAAATCCAAAATCTTCACTGCCATATCATCCTTGCACCCTATCTGCTCCCCCTCACCAAACATTGGAAAGGGGTAATAGAAGGCAGGAAACATCTTCAGTCCTGAAGACAGAACTGGTCTTGGTCTGGTCTTGGAACTTGGTCTTGGAACTTGGTCTTGGAAGAAAGGACTCGTTGACTCATGCAAGCCTATACAGATATCTGCTCAAAGGTAGGACCCCTTGACTTCAGATGGACTTACTTCTAAGTAAATATATATAAGATCACAGCCTCAGAATCTTTTTGACTTTTTGGGATGCTGGTAGATATGTGCAAATGGTAGATCCTCATTTGTTACAAGTTACTTCCATTTGAGTAGTATTTGCATATTTTAGCTTTGGAACAGCAGTTTTTAAAAACTGGTCATGTTATAAAGCATTATATCTCTAGCAGTTATTCTACACTCTCTTTTTTCAGCATTCAGAGGGGACAGGGGGAAAAAGAAAGCCAAACCGCTGGCAGTGATGGCAGCAGAATCCGGATTCTGAAGGATTTATATTTTTTTAAAAAAAAATAAAAAAATTAAATTTATATTTAAAAAAATAAAAAAATAAAAAAACCACTGAAGGAATATACTGTGTTTTGACTGAATTTGTTCAGAGTTGCAGTCAAACATACTGTGCAATATAGCTCTTTCTTTGCCCTCAGAGCAGCTCTGAGTGGCAGCCAACTAAGTACACTATTATTTCCCATTTTGGGTGAAAACCTCCAATAAAATTTAAGACTTCCATCACAGGTCTAATTTTACCTAAATACACAGAGTGATATTATATTTATCAATTCATGGGGTCCCTTTTTGCAATGAGAGTTCAGTTACGAGGAGCTGAACATATGGCCAAAATAAATATATTTGCCTCCAGAGGGAAGATAAGATGTGCTGCTATTGTTCGGAAGACGCTTTCTGAGATCTTCAAGAAAGAAATTGCTCAGTTTAGTTTTGTAAAAAGAATATCCACTGAAAGGGTTTCATGGGTCTGGACAGCAAATGTCCTAGATCATTTTGGATTCCTCGTTTATATTTTTATTTATTTATTTAAAACATTTCTACCCTGCCTTTCTCCTTATGAAGGACCCAAGGCAGCTTACCTCATTGAAGACAACTTAAAGCTAAAAACAGTAAGTATATAAACACTAAAAAGGATTTTAAAAAATACCACAGTAAAAGATGGTAAACAGAAACAACAGCAAAACACATTCAAAGCAATGAGGCACAACAATCCATTTAAGAACCCCACTCAGGTAGTCAGTCATTAAGGGAAAACTTGCTTGAAGAGAAAGGTCTTTGCCTGCTTACAGAAGGACAGCAAACATGGGGCCAGCCTGTTTAATTCAAGACTGCATCTATTGGCTGAAATCCTGTTCCATGAGTTACATGACATAAGGCTGACAACATTTTTGGTGACGGCATTTTTAAAAAAAATACTTTCCAATTCCCTTAAATATTTTAATCAATGATTGACGAGGATGGCCATCTCTCACAGCTCTTGGGTGATAGGCCCATACTTGCTTACAGGCATCCCCCTCCCTCCAAAAAACTTAGCTGCTCACTCGTAACTGCCACCCATATAGCAAGGATGGAAATACAGGGGTCACACTCAGCAATCAATCCAAATGCCAACTTTTTTCCTGCGGTTTCTCTGGCAACATATGGACCTAATAATGTCGCTCACAACATCAGGGGCTCATTCACTTGCTGATTGCTCATTCACCTTGATCACACCTTCAGAAGCAGACAAGGATATATTGGCAGCCAGTATGGGCAAGTGAACTGGAAGAACTCAACAATCCAGTTGATAGTTCCTTTGGAGAAGCCTTGGGGCTTGGGCCAGTTCTGCCAGTGAGGTGCTGGATGATGAGAAAAGCCTGGCAAACGTGAGACCTATTTGCCTGAGAGAAGGACGGAAACTTAGGAAATCTGAGCAAAATCAGGATCAGCAATGCATCGCAAGGTCTCCTAACAAGTAACTGGAAACAGCTGGGTATCTGGAAGAGGCCTACTGAGAGCTATAAATTCTTAGACTCCATAAGTCTAAGCTTGTTGTGGAACACAGCTCATTGTAAACCAAGATAAGAAGTCAGGCTTATAGTCCAAATTATTTTCAATATAGTCTTTAAAAACTATGTTTATTTAGCGGCACATTACTTGCTTTGATTCAATATGTATAGTAAGCAATGCTTATGCATAATGGGATATATGTCCAAGGTGACTTAATCAGTACAATTTAACTGCTTTCATTGAGCATAGTGATACAGTTGGATAATACGTTCAATTAACTTCTAAAAATGGCTATCAATGTTTTCGGTTGCTGTACTGAAAATTCCAAAGTCCAAGTTAATAAATATCCAATTGATAACAACTAGATTTTGTTCATCCAAATGATGCTTGAGATTTGGTATTTAATTACATAAACTGTACATTATGCTAATTAGGCAGCAGTTTGTTATTCCCTAGAGGGTCTTAGTGCTGTAATAAAATGACATTCATGTAAACAATAGCAGTAAATGCTCCTTTGCTTCTCCCTGCATACTACATCCACCCCACAAGATGTTACTAAAATGTCCACTACTTGCTACTGCCTAATTCTTTTTTAACAAGCATAGGTCATTAAAAAAAAATTGGCACTGATGATATATAAGATATTTTCTGACCCTATGAGTATTCCAGTCCATTAAAAATTTACAGGAGGGTTAGCACTGTGGCTGGGCTTCTGGTTAGTAAAAAAGGTTAATATACCCTTCCTTATATTCTGAACCCCCAGACAATGTCAATGCCCCCCCATGGAAAAATTCAGAGAGGCCCAACCTACTGACAAGAGAGCATGCCACTGGGTACCATGGTTTGCCATGTTAAATTGGCTAAGATCAAGATAACAACAACAACAATGCAAAAAGGCAGTTGCTTTCTCTCCCTCAGGCCATTGTTTAAGTCCTGGCTGTTCTTTGTCTGTAAAAGACATGTTCATGGTGGGTGGCTAGAATTTGGGGAAGCTGCTAATGGCTCTTCAAATGGAAGTACCATAGAATGCCTCCACTGGAGATCTAGTTATATGTAGATTCTGAAACTCAATAAAATACAATGCAGAAGGACTAAAATGTCCTAAAACATGAGAGTTTATTTGTGGCATATTGAAATGAGTTTTGTGTTCCTTTTTGTTTAAAAAAGCATATAGTAGATAATAGTAGATAATATTACACTCATTCGGGGCTACTAGATAGTGTTGGATTACGATTCAGGAAACCTGGATTAAAATGCCTACTTGACCATGGAAGCTCACTGAGGGGGTAGGCGAGGCACTGGTGATACCACTCCTTAAACATCTCACATACTATGAAAGGGCCCCTTAAGTCAGATCTGACTGGACCACATTTAACACAGGGATCATCATTTTCCCTATGTTACATGAGCCAGTCCCAAGCTGAGTGGAGCTCACTGGTAATGTTGAAGAGTCTAAGAACTTCACCACCACCCCTCATTTTTAACTGCTAGCCTTGCATTGTTACAAAATGCATAAACATATCTACATAAATATGGGGTGGATGGGTTGTGAAGAACAAGGGAACAATGTCAGGGAACAATGCATGGCTGATTTTAATGAGTTCAGCTTGGTGGACACAGCTTGTAGTTGTGTTTACTAAAAGTGCCCTATATTCATTTCTAAAATGTGTTAGTAATATTGGGAAGTTGGGGAGAGTGTAGATCAAAACAGATGGACAATTGCAAATGAAAGGGTTTTAATTTGGTGTCACTTCTACAATAACTTTTAATTTGATAAGTTAAAAAAAAAAGGCTAACGTCTTGTTGCTTAGTGTAGTAAATCACCACTAGAGTAGGACAATGGAATCAATGGGGATTTGGTAAGTCAATTCCCCTGTAAGTTCCATTGACTCAGTGACCCTACTCTAGTTGAAATTTATTATGCTAACAGCATTTCAGCCATTGTGTGTTGGATTTGTATCTAAGAATTCATTGCTAAAGATCACTGTTCTTCACTGTTTTGCTTAAGATCACTTTTCCCAAAAATCAAAGTAAAATTTAAGCCTAAATTAGCAATGCTGAAATACCAACAGGGAAGCACAGTATCTGACCAGGAGAAAATAAAAAGAAGGTGGAAATGGAAGACCTATACAAAAGAGATAAAAGGATGATAGACTCTTTGAAGAGGTTTCTGATGATGAAGAACTTGCAGATCTAGAAAATGAAGTTCTGAAAGTACTGGAAATAAATAAATTACAGTAGGAACCTCCTATCCATGGGATCAGTATCTGAGGTTTCACTTGTTCGCTGCCTGAAAATATTAAATAAAAAACTCCAGAAATATGTATTTATATGTGTTTCCAAGTAGTATTACCAGAACTGGTTACTAGAGGAAACCAGAGACTATGCTATATATTGGATTCGCTATTATCCGCAGTTTCCAGGATCTGCGGGAGCAGGCTTGGAACCAATCACCCATGGATATTGTGTTCCTCAGTGGTAGATGGCATGCCAATAGAAGTGTTTCAACCCACAAAGACTGAATCTGTCAAAATCCTAACAAGATGTCAACAAATATGGAAAATAAAACAATGGCCCATAGACTGTAAACACTCAACATACATTCTAGTCCCTAAGAAAGGTGATGCCAAGGAGTGCAGTAACTATAAGACCATTGCTTTAATTTCTCGTGCAAGCAAAGTGATGTTCAAAGTGTTGCAACAAAGGATTTTCCCTTATATGGAGTGAGAAATGCCTGATGTTCAACCTGGATTTTGAAAAGGAAGAGACACTAGAGATCATATTGCAAATATCTGCTTGCTGCTGGAGAGTACCAATGAATTTCAGAAGAAGATTAGTCTATGCCTTATAGACTACACAAAGCCTTTGATTGTGTAGATCATGAGAAACTATGGGTCATTCTGACAGAAGCTGGTGTGCCTCAGCACTTGATTGTTCTGATGCGCAACTTGTATCGTGGACAAAAAGCTACAGTTAGGACAGAATATGGAGATACAGAATAGTTTCCTATGAGCAAAGGTGTTCCCTTATCTGTTCGATCTGTAAGCCGAATATATCATATGGAAAGCTGCACTAGATTCAGACGTAGGAGGAGTGAAAATTGGTGGAAGAAACATCAATAATTTAAGATATGCAGGCGACACTATCTTACTGGCAGAAAGCAGCAATGACTTGAAATAACTTTTAGTGAAAGTGCCAAAGCAGGACTGCAACTGAATGTTACAGAAAACAAAACTCAGGACTACAGAAAAACTACACAACTTCAGTGCCAATAATGAAGAAACTGAAATAGAGGTTTTGTATACCTTGGTTCAGTTATCAGTCATCATCATAGAATCGTTGTAGGGTTGGAAGGGACTTTGGAGGTCTTCTAGTCCAATCCCCTGCCCAGGGCAGGAGACCACATACCATTCTGGACCTCATACCATCCCAGACAGATGCCTGTCCAATCTTTTCTTGAAAATCTCCAGCAATGGGGCACCCATAACATCGGGAGGCAAGCTGTTCCACTGCTTAATAGTTCTCACCGTCAGGAAATTCCTCCTTATTTCCAGGTTGGATCTCCCTCTGATGAGTTTCCACCCATTGGTTCTTGTCCTACCCTCAGGCGCAATGGAGAATAAATCAATGCCCTCTTCCCTGTGGCAACCCTTCAGAAATTGGAAGACTGCAGCCAAAAAATCAGAAGAAGACTGAGACTTGGAAAGGCAGCAATGAAGGAATTAATAAAGACAATCAAGTGTAATATGTGTCACTGTGAGACCAAGACCAAGATAATCCACACTATTTATTTATTTATTTTATTTTATTTATTTATTTAACTTATATGCCGCCCACACTACCCAAAGGTCTCTGGGCGGCTTACAACAGTTAAAATACAATAAAAAGACAAAACAATTAAAATGCAATTAAAATATATACTCTAAAAATTGCCATCAGGACCCACAGTTGATATTATTTCAATTAAAAGCCTTCTGGAACAGGAAGGTTTTGACCTGGCGCCAAAATGTCATCAGCGTCGGCGCCAGACGAATCTCAGTCGGGAGGGCATTCCATAGTCTGGGGGCAGCTGCCGAAAAGGCCCTTTGTCTACAAGCCATCCCTCTTACCTCCTTGAGGGACGGCTCTTTCAAAAGGGCCCCCTGGCTAGATCTTAACTGCCGGGTAGGTTCATATGGAAGGAGGCGGTCCTTCAGGTATCCAGGGCCCAAGCCGTTTAGGGCTTTATATGTCAAAACAAGCACTTTGAATTGGGCCCGGGCAGCAACTGGTAGCCAATGTAATTTAAACAGAATCGGCTTGATGTGTTCCCTAGCGGCCCCACCACTCACCAGCCGCGCAGCTCGATTCTGAACCAGTTGCAGTCGCCGGACCGTCTTCAAAGGCAGCCCCACGTAGAGCGCATTGCAGTAATCTATGCGAGATGTTACCAGTGCATGTGTAACTGTCATGAGACTCCGCTCGTCCAGGTAGGGCCGTAGCTGGTATAATTTCCGCAGCTGAAGGAAGGTGCCCCTGGCCACCGAGTCCACCTGGGCTTCCAGTGTTAGACTGGGGTCCAGGAGCACCCCCAAGCTATGGACCCTGTCCCTTAGGGGGAGTGTAACCCCATTCAGGGCAGGGAAATGGCCCTCCAGCCTGTCCGGTGAAGCACCCACTAACAGCACTTCCGTCTTGTCTGGATTGAGTTTCAATTTATTAACCCTCATCCAGTCCATTATCAGGTCCAGACACGAGTTCAGCACAGAAACCGCCTCACCTGGATTGGTGAAAAACGAGAGGTAGAGCTGAGTATTGTCAGCATATTGCTGACTCCTCAGCCCAAACCTCCTGATGACCTCTCCCAGCGGTTTCATGTAGATGTTAAACAGCATGGGGGACAGTATCGAGCCCTGAGGAACCCCGTGACATAAATGCCATGGGACAGAGCAACTGTCCCCCAGCACCACCCTCTGGACACGGTCAGCCAGGAAGGAGCGGAACCACCGTAAAACAGTGCCCCCAACTCCCAACCCAGCCAGCCTATCCAGAAGGACACCATGGTCGATGGTGTCGAAAGCCGCTGAGAGGTCCAGGAGTATCAACAGGGTCACACTCCCCCTGTCTCTCTCCCGGCAAAGGTCATCGTACAGGGCGACCAAGGCAGTCTCCGTACCAAAACCCGGCCTGAAACCCGATTGAAATGGATCCAGAAAATCTGTTTCATCCAGCAGCGCCTGGAGTTGCCCGGCCACAACCCGCTCCAACACTTTGCCCAAATAAGGGAGGTTCGCCACTGGTCGGTAGTTAACCACCAGCCTTGGGTCCAGGTTAGGCTTTTTTAGGAGTGGCCGAATTACCGCCTCTTTCAAGGTGGTTGGGACCACTCCCTCTCTCAAAGAGGCATTCACGGCCTCCTGGACCCAGGTGCGAACCCCCCTGGCAGATCTTCCAATTAGCCAAGACGGGCAAGGGTCGAGCGGAGTGGTGGTAGAACGGACAGATCCAAGCACCCTGTCCACATCCTCAGGTCTCAACAATTGAAACTCATCCATTAATACTTGACCTAAGTACGGCACACTGGACACATCCTCTGATTCTGCAGTAACAGTGGAGTCCAACCCACTGCGAATCTGAGCAATTTTTCCCTCAAAATGAATGGCAAACTCATCACAGCGAGCTGATGAGCAGTCCGGGACCTCCACCGGATTTCCCGGTTGAAGAAGATCCCGGACCACCCGAAACAGCTCTGCTGGACGACATTCTGAGGAAGCAATACGGCTGGAGAAATATTGCCGTTTTGCCAGCCGTATTGCCACGAAATAGGCCTGATAATGGGCTCTAAGTCGTGTTCGATCGGACTCCCAGCAGGATTTCCTCCACCTGCGCTCCAGCCGTCTCCCCTCTCACTTCATTGCCCGCAGTTCAGAAGTATACCAAGGAGCTGTCTGGGCTCTGCGTGCAGGGAGAGGGCGCTTAGGCGCAATCGTGTCAACCGCCCGGGTCATCTCCCTATTCCATAGGGTGACCTGAGCTTCGACAGGAGCGCCGACCATATCAGACGGATAATCCCCCAGAGCATTCAGGAAACCATCTGGATCCATTAGTCTCCGAGGGCGGATCATCTTAATAGATCCCCCACCCTTGCAGAGGGGAGAAGAAGCTAATAGACTAAACTTGACCAGGAGGTGGTCTGACCATGACAATGGGGTCACAACCAGCCCCTCCACATCCAAACCACCATCTTCCAGTCCCGTTGAGAAAACCAGGTCCGAGGTATGGCCCTTCTCATGTGTCGGGCCGATGACACATTGAGACAGCCCCATGGTTGTCATGGCGGCCATGAAGTCCTGAGCCGCCCCAGTCAAGGCAGCCTCAGCATGGATGTTGAGGTCCCCCAGCACCAACAGCCTGGGAGTCCTCAACACCAGGTCCGAGACTACCTCCGTCAGCTCAGGCAGGGAGACTGTTGGTATGCAGCAGGGTGGGCGGTACACCAACAGAATCCCCAATCTGTCTCGTAAGCCCAACACACAATACAGGCCCTCAAGACCTCCTCTCAAAGGGATAGGAAGCTTGGTCAAGGAGATAGAACTCCTATAGACTATAGCAACTCCCCCTCCCTGACCCTCCGAGCGACATTGGTGCTGGACCAAGTACCCAGGCGGACACAGCTGGGAGAGGGGAACACCACCCTCCTCTCCCACCCAGGTCTCAGTAATGCACGCCAGGTCAGCACCCTCATCCAGAATTACATCATCGATGAGGGCAGTCTTATTTTGTACTGACCTGGCGTTCATCAACAGCACTGTGTGGCTCGAGGGTTTGCTGATATCGTCACCTGATACCACCTGGTTGGGGGTAGGACTAGAAGAGGGGATAGATGTAAGATATCTAACCTCTCTTCTCCTACGTGGGCATGTTCTACCCCCACCGCCATTCCTTCCCCTACCCAGCACCACCTCAATGGCTGCCCCCTCCAACGCCCTCCCCCCTTCCTGTTCCCTCAAATCCACTGTGGGTCTCTCTTAATTGATGGCAATTAATCACAATTTAAAAATAAATAAAAAATAAAACCCTTCTAAAGCCCCTTCTCTCCCCCCGCCCATCCATGTGGCTGATGTTGAGGAGGGGGTGAGGCAGCCAGGAGCAGCAGGGCCCAGTCCTGCAAAAACAGAGGGAGACCGAGCCAGCTCCCTCGGAAAAGAGTTGGCAGCCGGCAGGAGCCCAACCACAGTCCCACTGTCTCCCACACAGTGAGCTGCAGCAGGCAGATAGTCTTCGGCTCCCCCGAGTGCAGGAACGCTGGTCCAGTAGGGTCCCAAGAGGAGCTCCGGCTTAAAAGCCCTCTCTCCCCCTGAGCCAGGTGGCTGATGTTGAGAGGGGGTGAGGCAGCCAGGAGCAGCAGGGCCCAGTCCTGCAAAAACAGAGGGAGACCGAGCCAGCTCCCCCGGAAAAGAGTTGGCAGCCGGCAGGAGCCCAACCACAGTCCCACTGTCTCCCACACAGTGAGCTGCAGCAGGCAGATAGTCTTCGGCTCCCCCGAGTGCAGGAACGCTGGTCCAGTAGGGTCCCAAGAGGAGCTCCGGCTTAAAAGCCCTCTCTCCCCCTGAGCCAGGTGGCTGATGTTGAGAGGGGGTGAGGCAGCCAGGAGCAGCAGGGCCCAGTCCTGCAAAAACAGAGGGAGACCGAGCCAGCTCCCCCGGAAAAGAGTTGGCAGCCGGCAGGAGCCCAACCACAGTCCCACTGTCTCCCACACAGTGAGCTGCAGCAGGCAGATAGTCTTCGGCTCCCCCGAGTGCAGGAACGCTGGTCCAGTAGGGTCCCAAGAGGAGCTCCGGCTTAAAAGCCCTCTCTCCCCCTGAGCCAGGTGGCTGATGTTGAGAGGGGGTGAGGCAGCCAGGAGCAGCAGGGCCCAGTCCTGCAAAAACAGAGGGAGACCGAGCCAGCTCCCCCGGAAAAGAGTTGGCAGCCGGCAGGAGCCCAACCACAGTCCCACTGTCTCCCACACAGTGAGCTGCAGCAGGCAGATAGTCTTCGGCTCCCCCGAGTGCAGGAACGCTGGTCCAGTAGGGTCCCAAGAGGAGCTCCGGCTTAAAAGCCCTCTCTCCCCCTGAGCCAGGTGGCTGATGTTGAGAGGGGGTGAGGCAGCCAGGAGCAGCAGGGCCCAGTCCTGCAAAAACAGAGGGAGACCGAGCCAGCTCCCCCGGAAAAGAGTTGGCAGCCGGCAGGAGCCCAACCACAGTCCCACTGTCTCCCACACAGTGAGCTGCAGCAGGCAGATAGTCTTCGGCTCCCCCGAGTGCAGGAACGCTGGTCCAGTAGGGTCCCAAGAGGAGCTCCGGCTTAAAAGCCCTCTCTCCCCCTGAGCCAGGTGGCTGATGTTGAGAGGGGGTGAGGCAGCCAGGAGCAGCAGGGCCCAGTCCTGCAAAAACAGAGGGAGACCGAGCCAGCTCCCCCGGAAAAGAGTTGGCAGCCGGCAGGAGCCCAACCACAGTCCCACTGTCTCCCACACAGTGAGCTGCAGCAGGCAGATAGTCTTCGGCTCCCCCGAGTGCAGGAACGCTGGTCCAGTAGGGTCCCAAGAGGAGCTCCGGCTTAAAAGCCCTCTCTCCCCCTGAGCCAGGTGGCTGATGTTGAGAGGGGGTGAGGCAGCCAGGAGCAGCAGGGCCCAGTCCTGCAAAAACAGAGGGAGACCGAGCCAGCTCCCCCGGAAAAGAGTTGGCAGCCGGCAGGAGCCCAACCACAGTCCCACTGTCTCCCACACAGTGAGCTGCAGCAGGCAGATAGTCTTCGGCTCCCCCGAGTGCAGGAACGCTGGTCCAGTACTATTGTACTCTCAGTCACTACATATGGGTGTGAAAGCTGGACAGCAAAGAAGCTGACAGGAAAATGCTGGACGAGAGCTTTGCAGATACACTGGATGGACAAAATACCCAACATAAGGGGGGCCTAGAGCAAATCTAGCCTGAATTATCTTTCGAGACACAAGTTCTGAAACTGAGGCTGTCCTACTTAGGGTACACATCATGAAAAGGCAGGGTTCTCTAGAAAATGAAACAATGCTAGAAAAGATTGAAGGCAGCAGGAAAAGAGGAAGACGAAACATATAATGGATTGACTCTCCAAAGGAAACTACAGGGTTGAGTCTGCAGGAGCTGAACAAGGTTGTTGAGGACAGGACATTTTGGAGATTGTTCATTCATAGGGTTGACATAAGTCAGAGGTGACTTGAGGGCACATAACAACAACAACAAGAAAATAACAACCTTCTGTTTGAGGAGCTATATCCAACAAATCTCTGGATTTCTGGGAAATAAGAAAAAGAAGCCTGACCATTTGGCAGGAGGTTATGGAGAGTTCTCTTCAGGTGACTAGAATTGTTTTTCAAGCCAGTCTTAAACTGTTAAGAAACATCTGGATCTCCCCTAGGAAGTTGCTGTATGAACTGTCCCTCAGCAGGATCCAATTAGTTCACACAGCCAAGACATACATTTATAGCTGAAATACCTCTTTATCACTTTTATCTCACAAAGCCCTGATTTTCTAAAATGTGTAGGATAGGTTTCTCAGCTTTCCCAGCAGAAAAGGAGAGGCTAAGTGAGAAATCTATTTCACAAATACAGCAAAAGCCATGCAGCATAAATGTGAAGACTAATTATCCCTCTAATTACAAAAACAGTGAGAAGTTGTGAAGAAAGAGAGTTATGAGCCAAAAAAGAAGGAAAGCTATGAGAGAACATGTAACTAATGTAACAAATATACATCTAGCTATGAGATACTGTGACACTGGAGTATCCTATATTTGTATCTTCGATCTACCACATGTGGCATGCTGAATGGAAAAATTGAATATTTTATTTATTTATTTATTCAAAATATTTTTACTCCTTAAAAAGGACCCAAGGCAGCTTACATCATTGAAAGACAATATTTGAAGCTGAAAACAATGAGTATACAATGGTGGTTTACTCATTAAAAGACAATATTTAAAGCTAAGAACAAAGAGTAAAGAGGCATCTTACATTTATTAAAAGGCAATATTAAAGCTAAAACAATAAGTATACAAATATTAAAAAGGAACAAATTAATACCATTCTGAAGTGGCATGCTATGGAACACGTTATCTAAAGAAGATGATAGGAGCAATGAGAATGGAAAAGGATTTACACAGTGAATTTGACCAGCTGCCTGGGCTTGAAAATATGAGGGATCAGCCAATCAATCATTCCTTCAGAAAAGTTTCAAAGACAGGACCTTTCCTATGAAGAATATTCACGGTAAAGTGAATAAATCTATTTCTACTCTTTGTGATGGGCAGATTTATCCTTCTTCTTGTGAAGTCACCAGTGGAGCAGGGGAGGAGCTATAAAGACCAAACTGAAAACAATCCATAATTTTGTTTTGCTTCCCTGAAGGAATTCATGCATATGTGACTCAATCTGATTCCTGCACATGTGAAATTTGTTGTGCATGTGTTGCTTTTATGAATGTGCCCCTAAGTCTTCTTTCTTAGGAGAATCATTTTCACAGTAACATTAGTTTTGTATACTCAAGCTCAGCCGTGTGGTGTTCTACAGATATTGGTCCAGTAACATCACTTAGTTTTCTTACTCATTAAGCTCAAGCATCCATCCATCCATCCAAACAAACAAACCAATATGTGAATACTAAAAATATGGCTGTATGTTACAGTGGTCAAAGTGTTGTGTAGCGGCTGTCCTGTGTTTGCATGTGGCTTCCAGGTAATTCTGATACATCAAGCAGGGGCCAGGAGTTCAACTCTTCACGGTGTCTCCCGGGAGAGGGGGCAGTGAAGATCACCAAGCACAGGTGTGGCCAACAGGATTACATGGCCTGACATCTGTGCAGCCTTAGATGATCTGAAGAATCCCAGTGAAGGACTGCCAAATCACTGCTGAGTACTTTATGCCCAGAAGACACTGAGCAGATTATTATAAGACAAAATTGACTTGACAGCACACAATGAATTAAGGGACCCTCTGCATAGATTTGCCTACAGAACAGAATAATAAGATCTAGACAAGGGGATCAAGGTAGGTCACCAATAGGGATCATGGTTTGGGCTGAAGCCATTCTAGAAATGCAAAGCAAAGTGTGCTGCTTATATACCACTCCAAGGCATTTAAAGCATTTTATGGATGACTTGCAGTTTAATAAGGCAAGCTACACATTTCCCCACACACAGAGAGAAAGCTGGGTACTGTTTACTGATCTCAGAAGGATGGAAGGCTGAGTCAACCTTGAGCCGGCTACCTAAGTCCATTGGGATCAAACTCAGTTTGTGAGCAGAGTCTTGACTGCAGTACTGCAGTTTAACCACTGTACCATGAATGGGTAAACCATTTCACATGAAAAAGTAGTAAATCCAAGTCTTAAATTCTGGCTATGAGATTAAGATTTTGGGATTCATTCTCAAGGTCTAAGGCATTGGCCCTAAAATCCCATGGAATGGGATGCTGCTCATCTGGCAGTTCTGAAAACAATTTAGGGGTTGATTCTGACACACTGCATTTCACCCAGAAATCTACCAACAGATCCAAATTACTGCTGGTCCCTCCTTTAGTTTAGAAAACAGTTTTTGGCTGAAACCCTGTTGATTAGCATTAAAAAAAATCATAACTACCAGTTTGTTCCTACCTGGCATATAAAAAGTCCTGCCACCATTATTGGGGCATGTGTGCATACTAGAGATGGGCACAGATCAGAAAAATGGGGATTCATTTTGATTCATGATTCATCAAGGTCGACAAATCATGAATTACTAATTTACAAAAAAAATTATGACAAATCCATTTGTCAATTTTTTACACAATACAGGCAGAGACAGTCCCTGGCAGAAGACCAAGAAAAGAAGACCAGTGTGATGCACCACAATTTTATTGAAGCCAAGAAATACACACTAGTGGCTTTGCTCTAAAGGTGAGCAAAAAGCCCCCTGTAAAGACAAAGAAAGACTCTTATAGTTGAGATTATCAAATTCTTACGCTAAAGAGGAATAAGGGGAGCAGGAGGGGTGGCTTGGGTGGTGCCAGGTGAGGCCTCGAAAACAGGTTTAGCCCAGTTTTCAGGACAGTGCTGGACATTCCTGACAAGAACTTGTTTGTTCAGCATTGTGTTGTCTAAACCCTGCCGGAGGCCCCTTTCTCAAGGTTATTAGAAAACCCTCCTCTCTCCATTTGCAGCCTACACTCTGTATCATCTAAGAAATACACAATTAAAACAAACGGTTAAGAATTAAGAATTCTACAGTTATATACCCTGTTTCCCCAAAAATAAGCCCTACCCCAAAAATAAGCCCCAGTTAAGTGAAACCCCGCCCTCCACCATTGTGCAGCAACCAGAAGAAGGTGACATGACTGTATTTGAATAAATGTAGCTTGTTGTACATGAAAAAAACAAAACATCCCCTGAAAATAAGCCCTAATGCGTTTTTTGGAGCAAAAATTAATATAAGACCCTGTCTTATTTTTGGGGAAACACGGTAGTAAATCATTTTATAAGTCTAACAAATTCATTTTTAATTTAAAACCCTATAAAATGGGGAACCCAGGACCTAGAGACACCATATTCACAGGCAAGCATTCCCTAACTCTCCTCTACAAGCCCTTGCAAGTTTGGTGAAAATTGGGTTTCAGACATCTGAGTTATACACCCCCAAGCAGTCCCCCCCCCGGAAAGTTTCCCTCAGGTACCCAGAGATGCCATATTTGCAGTGAAGCTTCCTCTGACTCTGCTCTACAATCCCTCCAAGTTTGATGAAGATTGGTTTTCATAATTCCAAGTCAGACACACACAAAATGGGTCCCCCCACAAAGTGCTCTTTGTCAATGAGCTTGGGGAAAACCCAGTTTCCACCAAACTTGGACGGATTGTAGAGGAGAATCAGGGGAACCTTTTCTGTGATTTTAGTGTCTCTAAGTGCCATTTTATAGCCAAATGATGAATCAAAAATCACTTTAAAAAAATCATTGATTCGTATTGATTTATATTCGTTGGGGGTATTGATTTGTATGGATACAAATTGACAAATCAGCATTTTTCAAATGAATTTGGTGATTCTTCTTTTAATTCGTGCCCATCTTTAATGCATACACCAAGCCAACATGCATGTGTCCTGCCCTCAAGAATTGTGACATGTAGTCTTTATTTTCTGGGTAGGAAAAGCTTGAAAGTTACAGTAGGATTCCCCTACTGTTACCACTGATTCACTTATCCACCATCTTAAAATATTTAAAATATCACAAGACAAATCCTAGAAATATATATTTCTAAAGGTGAAGTTACCAGAACTGGCCATTAGAGGGAGTCAGAAACCATGCTATGTATTGTGTTCACTGTTAAATGGTGTTCAGTATAATCCATGTTTTTCAGCATCCCCTAGGGGGCTTGGAACCAATCCCCCGTGGATATAAGGGTCAAACTCTTTATTTTTACACTAAGCAACAGGATTTCAGTCTTTTTTTAGTACCATGTTTGCTTCCCACTGTATATTGGAGCCTTCAGCCTGGGGACATTTTTTGCAAAGGAAACCCATCAACACATCATCCTGTCAACAAACTGTTGAACTGTGCCAGGCTGAGCTTGTGACTTGCCCAGTCACTTAAGAAGTTTCATAGCTTAGTGAAGAATTGAACCTAGTCCTCCACATCATAGATGGGCATTTTAACCACTACAACATTGTGGCTCTTAATCGAGAAAGGTCAGGAATTGATAATCAATTGCTGTTGTAAACTGAGATGTTTGTGTCAGGATAGGCCCTCTTCTGTTTGGATGCCTGTAGCCTGTTCAGGCACACTGCCTGTCACGATTCCACGTGGCCCCTGATTGTTTCACCAAACAAAGAGCTCACGCTACGTGCCCCTCAGCTGCCACCGGTTGATTTCATCAACAATACTATTATTAATAATCAAGGTCCAGGCCATATGTCATTTTAAAAGAACGAAATAGAAATAGTTTATTGATACAGGTGTTGACAGAACAAGCAATGTTATTAACTCTTAAACAAACATTCTCCTTTATCCCTCTCAACCACCACTCTCCCGCCCAAACTCCAAATCTCTCTATCTCAAAACCCTATCCCTCTACCTCACAAACTCTATCTAAATTCCTCCTCCTCCTGCTGAGTCTCTTATACCTCATGACTCCACCCCTCCAGCACTCCCATTGGTCTATGCAAATAGCATATGAATATTCATGACCTGGGCAAACGCCACACTGCCTATACAAAGATTAGGTAGCAGTAGCAATATTTTGTAATTGATTTCCCATTTGTGCTTTCCTATTGCATCCCATTGTGTGGGCATATGAGTTGTGCTCTGTAATGAATGCAACTGCTCAGAAGCTCCTAACAAGAAGAGAAATTACTACACCTCAATTGTACTCACAAAAGACAGAAGAATTTGCATCTCTTTTTTTACATGGAGTCAAACTGAATATTCATAGTTTCATAAGTTCCATTGAATGTAACCAGTTCAATTACCAGATAATGATAATGAAAAATAAACATAAACCCCAAATGTTTTTTTTAATCCATATAAAAAGGTAGAGATATTTAGCACATTCTGATTTGACATGCTCATTTACAGAAGTTGTTCACAATTTGGCCAAGACACTTGGATGCCTGATGCAATAAATGCAAATGGTGCTCTCTCAGGCTTCTTAATTTGGTCACCCTGTCTTCTATTTGTGGTGCACCTAAATGCACATATACACTTAATGGCTGAAATCCTGCTGCTGTAGCTATACTTATGGAAGGATGATGACATCAGCAGCAGGGAGAGATGTTCAGTAATGAAAGACTCACCTCTCCTTTTCCATGACTTTTCTGACTGGTATATAATGCACTGGTTCCCAAACTGTGGGATGTGGTGCCCTGGGGTGCCACCAAACGCAGCCAGAGGCACCACAGAATCCCCCTGCCAACAATTATTATTTTTAATTTTAAGATGGAGCCTCTTCTCTCTGTTCTCCTTTCATCCCTCCCAAGCTCTTCATCATCACTGCCACATCCTCCTGCTTGCTGATCCCAGCTGTAATCACTGCTGTCAGTCCCGCACAGCAAACAAAGAATAATACTGGATGGAGACAGTGTAGGCTGGGTTTCCCTCCTTCCTTCTTCCCCCCTTACCCAAAGTATCCTATTAAGGGAGTCACGGCCAGTGGCCAGTAAGTCAAGAGATCTGCAAGCTGAAAAACTTTGGGAACCACTGGTATAATGCTTCAAAATGCCAGATGCAGGGAAGTGGTATCAGGAGACAGTTATCTAGTAGTCTCGTGTGCTCCCAGAGGCATCTGGTGGGGCCACTGTGAGATACAGGAAGCTGGACTAGATGGGCCCTTGGCCTGATCCAGCAGGGCTCTTCTTATGTTCTTATGTTTCAACGTATGGAAGCTTTCTGAGCTGAAGAACAGGAGGAAGTCTTTCATTACTGAACATCTTCTCCTGCTGATAACATAATCTAGCATCAGTGATTTTCATTAAGGAAAGACTTTCTCTTCTTGTCCTGGAACTCCCATGCAATGACAGGGATTATCTGCAAGCCAGAAAACCCCTGGGAGAAAAGGGAAGTCTTTCATTACCAAAAAAAAATCCCCCTGCTGATGATGTCATCACCCATCGAACAAGACTTCAGCCAGTATGTTCCCCACATTCTGTATGTTACATAATACATGAAAAGTTAAATTTCTACCAGTTCCACATGTGCTGATAGGTCAAAACACACTATGACAGCTGTTGGTATATCATGCTCCTGCCCCAAGCACTGCAGGAGCACAGAATTATTGAAAATCAGACTCAGAGCCAAAGATGAGCTAACTTGCAGAAGTCAGCAAAAGGAACTTGCTTCCATTCTTGAGGACAAGTGAGCACACAGACTTCTCAAATTGTCCTTCTCAAATTGTTTGATAAATCCCTCATCATCCTACCCATTGGAGAAACTTTTTCCAGAGCACAGGTGACTTGCTGAACGGAAGAAGGGATGTTCATTCCATAGCCTTCTTTAAATTATCTTACCACCCAATATATTGCATATTTAAATATATTTAATGTTCATAAGAATGTGACTTTAGAAAACTGTTGTTATGTCTGAGAAAATTACTGCACCTCAAGAGAGACTTCTGCCGATTTCAGGCAAATAAACAGAATTGTATTGTGGATGAATGCAGTATCTATCATCAACCGGCGGGTAGGAGCGGAATGTTCCCTCCTTGATTGGTTCCACCAAGCGGTATGTTTCAGAGCAGCCCTTCATTGCTTTTGCTGGCATTGTTACAGAAAGAAGCACCGAGTGCAAGCGCTATTGAGCACTTCATTGTTTAAAAGATGAATCTGGAAAGATTCCCAGAATATACATCTGCCCCTATAATCTACATCTCATATAATGAGTCCAACTTGCAGAGGTAACAGGAATTAGAACATTTGTTCACAGTGGGTGAATTAATGTCCATCGCCACCTCTTTCAGGCCATGCCATATTTCTCAGCAAGCCTTCCCATAACTAGTTATCCAGCTAACTAGTCAAAAGGAGGAGGGGACCTTCTGGTGAGTGCAAAATGTGTTAATGCGCTCCATCTGTACACTATACAATGTACCATCTGCCAGTTGGCAGAGATTTGATGCTGACTCTTATTTACTCATGTATCTGTACTCTTCCTCCATTCTCAGATGATCTAAAATTCTTCAACCAGATTAATTTGCTTTCCCTTTCCTGCTGCCATGGCATCAGTGATGTTTGCTAATCTGTGACTAAATGTGCTGTCAAATTTTTTCCAGAAGGTTGTTGGCGTTGTGTCATGAAAAGTGATAGAAGGAGAATTTTTTTTCTCTACCTTAAGTTGTGTGTATCCCAGAATCAGGATTTTTTTTCCTTATCAAATAGCTGCTTTCAAATGTAAGGACAGGTAAACTCTCAAGTAACAGAATGTGTTAAAAATATGACCCTTAAACAAAATGTTCTGATAAGCCCTCAAAGGCTTAAGAGTCTTATGAAGTGTTCCTTGCTGGATGGTTCATCTCAGGAGGTCTTCTGATAACTCTTGGGGATTTTCCTGTGACCTTGACAGATAGTCGACCTTTGGAAGGGGTAAATGGCCCAAGCAATGAACATGGTTCCTCTACTATTTTATGGAATAAAACCAAATAATCTTCCGAGTTTTCCAAGGAACTGAGGGCAGTGAGTTGGGTGGATAGCAACTGCAGCAACATTGGTAAAACTCAGCGCAAGGTCAACCAATCACATGCAACCCCTTTGAAAGTCTGCTATATGGTAGTGAAGACAGTGAAAAAAACTGGATCACTCAGTAGCCTATTCTGATCAATTTGCATAAACCTGGCAGCCAGAATCTTATTCGTTCCATCATGAAGGCCATTACGCATCCAGGTCCAGGAGAACCAGTTACCCTGGTTTCAGTGGGTAACTTTATACTGCATGACGCTGTAGGCAGGGTTTTTGGAGAGATGAGACTTATAAGACAGGTGCTGGACTACTGTCATTCCTGGATTTAAATGTGGTTTGAGGGAAGGTGATAGTTGGCTAACTGGGTAAGGGTAAAAATAAAAGCCTTCTTATAACAAGAGGATCCAATAATTCCTAAAAGGAACAAAGGTCAGATCACTGAAGACCTGGATTTGTAATGTAGATATATTGGATTCTCTTGAACTTGGATGCCTAGGTTTCAATACTGGCCAAGAATGCTGAGCTAATGTGTCAAGGGCATCTGTTCCTAGATTTACTTGATCCAGCCATGAAGTTGCATGCTTTATTTACAGCCCATTTAAAAGAGTCAAAAATACTGCAATCAGACTCTTGACCGGGGCTAGTTACACTAACCACGTGGCTCCTTGTTCCTACAGCAATAATGGCCCCTGGTCTTTTTCCAATTCAAGGTACTACGAAAATCTCTGTTGTTGTTGTTGTTGTTGTTACATGCCATCAAGTCACCTATGGCAACCCAATGAATGAGAGATCTCCAAAATGTCTTGTCCTCAGCAGCTCTGATCAGCTCGTGTGAACTCAAAGGCTGTGCCTTCTCTGGTGGAGTCAATCCATCTCATAAATCCCTCCATGACATGAATTTTCCTGGACTGCAAAAACATCAAGAGACTCTTCTCAGTTTCACTACCATTTCTGGGTGACAATTAGGTGGAGAAGTAAGAAAGCTAGAAAGAACTAGTTTTGGGGGTGAGGTTGAGGGAGATTGACAGAGGAGACCACTTTCTGAGTTTGGAAGATGAAGAGATTTATTTCTCAGTTTTGATGGTGGGAGAATTAGCGTTTTTTCCCAATCAATCAAAGGTGGAGAAATTATCCATTGCTATCAAAGACATACCCTTTTTAAAAAAGAAGAATGTCTCTGGAACTGGAAAGCAGGGAGGTGGAGAGTTTGTCTGTCTTGGTGATTTTCCAAATCTCACCATGCCAAGCCTCATCAACAAGACTTCCTTCTGTGAGATTTCTCAGCTTCCCACAATGTTCTTCATTTTTCACCTGTTCTGCAACTGTCCAATTCTGTGCCACCCAATTCCTTTCCAAGGAATCTGACATAGTGCTATTTTGCACAAGAACTGGAAACCAAGCCCTAGGAGGAAAGACTGAAAGAATTTGGCATGTTTAGCCTTGAGAAAAGAAGACCGAGGGGAGATATGAGAGCACTTTTCAAATACTTGAAAGGCTGTCATACAGAAGAGGGGCAGGATCTGTTCTCGATCGTCCCAGAGTGCAGGACACACAACAATGGGTTCAAGTTACAGGAAGCCAGATTTTGACTGAATATCAGGAAAAGCTTCCTGTTAGAGCAGTATGGCAATGGAAACAACTACCTCGAGAGGTGGTGAGTGCTCCAACAGTGGAGGCATTCAAGAGAAATTTAGACAACCACCTGGCAGATATCCTTAGATTTGTATTACTGCATCAAGTAGAGGGTTGGACTTGATGGCCTTATAGACCCCTTCCAACTTCACTATTCTATGACTCTATGATTCTATGATAATTCTACAACGAGTGGCGTTTCTTCGGGGGAAAAGAAAAGACCACAAAAAAAATCTGACAAATCCCACAAAATTGTTAAAGAAAAACTCATACAGAGAAATCTCACTGCAAGTGGAAAAAAAGGTGTTCCCTCCCCCCACCCATCATTCTTCCACGGAGAGTGAGAGGCTGTGAGATCCACATCTCTACTATGAACACTAGTTTTAGAGGAAAAAAACATCTATTTTACTTATAGAAGTTTTCAAAATGTAGATAATACTTCCAGGACTTTGATTTGCTTAACATTTATTCTAGTTAATAGCACTTAATAAAATATTTATTGGAAGACTCTCAGAAACATATTTGGACTAGACGGTATTATTCCAGTTAACTCTTTTGAGGTCAACAGCGGACTGTTAACATGAAAGGAATAATGAACCCAATGGCATTATGCAAATGAGGCTGAATACCTGCCACAAATCTTAATTTGTCCAGTCATAATCGCTGCTAACCAAATTACAGTATTATTGCTCAATTTCTTCTTAAGCTCATAGGCTACATAACAAATCAGCACCCAAAGTAAGATAAACATCTGGGAAGCTAATTAAACAGATTCAGTAAAAGGAAGACTTTGAAGCAATTGCAAGATTCAACTATTCATTCACCCTATTTCTCTCCTGGTGGAAACTCAAGATGTATATTGTAAATATGTAGCTATCAAAATACATTATTTCCAACCCTATGCTACCATTCTCAAAGTACAAGATAACACACTCTATTTATTCTGTCTTAATTCATTGGTTTTTTTAAAAAAACAACAACAGAGAAGTGCTAGTTTCTTAACTTACTGTTTCAAGTGAAAATAACAGGATATGATTCTTCATTTCACCCACTGGCATGCATTGATTGGATGGGAAACTCTGCCGTGGCAGTACTGCATACAGTGAGAACCAGTGTGGTATAGTAGGTAGAGTGGCAGGCTAAGATTTAGAAGAGCAGGGTTTAAAACCCTACTCAACTGTGAAAACTCACTGGGGGGTAGCAAGGGTAAACCACTCCTTAAGGACCTCATGTTTTGTAGCCCATGTCAGGATCACTATAAGTCAGAAACAACTTGACAGCATATAATGACAATTTGAATATAAAGGGACAGGCACTCCTTCAGATAGTTCTATAGTTATTTATCACTTTGTAAGTTACATGAGGCTCAGAAAACTAGTGATAACCACTATAGTTGATGCAGAATATAAGAATGCAGGAACAGTAAGTTGCATTACACCAAGTCAGACCAAAGGTCCATCTATCTGAGCTTCTTGTTCACAGGCAGGAGACCTCCTATGACATAGTCAACTTCATTTAATGTCAAAGAGGTTCATAAGGGGATACTAGAGGCATAATCATAGATACAATGGCCAGTACCTCATTTGAGGAAAATCAAAGGTGTACTAGTTCAATGTGTGGTTCCTCTTCTAACAGTACTTGTGAGCCAAAAGCTGCTTTATGAGGTATAGGGCAATCTTTGGCTTGCATAGCTGCAAGGTGGAGATCATCAGGACAAATGCAGAACTTCTGTATTCCACTTTTTAAAAACAGGGTACTGGTGAATATGTCAAAGCCAAGTCCTATCATGGGCCAAGGAGTTCCACAGTCAAGGACGAAACAGTTCAGAGTCAATAAGGTTACAGCACAGAGTGATACCAAGATCACGAGACTCTCTCAGCAAAATGATAAACGGTCCGAAGTCAAATACAGCAAAGTAGTCACAACAGGGAAGCAGGATTGCAACAGGGGGATGATACAGTGCAACTTGCTGAGCCAGTTCTGAGGTATTTATGGCTGGGACCTCAGGTGCAATCACTGCTCCCTTAGGTTTCCCTGAGAGATGGGCTTTGAACTTGAGGAGACCTCTTACTCCCAAGGACACATCCTGTACAGTAAAAACACTCCTCTTAGTAGCTTCTCACCAGGCCTGAGCCTTTATTCAGCATTCTTCTCTAGCCTTCTCCTCAGATTCTGTACAAACTTCTTCCAGTGGCACAACCTTCTCCACTTCTCAAAAGTTTCTTCATGGAAAATGGCCTCCAGTGAGGCCACAGCAATATGGTCTACATCAGTTTTGCCAACTGACAGAGGTTTGAGAATCACACATGCCCATCCCTGGAAGGTTACTCCAACATCCCACCCCCACCTCCAAAAATACACTCTTTAAAAGCATAGTTTACTCATGAAGACATACTTATTGGAAGTATTTTCAGAGCTATAAGCAACTGGAAGTCAGGGTGCTGGGAGCCACCTGTGACTTAAGGCTGCATGTTGATCACACCTCTTCTATACTGACAGTAGTAGCTGTCTAGAATTCCAGACCAAGCTGGAGATGGCAAATACGTCCTTCCCTCTGTACGTTCATATTTCCAGATACAGTCACAAATGAGATGTTACTAGCTGACAGCTGGTAAAAAGTGTTTTTCTGTCTCTGGGCTATAAATCCATAGCCTTTATAGAGGTTAATTAACACTTTCCTAAACTTGTTTAAATCAGTCAAATTACAAAGCTGTCTCTGTTATAAAATAGCTTTCCTTCTGTTCAGAAGCTTCACGTTGAGAGCAGTTTCTATGGTGGCTGATGTGTGATGCTAATTACATTGATGCTTTCTTTCTGAAGGTGATGCAAATTAGCTGCATGCTAGTTCAGAACACTGTGCCTTCTATGACTGCTGTATATACAATATTATATTCACAATCCAGAATGTTCAAGGAATTCTCTCTGGTATATTTTAATGCAAAGTTCCTCTGATGTGCATTGCCTGGTCTAGACATGGAGCCAATGAAATCCACTTATTTTTAGCCACTTGCAGAGGAGTCCAGTAACAAACGAATATGAAAAGTGCCAAAGGTGTGCAAGAACTCAGAAGAAATGTGTACAAAACACGGAAGAAATACACTTTAGTAAAAATAGGGAATGCAATGCAAACCATACAATTTGAAAAATGCTGCTGTTTTCAGAAAATGTTCCAAAGATGGGATGGAATTACTTGGGCCTTTTTTTTAAAAAGGCAGCAAATCCCAAAAATGGATCCCATAAAGCATGAAATGTTTGGGTAGTGTGGACATGATTTATGTACATGTCCCTGTCATCACTCCAGCCGTAATGACAAATTTAAAATAGATTTCTCAGAGACTGATTGATTGATTTTATTTTTTAAAAATTAGTTATTTGGACGAATGCCACCTTTCTGTCACCTCCAAATCCTGATTTGAAAAGTTGAGATTTGCCATGATTTGCAAATACACTACTATGCCATGGAGGCAGGAAGAGATATAATTTCGCAAAGTGTTACAAGTTCCCACTACAGCCTGTTGCTGTATTCTGCCTTCATGGAAATATGAAACAATTTTGGAGATTCTTTTTTGAACAAAACACCTAAAGAATCTGAACAGAACCACTACAATAATTTTTTTTCATGAAAACAAGCGCAAGTAGTTGAGTTTATTTATTTATTTATTTATTAAACTTATACCCCACCCAATTAGACAACGTCTACTCTGGGCGGCTTACAATAAAAATAGCATAAAAACAGTTAAAAGCAGCAATTTAAAACAACAATAATGATATCGTTCAAGATGGAAAGATAAAGATCAAAGTGGAAAAGTAAAAGTAAAACGGAAAATAAAGATAGAAAAATAAAAATCAAGTAGTGACAGGAGTTCCACCAGGACTGCATCTAAAAAAAGGGCCACCAGCAAACAAGAGTAGGTTTTGATGAGATTATAATAAGGGCCTAGTAAACTGATGCCTGAACACTCCCTGAGAGTACTACAAAATATTATAGACCTCCAAGGGGGGGGGGGGGGGAATCAGAAGCTTGTGTTTGTCACAGCTAGCATTATCCCAAAAAAGGGGTAAAACGAGAATGAAACCAAACCATCATTGACAATTGTAATAAAATTCATCTGAATATCAAGGTATAAGTCTTTTCCTTTTTGCAATAATTCCAGGCTACATCGGCCTGTCCAATTCTACAAGCTGTATTTATCTACATTGCTTCTATGTTCCATAAGCACAAAATTATTTCACAGTTGTTGTAACTGGATGTTGTACAGTCCAAAAATCTAACAGCTATGAAAAAACCATAGGCACAAATACTTAAACAGAAATACCTCCAAAATACAGGAGCATGTATTTTAAGAGTAAAAAAAGAATAATAAAAATGTTTCAATTACATTCTACAATTGCAGGAGCTTATAGCCTAAAAGGCACAATCAAAAACAAAAGACAGAGAATGCATCTCTTAAAATATTAAAGTTCTTAAAAGTAAGTATAATAGAAAATAATATTTGTAGCTTCTAAGCATATAAAGAACACACTCAAAATAATTCTAAATGCTCACCCAGCCAAACCAGTCTTGTTCCTGTTTGCATCTATGGAGGGAAAGCCATAATGATTCTTGTTCTTTGATGTCTGGTGTCCACAGTGGTGTGGAGTTGTGATGATGTGATGATGAATTGAGTTCTTGTGTGTGTGTGTCTTACATCCCTATATTTACAATTCATTAAGCTGTCCAAACGTGTCCCCCCCCCCCCCAATTTGTAAACAATCCCTTTCTCAAAGGGCCTGGAAATCCAGGGGTCTTGAGCACCAAGAATTTTTTTTTTCATGAAAATCTTAATTGTTGTTTCAGCTACTGTAACGCCAGAGTTTTGTAACTTAATATTGGTAAGCGGTCACTATGTTGATAACGTTATTGTTCTGATTAACATTTGGCGCAGACCCTAGAGGTGTAAGAATCTGCAGTATAAAGCCTTTGTAACACCAGGGCCCTATAACACCTGTCAACACCAAGATTCTACACCGCCCCAATATTGTCACCCTAAAATCCTGAAACTCTAGAAATTGTGAACTTAAAAAAAAAAATTGTAATCCCCAAAGAGTGCACTATAAGACATACAATGCCACTTCACATTTACATTGTAACATAAACAGGTTCATTATAACAAAAACAGTTCAACTGTCAGGAAATGTTATTTTAGAATGACCTTGCTTAGCTGGACAGCCAGCTAATTGTTTTGGTTCACTTAATTTTTTCCCCCCACTAGCTATAATAATGATAAGCACGTGGGATCATTTTTAAGAAATTGCATCTACAACAATGGATGAATTGCTGATTAATTACCTGCTTCAGTGTTCAAGAGTATCAATTAAACCAATTTCCTCCTGCTATGACTTGAACAGAACTCAGTGGTTAGAACGTGATTTTCTAAAGCCAAGGTCTACACAGCAGCCTGGATGGAACAGGGCACTGAAAGGCATATAATAATGATAATAATAATATATCATCTAGTCAGTTCTGCTTATGGTGATGCTTTTCTGGGTTTTCTAGGTAAGGAGTACTCCGAAGTGGTTTACCATTCCCTTCTTCGGGGGGGGGGGGCACCCTGGGATTGTGCAGCTTGCCCAAGGCCACACAGGCTGTTGCTTCTCCCTGGATTGGGAACTCGAACTCCTAATCTCTGGTTCCACAGCCAAATACCGAAACCACTGAGCTATCCAGCCAGTTTGCAATGGCTATAGCAAATTATCATTCAAGTCTCAAGTTTAAAAGCACTTTCATTTTCGCTAAAGGCTAGATAGATAACAGTGACAAGCTGGCAAGAAGGACATAGAAACACAGTTCCATTTCCCCCAATGCCATGATTCATCTAGACATGGATTATAATCAGAATTTACTCCAACTAATAGTTTAAACATCAAATACATTGCTTGTTCTGTACCTCTCTGTTTATACATGATTCAAAGCTGTTAATACAATGAATACATCTTCCAGGTTTTCTAGCAAACTTGAATCAATCTGGAGTTGATGTTTTCCGTCAACCATGAGTTTTAGTAATGCCTTCCTCTTGAGTACTGTTGTCAAAGTTATTTCCTGAACGAACAGGTCTTCAATTAAAAAGATGAAAAGAATATGCCAAAACAAAATCCCTGAGAATTTCATGTTTACTCTATTTAAATGGAAAATCATGAGTCTTATTTTTCAAGGACAAAGGGCCGTTGACAAAGGTACTTGTGATTCTGATATTTATTACTTGAATACTGCTTATTGGAAGAACTTGGGTTGATTATGTGAATAGGTTACGTCGGTATCTATAAACATTGAGCATTAAACAGGGGGTGGCATTCATTAATTTTCAGCAAAGGTTACATTGAGTATTCAAAAAAATAATGAGCATGGTGTAAGAATTCAATTTCAGAAAATTGAGTTAGGTCAAAGCCTCATGTCTGTTGCTTCGGTTGCAAATCTCTGCTGACTTCATAGAGGAATGTCAGCTGCTGAGCATTTCGGAAGAGGATCTATGCTTACAGGTTGATATACAGTCCCTGCTTGCTTTAGTGTCATTCTTTTAATTTCAGTGAGTGTTCTTTAGGAATCAATGGGAATATGTTCAATATAGATTTATTAATCAACTATTGTCATTCTTTAATGCATAACAAAATGCCTCTGTTATCCAATAATTAAGCAATAGTCTGAGTTACATCCTGCATCCAAAAGGAGCAATGGCGTGTGATGTCCTTTTAAGCCAAAGGAAGGGTTGGAGAATTGGGGTGTGATGCATAAACACAATTCATTCAAATGAATTTATGTGCTGTAATTTGGATTGTTTCATTATAGGGTTTTCAAGGTAAGAAAGGTTCAGCAGTGGTTTACCATTGCCTCCTTCTGCACACTACTAACAAAGTTAAAGTGCCACTGCCACTGTCTGTGAAAGATCACCAGTGTCACCTTCTGCTACCTCTGCTGCTGAGTAAAGCAAAAGTAAAATAAACTAAAGAGTGTTGGTTATGTACCACTCAATAGCACTTCAAGAACTTTCTGTGTGGTTTACAATTTAATTATGAAGGCTACACATTGCCCCACTCCATTTATTGACCTTGGAAGGATGGAAGCCCAAGTCAACCTTGAGCCAACTACCTGAGCCGATCAAGATCAAACTCAGACAGTGAGCAGAGTTTTGATTTAACCACTGCACCATGAGGCTCAGTAGCTACTCTCCAGTAGTTTATCTACCCCCATCACCATTGGAACATCCATTCTCTATTGCTGATGTAGCTGCTACTTGTTAAGAGGGTTAATATATCTTAATCTGGGGCCTCAGCTGTGAACATTTCAACTTGGGTGACCCTGCCAGAAGTTCAGGCTTGTAATGGAGTCTGCCTCCTAATGGCATTGCTCTCAGCTTCTCTGGCACATTCAACCCCTCTCACCACGTTAAGGTGTACCTCTAAGAAGGCAGCAATAAAGGCACTAGAAAACATCATCAAGTATAAGGACGTGTCATTGGAAACCAAGGCCAAGGTCATTCACCCTATTGTATTCCCAATCACCATGCATGGGTATGAAAGCTGGACAGTTAAGAAAGCTTACAATGACCCTACCCTGTCCTGCTGAGGAGCACAAAACTGCTGGGCTATTTTTATTCTCACCACTTGCTAAATACAAAGTTTTGTGCAAAATATAAGTTCCTGAACTGTTGGATAGCTCAGTGGTTTGGTCGTGAGTTCGATTCCCCACTGTAACTCCTTGACAGGAGGCTGGACCCCATGATCCATAGGATCCCTTCCAGTTCTGCAGTTCTAAGAAGAGGATGATTGTGCAAAAGCATGTGATATTTTTAAAAAATTATTTTGGCAAAAAAAGGCACAAATGCAAAAACCCGCACAGAAATTCTCATCATCTCACCCAGCAGGGAGAAACATGTGAAATGTTTTCTTGTCATCTGCAAAAAACGAAATAAGTAAAGCCAGAACCCCCTCTCCCGCCATGTTTCTGTCTACCAACATGCTGGGTGATGATCTGAGAACAGGAATCATCAGGCTCCGGAAACTGGTTGAATGTCCTCTATTATGAGATAGTATTGCACGGCTTTCGCCCATGTACATATTTTCCTGCAGTGAGTCATTGTGGTGAATGCAAAAGGACATATTTCCATGCAAACATTCAGAGAGCTGGGCCTGCGTCATACAGCTTCAGTGGGTCATTACTGACTAACCTAGCTAGGTCAGGTGCTCTGGCCTGAAGGGTCAGCATTACCACATTCTCAACTTCCTAATGGCCTGTTGAGGCTCTGTTCCCATCTCCTTTACTGCCCACTGAACAATTGGCACAAACCTACTCTATATTTCATGGCTATTTTAATATAATAGCACCTGTCTCGCTGCCAGTAAGAAATCCCATTACACCTGTAGTTTGCCTTCAGGGGAATTGTTGCAAATCTGGTAGCATTCAAGTCAAGTTTTATGTGCCAGAAACTAATAAAATATAAAAACAACACTGCTTTCTTTGTTCAAGAGATTTGCTGTTTAAAAAACCATTTCCCCCAAAATATCTCACCTATAGATTTTATAGTGATATATTTCTCAGTCAGACCACCATCTACTAAGCAATTCAATGGTTCCCACCCTAGAATTTTTTTAAAAAACCCTCCTTTTTTGGAAGTATATTCTAACATAAGGAAAAGTTTTCTCCATTACTTCTAAAACTTCCTGCAGGAGAAAAAGAACAAAACTTATTTTATTATTATGTTTGCCAGAACTATTTAGATTCTGTTCAGCTTTCATACACATTCCAAGGTTTTTCAAGATTATAATTACAGAAGATGATACCATATGTTTCGGTAAATTGAGAGGCACCTCATCCCTTAACTACGTCCAATTACAATAAAAGTAGAGACCTTTTCAAAGACAGCTGTGTGAGGAGAATGCAGTGAGCACTAAGCAGCCAACTTCCAGTGGGTGGGCTGTTGTGTACCAAACAAGTCAAACACCGAGGACTGAATAAACTTTTTCAATTTGCAGTGCAAAGTTAGTTGTTTCCTGCTGACCCACAATGGCCTGGATTATCATGCAGGCATAATCAGGAATGGCTGAGAGGCTGGAATCCTATAACATCTTTGCTCCAGTGGGGTTCCGACAGTGTAAACCTCAGTGGTTGTGGTTGTGGGTTGTGTGCCATCAAGTTGTCTCTGACATAGGGTGATCCTATGATCTTCAAAATGTCATGTCCTCAACAGTCCTGCACAGTTCTTGCAAACTCAAGCCTGTGGTTTCCTTCAGGGAGTCAGATCAACTCCTATTTGGCCTTCCTCTTTTCCTGCTGCCTTCCACCTTTCCCAGCATTATTGTCTTTTGCAGGGAATCCTGTTTTCTCATGATGTGCCCAAAGCAGGACAGCCTCAGTTTCAACAATTTCGCCTCCAGAGATGATTCAGGATTGATTTGATCTAGGACCCACTTGTTCATCTTTCTGACAGTCCAGGCTATCTGAAAAGCTCTCCTCCAGCACCACATTTCAAGTGAATCATTTTTTCCTGACAGCTTTCTTTAGGACACAATCACACCATTAAAATTTATCCCTCTTTTCTCAGTTCTTCTGCTTTCTGTATCATTGTGTGTTGAGGTCACATGACATATATCCCGTGATAGTGGTTCATACGTTTTTTTACTCGTTCCGCCTTTTGACAATAACTTAGTTGTGGTATGTTCATCTACAGCCCTGCAGTATTCCCTTGTTCCTCGGGGTCCAGCAGGGTGGAGGGTGGGTTTCGGCAGGCCAGCACATCATCTGAGAGACATTAGTTTGCCCTCCAGGCATCACTTTGTCCAACTCACCCTCCGTTCCTGCTTCTTTCTGTCCCTTTCCTTTTCATAGCCCTGCATGTGTGGGGGTGGTTCGGCACACAAAGGGATTATTTGCTGATGCTTTTCCCTCCCCCCCCTCACTAAACCCTTAGGTTGAAACACACGCCTGGGCACCTCCCCCTCTCCCCTATGCGCACCTGCACAGACACATGCACACCCACCCCACCACCCCTGATTGGATTAGCCATTTATAAAAAACAAACACTAATTCTCCAAACCTCCCCAGCAGCAGCAGAAAATGGTCTCAACCAGAGATGGGGGTATTCGTATTCATATACGAATACGAATATCCCCACACAGGTGGCGTTAATGGATGGTCCACTCACTGATTCGCCGCGGACGCGGATGGCGTGATTCTACGAATGGCTCCGCAGCGCGCAATCCGCTCGCCACTCCTGGCAGGAGGCAGGAGGACAAGCCTCGCTGCAAGGTGAGTGGATCACGCGCTGCGGAGCCATTCATAGAATCGTGGCATCCGCGGCGGATCAGTGAGTGGACCATCCGGCCCCATGGGGCTGGACCCTTGTTAACGCCACCCCATCTCTAGTCTCAACCCATGTTTTCCTTGTGCGGACAAAATGAGCAAGACGGGAGGTTGAGGGGCCTGGCTTCTCCTTTGCATGCCTTCATACAACCTGTCTCCCTAACGTCCACCCAGCCCCTCTTCCCAACCCAGGCTGCCTATGCCAGGCTCCTTGGATTGCCAAAACTCACTCTTTGCATCAGTGTCAGAAAGCCTCTTGCCAGCAGGTGCAAGGGTGACCCATTGCAGGCCATGTAGTGATCTGTGCCATTTTTTTCCTATTTCCACACTGCATTGCCCTCTATGGAGAAGAAACCACAGTGCTCTCTCGTAGTTGAAGCCACATTTGACAGAAGAATACCAGTATGCCGACATTCTCATTTGAAAATTAATTTTAAAAAATAAGAGTTGATGAAAAGTAGGTGGGGGAGGTGGGACGGCATGCCAGAAGTAAAGGAAATAAATCGATTTAGGAGAAACACACTGAATGCAATGTCAGTGGTACTGCAGTATGAAATGCAGAATGAAAATAGTAGTTGCCTCCCAACGGGCTGGATTTGATGTGGAGATAGCATGGAGGGAGGATAAAAGAATCGGTAATGGCTGTACGTCATCTGAACTGAAAAGAATGAGTCTAAATTCATGAAGAGTAACTCAGAAACATTTTACAAGTGTGACCGCAGCCTTACTGTCCAGCTTTCACACTCATACATAGTGATCAGAAATAGAAGAGTGTGGATGATTGTGGTCTTTGTCTCCAGTGACATATCCTTACTCTTGATGGCAATTTCTAATTTATTCATTGCTGCCCTTCCTAGTCTCAATTTTCTTCTTATTTCTTGGCTGCAGTCTCTACTTGCGTTGATGACTGAACCAAGATATACAAAATCTTTAACTATTTCAGTTTCTTCAGCATTAAAGTTCTGTAGTTCTGTAGTCAGAATTTTTGTCTTCTGAATGTTCAACTGCCATCCTGCTTTGGTTCTGTCTTCCTTCATTTTCCCTAACAATCGTTATGTTTTGCCAGTAAGATGGTGTCACTTGCATATCTTAAATTATTGATGTTTTTCTGTCAATTTTCTCTTACTTCTTCTGAATCTAGTTTGGCTTTCTGTATGATATGGTCTGCATACAGATTGAACAGATAAGGGGATAAAATGCACCCTTGTCTGACACCTTTGCCTATAGGAAACCATTCTGTCTCTCCATATTCTGTCCTAATGGGAGCCTCTTGCCCACAATACAAGAAGGGGTGCACCTCGGAATAGAACAACAAATGCCTATACTGATTTCTTCACTTGTGTCAATTTGCCACTGAGGTTAACATCAATTGAGTTATACCAGCTGGTGTAGCTAACAGGATTGTGGCTAGAATGCTGTTGGCTTCATTAGCTGATAAGATCCCTCTTAACTTGACAAATGTTGACAGGAATTCAGTGGAAACGAGTTAATGTTGAAATCATTCAAATGTGGGAGAAATCAGAGCTAACAGATTTTCCCCTGCATTTAGAGTGTTTTGAGTATTTAGTTTGTAGATCCAAACTACAGAGGACCAAGCTATACATCACAGATAAGATTGCCATACAAGCTGAAATCATATTCATATTCCTGAGATCTGATTCTAGCAGACCTGTAAATGAAGCCTATCTGTGCATCCAGAACTGTCAGCTGCAACTTTGATAATCAGATGCTTTCAGTACTTCAGCAGTTTCTTCTTTCAATGAGGTGCACTCTCTAATAATTAGAATATTTATCTGTTGTTTGAATGTGAGTTTCTGATGCTTTATTAAGTCTGTTCCTTCTTTTTTAATGTGTTTCTCATTTTTAACACTTATGTAATATACAGGTACAGAATTCTCTTGTAGGAATTATGTATCTACTGAATTTTGTTGGTACCAGTAACTGGGGTGTTGTTGCTTTAATCATTTCTGATAAGAACATACCAACACTTCAAAACTATTCGTGAACTTGATACGGAGAACTTTGTTTTTTAAAAAATCAAATGTACAAGAAACACGGATGGATTTATCTGTCCCTTGGCATTTTCACAGAGTATGTATGAAACGTGTATCTCCTGGACCCAAATGTAAATCCCAAAGCAATCTGTGGTTGGAAGCCTATAGGTTTCTAAATGAGCTATGAGATTTACACAACATCAACAATCCACTGTCAAAAATGGACTTGCAAAGTACTGTACCTAGATTTCAAATAGAGACACTATCCATTATGGGGAGACAAAATGTACAAAGCTAACACATACTGTCAAAAACGGGCCCAAAATGTAACATGTAATCTGATATGAACAAATGAAAACAAGCTTTGAGGGAGAAATTTTTTTTGGGGGGGGGGACATGAGCCTGTTTGTTTTTTTCCCCTTTTTGCAGAGTTCATATTCAACAACAAATTGTGAGAAAACAAGCATAGCTCTGAGCTCAACTTGTTCCCTCCATTTACCTTACCTTGAAATGGCTGATATCTATATATCCACCCTAAGTGAATTTTTAAAAAGACTTTTTAAAGAATCTTTTATTTCATTCCTCTCAGGCACACGGAGGTGGCACAACGCATAGAAAACAGCTGCAGAGCTGCACTGCTGAGCCTGTCCCTCAAGTTGCATACTTTTCTTACGCAATGTGCCTGACATCTACACGGACATTGGCGTCTGCAGAGGAAATTCTCCACACACAAACTTCTTTTCAAATATTATAAAAGGATCAATCATCACTAATTTCTCCTTGTGACTGCTGAGCGGAAGATGTGAGGAGTTCCGGCTCATTTGTGAACTATATTTGGAATAGAAGAGAAAGAAAAACACTACCCAGATGGATAAAGAGAGATGGAACAAGTTGGGAGGCATATGTGCAGAATTAACTCCAGCTGCTACTTCCAGTTGGAGTAGACCCATTCAGTCAGTTGTTGAGTTGGGGAATTAACCCATGTGGAAATCCCATTGACTCTACGAATCTATTCTAGCTGAGACCAAAAACTGGACTGATAGCTTATTTTCTGTCATTGTCAGATTATCCCTATGTATGTATGTATGTATGTATCACCCATAGTACTTTGGATGCTCTCTGGACAGTTTACAACTTAATTCTGCAAACAACACTTTGCAGAAGTGACCTGGATACTCATTTTACTAACCTTGGAAGGATGAAAGCCTGTATTAACCTTGAGTCAGCTACCTGAACCTGTCGAGATAAAACTCAGGTCATGAGCAGAGTCTTGACTGAAGTACTGCAGTTTAACCACTGCACCACGGGGCTCGCTAATGTATAACAACATCAGCAGTTCATCTGATACCATTCAAGTCACTTTACTTCAAGGTCACAAAGTGGATTTTCTGTTTTCTAAAATATTTGAGCTTAAGAAACCAAAGGAAGTATGTTTCTTGTGATTTCCTCCAGTGGACACGGTAGGTCCTATTTGTGTTACTGCAATCACTTAGGTAAATTCTATTAAATATTAAAGAGTGCTCATAATTGGTTTGAGAAGCAGGCCTTTACATACAAACGCTTCCTCTCTGTGGAGTTCTTTTAAGGAGTTAATTTACTGTGTACTCTGGGGGTGTAAGCCACTAAAACAGAACACCAGACCCATATAAATCTGTTCTTTTAACTCTGTTCAAAACCCTTAATACTGTCTGCTTAAAATCCTGAACAAGGGGAGGGGTGAATCATGTACCTAATGGGGGATGCTAAAGGGCATGGTTTGGGAGATGAGAAATCAACAAAGCGTAGGTCAAGGGAATTTCATTAAATAGTCATTTCCAGCATAATGTGTGAATGAATACATACGATTGACATTTTAAAAATAAGCACTTTTGTGGCATTCCCTTTCCTCACTCATTTTCACAGTAGCTATTATCTGAAGTCATTATTTTGAAGAAGGGATGGAAGGACAGACACAAAATTGGGTGAGCCATATCTTGGATTTCAAATTAAACTTTGTAATTTCAAGATGCTTTGACCCTGAAGATATGCTCAAGGTAAAATAAAGCATCTTGTCCTGCCATATTTGCTGAAGAAACAGACTTTACTTAGGGAATATGACTTTACCAGAGAAAGCATTGGATTTGAACCTAGCTGTTCATCCTGTACTCACTCTCTGAGTGTAAGCCTGGTGAACTCAGTGGGACTTACCTATGAGAAGATTCATACAAGATCATACTGCAAGTTAGATACACTTGAACTCCACTGAGTTGGAGACTTGGCTGTAGAGCCAGAGGCCATGCGTTTGATTTCCCATGGTGAGTTCTGGGATTAGAGCCAGCCTGAGTAGACTTGAGAAAGCTGCACAGTCCCAGAGTGCCTCAGAAGCAGGAAATGGTCCAAACTCCACAAGAATGCAAACAAACAGAAGCTGAAAAACTGAAACCAAAACTTGAAATCTACATCCGGTTTTGAAAAATAGATATTTGGGGGTATAAATGATGCAGGGACTTATGTCCTGTTTAAAAAATGAGCCACCCATTCTGATGGCTTCCAGGAAATATGGTTCCACATTTTGCCAGGAAAAAAAAAAAGGAGTGGAGGAAAGATCCACAAATGTAACTTTGGGAGCCCCCCTTCGCACAGTGTGCCCACTCCCTCCTAAGCTGTAGCTTAGCTTAACTGGCCATGGCAGGTGGTGAGACGTAAGTCCAATTGCTAGCCATAATGATAGCAAATCCACTGAGGCAATGGGACTGACACAAGTGTGGAGTTACTGTTCAACAATTTATTCTGCTCTAGTTGAGGCTAGCAACTGGAGTTAAGCCTGCATCTAACAGTGAGACATCAGGCAGCCATCACTGCTTAATGTCTTGTGACATACCAGCGGTTCTCCGAAGGTTTCCTAGTGTGTTTCTGAAAACCGTTTGAAAATTACAGAGTGAAATACTAGCTGATTTCAACCAGCACCATTACAAAACTGAAAAAGAAATAGAAATAGAAAAGGGGTGGGGAGAGAAAAGGTGTAAACTGTTGAACATATACTCCGTATGTTTCTTTGCAAATTTTAGAATCTACGTTTTGTATAAATAGCTCCGCTAAGCTCTTGCAGACTCAAGGCAATGGCTTCCTTTATAGAGTCAATCTGTCTCATATTTGGTCTTCCTCTTTTCTTGAACTACATCTCCCAAGTATTCCCAGCCCACAGAGTTTTACCCAAAAATGTAACATTTCACAGGCCTTGCAGGAAATGATTCCCACTTCAAGATGGGCACAGATTTACACTACCACAACTGGTACGTCCTCACAACCGCAACATTATCTACATGATCAGTTGCCATTACACTTTGTTGATCATCTCTGTGATAGATTTTTCACCCATTTGAATTCATTTGAGCCATGTGAAAAAAAGTGGTGCTTCTAGTGAAAAATTAACTCTTTCCTATGTTGCAATTTGATGATTTCCTTCTTGTCAATATACATTGGGAACACATTCTTAAGAAAGGAAGGGGCAACACTGCAATTTTTTTACCCAGAGTCACCCAAAATACAGTCATGTGCACAAAGAGAAATTACCTTTTTGGACTAAAACTCCCAGGATACTCCAGTCACCAGGGACAGCATGTCCACATTATAATGCAAAGCCTAGAAACACTCCACACAATTCAATGACGATTCTTACCCAAGCCACAGCAAGAGTGCAGAGGATGGATGAACTCTTCACATTATATGTGCTGAAAATGAAGCTCCACAAAATATGAGCCCGAGCAGTTATAGTAGCAACAAATGTAATTTGCTGGACACCATTTGCCACCTGTCTGGCTGCAGAAAAATGTTTTTGAGTTTTTCTTGGCTCTAATTGCTATTTTTCATGGTTAGCCAGGTTTTTCCCATGTTGTAGCACATTTGCCTGAATTCCTCTCATGTCCATTCTCACAATCAGCTGCCCCAGATGTGCTTCTATCTTCCAGACGTTGCCTGTTACATCATAAGTAGAGATGGGCATGAACTGAACCACGAACCAGAAAAACCAACGAACCAGGCTGGTTCATCGTTTGGTTCAAGACCTGGTTCAGGGATCCCATTTTGCCGAAGCAAAATGAAGCACCAAACATTTTCCCTCTCTGCACTTTGTTTTGCTTCGGCAAAATGGGATGCCTGCCTGCCCCCCTCCCACTGCCCCTGTTGCCTCCCTACCAAGAGGCAGCCACTGCCTCTGTGCATGTACCCGCCTATCAGCTGGGCAGAGGGTGCATGCTCAGAGGCAGTGGGCCCAGCTCCTGGCAGGGAAACCAGGCACGCTGCCTCTGAGGATGGCGGTGGCGGCAGAGGAAGTAATGGCAGAGGCAGCAGTAGTGGTGGTGGGCGCTGTGGAGGAGGAGGAGGCAGCAGAAGCAGGTAGTGAGACAACTGGGCAGTGGGAAGGATGTGGGCAGGCAGCAGAGGAGGCAAAGGGGAGGAGCCAGTAGGCCACCCCCAGGCACAAACCAGAAAAACAAACTGCGAACTGGAGTTTCCCTGGGTTCATGGTGGTTCATAGATTGTGGTTCACATCCAGCCTAAGACACTCACATACATACCACTACCTTCTCTCAGACCTCCTACCAGTCAGGTTCTATCCACAAGCCAATATAGTTTATTAATCAGAAATGCAATCCACTTAAAAGCATGGTTAGCCAGAGTCTGCTAGCACAGTTTCATAATAGGGCTATATGATAGATATGGTTTGATATGTAGGCATCCTTCAGTCTCGAGAGGCTATGGTAATGTGCTCTGTCTTGGAACAGCTTCTAGTGTGGCTGAGAAGGACAATTCGAGAGTGACAATCCCTTCCACACTGAAGACAAATACAATCTGTCCCCTGTCCAGCTCCCTGATTTTGCTGCTTTCGGGAGTGCCTCTTTGCCTCGGCCTGCTGAACAAGTGTCTCTTCAAATTGGAAGAGGCCATATTGCACCGCCTGCCTTCAGACTGAATGCTCAGATGTCAATGTTTCCCATCTGTTGAGGTCCACTCCTAAGGCCTTCAGATCCCGCTTGCAGATATCCTTGTATCGCAGCTGTGGTCTCCCTCTGGGGCGCTTTCCCTGCACTAATTCTCCATACAGGAGATCTTTTGGAATCCAACCGTCAGCCATTCTCACGACATGCCCAAGCCAACGTAGACGTCACTGTTTCAGTAATGTATACATGCTAAAAGTTCCAGCTCATTCTAGGACTACTCTATTTGGAACTTTGTCCTACCAGGTGATACCAAAAAAGAGACAACGCATATGGAACGTGTTCAACTTCCTCTCCTGCCATGCACAAAGGGTGTGAAACCCTTCTCTTAATTATTGCATCATATAATGCTGTGAAATGCGCTGGAGCACCCAAAGTCTACTTTACTCAGAATGATCCATTCTTCCTTAGATTCTGAAGACTGGTGCTATTAGCTTTAAAACCATCCAGACAGAGTCCCAGTTTCGGGGACCTTTCCCCTTTTCAACAAAGTATTTTTAAAAATATGCCTAAGATCATACTTTGCTTTCAATTATAAACATCTCATACATTTTCATTTGCATTTATACTCCTCCTCACTGCCTAATGTCACATTATGTACTTTATAATGAAACCTGATTACAATGAAACATGTAAGCCAGCTGTGTTTTGTACTCTGCACAGCTTTCCTTCCCAGCCACCCTTTCTCCTAAACAGCTTCATCTTCTTTCAGTTCCCAAAGAACAGCAGATGTTCTCCTCAGTAAAATCACCTGATGAATTCCATATTAGTTGTGTGAAGCTGGGGAACAAGAAGCAGCAACAAAGACCACTGTTTGCATCCATATAAAATGTTCTGCGTTCCTTCCTCGCAGTTATCTCTGTGTTAGATGCCATGTTGCTGCACAACAGTTAAGCCCTGAGACTTGTACATCAGTGGTTCCCAACGTTGGATTCCCAGATGCTCTTGGACTAAATCTCCCAGAAGCCTCCACCATGAGGCAGCACGTGCTGGCCAGGATTTCTGGGAGTTGTCATCCAAGAACATCAAGGAACCACTGCTGTTTGTTTTCATCTGAGAGCAAGCTCCATGAAACTCTGTAGCACTTAATTCTGAGAAGACACACAGAGGGTTGCAGTGCAAACACTGAAGCTATGAATCAGAAAGTCTTCTGGTGAAATGTTACCCCTTCAGCATCAAGACAGTAATACTTTTACCTACCTTGAAAACTGCTGAGTGAGATAGTGGATCAGATGCACTTGTCAGTTATTCTTTGTCTTCATTTTTAATTTAAATGGGAAAGATTCTGAGTTTTAAAACTTATCCAAGTTTCAGATTGGATAATGGGATATTTAGGTGCTGGTATTCAGTTCTGAAGTCTGATTATAAGAACATTGCAGAAATGAGGACCTCGAGAATAGATGTTTTTGACTGAGGGACACCACCAGCACCCTGTTCATTACAAGCCATTTGCTGCTACATCTTACACCATTTCACTTATGCAACCATACATTGGAGATGTTAACTTTGGAGAGGTTTGCTCTCATTTTGCTCCTACAGCAACTTCTTGTTGTGCTTTCAATAGACATTTTTGAGCATAATTGCCAGGTATGAGAAATGTCCTTCCTTCAGCTTATAAAATATCAATATAAAATAACATCTACGTTTGCATCTGTTAAAAATAATGTTTCATGGCAGGCTGGGAATTTTTACACTGCAATTTACACTGCTAAAGCCATAAAATGGGGAAAAATCATGTTGTGTAAAAATGCATTAAAATACATTTTTAATGACAAGCTCTTGTAAAACATAAGTTAAGCTGGTGTACAAGTCATCTCTGCTTTGGAAAAATGTGACTGGGAATATCTTTTAAACAATCCTACAGAGGTCATGTGTTTTTACTGCTTCCATAAAGTGACACCTCACACTTTTGTCCGTTTGATGTTTAAAAAGTAAAGTGCAGGAGGTGGAAAAACAAGACAGGTTCCTTTAATACTTCGAGCATCACCCAGTATATTACAACTACTGTATATGGTCCTCAATAATGGATCATGATGATGAATCAGGATGGATGTGCATACACTTTCTGTATACCAAGTTTACAAAGAGTACTGACAGGCTGGAACATGTCCAGAAGAGGGCAACCAAGACAATAAAATGTCTGGAAATCAAGCCCTACAAGGAATATCTGAGGGAGCTGGGCAGGTTTAACCTGGAAAAGAGAAGACAGACAGGCAATATGATCACTATCTTCACATATTTGAAGGGCTGTCCCTGGGAAGCTTGTATTCTGTAACTCCAGAGGTTAGGAGCCAACGTAATTGATTCAAGTTGTGAGAAAGGAGATTTCGCCTAAACATTGGGAAGAATGTTTTGACAGTAAAAGCTGTCAGTGGAATGGACCACCTCGGAAGGTGATGGATTCTCCTTCACTGGACATTTCAAAACAAAGATTAGATGGCCACATGTCAGAGATGCTTTAGCTATAGATTTCCTGTCTTGCAAAGTGTTGTACTCAGTGACTCGGGAGGCGGGGAGGGGGTCCCTTCCAGTTCTATATTTCATGATTCTATGATTTTAAAATATTATGAAATCAGTTTGTTGTATGAAATGGTGAGAGAAGAGAAGTATTCAAGAAAATAAAATCTAAATCCCCTTGGAGCAGTTCTTTGGATCCTGGCCCTTGTCTAATTAGCATATCTGCACAGCAGAGGGATATGTAGGCATCAATACATCATTCACCTCCTGCCCACATGCTTCTGGTGTTAGGGGATTATTTTTGAGCTATGATCAACCTAAATGCTTCCTTTCACTCAAAAGCTGTTCTTTATTCACAAGCATTCCATAGCTGCCTCTTCTGATTTACTCATTGCCTTGCGGCCATTTAGGTTTACAAAGGAACAGCCCATTGTTTTGATAAATGCTTCAGTTTAGGAACCATAAAGAATGCTACGATGTGAGAGACTGCCGATCAAGTTTACTACCTTGTGTTTTAAGTTTTGTTCAGAGGGCACTGACTAAAACAGAGGAGAGGTAGGAGGACACTGCAGAAAAAGAAATAACAGCAAATTAGAGATGGACATGAACTGGAAAACCAGCTACCCACAAACCACCCCAAACCCCAGGAAAACAAAACTGGTCCATGGTTCATTTTTCCAGTTTGTACCTGGGGGGTGGAGAACCTACTGCCTCTGACCCCTCTGCTGCCTGCCCACCCCCCTTCCCACTGCCCTGTCACCTCTACCTAGTCCTGCCACCTCCTCTGCCACCGCCACCTCCTCCTCTGATGCTGCCATCACTGCCACCATCTTCAGAGACAGCAGGCCCAGGTCCTGGAAGGGAAGCTGGGCTACTGTCTCTGAAAATGGCTGTGCAGGAAGAGAGGAGGCAGCAGGACTAGGAATGGAGGGGACAGGGGCACCAGGAATTGAACAGGCAAGCATCCAAAGCAAAACGAAGCACCAAGCAGAAAAATGTTTGGTGCTTTCTTTCATTTCAGCAAAATGGGTTGCACAAACCAAACTGCAAATCACAGTTCACAGTTTGTTTTGTGCTCACCTCGACAGCAAATATTTCTTTGCCTGTATGGATCTCAAGCCGGGTGCTTCTGGCAGAAGTGGGCATCTGTTGATGTCATTTTCCTTCCTGCAGTGGCTAGGCTGCACTTGGCAAGCTGCTGGGTTCCCCATCCCTGTGACTTGTTTGCTGGGGCACATCAACCTTCATGCTGAGCCCACTCTGTCTGGAGTGACTAATGACTTTATGTCTGTGGCAACCATAGCCTTTGTATCTTGCTCAATTCATTCTGCAATGCAGACCACGAATCTTTGTACGTTTGTTGGATAGAATGATGGCGATCTGCACAAGGAGGATTTTCTATAGTTCCAGTTTCTTCAGCAGAGCCATAATTTGTGGAATTGAGACTTCTATGGGACAGATACCCAGTGTGGTGTAGTGGATAGAACAACAAACTAGGATTGTGGAGACCAGGTAAAGCCACTTAACTTCTTAAATGTCTCACTTACCTTGGAAGCCCTATTTGGGTCGCTAAAAGTTGGTTCCTACTTGACGGCACATAACAACAACAATGGGGCACTGAACTGGTTATGATCTCACAAACCAATTAATTTGAATGGTTTTCTGATGGCCTTGGATGTTCTTCTGTTTCTCTAAGATATGGTTCTGTTGAAGCCCTGCTTGAATTCTCAAGGTTGACCTCTGGAATGTGAAAATAGTCAATTTGACCTTTCAAATTGATAGAGTTGATGAGAGTACTGACTGAGTAAGTAAAGAGAGCGGCGAACATATCTTGCAACAGGGTGTGAATCCATCATGCCTAGAAGATGTGATGGTGAAGCCTCAGTTAAAAAGGGGGGTGGGGGTGAGAGAAGTAACTGGCACTGCTTTTTTATATATAATGTCTTTTAATATGAATCCTGTTCGTGTTTTTATTTGAATGTTATTATTGCTTTATGATTTTGGTGCCATTTTTGGCAAAAGAGTGGATTAGAAATTCAGTATATTAATAAATAAATTATCTCAGGGCAGGACAAGCAGATATTTCACAGAGCTTCTACTGGAAGAACTGGGCATTTGGTTCAAGGCTGTCAAGCATTGTGACCTTTGGTGTCATTTACAACTTCTCTTCAATAATTCTATTGTGAAAATATTTCCAAACGAAAATCTGCCCCAAGGACTCCCTTAAGTTTTTATTGTGCAGATTGTCTGAGGAATACACAGAACTGCCATTTGGATGGGGTGGGAAATAAAAACGCTTTGACATTTCCTCAGAGGTAAACTGTTTCATTTTATATTCATGGACATGTACCCCAGCCTGACTTGTTTAAAGGGCAATTCAAGCAAACTTGCCAGCACTGAGATGTGAACTAACAAACAAGCACTGAGACGAGGCGGTGGAATGCTCAGGGAAATCATGCCTGTTTTAGAAAAACCATGCTGCCTTTTTTCCATCTATATGGCACTTAATGAATTGTCTATATTCTTTAGTGGAAGAAGATGAATTTAAGAAGATTTGAGGGGGATCATTCTGTCCTAAAAGTGGCCAATCAGATTTCTGCGAGGAGCTCGCAAGCAACACTGAGAAGCAATGATACCCTCCCATCCATGTCCTTCAACACTAGTATTGAGATGCGTATTGCCTCTAACCCATTGATATAATATATGACTGTCATGAATAGCGACCATTCAATAGCTTTATCTTGCATGAATTTTACTCACTTCTTATTGAATATGTTTGCAGAAACAAAGAGATTTTTTTTTAGTATTTCATGGTACAGACGTACAGTGGTGCCTCGACTTACGACCATAATCCGTTCCAGAAGATGGACGTAACTCGAAATGGTCGTAAGTCGAAGCACCATTTCACATTGAAATGCATTGGAACACGATTAATCCGTTCCAGAAGAAAATAAATACCCCCAAAAAATAAAATAAAAATAAACAACAGAGCAAGCCCCAAAGGCGCTGGGGCTTTAAAAAAAAACAACCAAAAATAAACAATGGAGCAAGCCCCATCGGAAGGCGCTGGGGCTGCAAAAAAAAAATCACCAAAAAACAAAACAACAACACAGCACAGAAACATAACCCCCACCCCCAGCCCAAATCTACCCTGCAAAACCCACCCAGAACAGTTTTTAAAAAGCAGAAAGCAGCACCTTACCTTATCAGGCAGTCCCAAGCCTCCTCCGAAGCACTCACTCTAACCGTTGGGGCAAAAGAGTTACAAAGAAGCAGCCTCTTCTCCTACCAATGGTTAGCAAATGTGAATTCCCCGCCTTTTTCCCCTGCCTTTTTCCGATCGCAACTCGAAGCTCCGGCCGCAAGTTGAAGCAAAATTTTGAGGCCGGAGCTGGTCGTAACTCGAAATGGTCATAAGTCGGGACGTTCGTAAGTTGAGGCACCACTGTACCTTGGTTTATGAATGCCTCGGTTAACGTAATTTTCGGTTTACGAAGCAAAATCCATGGAAAATAATGCCTCGGTTTATTTTTTTCACAGTACGAAGCAAGTTTCCCCAGGATGCATTGTGCCTGGAGGTTTATAGCGCCACCCCTGTTCCGATGGCAAACTGCGTTTCGGTTTATGAATTTTTTGCACTATGTAACATCCTGGAGAACGCATTAAATTCGTAAAGTGAGATACGCCTGTATTTGAAATCGTTTTAGTTATGAACCACCAAGAAAGAGAGTCCAATTGCTCTTCAAACCTTCCAAATGTGTGACCATCACTGCATTGTGTGAAATCCAGCATTTTAACCTTGCACTGAGGTAGTCACACAGACTGGGCTAAGAATATCACACTCACAACAGCTATTCAACCAGGGAATTTTAGTGTACACATAAGAATTAAAATATACAGAATAATTATATTGGCAAATAGCAATCATTCAGCCATTTAAAAAATCAATAATGACTAGTACAGGCAGCTACTGCAGAGCCTTCAGTGAGCAAACAATCTTCAGTGGGGTTACAAAGATAACAGTAGGGAAGAAAGGAAGGGTCTTTTCCTGAACCACACACACATAAAGGAAAGTGGGGGTAGACTGGGGAACCACCAATGTGTGGAAAAATACTTCCAGAAGACAGAGTGATAAGTCTATCAAGTGACAAAGATTACCTGTCCTTAGTCTTGAGACACTATCTTGGAGTGGGGTGATGCTGCACCTCCTTTTGGAACAATGTAAGATAATTCTTCGGTAAAGGTCCCAAGAGACAACAGGCAGAGTTGTAGTGAATTATAGTTAGAGGCTACAGATATTTTGGATTACCACCAAAACTCTCCAAAAATCTGTACATACCTAATTGTAATCACTGGAAGGACTGATCCTGAAGCTGAGGCTCCAATACTTTGGCCATCTCATGAGAAGAGAAGACTCCCTGGAAAAGACCCTGATGTTAGGAAAGTGTGAAGGCAAGAGGAGAAGGGGACGACAGAGGACGAGATGGTTGGACAGCGTCATCGAAGCTACCAAGATGAATTTGACCCAACTCCGGGAGGTAGTGGGAGACAGGAGGGCCTCATGCTCTGGTCCATGGGGTCACAAAGAGTCGGACACGACTTAACGACTGTTTAGTCGTTTAGTCGTGTCCGACTCTTTGTGACCCCATGGACCAGAGCACACCAGGCCCTCCTGTCTTCCACTGCCTCCCGGAGTTGGGTCAAATTCATCTTGGTAGCTTCGATGACGCTGTCCAACCATCTCATCCTCTGTCGTCCCCTTCTCCTCTTGCCCTCACACTTTCCCAACATCAGGGTCTTTTCCAGGGAGTCTTCTCTTATCAGATGGCCAAAGTATTGAAGCCTCAGCTTCAGGATCTGTCCTTCCAGTGAGCACTCAGGGTTGATTTTCTTTAGAATGGATAGGTTTGTTCTCCTTGCAGTCCAGGGGACTCTCAAGAGCCTCCTCCAGCACCACAATTCAAAAGCATCAATTCTTCGGCGGTCAGCTTTCTTTATGGTCCAGCTCTCGCTTCTATACATCACTACAGGAAAAACCATAGCTTTGACTATGTGGACTTTTGTCGGCAAGGTGATGTCTCTGCTTTTTAAGATGCTGTCTAGGTTTGTCATCGCTTTCCTCCCAAGAAGCAGGCGTCTTTTAATTTCGTGGCTGCTGTCACCATCTGCAGTGGTTTACTTAACGACTAAACAACAACAAATTGTAATCTGAAAGAGCTCAAACTGAAGTAAATCTTTAAATCTTTAAAGTGCCACAATACTTTTTTTATTATTATTTGTTGTTTTTGTTAATGACACAGAGACAGATCTGCATGGCTACCTCCTTTGGTAGAATGGTTATTACTTTGGTTGCCTTTGTTTTCCCTTTTTTTTAACTCTACATTCTAAACCCACACCCATGTGCTTTAACATGCATAAGCAGTAATACAGTAGGACCGCCTTATCCGTGGGATCAGTATCCACTGATTCACTTATCCACAGTGTGAAAATATTAAAAATATCAAAAGAAAAAAATCCAGAAAATAACCTATTTTCACATGTATTATCAGAACGAGCCACTAGAGGGAGTCAGATATCATGCTATGAATACTTGCTAGTGAACAATACATAACATGGTCTCTGGCACACACTAGTGGCCAGTTTTGATAATGAATGTGAAAATATTTTTATTGTTTCTTTTCCCTTTTACCATTCTATATAGATAGTGTTTGCTATTATCTGCAGTTTTCAGTATCCGTGGGAGGCTTGGAACCAATCCTCAGCAGATATGGGGGTCCTACTGTATTCTCTTTCCCTCCCTCCTTCTCCCTCTCCTTTCTCCCTCCCTCCCCCCTCCTGCATTACAGGGCATATTATAGACAGAAAATCATTCTATTCATTGTCTTCTATCTTTTTATTTTAAGAAAGCCATGAAAGGCAATTATGTGTTTTCTTACCCAGTCAGTGATTAGTACTGAAGCACATTAAATTACATCATCATTGATAACAAACTCTTTGTTGAAAGGATTGCATGGCCTGGATCTTTGGAAATGCAAAACAAAAACTTCCAAACTGAAAGTGTTTTATGAGATGTCAAGAAAAAGATTCTATTAGAAAGAGCATTTCAAAACGACCCTATTTCAGAAACATAGGCATCCAGGTTCAAGAAAGAAAACCGTTAAGTTGAAGGAAAAGAATCGTTTAGTTCTAACAGGCAGAGGGAATAATATGGATGCTGTAAATAATTTACAGCATTTTCATCCTATAGGGAGCCAAAAGAAGCATGCAACAATCATTAAGATTCAATACATTATTCAGCCTTTTCACTTTCTGATTTATCATTCCACTCATGTGGCTTTCAAATGTGCAGGCCCATATTCTTGGGCTCGTTGAAAAGACGTTAAGTATCTTGTCCCTATGCAATCAGAACTGTAAAACTTAATGAAATCTCTGGATCACTCTTTTTACAGCTTCTTTCCCTGCCTCCTTTTAGTGGTGAACTGTAACGCGCAACAGAGAACTGGTGCCACAAAATGTTGACAAGCAGGAACTGTTACCATGTGGAGGCTATTAATGATGAACCATTTGGGAGAAATGTGCTTTTCATGAAACCATCACACTTGTTTTTCTTTTTCTCTTGATTATAGTCTGATTCATTCAGAATACAGGGGGAACATCATTGGCAGAGGACAAGATTATTGCTCACGATTCCCAGAATGTCATGGTTTTTTCCAGACTTTTAAACTTAGAAACCACTGAAAATTGTAGGGAGGGTGAAGGCTTGCTTGTCTTTTCATTTCAAGCAGGAACAAGAAAGCACAAACATATCCCTCTCACACCATGAGAGGGTGAGGTATTTTGTGGCACGCTCAACCTGATGATTTTTTTCCTGAAAATTTAAGCATAAATGTGAAAAACACTTTTTTAAAGTAACTAATGCCAATTAGAGATGGGCACAAACCAAACCACAAACCAGGAAAAACCAATGAACCAGGTTGTTTTGTGGTTCGGTTCACGATCTGGTTCATGGATTCCATTTTGCTGAAGCAAAACAAAACACCAAACTGTTTTCCACTTGCCACTTCATTTTGCTTTGGCAAAACAGATGGCCCACCCGCCCTATTCCCAGTGCACCCGTCACCTCCGCTTACCTGTTCCTGCCACCTGTTCCTGCCACCTCCTTCTCTTCTGCCACTGCTGCTGGCCACCAGCACCATCTTCAGAGGCAGTGGCAGGCTCCTGGCAAGGAAGCCAACTTCACTTCATCTATGCATGTGCCCTCTATCTAGTTGATAGGTGGGTGCATGTGTAGAGGAAGCAGGCCCAGCTTTCCTGCTAGAGGCCTGCTGCTGCCTCTGCGCATGTGTCTGCCTATCAGCTAGATGGCAGGTGCATGTGCACCGGCCAGCTCCAGGAATCCAGGCCCACCTGGCACAAACTGGTCAGTTTTTCTGGAGAGTTGCATTGTGATTGTTCATGATTCATGGTTTGTGGGTAGCCATGAACCACAAACCATCATGAACCATCAGTTTTCCAGTTCATACCCATCTCTAATGACAATTGCACAAAATGACAATGGCTTCTCTTTTTTTGCATGGACTTATAAGGATTAGAAGTGGGTCAGGGGACTGCATATTTTTAAACAGCCAGCTAGCCATTCTGTACTTAGTACGTGCATGTGTGCTTCGCTTCTCAAAGGGAAGGGAGAACAATTTCACATAGGTGTCATTTGTCCGAACTACATAGACCTTAACAACAACAAAAAATGCTCCTTATCTCACCTTTGCCTGGAAGCAAGGAATGTTGACGGCCTTAAAAATTCCTTGTTAAGGTATCCCTTCGAGACAAAACAGCCTAAATTGATCCAAATAAATAATTTAGTGAATACTTTTTGTACCTGTACAGTGGGGTAAGATATAAATATCGAAGTAGTGTCCATCAGCCTCCCTACCTAGTCAGCAAGATTCCTGCTAAGCGTGGTGCACACGCACACATACAACTTTGCTTCCCTCCACACAGTGATTGCATTAGGTTCCGGTCGCAATGGAATCCAGAGCATGGGGGGGGGGCAGACACACGCAGGGGTGAAGCTGCGCACACGAGAGGCTCTGAAAATTAGAGGGTATGTTGCTAGTCAGTGCATCTATTGCTCACAAAATATCTATTGCCTATATCTTTTGGCAACATTCTGACACAGCACTTGCACGGGTCTGTAATGGTTTCCATGAGTTCCAAATATCTGGAGGGAAATGGAATGCGGCTTTGCCCTCCCAACCCTGGAATAAAGACGCGAGACAATGATATGGGTTAAATACGGGCCACACTTTATTGATATAAATTCAGATTCAAATTTGCCATCCTTTGGCAAAAGGAGGGGGCCTGCTGTAGTGCGGAAACAGGTGAATGGCAGGGGTATCCAAATACCCCTTGATCAACAAATGGGCGAGTCCCCGGCCCCAGGTTCCAGCGGTCTTAAAGACAGCAGGAACCCGGCCGGCTGCTAATAAACACCCTCAGACCTCAAGCCATCTTTAGTTGATGACTGTTGGTCCGGAAGTGGCCCAGCGCATTTTCCCGCCACAGGCACTGTAATCGCACGATCCGCAGTGCCAGGAGGTCGGATGCGCTGTTGGCTTACCTGAAATTACAGTGGGACACACCGAAAATACCTGTTTTTTCCGCACTACCCGCCAGTGTGACCAAAAATTTCCACCAAAATGCCAACATCCCTTTTCCAGTGTGGGATAGGCAAAAAATTCCCCCCATCCAAAGGCCAATCAAGATGAAGGTCAAAAATTCCTATCCAGCCCCTAAAGGTGACCAGAAAAACTCACACTAGAAATAGTGTGGGCGGGTGGGTGCCCGAAAAAGAAGAGGGCGGCGCAAGGGGGGAATGCCCCTTAAGTAACCTGGCATTCCGCCCTCCTACTTACAAGTCTCGTGAGACTAACTAGTCTCGCGTCATCCAGGGTGTAGGGCAAAGAGCCAGCCTCACTGCTCGAAGTCCGTGGACTCATCAGCGGCTGCAGCATTGGCCTGGGCTAGAGTTGAGGTTACACAGTAATATCCATTCTGGGGACAGCGGACAGGAAGATTTTACTTCCTCACACTAGCACACTTTTAGCAATTGTGCAAAAGCCAGTAGGCAGTGCAATCTCTACCACCACACAAAAAAGAGGAAGGAAATATAGGTTTTGGCACACTAATTCTGACCTAAACAACTAAAGCCCCAACAAAAAGAAGAGATATTCATCCACAGTTGAACTCTACAGTTCCCAGATTATTATTATTATTAACCCATTAATAGATACACATAAACTCTACTAGTTCTGCTTACCTCTTGTGTTCACATTTCAAAGTCTCTAGTTATTTCCATCTCATTTACGAAAAAAATCTTGAAATTTCTCATAATATGAAATGAACAAAATTCTCACCCACCCCTGTTTATAATAATACTTTCCTCGCTCTCGGTGATCCAAAAAATCCAACATTCCTGCTTTCAGGGAGTTGCCATCATCTGCCGCCCCACAGGCACTGGGTGAGAGACAGTTGGCTGTGCTGCTGCCGGCTGCCAGCCTTCCTGGGGCAGCTTGGCTTGGACTCCCACTGCCTTGCAGGACTGGGCCCTTGCTGCCTCTGGCTGCCCCACCCCCTCTTCAACACCAGCCACCTGGCTCAGGGGGAGAAGGGGCTTTAGAAGGGTTTTTTATTGTGATTATCAATTGCCATCAGGTTACGTATGTAGAGACCCACAGTGGATCTGAGGGAACAGGAAGGGGGGAAGGCGTTGGAGGGGGCAGCCATTGAGGTGGTGCTGGGTAATGGAAAGAATGGCAGTGGGGGTAGAACATGCCCACGTAGGAGAAGAGAGGTTAGATATCTTACATTTATCCCCTCTTCTAGTCCTACCCCCAACCAGATGGTATCAGGTGACCATATCAGCAAACCCTCGAGCCACACGGTGCTGTTGATGAATGCCAGGTCGGTACAAAATAAGACTGCCCTCATCCATGATGTAATTCTGGATGGGGTTGCTGATCTGGTGTGTATTACTGAGACCTGGGTGGGAGAGGAGGGTGGTGTTCTCCTTTCCCAGCTGTGTCCGCCTGGGTACTCAGTCCAGCACCAATGTCGCTCAGAGGGTCGGGGAGGGGGAGTTGCTATAGTCTATAGGAGTTCTATCTCCTTGACCAGGCTTCCTATCGCTTTGAGAGGAGGGCTTGAGGGCTTGTATTGTGTGTTGGGCTTACGAGGCAGATTGGGGATTCTGTTGGTGTACCGCCCACCCTGCTGCGTACCAACGGTCTCCCTGCCTGAGCAGGGAGGTAGTCTTGGACCTGGTGTTGAGGTGTTGGTGCTGGGGGACCTCAACATCGATGCCGAGGCCGCCTTGACTGGAGTGGCTCAGGACTTCATGGCCGCCATGACAACCATGGGGCTGTCTCAATGTGTCATCGGCCCGACGCATGAGAAGGGCCATACTTTGGACCTGGTTTTCTCAACCGGACTGGAAGATGGTGGTTTGGATGTGGAGGGGCTGGTTGTGACCCCATTGTCATGGTCAGACCACTTCCTGGTCAAGTTTAGTCTATTAGCTTCTTCTTCCCTCTGCAAGGATGGGGGATCTATCAAGATGATCCGCCCTCAGAGACTAATGGATCCGGATGGTTTCCTGAATGCTCTTGGGGATTATCCGTCTGATATAGTTGGCACTCCTGTCAAAGCTCAGGTCACCCTATGGAATAGGGAGATGACCTGGGCGGTTGACACGATTGCACCTAAGCGCCCTCTCCCTGCACGCAGAGCCCAGACAGCTCCTTGGTATACATCTGAACTGCTGGCCATGAAGCGAGAGGGGAGACAGCTGGAGCGCAGGTGGAGGAAATCCCACTGGGAGTTCGATCGAACATGACTTAGAGCCCATTATCAGGCCTATTTTGTGGCAATACGGCTGGCGAAACGGCAATATTTCGCCATCCGTATTGCTTCCTCAGAATGTCGTCCAGCAGAACTGTTTCGGATGGTCCGGGATCTTCTTCTACTGGGAAATCTGGTGGAGGTCCCGGACCACTCATCAGGTCACTGTGATGAGTTTGCCATTCATTTTGAGGGGGAAATTGCTCAGATTTGCAGTGGGTTGGACTCCACCATTACTGCAGAATCAGAGGATGTGTCCAGTGTGCCGTGCTTAGGTCAAGTATTAATGGATCAGTTTCAATTGTTGAGACCTGAGGATGTGGACAGGGTGCTTGGATCCACCACTCCACTTGACCCTTGCCCATCTTGGCTAATTGGAAGATCTGTCAGGGGGGTTCGCACCTGGGTCCAGGAGGCCATGAATGCCTCTTTGAGAGAGGGAGTGGTCCCTACCACCTTGAAAGAGGCAGTAATTCAGCCACTCCTAAAAAAGCCTAACCTGGACCCAGGGCTGGTGGTTAACTACGGACCAGTGGCAAACCTCCCTTATTTGGGCAAGGTGTTGGAGCGGGTTGTGGCCGGGCAACGCCAGGCGCTGCTGGATGAAATTGATTTTCTGGATCCATTTCAATTGGGTTTCAGGCCGGGCTTTGGTACGGAGACTGCCTTGGTCACCCTGTACGATGGATGACCTTTGCCGGGAGAGAGACAGGGGGAGTGTGACCCTGTTGATACTCCTGGACCTCTCAGCGGCTTTTGACACCATCAACCATGATGTCCTTTCGGATAGGCTGGCTGGGTTGCGAGTCGGGGGCACCGCTTTACGGTGGTTCTGCTCCTTCCTGGCTGACCATGTCCAGAAGGTGGTACTGGGGGACAGTTGCTCTGCCCCATGGCATTTATGTCATGGGGTTCCTCAGGGCTTGATACTGTCCCCCATGCTGTTTAACATCTACATGGAACCTCTGGGAGAGGTCATCAGGAGGTTTGGGCTGAGGAGTCAGCAATATGCTGACGACACTCAGCTCTACCTCTCATTTTCCACCAATCCAGGTGAGGCGGTTTCTGTGCTGAACTTGTGTCTGGACCTGATAATGGACTGGATGAGGGTTAATAAATTGAAACTCAACCCAGACAAGATGGAAGTGCTGTTAGTGGGTGCTTCGCCGGACAGGCTAGAGGGCCATTTCCCTGCCCTGAATGGGGTTGCACTGCCCCTAAGGGACAGGGTCCGCAGCTTGGGGGTGCTCCTGGACCCCGGTCTAACTCTGGAAACTCAGGTGGACTCGGCAGCCAGGGGCGCCTTCCTTCAGCTGTGGAAACTATACCAGCTATGGCCCTACCTGGACGAACAGAGTCTCAGAACAGTTACGTATGCACTGGTAACATCCTGTATAGATTACTGCAATGTGCTGTACAAAGGGCTGCCTTTGAAGACAGTCCAGTGACTGCAACTGGTTCAGAATTGAGCTGTGCGGCTGGTGAGTGGTGGGACCTCTAGGGAACACATCAGGCCGATTCTGTTCAAATTACATTGGCTACCAGTCGCTGCCTGGGCCCAATTCAAAGTGCTTGTTTTGACGTATAAAGCCCTAAACAGCTTGGGCCCTGGATACCTGAAGGACCGCCTCCTTCTGTATAAACCTACCCAGCAATTAAGATCTAGCCAGGGGGCCCTCCTGAAAGAGCCATCCCTCAAGGAGGTAAGAGGGATGGCTTGTAGACAAAAGGCCTTTTTGGCAGCTGCCCCCAGACTATGGAACGCCATCCCGAGGGAGATTCGCCTGGCGCCGACGTTGCTTACGTTTCTGCACCACGTCAAAACCTTCCTGTTTCAGAAGATTTTTAATTGAAATAATATCAACTGTGGGTCCTGATGGCAATTTTTAGAGTACTGTATTTTTAATTGTATTTTAATTATTTTATCTTTTTATTGCATTTAAATTGTTGTAAGCCAGCCAGAGACCTTTGGGTAGTGTGGGCGGCATATAAGTTAAATAAATGAATAAATAAATTAATAATAATAATAATAATAATAATAATAATAATAATAATAATAATAATAATAATAATAATAATAATAATAAAGCCCTGATGAAGTTAATCATTATAAAAATAAATAACAAACTGTTACTGCATTAAAGCAAATACATCCTAGAAGTTTCTTTTCCCAGTGCCACAGACTAATTTTGCTTTCAATCATTATGCATAACAGAACACAGGAAATGAAAAGTAAAATGTGTGAGGGTGGAATGGGGGAGATAAACAGGCATAATTGCTTAGAATTGTTGAATAATCTAACCTTTAATAAACCTACTAGAGGCTAAATCCAATGTTAGTTCCAGAGCAAACCCTTTGAAATCAATGTGACTTAAATTAGCATTGATGAGTGTGTTCCATTCTCTTCATTCACTTTACTCTAGGTGAGACCTATTTTGGTCCCAGCTAGGGTAGACCCACTGAAATGGATGGGATGTCTTAGTTAGCTCTGATTTAAGGCTCATTGATTTCACTGGGTCTACTGTAGTTGCAAATATAAATTATATTCAGTTTTCCACAACTATTGCTAGTTTTTGTTATCCTAGGTTAGGGTGGTGGGACTCGCGTAGCCTCATGCAGCCATAGGACTGAATTGGCTGCCTAAGGTGATTATGCTTCCACTGCAGCCTGCGTATAATCCCAAATTCCTCAATGTGAATACTTCCCAAATCAGAAGAATATCACTTCTTCCATGGAGGGTGCTTCTTCTTCTCCAGAACAGGATGTGGGCTTGTTCATATCTTGCTTCAAGAAAAAATCTGTTTCATTTTGTTTTTAATGGCTGTGGCTTTTTAAAAACCCTGAAAATGACTTTCACTAACTTTTGACTCCATTTGGAGGAGTCAGTGTGGTTCCCAGAGGTCTTTGGGACACACACACAAAAATCTAATTAAGGACAGGTGTGGAAAGTTCACTAAAGAGTGTTCTTAGAGTACAGGAGAGTGTTCCAGATAATGGGTGCCAATGCTGACAAGTCCTGCCTTCATGAAGTAACACAGTGACATTCTGTTGGTTGCGAAGTAATCAGTAAGGCCTCCAAGTAGCTCAGTGGCTGACTGGGTGTGTATAAGGAAAAATGGTCTGCTAGATATTGTCTATGTTGGCAAGGACTGATGGGAGCTACTGTTCAACAACATCTGGAAGGCCACCAATGCCAAACACTCCCTCTGTACAAGATGTGTGCCAAATTGCCAGAACCATCCTATTCTTGTCTACTCATCATTCAGCTCCACTGAATTTGGCAAGGCCTATTGTCAGGCATATGTGCACAGGAGTGTATCCAGACTGCATAAATTGCTACCTCAAAAGTAGCTTAACTGTGATGAAAATATATTAGTATTTTTAATATTGATGCTCTCAACTTACCAGACTTTGAAACCTAAGTGATGAATTCATTTCCAGCATATTGTCTATTAGGGCTACAGTTATGAAGAGTTTTATTTTATTTTCCCCCTATACATTCGCTTCTCTAAAGGTATTTTTTTGATATGCAAATACACACATTGTTCCATTCATTTTTTAAAGCAGTCACCTCCCAGGAAATATTCTATAAATTATTGCTACATAAGCCTGTATTATCAGTTTCTGACACCACCAGAAATTGAGACATAATTAGGGTGGAGTAATTGCTGTGTGACTGTATGCCAGATAATCACCTTAATCCAATGAGAACAATATGATTTAAAATGAAACCCTTTGTGCCATTGATTTAAGAATAATTACTGTTATATTGTGCATTGGCAATAGAAATTCTATGGCTACCACTCAAAAATAATGTGCTTTACTCATTGAAAAATATAAGCCTGATAATCCCAGGAAACAATATTTTTCGTATATCTGTCTCTCAGCTGCATAGAAATGAATAATCATAACAACACTAGTGACTTGACCAACTGAATAATAAGCTCAGTGTCCTCCTTCTCATTTCACTAAGAAATTTGATACACCCTCAATTAGTAGTAGGCATCCTTCAGTCTCGAGAGACTATGGTAACGTGCTCTGTATGGAGGTCTTGGAACAGCGTCTAGTGTGGCTGAGAAGGCCAATTCAAGAGTGACAATCCCTTCCACACTGAAGGCAAATACAATCTGTCCCCTGTCCAGCTCCCTGGTTTTGCTGGTTTCGGGACTGCCTCTTTGCCCCAGCCTGCTGTACAAGTGTCTCTTCAAATTGGGAGAGGCCATGATGCACCGCCTGCCTCCAGGCTGAACGCTCAGACGTCAAGGTTTCCCGTCTGTTGAGGTCCATTCCTAAGGCCTTTAGATCCCGCTTGCAGATAGCCTTGTATCGCAGCTGTGGTCTCCCTCTGGGGCGACTTCCCTGCACTAATTCTCCATACAGGAGATCTTTTGGAATCCAACCATCAGCCATTCTCATGACATGCCCAAGCCAACGTAGACGTCGCTGTTTCAGTAATGTATACATGCTAAAAATTCCAGCTCGTTCTAGGACTACTCTATTTGGAACTTTGTCCTGCCAGGTGATACCAAAAATGCGTCGGAGACAACGCATATGGAACATGTTCAGCTTCCTCTCCTGCCGTGCACAAAGGGTCCAGGACTCACTGCAATTAACTATTAGTACTTCAGTTAATGTCCTCCGATGTTTTTGACTAGATATCTGTAAACAAGACTTTCTGTTTGCTGATCCCTAACAGAGTCCTGGTGTTCAGTGGTTAAACTGCACTGATGCAGTCAAATCTCTGCTCATGACCTGAATTCGATTTTGATTGATTCAGGCAGCCAGCTCAAGGTTGACGCAACCTTCCATCCCTCCGAGGTCAATGAAATGAGTACTCAGCCCGTGGGGAGGGGGGCAAAGTGTTGTTTGTATAACTATGTTGAAAACCTCCCAGACAGTGCTCCAGCATTATGGGGCAGTATATAAGCCAAAGCAATAAACAAACAACAAACATAGCACAGCACAGGAATAAAACTGAGAGAGCAAGCAGCCAGAGCAAGCAAACAGGGAGAGCCAAAAGCAGTTTAATGGGAGAGTTCAGCATGGGAAGCTAAGGGGGAGGCCCCTAACAAAATCTGGCTATACACTTCTCCCTTCAACAATGCTAGCGTTAGGGGTGCCAGACTCCCATGTAATTCAAAATGTGTATAACTTTTATGCCCCTAAAAATATAACTACACAGCATAAAAAGTTGTTAATACACAAATGCACAGAGAGAGAAAACAATTCTCTCTATTAGGGTTCTGTTCCAGAGTGCTGACAATCCTTTCCATACAGTACAGTGTGTAATGAGCCTTAAAAGTCCTTATGATCCCGATCTAAAGGCTGAATTAAAAATTTAGTGTTTGGGAGCAAGTAGACAACTTGATGCCTTTGGTGTTGAACTCGTAGGTTCCTGGGTGGCCAGGGGCACAGGATTTCTTGAATAATTTTTTAATGAAGACTGATTGAAATCTGTGTATAACCAAAACCATGCTCTTCAAACCCATGTAATTCAAGAGAGAAGTGCAATTACATATTAGTGGACTTTGCCAGCATCCTTCAAACCAGACAAGACTAAGGAAAGGACACTCATAAACAAATGGAAGAATGTAAAAAGGTAACAGAAATCATGACAAGAAGAGCCATGACAGTGGTGGTGACCTGTAAAGTGTGTGCAATATTTGTCTTTCTGCCTGAGAGCAATGCAGTTTACACAGAAGTGCTCAATTCCTATTATAGCTTGGTCTTTTCCCAAAAGACAATCCATTGTCCTCCAGACAAATGTGAAGTACAAATGGAGGGGACAGGGTTGCAGTTTAAGAATGAGAAATAAATAGTCCAGGAATACCTTATTACTTTGAATAAGTCACTGGACAGGGGGAGTATATCCCTGTTGGCTTGCTGGGCCTCTCAGCAGCTTTCAATACATTCTAACCCTCCAGCTCTCTCATCCTTCAGGCTCCAGGATAGGCTGTCCACATGCACCACCCAGCCAATCACCTTGCTTCCTTGTTATGAAGCAGATTGGTCAAGTTTCCTGTCACAGGTAGTCATGCAAAAGACAGGCAAGATATGTTCTTGATCATCTCAAAGTGCAGTACACGTAATAATGGAATATTACGAAAAACTTCCTAACTGTTAGAGAAGTATGACAATGGAACCAATTACCTCGGGAGGTGGTGAATGCTACAACACTGGAGATATTTAAGAGAAAGTTAAACATGCAGCTGATGATAACTGCACTGTTGTCTGCGGTATTCTTGGGGAGTGTTTTTTAAGTATTTCTTATCTTTTCCAAAACCACTTTTAAGCTACTTGATATAGGGTTTTAGAGACAGGATTATCAGGGGAAAGAATTTCTGCTTCTGCAATTCAAGAAAAAAGAATGTCTGTTCCCAGACTGAATTACAGGAGTAAAAGCTCTCAAACTGACAGGAAAAAGAGCAGCCCTCTTCCTCTTTGCCATTCCCATGCCTTTTATGTTGAAAGGGGAGAAAAGAGCTCTGCTGCAGTGTGTGAGTACTGATGATTCCCTGTAACTCTCCAAAGGTTCGTAGGAGGGCACGTTCTAATAAAGGCTGCCCTTACGTTCTTTATACCCTTGTCATCTCTGGGGTTCTCCTGTGTGCTATGAATATATGTGTCACAGTATTTTATGAACTTGATAATAGATGTGACTGGATAGACACAAATATCATTTGGAAGCTCCAGATCTGAGGCATCTTGAACGAGGAAGCATTGTGATCCCAAGGCTGTCTAATATAGCCAAAATTAAAATATTTTAAGGCACATACAACACAAATGCCAGTCCTGATTAATATCAGGATTCAGTAGAAAAGGCACCAGGACCCAGTCCAGAGCAAGACCACAGGAACAAGTTAGAAAGAACCCCACAGCCCAAGCAGAGACCAACCAGCTAAGGTTTTGAGTCCAAACAGCAGCCAAGTAGAAGGATGATGCAAATCGTGGTCTGACAGTCCAGGAGTCAAAGCCAGGAGGAACAGTATCAAGGCAGCAGGGTCCAGGGAGGCAAGGTAGGAACAACAGGGTAAGCAGACACAGCAGGAACAACCAGGCAGACAGGGCAGGGACCACCAGGCAAGGCAGAAACAAGGAGGCTGGCAGGCAAGGCAGGAACAACGAAGTTGGGAGGCCAAGCAAGGCAAGAGAGAAATAACAGCACTGCCAGAGACCTTCATTGCTGAGGCAAGGTCTGTAGGGAAAGCCTGTTCTCATATAGCCCAGTCCTCAGATTCCACAGGTGGCACTCCTGAGGAGCTGGGCAACAGCTGCAGGGAAAGGACCCAGTCCTGCAGTCTCTAGAGCAGTTCTCCCCAGAGGGATGGGGCCGATCCTGCGTGCACTAAGGTTGCATGGTTACAGCATGGCCCCAGTCCTGACAATTAAAGTTGTAGGGTGTGTCTGTCTTTGTTTCTTTTACCCAAATGTTGTTAAAGATGTATGTTGACTTTATGACAAACTACCTGCTCAAATAATTGATATCTGCCTTCCATCTTTTTGAAAACCAACAACAGTGTAGTCATTCTGGCATGGAGGCGTATATAGTGCAACTTCTACCAATGGTTGAAAAAATAAATTGTTAGTTCACATCTCCATGTGGAAGTATCCACCCATACCTCCCAAAATTGACAATGAGATAAACAAGAGCTTGGAAAAGTTATTTATTTGGATTACATCTCCCTGAGTCCTCCAGCAGGATGGACAGTATTCTGGCTGGAGAGTCTGGGAACTGTAGTCAAAAAAAGTAACTATATCAAGCTCTGGGGGTGTGATTGGGTTCGTTTGAATGTTGTGGCAGTTCCTCACTTTTGGCGGGAAATAACGACTGAGACTTATCTGCAACATTCATAACTTCGGTTTTATTAACCTTTGGTTTCTCTACAACTATTTCAACCCGGTCGAAACATGATAAATCTGGCAAAGGTCCATAACTGGATGAGGATAAATCTCTTTGAAAGTCTGGGTAGCTCATTGGGGTGCTGGGCAAAAACGTTCGCGATCGGTGGGGTTCCGTAGAGGGGCACTCCTCACCACACAAATGGTGCCGCAGCATGGATGTCTTGCCCAGTCTCCCTCCTTAGGTGGCTGGTTGTAGGTTTGATCAGGTCTAATCACCTTCTTGCCTCGTCCTTGTCCCCACAGGAAAACGATTACAGTCCACTCTTGAGTCTCATACACCGTCTCCCCTTCCTTCTTTGGCTTCAGGTCCAGCAACAATCCCCCAATCTTCAGGTTAGGGAAGTCCTTTAGAAGTCCACGTGCCTTTTCATAATTGATATCCGCATCTCTCTCATCTCTCTCCTCCTTTTCCCTCCTTCCCGCGTTTTCAAACCTACTGACGAACCTCCTCTCTCCCTGCTCTTTTATACTCTCCTCCCATACTGACATCTCTAGCTCCTCCCCTTTCCCTTTTTCTCCTTCTTCCACCAGGCAAACTTCTACTTTTCCCTTCATCTCTTCTATCTTTCCTTTTTCCTCTATTAAGATTTCCTTCACCTCTGTTGCCTCATTCTTACAGCTTCCCTTTTCCTCCTTTGTCGCTTCTATCAGTGAGGATGGCTCACTTTCCTCCTGCTTTCCTTCACAGGGGGCAAAGTGCATTTTGCCTCAGAAATCCACATATTTCAGTAATGAAAAAAATGCACATATGGCATTTCAGGAAAAAAAAGTGTATAAAGCAATTTGAATAATTAAGAAACACAAATGTTGAAAAATACTCTCAAATATAGTTTAATGAAGGAAAGCACATAAAAATTTGTGCATAGAAATGTGTGAAATGCATACTTTAAAAAATGACTTTCCCCTATATGTAAATGACTTTCCCCTATACAAAATTAATGCGTTCTACGGGACGTTACGTAAAGCGAAAAATTCGTAAACCAAAACATGGATTGCCATAGGAATGGGGGCGGCGCTATAAACCTCCAGGTACAATGCATCCTGAGGAAACTTTCTTCGTAAACCGAAAAAACCCAGAAAAAAACATAAACCGAGGCATTATTTTCTATGGATTTCCGTTCATAAACCGAAAATTACGTTAACCGAGGCGTTCATAAACCGAGGTACTATTGTATTTCTAAACTGACAGAATTAAAAAGCTTCAGAACTTATATAGAACAGGGGTGGGATAAGAACTCCAGTGGGATTCTGAGAGGCACAATGAAAATAAAACTATCTGTTTTCACATCAGTACTTGTGACTCACCAAGCCTCACAGAGTGTACCAGCCATTAATATAAGTCTTCCATGCCTGGTGGGCTGCTTTCAACTTGGTTTGTCAAATGTCACATTGACCTGATCTTACCTAAAGCTCAAAAGCCAATAATACCCCTGAAATCTAGACAGCAAGCAAAGTTTGTAGTAGTATTGGAAAGAAAGAAACCCCTATAGACTAGCAACTCTATAAATTGACCAAATTTTGAAATGCAAAGAATTTCAGGTGGGGGAAGGAAAACGGTTCAAAAATGTTCATTATCTCTTTGCAGAACCCCTCACTCCTTAAAAAAACACAACCTTAAGTATCATAAATCCTGCAGCTGAAGCACTCTTTGGGGAAATACATTTGAGGCTGCACATAAAAATCCACACAAGGAGTGATAGTTTGTCAAAACGGGGAAAGATTAGCAGATCTGTAAGAAAGAAACAATTTTTGATGGGGCAGAACAGCTGTTCCCAACCTTTTTTGGCCATGGCCATAAATATAATATGAAAGACATACAGGCCAAATCAGGATTCTAAAAGTCACATAGTGAACCTTATAAAATGCTGTATGAAGAATTGTTTCCAGTCTGTGGCCCCCCTTCAAATGGGCCAGGGGCCCCCAGTGGGCCATATGGCCCCTGTTGGTTCGGGCAGAAGAAAGCAGATGGCAGGTTCTAAATTCAACAAGCAAAATGAAAGAGTACTTAATTCAGTTTCAACTTGACAGCACATGACTAACCATTTTTGGGGCCTTGGAATGAAAGTTATCAGTAATGACTGTCAAAAGATAATTTCCCAAGTTCTGCGTAAACAAAAGAAATTGCACTCCTAACTCTTCATTCCAATGAAGTTTTTTATCTAAGCATATACAAAAGTGCACTTTAGCACCATGTGGTAGTGATGCAGGGTCAGCATTACTGTTAGATTCAGTGAGTAATCACCTTGTGGGACAATGTGCTGGAATTGACAAATGTATCACTTCATGGCCACCACTTCCCCTTCCACTGGCCCAAATCTAAGACCCAAGCTCCTTTGGAAAACTACTGCTACCAGTATTTCTTCAGTGCTGGTTCTTTTTTCTTGTGTGTACTGTCACAAGAAAAACAAGCAGGAGTGGCGAAATCATAAGAAAAAGAAAAGAAAAGAAAAAAACATGGTGGCAACTTAAAGACTAAATTTTATATATTTTTAATTTGAGCTTTCATGGACAAGTTAATTTCATCAGACATAAGAGCCACCATGATGAAGCGGACTTGTCCATGAAAGGTCATATTAAAAAACATAAAAGTTAGCCTTTAAGGTGCTTTTCCTTTTTATTTTATTTTTTTCACCTATAATGCTTGCACAGACTAACTCCTTCTACAAGCAGAGGTGGGTGAATTTCTTGAACCAAAGGGCCATATATCTGTAGATTCTATGGGGATTCTACGAGAGAACCTCAGCATGACTGAAGGCACATCCCTCAGGAGAGCCAGACCCTTGCTTCCGAAAAGTGCCTCTGTTTGATTCTTTTCCTGTGGTACACACAGCTAGGAACAAAAGGGAAAAAAATCATTCAATGTATGGGTGGCAGGAGCAAAATGCAGGGATGAGGTAGATAAAGAATATGTGATGATGCTCCCAGATGCAGACAGTGGACAAACTTGGGGTGTATCTATATTGATGGTAATCGAGATGTGATAATGGTAATGAGTGTTTGTCAGCAGACCTTTTTCATTGCTGTGTTTAACTGAAACGTCTATTTTGGCTCCCCTCCTTAATAATAATCCAAAAATAGGGGTGGATACCATCCTTCCTAGACCACTAAAATCTTATAAATAGGCAATCTTTATAATCATGAAAAATTATTCATTAAGCTGTGCATTGCACAGCCTAGGGCAGTGGTGGTGAACCTTTTTGGGCTCGCGTGCCCAAAATGGGGAAAAAAAAAACAGCGGGTAGGCGGCGGACCCGGAAAACCGGAACCGGAAGTGGCAGTTTAAGGGGGAATCATGCCGACGGACCCGGAGGACCTGGAACCGGAAGTGGCAGTTTAAGGGGGAATCATGGCGACAGACCCGGAGGACCTGGAACTGGAAGTGCCAGTTTAAGGGGGAATCATGCCGACGGACCCGGAGGACCCGGAACCGGAAGTGGCGGTTTAAGGGGGAATCATGGCGACGGACCTGGAGGACCCGGAAGTGGCGGCGGAAGGGGGAATCCCGGCTGCAGCCACCTCATGAGGTTTGGCTGCGCAGGGGGGGTGGGGGGGCGGGGGGAGTAGCGACCTATGGCTTGCGTGCCAGTAGAAAGGGGTCCGCGTGCCAGCTGTGGCACGCGTGCCATATGTTCACCATCACTGGCCTAGGGGGTGGGGAGAGAAACAGAATAATCAAAAAATAATCCTGGTTAGATGCTGACACTGTATGCAGACTGTAGTTAAATTAAACTGTCAAGATGGAGACTGCAATTTAAAAAAAAATCAGAGAGGTATATTGTTGGCATTATTTTCACCTCAGGGGATATATAGTCCATTGCCTTGTTTCTGTCTCTATAGAAAAAAAGTATGCTAAAATCTGAACATCTTTCTGATTCAGCAGGTCTTTTTTTCCTAAGCAATTCTTGATTTTAAACTTGGCTTCATATATGTGTGTGTAAAGGGTGTCATATTATTCTGCATACAGTGTTCTGTATTCTGTGGTTGATTGTCAGAAGCCCAACGTGTCCTCTTTTAACTTTGTTTTACTGCTAGTTTTCTTTTTAATTCATTATTGTAAGCCATCTCAGCCCAAATGTTTATATGGAATGGTGGGCTATAGATATTGAAATAAACAAGCAAACAAATAACAATGATGTTTTGTTTTCTAGCACAAAACCCTGAGTTAAATCCTGGATGTGCTTTGATTAATATATGCAAAGTGAGCCAATTAAAAGTTCCTAAGAGAGAGACAACAATGTTAGGTTTGACCTATCCATGTGCGCATTTCAATCTGAATGAAAAATACTAAATGCTATCTAAATAAACAGGCAGCTGGTGCTCCTTCTCCTACTATTCAAGCATATTTCAGTTGTTCTTGTGGTGAATGATGGTGGTGGTGTGTGTATCGTAAGCACTTGATTCTGTAGGGGGGGAAAACTGGAGAAAATGTGATTGGGAAAAATAAGAAGATTTTATAACACAAATATCTCTGGTAAGTCAAAGCTTTTTCATGTGCTGAAATTCTAATCTCTTCTTCACTTCAATATTCGTTGTAACCTTGGTTTTGATTTTAAAAAAAACACTACATTACAGTGGGGCCTCGACTTACGAACGTCTCTACTTACGAAAATTTCAAGTTACGAAAAGATCCGGCCGCAAAATTTTGCTTCGACTTGCGGCCGGAGCTTCCAGTTACGAAAAGAAAAAGGCAGGGGAAAAAGGCGGGGAATTCAAACCGTTGGTGGCGAAGAGGCTGCTTCTTCGCCCCAATGGTTTGGAAAAGGGAGGCTCAGCCTCCTGGGCTTCCAACACCGCCCGGAACTCCGCGCCGGATGCCGGCTTCCCGGGCGTCCAAACCCCCTCCGCTGCCCTCTCCCGCGGGGACAGGAGGCAGAGGGCAGCGGGGACAGGAGGCAGAGGGCAGCGGGTGCAGCTTTGGAAGCCCGGGATTTTTTTTCTTTGGCTGGAACGGATTTCAATGCATTCCTATGGGAAATGGTGCTTCGACTTATGAAATTTTTGAGTTACGGCCACTGGTCCAATACGGATTAATTTCGTAAGTCGAGGCACCACTGTATAAACTTTAGCATAGTCTAAGTCTAATTTAAAAGTGGGAAGAAGCAAGTGAAGGAGCAAGAGGAGAAAGTGTGTGAGAGAGAGAGACAGAGAGAGAAATGGCTGTGAAATAATCAGACAGGAAGATTAAACAAGTATTAATTTTCAATGGGAGAATTCCCAGCAGCAATCCTCCTGTTACTCATAACACTCATAACACTCCTCATTATTCTGTTACCACGCAAAGTGGTCTATAGTTGTCACCAGTATTGGGTTCACATTATTTCCCTGACCAACACTGTTCTAAATCTAGAACCACCCTAGCAATTGCTGTTCATTCACAACAAACTTGTTATTTTGAACTAATCTGGTTAATCGTCTGCATAAATGTTTCTCCATTATTCAGAGACACTGTCTGAGTGAGGTGATGAAAAGTATTCCCACAGAGTCAGTAAGAACAGCCAAAGATAGTTAGGTGGCTGTAACCCATTACATTGATAATAAATACTGAGATACTTTGTTGTTCTGTAAAGCATTTTACACAAAGCATCTTATAGACGTTGGTATTTTGACAACATCCCTATGGGCAAAAAACATAAGAACATGTTTAACTCTCTCCCTCAGAAATTATTAGGGTTTAAAATCCACAGCACAGCTGGACTGTGCCCTTAACTTTCTACTTAAAACTTTCAAATCCATAAGGCATTCAAGAGCATAAAATGTATTTCCATTGATAACCTTTCCTTTAAAAAAAAACCACCCAAATCCAGCAAAAACAATTTCACACTCAACTGAGGATAAGGTTGAAGGAGCCCATAATGATTTGACTGGTTTAAAGGTAAGTCAAATACAAATTTCGGTTCATCCAGGCTGTGAATCTTTTATGAAGGAGGATTAGTCAAAATGGCTGCTGTACTGCATTGTGTGTCAGTAGGATTGCATACGTATGCATTCTCTATAATTTTGCCAATAGGAGTCGAAGGAAAATTCACTCAGTTTGTTTGTTTATGTTGATAGGCTCTCTTGACATGAGCAGAGATCTCAGCAAGGAATTTTAAATAAGATTCCTTGCTTCCAGCTGAGACAAATAACTCTTCCCTTTCCCCCCCTCTGTAATTGGTGCAAAATGTGTCATGTGTCCTTGCCATTTGAGAAATACACATTTCTCTGTTGCTGCTCGAAGACTTTGGAACTCCCTCACAGGAGGCCAGACAGGCCCTATGTTTGCTATCCTTCTGCAAGCAGGCAAGACCTGGATTGTTATGCTCTACTGCTTTGAATGTGTTTTTAGTATTGCTTTTGTTTACCATTTCTCATAGTGGTATTTGTTTGATCCTTCGACTGCAACTCCTAGATGCCCTTGCCAAAACAGCTATTAGTGAAGGCTTCTGGGAGTTACAGTCCAAGAACATCTGGGGATCCAGGTTTGGGAACTACTGATCTACTGTTTATTTAGCTCATTTTACTAGGGATGGATCAAAAATCTTACTTATTTCAATTTTGTGTTATCTTGAGTACTTTCCATCCTGCTCTGAAGAAAATTGAGGGATTTGGCCAGTTTTTATCACAAATAAAATTCTCAGCCACCTGAACTCACCAAATCCAGGAGGTACAACTATATGAAGCATGGAGAGGACTATGTTGCATTTGCCTATAACATGACTGTTAAATGAGAGAGGCTGCTCTGCAAAAGGAGGTGGTTAATTCAATTTTATACTTCTAACATAGCTGAATGCATAGGGGTTCAGACCAAGACTAATTCAGTATCATTAATACACAGATTCTACATAGAGATCCAAACTCAGGCTTTTAAGAGTTAAGCACTCAAAGAACTCTGCTTGAAGCAATGAATTCATTAATTTCATTTTCTCCTAAATTCAAAATTTTAAAATCTTGATGTATATACTGTATCTCTCTGATTCCCAGTGTGTAATAGATAGAGTGACGGACTATGGAGAACAGGGTTTGAATCCCCACTCAGCCATGGAAGCTCACTAGGGCTGTGGATCGATCGATCGATCTATCTATCTATCTATCTATCTATCTATCTATCTATCTATCTATCTATCTATCTATCTATCTATCTATCTATCTATCTATCTATCTGGTTTAGGTACCTGGCTGAGGAGCCACTGGTTGGGAATTTGATTCCTGAGTATACATCCTTGACAGGGGTTGGAGTCAAAGATCCATAGGGTCCTTTTCAGCTCTGCAGTTCTATGATGATGATGATGATGATAACTTTGTCTTAGAACTTTGGTAGGTTCTTATTAAAAACCATGCGCCACAAAATTCTCATCTTTGGTTACATCTTATCAATGGCTTGCAAGTACTGTGTTCTTCTCTTCTCTGGTAAATCCAAACTTTTTGTGTGTAGGTGAGAACAGCTTCTGTGATAGCAGTTCTTTCTGTGCAGCTGATCTTATAAAATATTCATTTAAGTATTTGATTTATATTTCAAATAATACCAGCTCCTTGTCTCCAGCATTCAGGTCAATAAAAAGCATGATTATCTATGCACAATGACCTGAAGTACTGGTATTGGAAGTACAGAATACTTGTCATTGGCTCCTTTTCTGCCTCTAGGCTATATTCAGCATTTATGAAGATCTAAATATTACCATTGGGGCATGCAGATTCAATCCTAATGGTATGATTTCTGATAACTCAGCAAATATGTGTACACTAGTGGAAGATATTGCCAGTTCTTTATAACTTACCAGAGATCTCCACTGGAAGCATGGAAGTTGCCAGTTAGATACATGACAGACCTGCTCTCACTCTATCCCCATATAGTTATGACTTCAAGATACATTAAAGTAAGATTTTTGTTGAACCTTGATTTAAGTTTGAGACAGATCCATAATGCAAGGATCACTGAAGTAATTATGCTGTTTGAGGTAAAGGACAAGGGGACTGCTCTTCCCCATTACATGTTCAGAATAGAGTTGCCAGGTCTCAGGGCACTGAATTCTCAGTGGGAGAATTCAACACTTGAATTCTCAGGGAATTGCTAAGCTTCCCCCAGTGTCCAGGCAGGAAGACAAATCTCAGAGCAAGCAAAGCTAGAGGATAAGAAATTCTGATTCTTCTGTGTGGCCACATCCAACTTCTGTTTGGCCACATCCAACTTTTTAGAGGCCATATCCAACTTTTCCCAGCTAGCACCAGGACCCACATGTTTAGCAAAGCAAAGCATGCTGCTTATATACTGCCTCATAGCACTTAAAGCACACTCTGGGTGGTTTACAAGTTAATTATGTAGGCTACACATTGCCCCCACCCCCAGCGAGCTTGGTACTCATTTTACTGACCTTGGAAGAATGGAAAGCTGAGTGAACCTTGAGCTGGCTACCTGGGACTGAACCCTGGGTCTTGAGCACAGTTTTGACTGCAGTACAGCAGTCTAACCACTCTGCCATGAAGCTCTTGTTTAGCACAAAGATGTCTGTGTGTGATAGACGTGTACAGCACTGACACATCCAAAAGCTGTGGGGCAATTGACTGAGCGAGGAGAGGGCCAGAAGATACATGCCCTTTAGACCATCATATATATTGGGGAAAAGCATGGAGTGGAATCATAGAGCTTCAGCTTGTGATCTTTCTTGTTGTAGATGTCCTGGTGGCAGCAGCACAGCCCCAGCAGCAGAGGAGGGCCTGAAGCAGCCTTCCACTTGTCATGTGGGCTATAGGTAAGACCATGCCAGATATGAGCTTCAACAGTTGTTGGATGTATTTTATGGCCTACCTGGCCACCAAATTTTTATTTCCTGCCTCTGAGTTGCCATACCTAATTTGCTGGGTTTTACCCATACATTAAGACCTTTTACTTGCATCCTTCTTGTTCCAATCAGCCAGTCTTGAAGCAGTTCTGCACCCAACCTTTCTCTGCCTCTGTGACATCACAAGGCTGTGCCCCCTCACCTCAGCCTTTGGCCCCAAATCTCAGGCAATAAGGTTCTGGTAACCTTGCAATTCTAGCCAGATGCTGGATGGATGGGTAGCTGAAACTTGTGACACTTTCAATGGGTCAGTGCTTTCCACCTCATTTCAAACAGCAGGCTGCTTGAGGAGAGCCAGAACAGGTTGTGTGATGTATACACAGCTCTGGCCTCCAGTACAGGGGGACAGCTAACAAATCCAGGAGGAACAGATGGAAGCAACCACAAGTTTACCCCAGGATTTGCTGCCTCAGATAATTACCACAGTTTGACTAATAAGGTCACATGTAGGAAAATAATATGAAAACCAGAGGGCAAAATCCAAGTATTAAAAAAAGTACAAGTATTTTGTTGCATATCAAACATAAATTAAAAACATGAGATTGAGCTCACTTCTGCAAATGCATGATGCAATGAAAGGAAAAGCATTCTCCTTAACTGGCAGATATATCTGTCTCCACGCAAAGAGGCCAGGACCCTATTGCCAATTTATGCTTGCAATTGGGAAATCACGTAAGTCTAGGTAGCAAATTGTCACTTATTAATGAGGTGGCGACTGGATCCCTAGGTTCCTGCCCAATGTTCTTATTCATGTGGTGAGTCTTCATGTGATCAAGAACCAGAGTAGACATGTTCTAGATGGGCGGTATATAAATCTAATAAATAAATAAAAATAAATACATAAATAAAACCCTGGGAAATCAGCAAAGTAACACAAGCCAGAATCCTATTGGGGATTTTATGCCTGCGTTAATGTAATCACTCATAGTGGTAAAATGCCACTAATTAATGAATTGCCACTCACAGTACTGGTAGCATGCCCAGTCACGCAAGCGGCACAGGACAAGGAATGCATGTTAATTAGCGGCAATTTGTTGCTATTCATGCACTTACATTTATAGCAGCGTAAATCCTCCAGTAGGCTTCTGGCTACCTACCAAACTACCAGACCACTTAATTTGTATCTTGACGACAAGTTGTAACTTTTCACAGCCTGTAAATATGTTATGGAGTCAGCATGCTCACTTAGCCTCCATCATCCTCAAAGGGTCTATTGGAATGAGACATACAGAAATACAAAGGCTACATTCAAAGGCCCAAATCACATGGACAGTCATTGGATTTTCCCTTGGGAATTAATCATGCATTTTCCACCAATGTGAGTGCAATCGTGCAAGTCCAAGCCCTCTTCATTTCAGATGCTACATCACATCCAGTTTCAGATGCTACATCCAGGGGCAGCATGCGGACTCGACACATGCAACCAAAAGGGATGGCTGTTGTACCGCCAGAGCTAGCCTGTTGTTGGAAGAAGATGTGCACACATTAACACCGCAGTTCTAAAACCTGGCTCCATCTTTATAAGGACACACAATTTCCTAAAGGTTGATCACTAAGAAAGTGAAGTAGCAAATCAAAAGCCAATATCTGAGAAGAAAGCAGATTTATTGCAGAAAGAGATACTAAAAAGATATTTTGAAATACATCCAGCTCTTCATTGGCCAGAGATGGTGGTTTAAAAATCTGGTTGAACTGTTCTATTCCATCGCATATACTTCTGAGTTCCTTTCACACTAATTTCTCATAGAAAAAGAGCTGGGTGCAGTTCTAAGAATATTAAAAAAATTTAGTACCACTTTTGACAATAAATCTTTGAGTTCACTTATTGATTGTTGATTTTCTGCCTCCCTCTAGCAAACTCCATACCATCCAAGACACTTGAGATATGACTGAATCAAATAAAGCAACAATGGCAGTCCATATGTTGGGTGGCCAACACAGCAGTATCTCCTCAGGTTTTTCATTTGTCAGTACCTGGTCTGACAGAATGCCGCAAGTAATTTTGCTTCTCCCTTTACAGTTCTTTAAAAAAATTAAAATAAAGAAACCTGAAGGATAAAAGAAGATAATGCCACAGCTGGCACAGAGTTGATGCAATATGGCTTTTTTTCCCCTCTCAGAACAGGTTTAAGAGGTATAAATCAGTGAAGGGGTGATGAACAGATGGTGAATTACTGTCTTACTTCTGTAGGATCCTGAGCTGAAAAACCCACTCAGATACACTTACATGATCATTTTTTTGATGGAGAATATTATCATGTGAATTCAGCATGTATTTTTCTTCAGGCAAAGATTTCTTCAGAATGCACTCAGCCACACACCCATCCACACTCACAATTCAATATTTAACTATAACTATTTGTTATAGTTCTCCCACACTCTTTACCTACCCCAGAGGTTGTCTAGATGTTAATATGGTATTGTGGTAACTCCTCCAAACAAAAGTTTTACCACAGCAAAATCATACCCAAAATGCAGTGCTTGGAAAAGTTCCTCTCTCTTTTTTTGGATTTTCATTTTCTATGTCTATGCTAGCTACAGCTGTAGTACCAAAAGATATATTTTCAAGCTGTGCAACAATGTCCACTTAAATCAATCCTTTAATTCTGGGCACCGGCACTAAACTCTAGGGATTGTATTTCTTTTTACCTTTTTGGACTACAGATCCTACAATTCTCCAGTCTGGATGTTCTGCCTGACAGACACCTAAATGTAGCTCACCAGAATGAAAGGTCTCAACTGGAAGACTCTGAGACCTAGCTAAGCCTAGCTCTGCCAACAATTCTTGTTCCTACCCCAAAGATGGGAGCTTTCTTTCTGAACAAGAATCTTGGTGGAGCTAGGCCTAACTTCCAGTTTAGGCCTTTCTCCCAGGTAAGCCACATTTAGGTGTCTGTAAGATGTCTCTCTGTCAGGTGGAACTCCCAAGATGGAGAATTGTGAGATTTGTAGACCAATATATATATATATATTCAACTTACTTTTGGATATATGTTCAGTGTAGGATTTCAAGACTCTTACCATTAAAAGTGCATTCAGATAGGAAAGTATATATCTCTGTGCTTCTTTTCCCTCTACCTTTTGTGTGCTTCATCTAGATAAGTTGTTAACCCTTCAGGAGATCTCCTTTTTAACCATATACTTCTACAGTGTGCAAAAATATAGGAATCTGAAAGACCAATCTTTAATTCTTTACTCCAGAATCAATCCACTGGCATCAGCGGGGCAAACTGTCATTTATGTGCATTGAGGATTGTTTCACTGGCCTCAGACTCTTTAGATGTCAACAAAACATATATTATTGCCTGACAAGAAAACAATGTGTACAGCAATATTCTGCAAGTGAAACAACAGCAGGAACAGCCTGCTGTGTGCAACTGTATTTCTAAATGACTTGGCAGGAGAGATTTCTGTTTCCACTTTACAGAGAAAGAGAAGATATTTTCAGTTCTTCAAAAAAAACCTCCAGTTTATGAATGTGGAATATTTTGCTTCTGTATCCACAATTCAAAAAGCCAATAAATGGTCCAATATTGCTGCATAATATTGTGGCCACATTACCAGAAAGAAAAAGGATGCCACACTTTACTGACTGCTGATATGAGTGTCAACCACATTCAGGCTGCCTTTTGCAATCAAAAGGCAGCCTGAATGTGGTTGACACTCATATCGGCAGTCAAGATGGTCTACAGGATACCTTCTTCTGTTCACTACCATTCACAAAGTGACACCACACAAGGGAAAATTTCAGAAGGTGAGTTCTTTTTTTCATCAGTTAACCACTTCTCACTCAAATATAAAGCATTTGCCATGGCTATTTTTCAATGTGTGAATGGTAGTGAGCAGAAGAGGATATCCTGTAGATGATCTTGACTGCTGCCATTGGTGTTGTCAACATTCAGGCTGCCCTTTGCTATGTAATATGCTATGTATATATGAGCTGAATCAAACTACTGCTAAGCCATTTGCAGAACAATATGGCCAACAGGACCCCATGGCTGCTTGCTTTGTGGTGGTGAGCTGACCATTTAGCTTATTTCATCAATTGTTCCATCACCTAAACCTGAATACATGCAATCTCATCTCACTCCTGAACCTAAGCAGAGTTAGTACTGGTTAGCACTTAGGTGGGAGAGCCCAAGGGTATTCCAGTGATCTCCAGGAAGAGCTAGGAAAAATCCTTATGCCAATGACAGTTGATAATATTGGGCTAAAGTGACTAACAGTCTGACTGTCCCTCTGGAATCTATTCAGAATGTGAGCAATGATTTTAAGCAAAATATTAAATCCTCTTCAAGTAATCACTATAAAGATTAAGGCACAAGAGAACATCTGAACTGATGGGTGGATCTTTCTATGTTTGTTTTTCTTTGCATTAATGATGAGATGAATGGGGTGATGCCTGAAAGTGAATGCAAAGGAAATGTGAAGATATTATAGAATGGTTTCCCTGAAAATATCCCATTGACAGTGAAGATACCATAGGTCAACATATGACTTGCTTCTTGCCCAGAGTGAGTTTGGGCATCTGGCATCTTCAGGCAGCTGCTGAGACTCTGGCATTTCAATAGGGCCCACGACTGATAACTGCCCTGGGTCTCCTTTTGTAAAACGAACCCAGTCCAGCTGTGTTAACAAAACAAAAAAGTTCTCTATTTGGTCCTTTCAACCTGTCTTCCTCAACATGGACCCCTCCAGATGTTTGGACTTCAACTTCCATCAGCCCAAACCAGCATGGTTAGGTATTATGAGAATTATGATCTTGAAGGATGTAGGCTGAAGAAGGTCACTTTAAAGTACAGGCCCACTCAGTAAGAGTTTGAAATTATCATAAGAATACAAGGGGGTGAATTGGGTAGATGGAGAAAGGAAAATGAACAAGGGTAGGGAGAAAAGACTGGGAGAAAAAGAAAGGAAGAACAAAGCATAAGAATGAGAAGTCTAATTTAATCCCCACTCTCCCCAAAAAATCTTTTATCTTGAATGGAAGTTAATGGCCCACAGAGAAAGGGGACTGGCTTTCATTTTTAAATGCAACAGATCAATACTCAGCAAGCATGCATTTAGACTTGCTCTTTATAGTGGCCCTTTTTTTCAAGGCAAAGGTATATATTTAAGGTTTCTTAATGTGAATATCAGGGGTTAGCTATACTGCCCAAGACACAAACAAATCCCACTCCAGCTTTCCAGGTTATTTCTGTCATTTCAGCTCCAGCTTAGCTTGAAACCCTCATTATTTCTCAAGTCTTGAACAATAGCTGCCATTCTTGTTGAATTAGGTATTGATTTTGTCCATGTGAAGAAGTGCAGAGCACGACAAATGTGAGTGGTGACCTAAGACTGCATCTGAGCTGAGAGATTCTAGAAAGCACACAAACACACGAAGTCTGCCAAGCTGAAGTACATGTGATCTGTCTCCAGGCATACTCCTAATAGGAAATACATACCTTATGATAGGTGTGATAGACAGGCTTTGGGGAGTGGTGGCAGGTGTGGAATTAAGCATTGCTACTATTTTTTGACCCAGTTGTTACCTTCAAGTGCCAACACCGATGAGGAGCAGGAATAACTCTTGGCAAGGCATATAGTTGAAGGATAGCAACAAGACTTGACTCTGAGTCTAGCTCTGAGGACTGTCATTGCAGCAAAAATACAGGGGATAATATCTAGCTCTGTTCAGCTTACATGAGATTCATCAGTTAAGAATTTCATCCTGTGCATTCTTCAGAAAATAGAAAATTTTCTTACATAAAAGACTCTTTGGGGAACAACTCAACTTGCCTTGGAAGCCAGAAATGAAGGGTGAGAAAGGGAAAAAGAATAAACTGCCCACCAGAGAGTATGTTTTCATCTTTACAGAACCATTTTACTTCAAAGAAGTAGTCATTTAAAGGAGACACAAATCACATGGACAGCACTTGAAATGGACACCATGTGATGTCTTACCCTATTGTGCCTGCAATGGGCTCCATCAGCCATTCTCTCCTTCTGCCTCCCAAGATAAAGAGTTTCCATGCCACAATCAGTTCAGTCGTAGAAGTAATGACAACACTGTGGCAGAGAAGGCATGGATAAGAATGTGGTTTCCATTTTTTAATCAGAATTTCACAAATTCCTGCTAGGTTTGGATGAGGTGGAAAAATTGAACCAACAGATTTGACTATCAATGTATTCTCGAAGGCTTTCACGGCCGGGATCTGATGGTTGTTGTGGGTTTTTCAAGCTCTTTGGCCGTGTTCTGAAGGTTGTTCTTCCTAACGTTTCGCCAGTCTCTGTGGCCAGCATCTTCAGAGGACAGGAGTCAGAACTCTGTCTGTGCTCTGGTGCAGTTTGTTTGGATAGTTGAGTATTTATAGCTGTGGGATCAGCTTTTGTCCTTTTCAGGAGATGGATGATTGTGGTGATCAGCGTGTTTTTTGTTGCGGGTGTATTGTTGTGATAAGAGGGAGAGATTATCTGTCACTGTGATTGATGGGTGTCGTTAGCTGGTCTTTTGTGTGCAGAGACTGGCGAAACGTTAGGAAGAACAACCTTCAGAACACGGCCAAAGAGCCCGAAAAACCCACAACAACCTTCAGATTTGACTACCCCTTCACACCTGTCAAAATGTCATAATGCATTGGACTGGATGTTAATGTAACACCAAAAGATCATCTGAGTCTGGATCGGTGAGTTGGCTCATTCACTGATCAGATTGCCCTAGCATTTGCAAATTTCTCAGTCAATAAGGCAGAAAAATGTGGAAGTGGAAGAAAACTGATTTGTCTATCCACTCAAGCAAAGGCTTTGAGTAGTTTCGTCTTTGAGAAGAGGTGGACACAATGAGGTCCCTCAGGCCAATTTTTGTCACCCTCTAGGCATTCAAATACTGTTTATTTAAATAACTCAATGACTCAAAAAATGGTGGTATTTCCACTGCAATTTTTTGTTGATGTTTTCCAGCATTGTTCATCCTTGTATGAAAGAGAAATAATACTATCTCAATAGGTTTGCTTTACCTTATGCAGACTAACATGGAATGACTACCATTGATTGGTTTTTGATAGACATTTGATGCAAATCCTTCTTTTGTATTCTTATACAGACTGAAATAATTGTAATTCCTAAGGGATGAACTGGAAATATAACTTAGAATTACACTACACATTATAATGCCATCAGTGAAGCCATATGGAGCGTTCAGCCCTGAAGTCTAATAATGAATTCTGATTATTATTTTTATTCTGTACTTAGTTTGAATTGCACTCTTCTTCTACTGTGCATTAAAAAATGTATATACAATTCTCAAGTGTTCTTTCATCCAAACAGTTTACAAACCTGGACCTGCTTATACTACCTTTTTGTTCTTGTTCGTATGCCATCAAGTCATTTCCAACTTATGGTGACCCTACAGGTTCATGACCTCCAAAAATCATTAGCAGGTCTTGCAAGCAAAAGGCCCTGGCCCCCTTCACTGAGTCAACACTAGCTTTAGCTGCATCAGCTGCATCATTATATCTTCATTCTAGTGTTGGTGACATATCAGCTTTTGTGCATTTAAGGGCAATTTCATCTTCAGAAAAAAACAACAGGTAAAGCTTTTATGAACTCTTGATACTACCCAAAATGGCTGTTAATGCATTCAAATGTGTCCTCATTCTAAACCGTATTTCTTTTTATTGTCTCCTGACCCCACCCCTTCATTTCCCATTTTGAATTGCAGCTCACTCACTCAGCCAGCTCTTGTGTGTACTCTTTTCCTTCCTCTGTTCTTCAACTTTTTATTTTAATAAAAAGTTACTTTTTATTATTGTCACTTCTCTTGAGCACTAAGAAGTGCTCAGGCATTTCTTCGGTTTGGGTTTCCTTTGGAGATCAGACTACCGCAAAAGACATTCAATAATAATCTGTACATTTATGAACTTAAAAGTAGAGATTTTACGGCAGCAAGCAGCATGCACAGTCTTACTATGCAGCAGATTTTTAAGGGAGTCCAGAATGCTTTCAAGTCTTTCAGATTTCTCCCAGCTTTTTCTTGGCTTCTATATCTATTGCAAAAACTGCATGATTCTTCACAAAAAAATTTCCATTGTTTCTCACATTAAAATCATTCCACAAATTATCTCCATACATCCCCCTATTACCCACCAGCCATTCTGGACAGTTCAAACATGATCTTCATAAAAAGGAAGGCTGCCTTCCATAAAAAGGAAGGATACCAACATGAATTTGACCAAACTCCAGGAGGCAGTGGAAGACAGGAGGGCCTGGCGTGCTCCTCTGGTCCATGGGGTCACGAAGAGTCGGACACGACTTAACGACTAAACAACAACAAATGGTAGTGCCCACATGATCTGAGGAGAAAATAACATGGCTCTAACTTCTAACACTTAGTTACACAAGAATAACAATAACAACATAAATCTTGGAGCTGATTGAATCAAGTTACTGACATTATCTATTGCGCACTGAGTCACACATCTCACGTGACTCTTTATGCAACAAATAATATCTACACTGACTTTGTAATTTGAGGCAATTCACTTCCATATGTTACGCTGCTAGTATTATGTTGGCATAACTATGCAAAAGGATCATGTTAATTTATCCTGGGCTCATCTGTGGGAAATATTGGGCTAAATATAACATTATACCTAGATCCTCAGAAACATATATGACATAGGTTAATTGTGACTAAGCAGTCCAATTCATTTTAGTGGGTCTGTTCTATGTAAGACTAATCTTGGATTTCAACCAATGGAATTCTCAGGAAAGCCACCACTCATTTGATAGCTTTATTACAATTACAATCTACTGAGGCCAGATATGTCATGAGAATGGCTAGGAATATTTCAGAGGTGGAAGATCCCGTCTATAGGAGAGCTTTCACCTTGACTCGCTGCTCAGCTATCCTATCAAAGGTTCTAGAAGGGAGATATAGGAAGATTCCCTATGAGGACAGACACTATCCATGCCCCCAAGGGGAGGTAGAATCAATGATACATGTTTTTCCATTGCCTCTTTCATCATCCACATAGGGAGATATTTATCCTGCTATGTTTAGATAGATTAACAGCAGATGCAAATGAGGAGGGTTTGGAAATACTTTTAAATGATGAAAACTCTTTTATTACTAAACAAATAGCTAAATTTTGCTCATATTTGATTAAATCTCATACTAAGAAGATGGGTTAATTAGAAGGTTCAAATTCTAAATTAAATTTTAAATTTTGAATTTTGAATTCTCTGTAGATATTCACTTATGTTACCAGGGTATTATCCTGTAACTGTGCTAGTTGTGTTCCTATGGTTTCATACCGCAATAAAGTCATTCATTCATACATACAATTACAATGTATTGATCAAATATTGAGACAAGTATCGTAACAAAACATAAAATAATATATATTTGCTAAAATCCTGTTCCATAAATTTTGGCCAAGACTGATAACATAACTGGTGTGAGATATTTTCAGTAATTTAAGAGTTCCTGGTTCTGTCCAAGGACTGACACAATTCACTCACAATGAGACTGGTTACACAAATGTTGGATGAGCCATGGGACTGAAGCAGGACCTCTTTTAATTGCCTAAAATCTCACCCTGCTGGTGAGATCCTCACTCTTTAGATAGGAATAATTTGCAGGATAAGATATTGGTCAGACTTCACTTGCTATAATTGCCGATTATCTTTAATAATTTGAAGCTACCCACATTTAGCTTTTGATAAACAGAATATTGTATATGAACGGATATCAGAAAACAGTTTGTCTATTTTAGCCTCCAACTACCAGATACCCTCCAGATGTATTGGTGAAATAAATCTGTCTCTCTTCATCTCTATTTTCCTCTTAATAATCATGTAATCATAATCATAACCTGAGAACTGCAGAGTTGGAAGGGACCTTATGGATCATCGAGTCCAGCACCTGTCAAGGGAATCAAACTTCCAACAACTGGCTCCATAGCCAGATAACTAAACTACTGAACTATCCAGCAATTGCTTATTTTCATGTTCTTGTTTTCATGCTGAATAGTTTCTGGACACTATCTAAGCTTTATTCCTAATTCTCCTTGAAGTCATATGAAAATAGGAAGCTGCTTTATGCTGAAGTCAAACCATTGGCTCATTCAGTCCAATACTGTCAACTCTGACTGGCAGTGGGTCTCTAGCATTACAAGCAAAATTCTTTCTTGGCTCTACTTGGAGGATCTTTATATCCTCTGTTGATCTCTCATCTACATATCAACCCTGCTTACATTTCAAACCCCCCCCCCTTTTTTTTTTTTTTTTTTTTTTTTTTTTTTTTTTTTTTGAGAGCAGACCACTTTTGGAAACCAGACATGAAACCAATTCTAGATCATTCTAGAGGAAAACCCATTTTGCCACACAATGCTCTGAGATTGCCTACTTTCTGGATAAAATGAGGAGGAGAAATGTGAAAGTCACCTTGAGTTCATTGGAAGAAAAGTACGATATAAGAAGCTACTATTAATAGTATTTTTGTGGATACATGTACAGCCAGAAAGAATGGTTTGCTAATTCTGCTTTGGATGTATTGTGAAAAGGCAATAGATACTGAAAAATACTATAATGTTGGGAAAACTGGAAAGCAGAAAGAAAAGAGGAAGACAAAAATGACAGACATTGACTTAATGAAGGAAGCCATAACCTTTGGTCTGCAAGACTTGAGAAGGGCTATTAGTAACAGGATCCTCTGGAGAACATTCATTAAGAGTGTCACTTTTAGTAAGAAGTCATTTGATGTAAGAAGTAAGAAGTTGGGGACGTGGTGGCGCTGCGGGTTAAACCGCAGAAGCCTCTGTGCTGTAAGGTCTATAGATCTGCAGCTGTAAGATCGAATCCACGTGACGGAGTGAGCACCCGTCGCTTGTCCCAGCTCCCGCCAACCTAGCCGTTCGAAAGCATGCAAATGCGAGTAGATAAATAGGGACCACCTCGGTGGGAAGGTAACAGCGTTCCGTGTCTAAGTCGCACTGGCCATGTGACCACGGAAGATTGTCTTCGGACAAACGCTGGCTCTATGGCTTGGAAACGGGGATGAGCACCGCCCCCTAGAGTCGAACACGACTGGACAAATTGTCAAGGGGAACCTTTACCTTTACCTTTACCATTTGATGACACATAAAAACAGCAGCAGCAGCAATAGTAATAATGGAGTCTAGCACTTTTCAAATACTTGAAAGGTAGTCATACAGAGGAGGGGCAGAATCTGTTCTCAGTCATCCCAGAGTGCAGGACACGTAATAATGGGCTAAAGCTACAGGAAGCCACAGTTAGACTGAATATCACGAAAATTTTAACTATTGGAACAGTACAACAATGGACTAATTACCCTGGGAGGTGGTGAACACTCCACCACTGGAGGCATTCAAGAGAAAATTGGACAACCATCTGTCAGGTCTGCTTTGATTTGGATTCCTGCGTTGAGCAAGGGGTTGGACTCGATGGCCTTATAGGCCCCTTCCAACTCAATTATTCTATGATTCTATAATCCAAGAGGCCAATTTTAGGTTATTTTGCACTGAAACAATAGAGATAAATAAAAAGATGTTTTGTTTAGTTTTGTGGTGTGGTGTGGTGTTTGTATGTGTGTTTTAAATGCAGTTTTCTAATGAGCAGGACTAACAGATGGAATAGTTAACATGTAATCTACTGGCTGGAGGGATCCCAAAGGACAGCAGTTTGCTTTGGAACTCCCAGGCATGGAGCTTACCTGACCCTTCATTATGCCACCTGCTTCATGACAAGACTGGCCATAATATCTGTCCAGTAAAGAGTCTGTGTTGTTTTGCTTTGTTCTTCTTGCATAATAGCAAAGGATGAAAGTTCTTTAATACATGCTGTGAATCAAATCCTTCTCCTTCTGTCAGTCCCTGATGGTCCCACTGTTAATGTAATAGATGTGTTTTGCTGTTGATAGCTCTTGCACTGGAATCCCACCAGAAAAGCAAGACAACAAATGACAATAATGTCAACAGCAAAATCCTGGCATTCTGAGTGTCCCCAACACAGTGAATTGTATGTGTACACCTGGGAGAAGTGATACAATTTGTTGTAGTAGGCTAGAGAAAATGATGCAATTGCTGATGTATTGTATCTCTGAGCAATTCAACAAATGCAGAGATACTGGGCTTAAAAAAATATTTATAGCCTGCTTTTCAGAAGCCACACAGATGGGTCTCATAGCAATTCAGAAAATCCAATAATAATATAACTCAAGGCTGGTAAATGTGTGGATTTCCAGATCTACTGCAATTTCCATCAGCCTTAGCCAGCATAGCCTGTGAAAAGAGATCATAGAGGATGGAGTCCAACAACATCTGGATGATCACAATTTTCCCACTCTGGTAGAAAAATATAGCTTGTCCACACTAGCATATAGATATGATATATGGGGGACTGTGTCCACTTGTGTTTCTACTTAGATCAAGCCATCCTTCCCCTTTAAGAGCTGATTACCTCAAGATGGTTCTACAAGTGGCAGATTCCATTTTGGTGTGGCTTCAACATCTGCTCATTATGATTTGGGGACTTCTCTGTTTCTTCTCAACACACACATCCCACTCTGTAATACCCAGTTTAATGAATAATCCTGCAAGATTCAGAAGCTACAATCTGGGACTTCCGGCTTGACGCTGCGACGAGACAGCAGCAGGAGGATGGAGCTCCATTCCCTGGGCTGAATTCCGACCTGTTTGGGACCCCCCAGGGGGTTAAGACCGCCCCGAAGTGGTGGTGAAATGGGGGAGAAGCCTGTTGATCACGGGGGGGGGGGATGGCAGTTACTCCCTGTAACGAACAGCCCTGCCCTCACCTGTCCATCACAGCAGAACCTTAAAGCAGGAGCCAATGAGGGGTCAGAAGGCGGAGCCAAGGGGGGAGGGAGCTGGATATAAAGGCTGGTGTATGGAGTCTGAGGGAGATTCGGAGAGTTTCTGTCAGAGAGAGACTGTGTGAAACTTAAAAGGTGAATTAAGAGTGAGTTAGAGATCAGTAAGAACGACGAATGGAACAGAGAGTTAAAAGAGTTATAAAGTTAAAGCAACTTTGAGTGAAAGACAAGTGATTAGCAGCCTGTGATTTTTCTCTTGAATATTAATCGTATGTTAACTTCCCTGATTTAATAAATGACTTATGTTTCAAAAGTACACGTGTCTCCATGATTAAATGGTATTAAAACAGTAATACCTGGTGGCAGCGAAGGAGGAAGAAGAGCGAGATCCTCGTGAAGGCCAGGGGAATAGGGGCTTCAGAGGTGACCGTAACACTCCCATTTGATCCGGGAAATTTCCCAATCAACCAGTGGGCAGAAACAAGCAGCTGTATAGCTTGCTTGCAAGTCGTCAGCAGCTGGCAATGGAGAAGCAATAAATCAGCTAATTAACATCGCTGTTACCACTGGGTGAGAAATATTTTTATAACTGTACTGCTTTATGACTATCCCTGGACAAGACAATCCCTATAACAGAAATAGTGTCTCCTATCCCCACCATTTATAGAGCAGCGGTGAATCTGAAGAGAGGAAAGACAGACGCAAAGAGACACAAAGAAAATAAATTGGACATTAATTAGACATTTAATTATACTTCAAGGAAGGAACAATGACCTTGAACACTCTATGGCGGTTATGACTTCCTTTTTTTCTGAGAACTGAACTGAAGTATAGACAGATTAACCCTAGAAAGGCTAATCCTGCCAAAGTGGAATTTTTAAACTGTATCCTGGGTTCTTAACTTGACTGGAGCACAGGCCGGGACAGAATTAATACTGGAATGGATTGCCTCTGGGGCTAGATTACAAAAGACATCAGGCCATGAATACAAACATCGAGTGAACTATTTGGTGAGCACATGTCCTTGAGCCTTCAAACGGGGGAAACCCTTTACGTTTGAGATTGGATTCAAGTTTAACCCTAAAGATGATCAATCTATTAAACTGGACCTATGGAAGCAAGTATTGATGAAACTGGACTGATTACTTTAAGCAACTGGACAACTTGCACTTGGAATACAATTATACAACTATATACTATAATTATATAGCATTATATCTGGGACATAATGCTACAACAAGGAAAAATTTGGGATGAAACAAAATCTACCCTTCAAGCAATTTTAGAAATAGTGAGATCCCACAACGAAGAAGCGAAATTATTCAATGAGCAGTTAAGGAAGGACTATAGTCAGGGCTTGAAAAATTTTAGAATGTCTCACCAGTCCATCAAAAATTTCAACAGTCAGCCTTGCAATTTATTGGGATTGGAAATCACTGATTTATACCCTCAGACTTGGGTTGCTTTATTACCTGCATTCCTGTGGGGTCATGAAGCTTGTATTTTGAATGCCTTTCTTTTGAATGTCTCCAACAAAAATAAAACTGAAAGCAAAAGCGCCCGGCCTCTTAAGGAGCCACGGTTCCCTCCCACCCCAGGATATGTCCTCGTTCGGTTGAAATTGGGAGCAGGGAATCTCCATATTCTCCAGCATGGGACTACTCTACATTCTCCTGCAGAGCTATATCTCTATGTGCCGCTCGAACTCTCTTCTCGCGAGAAAAGGGCAGTTTTCCTTTTGCAATGGGAGGGGGGAGGGGAGGACTGCAGGATTAGAGAGAGAGAGACAGTCGGAGGGGAAGGAGGCAGGGAGGGAGGGAGCTGTGACTCATCGAGCAGCATTTTTCACTCGTCACAGACAAGTGGATGAGTGCATTTTTCAAGCCCTGACTATAGTCAAGAGGAGACAGGGAATAATGAACAAGGAAATGAGAGGGTGGTGGATGATGTATGCCAATCAAAGGAGGGTCTGGAGGAAATGAGAGGAGAAAATTTAGGAGATCTAATTCTAACCCTGGAGCCAAGGAGAGTCTTAGGTGTGCTTGGGGAAGATAAGGGGAGAGAACCAGCAGATTTAATTAAAAATAGCCTGGAAGACCTATTGGAGATAGATCAAGTGCATAAAATGATCTCAGATGGTACAAAGGACGGCAGAATTTTTAGAGAGATAGAAATAAAAATTGGGAAAAGGCAAACAAGAGAAGGAGTTACTTAGAAAGATGAAAAGGAAAAAAATATTAAGGTGGCCTTCAACGTTGAAAGCATGTATACACCTAACTTCTGGAATTGTAAGGGGACATATCTTATATATTAGGAAAGGGAATTAAATTGAAATAAGGGATCACTAATCAGGGTAAAGGCATAACACGGTGGTTCTTAAGGTAAATTGAAGCTAGACAAAAGGATGAGGTAAAACAAATAGTAATTAATTAACATATATTAGATATGATATTGATATAGATATGACAGAAAATGTGGAGATAGACATAGCTAAACAATTACATAAATAAAATCTGTATAAAATGCTTTAGATAACATCTATTATGAGTTAGGAACCTATTTAGTTATTATTGGTATAAAATACAAAGTTGGTCGGTTAAATCGCCTCAAAATTATATAGATTTGAAACCAGAATTGCTTTTATTAGGTATTTTAGTAGAAGATTTTGAGAACATTGTATACTATGAGAGCAATATTATGATAGTAGCCAATATTGTACACTAAAATACACACATGAATGGTTTAAATGCTTAAAAAAAATGTATAGATTTTGAAAGGACAACTAAGAAGACACCAAGATGCAAAAAGCAAATAATTATAAGCAACCCATGTAACATGATGTTTAACAAGCACGAACTGAATGTAGATATATTGAAAAACTAATAAAATGTTTTTTAAAAGAAAAAGAAGCTACCATCTGCTGCTGAGGTGGTGGTGGTGATGATGATGATGATGATGTACTCTCAGGTCAATTAAGACTTATGCTTTTCCAGGTAGAGAACACTCAGAAGTGGTTTATCATTCCCTTCTTCTGGGGCACCCTGGGATTGTGCAGCTTGCCCGAGGCCACACAAGCTAGTTCTATTCTTAAGAGGCACAGTGGGGAATCGAACTCCCAACCTCTGGCTCTGCAGTCAGATATCTAAACAACTGAGATATTCAGCCAGCTAAGTCATTAATGGTCTAAAAAAAGGCACTGCCCACCATTGTTTTCAGATTGTTGCAGACATAATTTATACCTATTTTCCTCATACCATTTGACTTAAGGAGAACAGATGTAGATGGCACAGAGCAAAATCCCAGATCTCATCCACTATGCAATGTCATTGGGAAAGATGTAGCAAATGGCAGGATGTGCAGAAAGCGATAGGCTAAAAAAAAGGAGAAAGGTATGAAATGTGGACAAGCCCCAGGTGTTTTATTTTTAAAAAGAGAGCCCTATCATCAAATTACAAATCAATTAGCACTGGCCATGTTGTTCGCATTAATTAAATAGCCCTTATCACCAGATTATATTGCTTGTTTGTGCAGTCCTCATTTCATTACAGCTAATTGGAAATAATTACCAGTGATATGTTAAATGCTTAATTAAACGATTTATCTATCACTGTTGCCATGATCCCGTATAGACTCAGACGTATCCTAAGCAAGCAAGCATTGGAGTGCTTTCTTTGAATGACATGTTGCTGGCAGGGTCCCAGACCTATTCCTCAAGCACTTATAATAGGAGATGCTCCCAAGGAAGAAATTTCCATCATTTAAAGGGGATAAAATTTGTTCCACAATTTTTAGGGGACATTGCATTTTGTTCATTTCAATTTCATTTCAAATGTTGTTACCTGGCCTAAGATCATTGGATGATGCAGGTTAAGTCCTATACAACAGAAGTTTATGTCCCTGTACTACTTTGGTTTAATAGTAACAAATTTTATTTAACATTCTAAAATTTACTTAGAGTGTATCCTAGAGATACCATTACTTGCTTAGAATGTATCTACACTGTACAGCTATTGCATTTGTTACCAGAGAAATTGACTCTGTTTACTTCAAAATGAACAAATGAGTCAAGAGTGTATCTACACTACACAATTATAGCAGTTTGATCTCATTTTAACTGCTCCATCTTGTGTAATCCAGAGTTTTGTACTTTGATGAAGTACTTAAGATTCTGGGCTGGATTGCTCTGGAGCAATGCCCTGAATCCATCCCAGAAAACTCCAGTTGCCTCACTAAACCACAGATCCCAACATTCCATCAGATGAAGCCATAACAAGTAAAGTGGAATCAAGCTGCCATGACAGCATAACGTAAATGTCCTTCTAATCAATATTTTAGTGAAGTCTGTCCCCTTCATGTAGTAACCTCAAGGGCAAAAGCAGTTGTGGGAAGGTAAAGGTTTCAGTGGGGAAATGGTGCATGAGAGAGGGCAAAACTCATTGTCCATACTGGACTCATAGATAAGGCTGGGGACCCAACAACTGCAGTTAGTTAGTTAGAGAGAGAGAGAGAGAGAGGCTACATGGGAGAAAAGATGACAAAGAGGAAAATCACAAGCATGTGAATCATTTAATATCACATCCACTTTGGCCTGCATTTTCCAATAGAAGATGGGGATCCTGCAGCCTTCCAAATTTTATTGGACTCCAACTCTCATCAACCACAGCCACCTGGGCCAATGGTCAGCAATGTTGGCATTGCAGTCCAACAACATCTGAACAAGTCTAGGTGATCTGGCTTCCTCTGCCTGTATACATCTCCTTCCATTAAAAAGAACCTGCATATGGGTTAGAGAATACTCGGGGCAGATCATAAACTACAACAGTGGTACTTACAGGTGGTGACAGGTATATTAGGATGTCGGGGAAGGCATGTGTAGTTGGGGGAAAACAAATTCATAATCATGATCTTTTTAAAAAACATTGAAAAGGGAAAAACAGCCATATCTATTGCTTTCTTAGGATACAGTTTATTGGTTTCGCAGGCTTGAGGGTGATCGACTTTCCTTCATCAAAGCTATTTGTTTAAACAAACATTAGATGGCTACTTGACTGGGATACTTTAGCTATAGATTTCCTGCTTTGGCAGGTGACTGAAACTTTGGCTCCCTTCCAGTTCTACAGTTTCATGATTCTGTGGACAAAATTCTGTTGCACAATTACACCAGCAGAAGGGCAATGGAGTAACTTGAAGTGGCAAACTGCCACTAATTATCAAGTCTCTGCTTTTATTCCTCATTTTCCACCATTTGGGAGGCTTAGCATTTTACCAGGAATCCAAACAGAGACTCATTAATTAGATCTGCTTGCCATTCCTAGTTATGCCATGCTTTCCACTGGGGTAGCTATGCAACACAATTTTGGCTATGATTCCGTGCATCAGCTTATGATATGCAGAAGTATCTCTTTTCTTATCTTATCTCTTATCTCTATGATGCACTATAGTAAACATATATATCTGTATCTTTGAATTAAACTGTGTAGTGCTGAGCTTCTGGCATATGAGTGATGCCATAGTACAAACTCCTTCCATTATACCTTCACAAGTCTGCAACTCACTCCCCTAGCGGCAAAAATTTTCCTCGCTACAGGGTCAGCATTAGATTCAGTATAAGGAGGGCAATCGCCCAATGATCTCTCCCTGTGCCTCTTCTACACTGCATCACAATGCTTTGATTTTGAAATGCAATTTGGGAGGGGTGGTTTGAACTGGGCATGGCATTTTTAAGTTCATCAGAAGAGACCATGAGTTAAATAGGGTTTCAGAAACACTGTCTTACAGGATCCAAGATCCACTCTCTACTATTTATAGGGGGGAAAGTATCAGAAATCAAAGGGGTGGAAAAGGCCTTGGAATATTATTACCAACTATGCTAAGCAGAGCAGCAGATCATAGCAGACAATTATGCTAGGTAGACCAGCAGATTTGTCTTAGAATAAGGCCGTCATTCTTTGGATGACAGTGGCATTATATTGACTCTTACACTACGTGTTTTGCTATAATTCCTTGGAAAGAAATCAGACCTGAGATGCTACACTGATAAAGTTTTAAATTTTGATGATTCAGCCTCTCTAACCTCATGGGTTCTGTTACTTCTCAGGGAAGGGAAAAAACACATTTCCTTCTGTATCCTGCAAAATCAAGCACCTTTTTATTTTCATTTTTTTGCCCTTGAAGTTCTTTTTTCAAATAAGCCTTGTTCCTGCAGCAAACCCAGTCTTCTGTTCTGGTAGTGTCTTGAGACATCCTTGCTATTAAGGATAATAGGGACAAGTGAGAAATTATTTAAAAGGATTGATTGAGAGTGATTGGCTGCGCCAAGGCATAGCCATAGGAGGCTCAATCCCTGAAATGATTTTTTTTTTAACTGAGTAGAAGCTGCTTAGAACATTTGCAGCATGGAAAGAAAGAAAAAACAGCTTCAAACCATCTTGTGATTCTATCGTGCTTTGACATAACATCAAAGCAGGACCATCTCAGAGCAATGTTGAAGAAGGAGCCACTGTATTTTTTAAGATGACAGACCTAATTTCTAAAAAGAACTTTTAAGTGTTGTGAAATAAATTATTACTGACTCTCGAACTTTGGAAGTGGATTTTACGGTCTATAATTGGCCCCAGTAAATTCTTTCAAATTGCCAAAGGGGAATTTTACTTATTTATTTATTTTGGGCAAGTCAACAAGAACAAGTTCTCTGTTTTTCCCCATATTTTTTTCCCATAAGGAGCCTCATGACACAGTGGTTAAACTGCTGTGCTGCAGTGAAGACTCTGCTCACCAGCTGGCACAACTGCACAATATGTTTGTACATTTTGAGAATGGCGGGGGATTTTCACTTCCAAATAGCCAATGGCAGGAGCTGAAATTTAAAAAAGACTAGTTAGGGTATTCTCTTGCTGTGCACTATCCACACGTGAAAGATATCACCAGTATCTGAGCATCTGAAGTAGGACTCAGTGTGTGAACATCGCCAAATTGGATAACACCAGAAGACTTTGATTTGCATAAAATTGCATATGCTGATTTATATCCACAGCTGCAAAATTAGAAATCATTTCTGCAATTCAAACAGAATTACAGTTTAACCCACTCAAACAGGAAAGCCTCTAAACAGATTATGTGACTGCTTGTTGACTCTGCTGCCCAGGTACTCTCTGTTCACATGGAGGAAAAACAAAGAAGAAAAAGGGAAATATGGAGGCATCCAATGTCTAAAGAAATATGGAGTCTCAAGGTGTGAAAAAGTGTTTATATTAATTAAAATAGCACCATTTGTTTTGGCCCATTGGTTATTTTGTGGCTTTCTTCTGGGACAATGAAAAACAAAATGGATAATGCAAAATGTTATTATATTACATTGATCAGACTACAGCATATGTACATTGTCAAGATGTTTTATACACACCAGTAAAGTGTTAATGCCTAGAGAGATCTCAGATTTGCTTCCAACTGGTAATGTGCAGAAGAAAAGGTGAATTCTTGTAATACACTTTTTCTTTCTTTTCTTTTTTTGCACTTCTTCCTCTTGCAGGTGTTTTCAGAATCATACTGTCTTATCGCAACTCCTGCGACATCGCTGGAACCAGTTGTATTGGCTCTTGCCTTTCCATTGGACTATTTCAGCGATGTGGAGAGGGGGGATTTGCTGCTTGGGTAACAGCCTATCCTCCATATTATTTTACCCAGGCTTCATGCTCTGGAGAGGACACTCCAGCTTAGCATACAGCGTCGAAACAACACGGGAAGTAGCAGTTACCGGTTATAAGTCTTTGCTCGATTTCCGTAGAGCATGATGCCAGGGGCTACTTACGACAGTGGGGAGAGGTCATTGCACCTCACTAGGTAGCTACCACCCGCCTTAAGCTGGGCAGTCCCCAGTCAGTAAGGTGCTACCTCACCACGGTCTGTTAACATCACAGGGTGCATGGGGTTTAGGGTGAAAGCTGACGAGCAGATCGATAACCCTGCACCATACAACAATCATAAGAAAACTTCTGCCCTAAAGTTGGGCACCTGGAATGTTCGGACAATGACCCCTGGCTTTTCTGACGACCTGCAGGAAATAGACGACGTGCGCAAGACAGCTGTCATCGACATGGAACTGAGTAGACTGCAGATGGACATTGTTGCCCTGAAAGAGACGAGATTGCCAGACATGGGATCTTCTGGCAGGGAAAACCATTGAATGAGACCAGGGAACATGGTGTTGGCTTTACGGTCAGAAATACTCTGCTGAGATCCATTGTTCCACCTACTGTGGGGAGTGAAAGGATCCTGTCTCTGCAGCTCCACTCATCAGCGGGACCGGTCACCTTCATTAGTGCATATGCACCAACACTGTCGTCCACAACAGAAGTCAAAGACAAATTCTACAACGATCTGGCAGCTACTATTAAAAAAATCCCCGAGAGAGAGCCGCTGTTCATTCTCGGAGACTTTAACGCTAGAGTTGGTGCTGATCACAATTCTTGGCCCACTTGTCTAGGCCATTTTGGCATTGGGAAGATGAACGAAAACGGCCAACGCTTGCTGGAGTTTTGCTGTTATTATGGTCTCTGTGTCAGCAACGCGTTCTTTAATACGAAGCTTCAAGATTGAGAGTTTCCTGGAGACATCCAAGATCGAAGCATTGGCATCAGCTCGATTTGATTCTCACTAGACGTTCTAGCCTTCCTAGTATTACGATCACATGCAGTTACCAGAGTGCTCATTGTGATACTGATCACTCCCTGGTGTGTAGTAGAGTAAAACTGAGAACAAAGAGATCGTATCACATGAAAAAGGAAGGAAGACCACATATTGACATCAGCAAGACTCGCAATCAAAGAAAAGTGGAGGAATTTGCCCAGGCGCTTGAGGAAACCCTTCCAGGCCCTGCTGATGCAAATGCACCTGAACGATGGGAACATTTCAAGAATGCTGTTTATAACACCGCCCTGTCCACATTTGGCAAGAAGACCAAAAAGATGGCAGACTGGTTTGAAGCCCATTCGGAGGAGTTGATGCCAGCCATCGAGGATAAGAGGAGAGCTCTAGCAGCATACAAAGCCTGTCCTAGTGAGTACAACTTGCAGGCTCTTCGACTTGCTCATAGCAAAGTCCAACAGGCTGCCAGGAGATGTTCCAATGATTATTGGCTTCTGCTGTGCTCTCAGATACAGATAGCAGTGGACACAGGTAACATCAAGGGAATGTATGATAGTATCAAGCAGGCTTTAGGTCCAATACAGAAGAAATCTGCTCCTTTGAAGTCTGCTACAGGCGTGATCATCCAGGACCGAGCACAGCAGATGGAACGCTGGGTGCAGCACTACTCTGAGCTATATTCCAGAGAGAATGGAGTAACTGAAGAGGCACTAAAAAACATCGAGTGCCTGCCTGTCTTGGAAGAGTTGGACAGCGAACCAACTTTAGCAGAAATAAAAGTGGCCTTGGATTCCCTCGCCTCTGGCAAGGCACCTGGGAAGGATAACATCCCTGCTGAAGTGCTGTAAAGAGATAATCACCACCGAGCTGTATAAAATCTTTTGTCTTTGCTGGAGGGAAGGTGGAGTACCACAGGACATGAAGGATGCAAACATCGTCACATTGTATAAGAACAAAGGAGACAGGGGCGACTGCAATAACTACCATGGCATCTCTCTTCTCAGCGTTGTAGGGAAGCTGCTTGCCCGTGTTGTGCTGAAGAGGCTCCAGGTGCTTGCAGACAGAGTCTATCCAGAATCACAGTGTGGATTTCGAGCTAATAGATCCACCACTGACATGGTCTTTTCCCTCAGACAGCTGCAGGAGAAATGTAGGGAACAACAACAGCCACTCTTTGTGGCCTTCATAGATCTCACAAAGGCCTTTGATTTGGTTAGCAGGGACGGCCTTTTTAAAATACTTCCCAAGATTGGATGTCCACCTCGACTCCTTAACATCATCAGGTCCTTTCATGAGGGAATGAAGGGCACTGTAGTTTTTGATGGCTCAACATCAGATCCCTTTGACATCCGAAGTGGAGTGAAACAGGGCTGTGTCCTTGCGCCGACCCTGTTTGGGATCTTTTTTGCTGTCATGCTGAAGCACGCCTTTGGAAATGCAACAGAAGGTGTCTATCTCCAGACTAGATCAGATGGAAAGCTCTTTAATCTCTCTAGATTGAGAGCGAAGACCAAAGTCCAGCTGAAAAGCATGTGGGACTTCCTCTTCGCCAATGATGCAGCTGTTGTTGCCCACTCTGCTGAAGACCTCCAACAACTCATGAATCGTTTTAGCAAGGCCTGCCAAGACTTTGGATTAACAATCAGCCTGAAGAAAACACAAGTCATGGGCCAGGGCGTGGACTCACCTCCCTCTATTACCATCTCTGCACAAGAATTGGAGGTTGTTCATGATTTCGTGTACCTTGGCTCAATGATCTCTGACACCCTCTCTCTAGATGTCGAGCTGGATAAACACACTGGCAAAGCAGCTACCATGTTCTCTGGACTCACAAAGAGAGTATGGCTTAATAAGAAGCTGATGGCATATACCAAGATCCAGGTCTATAGAGCCTGTGTCCTGAGTACACTCCTGTACTGCAGTGAGTCCTGGACTCTTTGTGCATGGCAGGAGAGGAAGCTGAACACATTCCATATGTGTTGTCTCCCCGACGCATTTTTGGTATCACCTGGCAGGACATTTCCAAACAGAGTAGTCCTAGAATGAGCTGAAATTTTTAGCATGTATACATTACTGAAACAGCAACATCTACGTTGGCTTGGGTATGTCGTGAGAATGGCTGATGGTCGGATTCCAGAAGATCTCCTGTATGGAGAATTAGTGCAGGGAAATTGCCCAGGAGTGAGACCACAGCTGCGATACAGGGATATCTGCAAGCGGGATCTGAAGGCTTTAGGAATGGACCTCAACAGATGGGAAACCTTGACATCTGAGCGTTCAGCCTGGAGGCAGGCGGTGCATCATGGCCTCTCCCATTTTGAAGAGACACTTGTCCAGCAGGCCGAGGCAAAGAGGCAGTCCCGAAACCAGCAAAATCAGGGAGCTGGACAGGGGATAGATTGTATTTGTCTTCAGTGTGGACATTGTCACTCTCGAATTGGCCTTCTCAGCCATACTAGACGCTGTTCCAAGTCCTCCATACAGAGCACGCTACCATAGTCTCTTGAGACTGAAGGATGCCTAATCTAATCTAACTGTCTTATCTCAAAATATAGTGACTCAGGCCCTATTGAGACATTCTTAAGTCCAGAAGCATCAGCATAGTTACAAGAGATACACTCACACAAACAGTAATGAGCCTGATATAACAAAGAAAATCTGGGTTCTTGCTTGCATGTAGAGCCTTTGTCCAAGCAGGATCCTATCCCTCTTTTTCAGTCATGACACTGCTCATGTAAGCAAGACCACAATGGAGGGGGCAGGATAAGTTTCTCCAATTTAACTGTGTTGAAACTTCTGGATTCCAAAAAACTTAATAAAGCTTTAGAAAACCCAGAGAAAGAAAGAGGAACTCCACTCCTTCATTTAAACCTCAGACAACTAGGTTGCCAATCAATCCAATCCTTTTTTTTCTTTTCAGTAAAAACTGTGGGTCATGTCCATTCCCCCCAAAGTTCATGTCTTTCATTATTTGGTGTTCTGTACAGTGGAAACCTCATCAGTTCTTCCTGGAATTGGCAGCATGTTTTCCTGTGTGCACTTTAGAGTCCCTGGACTGTTTTTCCTATGTAAAGTTTGTTACTGCAATAGCTGATGGTATAGATCAAGGAACAAGTGTTGAAGGTAGTGAATTGTCTCTGAGGTGATTTTGTTTTGTGCCATAAGCATAACAATACCCCAGAGTTGTTGAAAACATATAACTTTTTTAAAAAGTAAAAAAATCAATAAAATTTGAAATATATTTTTAGCCTTTTAGCACGTTTGAACACATAAGTGAAAAATAATAAGTTTTCTAAGTGCTCACCCACCATCTGTCAGTTAAAATCTATGGAGGAAAATCCATGATTTCTGCATGTTGCCTCTGTGCTGCTGTTTCCAGGTGCTGCCATTTCATCCCCCCCCCCCCCCCCAATTTTTCAGCATGGCTTGGCTTGGTTTGGCTCCATTATGGCTCATCTGGCTTACCAGACTCTATGCTGGCTAACATCTTCCTTATGTTACACCAGCCTTTTTATTGGTGAAATATGTTCATATTTATTTATTTTTGTTTATCTTTTCCTTCTAAGTTACAGATTCCAATACTAGCAGGGTAATGCAAAATCTGCTTCTGTAGCAAATTCCCATAAACTGCTTCTGTAGCAAATTCCCATTCATTGTCTATGAAAGTTGCTATTGTTGGAGATCTAATGGAGTTTTCCATACACTCTGCTACTCACACAGATTACATAGCACTAGATAGGACTTTGACACTCATTCTTCAGTGACCTCTAATGGACATTCGGTACATTACTCCTTAAACAGTTTTTTTCCCTTTTCCCTTTTATTTTTATTTTCAAAGTTACTTCTCTTTATCCTGAAGTAACTTCTACCAGGTAGCTCATTACTGTTGAAATCTCCATATGTAAATACATCTCCAGGGTTATATTTCTTATGCCCTTAATCATTTAATACTTTATTTCCACCAAATTTTAAACTTTGACACAAACCTCTCTCAGGTGAGTGCCAGGTTGTCTTGTACGCAGCTTTTGTCTGTTGCCCAATAGTCCAATTTGGCAATCTTGACAAAATAGACATGCTGCTAACCATCTCACTTTTTAAAAAAATCTTCATCTGAGGCATTGGAGAATTTGTCCTCTATCTAGACAAGCTAATCGCCTAACACTGTAAGGGGAGAGAGTATGTCTTGTTAGGAAGGCATCTTTCTTGCTCAAAGCAGGGAAAATAGACTCAAAGCCTTTGAAATATATCAACAGGAACATGTGAACATGTTCAGAGCTTATCATGAGATCTCTCTCTTCATTATTCCCTTGTTCGACACCTTTTCAAGGGTCTGTCTTTTTGGGGAAGCAAATTGTTGGAGTGATGCCACTAACTTCACATTGGCTTCATGTTCTGCTGAGACTATATTGGAACCTTATCAAACCTATCATATGACTGATTTCACTTGATTAGAGTTTGCTTTCTACAGCATTTTGCATTATTGAAAAGGAAAAAGGTCAGACAGCTGGCTTTATTTTACTAAGGCTTTATTGGCATTAGTTTACACACAGAAAACGGGGGAAATCAATAGATTTTGTTCAACATGATTGAAGTTGCAGAAGTAAACTCTATTACTGTACAGGAGAACACAGCATGAATGGACTTTGGTGAAAGAAATCTATTCAAGCCAATAATTTAGGAAGAACTGGGTAGTAAAAGTTTTTGAATTGGTTTGTTATGATTCCCATTCATTGAAATTGATGGATTGTGTATATGCACATTTCTAAGAAATCGTATCTACAGCAGCGGATAAATTGCTGATTAATTACCCAATTCAGTCTTCAGGAGTATCAATTAAAACATTTCTCTCTTGATAGGCCTTGTGCAGAACTCAGTGGTTAGAATTTGATCTTTTTAAAGCCAAGGTTTGCACAGCAGCCTCAATGGAACAGGGCACTGAAGGGCATACAGAAAACTAATATTTAAATACTAGGATGAGTGGCATAAGACAGCACAGGCAGACTGCCCTGTACTCAATTCAGAACAAGCATATCTAAAATGAGCTAATTTAGACCCATTGTAGATTAGACTGATATTTGCTCATTATAAAGTGGGGCCAGTTTCTGTTCTATATCTATTGTCATGAAGTCTCAAACAGTCCAATAGATCCAGACGTAACAGTTAAAGACAAGGTATGTTACAACTTTTATTCTAACAGCATCAGAACTGTAAAATAACCTTAACAGAGCCAGAGAGCTTCTTTGATACCCAGTGTCTCACAGTCTACTTTCTTAGATCTCTGCTTTGGTGAGTGGTTAACTTCACCCTCCCTACCATTGTTGTTGTTATCTGGAGACCCTAATGTGTCATCTAAGACTCCACCTTTGAGCAGCTCAAACTTCAGTCTTCAAGTGGCACAAATGCTGAAACCCTCTCCACCTCCTCAGTTGCATCAGGGCTGGATATTCAGAAGGGGTCCTAGAAGGGGTTATTACAGGGACACTGTTCCAGAACATCTGTCAGCCAGCAGACAACCATAGGCTGTAGGGCTTCTCTGGGTGGCTCCTCCTAGACCCAAACTGGTGCTTCTGTCCAGTTTCTGTCTCCCTACTCTTTTTTACCTGATCTGGCATGTCCCCCCACCAAGCTCTTTTTTCTTCTCTCACTGCCTTCTCCTCTCCATCTCTAGACATGTCTCCTTTTAAATCTTCCTCAGCCTTTCCCCCCTCCCAAGTCACATGCCTCCTACCCTGCCTTGGCAGACCCTCTTCCAGAAGGCATCCCACTCAGACCCACCCTCTACTCTTTAGGTATTCTAGAATGCTTTTTGCAAAATTGATCTCTTAGGTACATCATCTCCCCATGGCCGGGGCTGTCCATTTCCATGGGAGAGGCAAGACAAGATGAAGGGCTTGCCTGTATCTTGTCATTCCACAAAGCTAGATGTGATGGATAAAGGAGTCACAGAGGAATAATTTAGGGGTTGACAGTAATTTGAGGTGTGGATATTGCCCCAAAAACCATTCCTGTAGAGTCAATCTCACAGGGCCCATCTCTCCACATTAACCTCTTCTAGTGGGGATATCAAAAATATCAAAGGTACAATGATCTTATCTTATAATTAGGGCTGCTACATGCTGACTGAACTATCAGGGAATTGCTATGCTTCTTTATTTCTCCAGATGGGGAGAATACCTCAAGGTGAACAGTTCTGGAGGAAGAAAAATGACTGATGTTTGTTTGAGAGATTGATTTAAAGCCAGGCTTCCCATCCTCACCTATTCCCAGATTGCAGCAGGGCTCAGTGGTTTAGCACAAATATTTATTTTATTTTATTTAAAATATTTTTACCCCACCTTTCTCCGGGAAAAGGATCCAAGGCAGCTTACAACAATAGGAGACAATATTTAAAATTGAAAACAGTGAGTCTACAACATTGGTTAACATAATTAAAAGACGATACTTAAAACTACAAACAATGAATAAGAAGGCATCTTACATCATAAACAGGCAATATTAAGGCAAAGATCAATAAGTATAAAAAAATTAAAAGATGTCACTCTGAGAAATGGAAAACACAAAAATAGACAACACAAGTAGTACTAAAAATCCAGTCAAAGCAGTAATGCATAACAATCTACAGTGGTGTCTCGACTTACGAACTTAATTGGTTTAGGAAGATGGGTGTAAGTCGAAATGGTCATAAGTCGAAGCACCATTTCCCATTGGAATGCATTGAAATGCAATTAATCCATTCCGGCCGAAGAAAAAAATCACCAAAAAAAAAATCACTGCAAGACCGGTCAGAAACGCGATTAATCCCTTCCAGCCGAAGGGGGGGGGGAGAGAGAAAAGCAATCAACCATGCAAGACCCATTGCAAATGCAAACAAGAGAAGGCAAAAAGCAATCAAGCATGGAAGACCTAATGCAAAGAAAACAAACAAAAAACCAATCAACCGTGCAAGACCCATTGCATATGCAAACAAGAGAAAGCAAAATGCAATCAAGCAGATTGTGCAAGATCGGAAATGGGGGGAAAAAAACTAAAAAGCAAACAAACCCCCCAAGACACATTGGAAATGGGGGGGGGGAATCCAAAAAGCAAGGAAACCCCCAAAGACCCATCGGAAATCGGGGGGGGACCAAAAAACAAACAACCCCCCAAGACCCATCACAGCACAGAAACATAAACCCCCCCCAGCTCAAAACCATGCTGCAAAAACACACAGAACAGTTTTTAAAAAGCAGAAAACAGCATCTTACCTTACAAGGCAGCCCGAAGCCTCCCTGCAAACACACACACACACACTCAGAAGCAGAAGGAGGCAGTCCCAAGCCTCCGAAGCCTCCGACAATCTCTAACTGCTGGGGCAAAAGAGCTACAAAGAAGCAGCTTCGTCGCCACCTACAGTTAGAAATTTGAATTTCCTGCCTTTTTCCCCTCCTGTTTTCTGTTCATAAGTGGAAGCTCCGGTCGCAAGTAGAAGCAAAATTTTGCAGCTGGAGCTGGTCGTAACTCAAAATGGTCTTAAGTAGGGGCGTTCGTAAGTCGAGGCACCACTGTATCTAAAAATGACACACAGGTAGCTAGTTATTGAGGGAAGGCTTGCCTGAAGAGAAAGGTCTTTGCCTGCTTGTGAAAGGATAGCAAATTTGTGCTTGCTTCCCTCCCAAACCTTGCCTGCTCCACCTCTTTGACCTCACAAGGTCTGCCTCTTGTGTCTCAGTTCTTGGCCCTAAAATCTCAGGGATTGGGAAGCTGTTGACCTGGCATAACATCGTCCAAGTCCTACCTTGTATCATTATTTGTCCACACAGCCACATGCACACACCTTTCCTTGCACCTACCACAACATGCTGGTTGCCAGTGCAGGGGGGGAAAAAGGCAGAACAACATGTAGATGTAATACTGGGCCTTGTGGTGCAGTGGTTAAACTGCTGTACTGCAGTCAAAACTGTGCTCACGACTCGGGATTCAATCCCAGGTAGCCAGCTCAAGGTTGACTCAGCCTTCTATCCTCTCAAGGTCAGTAAAATGAGTACCCAGCTTGCTGGGGGAGGGGGCAATGTGTAGCCTGCATAATTAAGTGCTTGAAGTGCTATGGGGTGGTATATAAGTAGCACGCTTTGCTTTTTTGGTTTAATATCAGAGAAGCCCTACTAGATGTTACTGGGCAGGTGGACTAAGCTCATAATTGCTTTTACTTTGGCATCAGTAAAGTTTCCTATCAGTCCTTGGGATAGACAATCAAAAATACTTAAATATTCCTCAGATTGTGGCCAGAATATATTCTGAGTTTTTTGTCTGAACAAAAATGTCCTTTACATGTGTTGATCTCTCCACTGCAGAGATCTGCGTGTGTTGGAGCAGGATTGTCTATTATGCCATCAGAGCAAATAAGATATGTTTAGGGGGTAAGAATTCAAGTCAGGGAAAATGGGAAGAAATGAACAAACATTTTTAACAATTTAAAATAAAACTATAAAGAACAAATAAATGAACTGGTAGAAATGCCAGCTATTTACAAAAGCTTAGAAATCAGCTCACATATCCCAGAAAAATAATTGCAGAGCAAACAGACTTGGAGACATAATACAGAACGGAAACAGGCATTTGTCAGAATCTCAGAAGTTTGTACTAGACTTTTCAATTTTCATTTTATTTTCCTGTCAACATTATCATAACACCGTGTGAGTCCAATAGCTTTGTCCCCACTGTGGAGTGTGGGCCTTCAGCCTCCTCATGATCAAGTACACACCTCCACAGCTGCAGCTCACCTGTGGACTGGGGCGGAGAGGTGGATGACACCCTACAGGGTGTGCAGGTGAGCATGGGGTATAACAGATTTAAGGAGGAGACCAAATTAGAGAAGGAGGACTGCTGGAGTGATGTGCTGGAGGAGCTGGAAGCCAAAGAGGTGTCCATGACAGCAGAGCATTCCACAGAGGGTTGGGTGATGATCTGCCGCCATGACCCAGACTCTGTCTGTTGGGAGAAATTCTTCATCCCTCCAGAGGAGGTGGCTCATGTGCACCATGATGAGGCTAGGCAATAGGAGGTGAAATGTGGGAAAATTCTGCCTAAAGGTGGTAGCTGCATTCTGTTTCAGTGACGTTCAAACACTCCTGGCAGAGAGCGACGGCTCCCAGCAGGCGGGGTATCCTCTCATTCTGCCCTTTCGCTTAGAGCTAGAGCATTAGATCAAAGGGTTTCTCCGGCCAATCCTAGTGGCGATTAGGTAACTAGTATCCTATCTGAATTCTCACAACATACTATGTAATCAAGCTAAGTTAATAAAAAGAGTTCTCAAGGCATTGCCTGAGGCTCCGCTGGCTCGGACATCTGTTGTCGACTCTTCTTTGTACTTTCTCTGAAGGCTAATTGCCTTCCCTTTGTTCCGTGATCACCCACAGTGAAATGTTGGAAGAACCAGCACGGGGCACACCATTGCCAAAGGCAGCCACAGGGCCACCCTTTCCCAGTGCCAGGCTCCAGCCAGAGGGATCCACCTGGTTGGCCAGCTGCTCCACATCCCACTCCACCACTGCAGTCACCATGCTGGCAAGGCGAGACCTCTGATTGGACTTTGGGTATGCCTTGTGGGAAGCATATTGCACGACAGCCACACCTTCAATATCAGAGGGCTGTCCAAAGACCTACCCTAGTGCAAGGCAGCCTCCAAGCCCGCACCAGGCATCCTTGATGCAACACCCCTTGCCTAGCAAACTTGAGGGGTGTATTGGAGTTGGTGGAGGAGGCGGGGCTCTGCCCTCCCCGGCCATTAGGACTGGGACTATCTTGTTTGGAAAAACATAAAACTCCCTGGCACCCTTAAGGAAGGAACATTCTGTTGTATGCTGATTCGACAGTATTTTGGTTATTGTTAAAAAGAATAAAATAATTTATTTTACTCATTCTACCGACCCTTCAGTGGAAGGAAGCATGGGGGACACTCCCACACAGATACTTGAGAAAAGAAAATATTCATGCATCTTTAAAATTTTCTTAAAGTTCAGTTGATGACGCATTATATCATATCCCTGTTTAAAGATTCACTTTAAATTTTATGGGCAAATTTATGATTTTGTATGTTTGTTTTGTTTGTTTATTTATTCAATTTATATACTGCCCATCTAGCAAACCACAACTCTAGACAGTGTAAAACAAAGAAACATAAATTATGAAATTGCTCTAAAACACTAGAGGGTCACAAAAATAAACACACAAACCAAGATGGTGGCAAATAAAATATTTTGGAACACATAGTGCAATATTCCTCTCTTCCTTCCTTCACTGTCCCAATTAATTAGGGCGAACCTCTCCAAAAGCTTCCCTAAACAACTCCATTTTAAAGAGCTTTTTAAAGATGTAGAGGGAGGGTGTCTGCCATAGCTCCTGCAAGAGAGAATTCCACAAATGGGGTGCCACCACTGAGAAAGCTTGGTTTCTAGGTGATGTTTTCTGGGCTTCTTGAGGTGTCAGTACCCACAGGTGTGAGGTCTGTGAGGACCAGGTCAGATGAGCAGATGAACTAGGCAAAAGACATTCAGATAAGTAACGAGATCCAAAACCGTTTATATGTAAGTATCAGAAGCTTGAACCTGGCACAGAAGCAGAAGCACTGGTAACCAGTGCAGGTGAACCAGAGTTGGAGTGATATGATCAAACTTCTTCACTCCAACATCAGTCTGGCCACCACATTCTGGACCTCCTGAAGTTTCCATACCAGTTTCAAGAGAAGCCCTACATAGAGTGTGTTACAGTAGTCAATTTTTGAGACTACCAGTGCATAGACCAATGTTGTTAGGGTCTTGTCACCTAGATAGCGACATGGCAATCTGCCAAAGTTGTAAAAAGGCAGATAGTACTACAGCAGAGACCTGTTTTTTCATAGTCAATGCTGGGTCTAAAATCATCTCCAGACTATGCACTTGATATTTGATTGGGAAAGTAAATCCCCCAAGTTGAGGGGGGATACTACCCTAGACAGGTAGATGGAGGGGGGGGGGGTACTTATGATTTCTGTCTTGTCTGGATTCAGCTTCAGTCTGTTCTTTCTCATCCAGAACTGCAGCCAGGCAGCTTTCTAGGCACCAGACTGTATCCACTACAGATAGCTTAAAAGAGAGATAGAGCTGTGTAACATCCACATCGAAGCTACCAACATGAATTTGACCAAACTCCGGGAGGCAATGGAAGACAGGAGGGTCTGGCGTGCTCTGGTCCATGGGGTCATGAAGAGTCGGACACGACTTAACGACTAAACAACAACAAACATCCACATATTGATGTCATGAGACTCCAAATCCACAAATGACCTCTCCCAGTGGCCTTATTTATTTTTTATTTATTTATTTGTTTGTTTGTTTGTTTGTTTGTTTGTTTGTTTGTTTGTTTGTTTGTTTGATTGATTGATTGATTGATTGATTGATTGATTGATTGATTGATTGGTTGATTGGTTGATTGGTTGATTGATTGATTGATTTCTATCCCGCCCATCTAGACCAAAGGTCTACTCTGGGTGGTTTACAAATTTAAAAACAATAAAACCAAAAACATATATTATAGGTCCAAGATGGCGAAGTATAAGAAATTAAGAAATTATATATATGTTAAACAGCATTGGGGAAATGATTGATCCCTGATGGACCCCACGGGGTTGAAACAGCCTCCCCAAACTGCATGTCTTGAGATTGCCAATGCAGGAAGAACCAGAACCAGCTTAATGAAAGGCCACTGATCCCCAACCCTGAAAGTCTATTCAGAAGGATACCATGGTCGATGGTATAGAAAGTGGCTGAGAGGTCAAAGACCAATAAGGTCATATTGCCCTGGTCAGCCTCCCTTAACAGAACGTCCAGTGCTATCTCAGTGCCATTTCATGCCATGAGCCTAGACTGGAATGGATCTAAAGAGTCAGTTTCTTCCAGGAACACCTGCAACTGGCCCACCTCTACCCTTTCAATCAACTTGCCAGTGAATGGGATATTTACAAGAGGCCTAAAATTGTTCAAAACACCTGCCACTAAATTTATTTTTTTCAGAATTGGCCTAATAATGTTTCCTTTAGGCAGGAAGATAAAATCCCTTCCTGAAAGGAAGAGTTGATGATATGGGTGGTCCATTCCACTGTGGTTTCCTTGGCTACATACAGCAGCCAAGCCAGACAAGAATTAAGAGTAGTAGTTGTTGGCCTGCAACAAGCAAGCACCCTAGCAACCTCCTCAGATGTCACTGGCTGAAACCAGTCCAATGAAACAGGACAAGATGATGCACTGGGCATCTCAACCTGATCTACCAAAACATTGGAGAGATCCAGATCTCATTGGACTAGTGTGCAATGGGAAGGATTAAGCAAGAGAAGAAGAGCAACGTGTAGGTATCCATGTATTTAAGTATGTTCACATTGATGTGACGGAACTCCAAGCTCTGCCTTTCCATTTCCAGAGAATATTTATTTGTATGAATGTGAAATAAATTAGTGCTCTCTCTCTCTCTCTCTCTCTCTCTCTCTCTCTCTCTCTCTCTCTCTCTCTCTGTGTGTTTACCAGTTTTTTTTGGGGGGGGGGGAATAGCTGCCCTTGCTACATCATTGGACTGCCTTCCCCCATCTCTGAAATGTTTATGCTACATTGCGTTCCATCCACCCGCAATTACATTCACTATCTCTGTAACACGATGTTTCCAGGTATTCATTCCCAAGTCCAGCCCTACATATAAGTCAGTGATGTTGGCGACTATCAGAACCCTTTTAGAGATATATAAATCACACATCCAGTGCCATAAACCAGAAGAAAACAGAATTATGTCACCATTATTTCTCCTAGCTTAGAAATCAGGACAGGACAACTTCATTGCATTAGGGGGCAATTTTGCATCCTGGATCCACTACAGGTCATACTCTTAAAAAATTCCTTTAAAAGAAATGGAACACTTGTTCTAAAGGACTTTTTCATGCCTGCACTGAATTTTGGAAACAAACCATGAAAATGCCATTAAAATAATCTTTAAATTCCATTAAACAAGAAGTTTATAAGGGCTGAAGGCTGCCAAGGAAGGAAGGCAAGCAGGCAGGTTGGCTGGCTTTGGGGAATTAGATGGTCCATTGGCCATCCACCGTCCTTTGCAACACCATTGGCGGCATTCTGTATCACTACAGCAGCTACCAAAGATTGTTCTGGGACCAGCTTAGTGGATACAGTAATGAGCATTGCTGTATTACTTAAGTAGTTCAATCAGAATCCTGAAAATGGATCATGTGGCAGAATTATCTCTCTGTTTTGGAAAGCTTTTGGGTAAACAGGTGTGCTTCTAAGAACATGTGCATCTTAGATCATCACATCCTTGCCAACATGAAGTCCAAAACGAATAGTGCTCATTACACCTGATTTCCAAAGCTTTGCTGAATCCGAAGGAGCAGCTGCATTGTACTGATGAAAAATCCCCATTTCATCCTTAGGAACGTCAACTATTCAATATCCTGAGCATTCTGTGATTTGTTCTGCCAAAAACATTACTCGTCAAGTGAAAGAGAGAGAATTTGGCACTGTGCATTTTGCTGACATGGATTAAGAATATGGAACCTAATGAAAGTACACAGTTGTTCAGCAAAGATGTATGAACTTGCAGGTCAGTCTGTAAAGCAAGAACAACTTGGAAGTGTTCTACTATAAAGCATTACTGCTTCTGAAAAAGCCAGCAAAACACAATAGCCACAACAGAATGTTAAAGTTTTGTGTTTCCCCCACTCCCCAACTGAACTGTTCTGCTTTTCAAACAATACAGCTTCAGGGCATCATTTAAATTATCATTATGCTGCCATTTTCATGGCACTGTGCCCAAGGCACAAAACAAACTCAGGTGGTTCAAAACAAAATTAAAATAAATCAACATTATTTAAAAAAAATAAAAGACAATAATGCACAGGAAAAATGCAACATCAATGTATAAAACTGTTTGTTAACAAAGCAATACATATGAAGCAATATAATGGCTGAAATCCTGTTGCGCAGCATCAAGCTGTGGAAACAGTAGAGGAAATCATGGCAGGAACTGAAGCGCTCTTCACAAAGCACGTCTTCATGGAGGCCAGGTACAATCAAATTGCAGAATGCTGGTGCCCAAAAGTAATGCCTGGGATGCTTCCACAGGCTGGCCCCATCTTTGCTGTCCTGAAAGCAGCAAAGACCTTTCTCTTCAGGCAAGCTTTCCCTTAATGACTGGCTGCCTGAGTGGGTTTTTTAAATGGATGGTTGTGCCTTACAGCTTTGAGTGTGTCTTTGGTGTTGCTTTTGTCTACTGTATTTTGGTGTGGTATTTGATCCTTTTTTAGTATTTGTATACTTACTGGCTTTAGCTTTCAGTGTTGTCTTATAGTGATATAAGCCGCCTTGGGTCCTATTTAATGACAAAAGTGGGGTAAAAATATTTTAAATATATAAATAAAATAATTTGTGCTTGAATGAGCAGGATTTCAGCTTGTATTTTTGAAACAATACATTCTAAAGAATAAAACAGTTGTTAATAATGATAGTACCAGTTCGCCTTCATAACAAAAATAACAGCAACATTGACAGTTCATTACTGGAGGACACATTTGGGATTTCTGAATTGCTGATGGTGATTTTGGCCTTCTCTCTCACTCACTTATTCTGTGGGAATGTTTGGCAACAGTTCTGGGTCTGTAGCAAGAGAAATGTTCTTAATACAAATCCAAGAGATTCCTCATTCTTTCAGAGCACTGCCAACATGTGGAAATACCTTGAAATACTTACCAGAAAAAGGAGAGAAATGTAGAAGAAATTAAAGCTAAACCTTGAGCTAAAATGGCTGAGCTGAAATATTACCAAGAAGGCAAAATCCTTTCCTCAAGTGATGGCTACAATTAGGAGGCTACCAAAAAAGAGGACCAAAGAGATCAGCAGTTTGTATACATTTGGATCTGCTAAATATGCGGGCAGTAAACTGGAAACTATTTTAGAATTTAAACCCAAAACCCAAATTACAGAGTTTAGAGTCTTATTGAGAATTATGCCGGCATAAGAATAATTTATAAAAGAATAAAAAAAAGGAAGTGAGAGCTGGACCATAAAGAAAGCTGACCGCCGAAAAATTGATGCTTTTGAATTGTGGTGCTGGAGGAGACTCTTGAGAGTCCCCTGGACTGCAAGGAGAACAAACCTATCCATTCTAAAGGAAATCAACCCTGAGTGCTCACTGGAAGGACAGATCCTGAAGCTGAGGCTCCAATACTTTGGCCATCTCATGAGAAGAGAAGACTCCCTGGAAAAGACCCTGATGTTAGGAAAGTGTGAAGGCAAGAGAAGAAGGGGACGACAGAGGATGAGATGGTTGGACAGTGTCATCGAAGCTACCAACATGAATTTGACCCAACTCCGGGAGGCAGTGGAAGACAGGAGGGCCTGGCGTGCTCTGGTCCATGGGGTCACGAAGAGTCGGACACGACTAAACGACTAAACAACAACAACAAAGAATAATTGCATAGATCGTGGCTGTGAATTACAAGTTATTAACTAACAAGTCGCAGTTGCAGTCCTGGTCATGTGCCAAGTAATGTGAATGGCAACAGGACTAGAAATGCAAGTGACAACTCATAAATTAGTGGCAATTTGCTACTTCAGTTCATGTAACTGCTCTTCAGGCTGACATAAATCCCCAGTAGGATTCTCGCAACTATTTCTTCCCTGTGATTAGACTACTTCTCTGCCTGTCAAATCTGCTGTCCTGGTGCTAACTGCAGATGGGCTACATCAGAATCTACGATCTGTCTCCTTGTAGTTCCTTATATCACACCTTGCATGAACAGCCCTTCAAATAGAGGATACCTTCTAAAAAAGTTCTCTCCTCTGGCATGCTTTTTATATAGAGAACTGTTCTCTCTAAATGAAGACAAATGACCTCCCCAGACTAAACAGCTGCATATAATACTGTTGGAAGTACTGTGTACTGGATTAAAACAGGCATTGTTTCACCATGTGATTCAATAATAAATGAATCAATATATAAATCTGGGCAAAGGAGTATAAAGGTTTCCTATTTAAATCGCCCCGACTCCCTCCCCACCCCACTCCCATCAAAGAGCTGCTTTTTAATCTTTGATGCCTTGCAAGTAAAGTTTATCTACCAAAATCAGCTTGTCAGGTGTTCATATTCACACAGCAGGACTGCACATGAAATTTTGTTCTCCTTGTTTTCTTCAAGTACTGCCTTGGGTGTATTTGAAATTAGTCTGGATGAGAGCAGTTTGTCTTGCCGGTATTTCAAAGACAAACCCTTCTCAAAGACTATAAAGGAGCATTGTTGGTGGGCATTATAAAAAATTCAGTGTCTTCCAGCTCCCTTATTCATCTTTCAATACACCAGGCCACCAATTTTACATTTTGCTTAATGGTTGAGGATATTAAGACATTGCCATCCAAAAGCAAAAGGAGAATGGAAACATCAGAAGAGAAGAAAGAAAGGAGGAACAAGCTAACAAAGGAAATGCTTGCCCAGAAAGAGAAGAGGTGAAGTGTGTTGGAGTTTTTACAAACTCACATGCTGCCTGTGGTTTAAGTGACTGGGAGGGACTTTTTCTGGGCTGGGGTGACTGTCAATCTATCCAGCACTAACCAATTATTCCCTCCCACCTCTGAATTCAAAGGCAACCCCACCTCTATGCTGAGTGTTCCTTTCCCTCTCTTTAGTCTGTTGGAAGCAGTATGTTCGCTAATTTGCTATTGATCTGTTGAAAGCTGTAAGTAATGAAATTTTAGTCTTTCTCCTACAAACATCTCACAGTGAGTTACTGAAACTTTAAGTCACAGGTAAAGAGAAAGGAGTGGATGCTGGGAAACTTGTAGCTATTTCCCTCTGTGGATCTCTGTATTTCTACTGCATAACAGAAGTAATTTTATCAGAAATTCAGAATCCTGAAACAAAATGAAACCTGATTAAAATTGGATTCAGAACAGTTATATTCCCACTGAGCAACTGAATCAGTGACCATCTTAATGTGTGTGTTTTTTAAGGGAAGAGCCAGTCTCATAGCTTTATCAGTGGTTCTTAACCTTTTTGAAAGAAACTCCCCCTTGAGCCATTGAGGAAGTTATCATAGCCCCCCTCCCTGCGGCGGCGGCGGCAGCGGCACCAAATCCGCTGCCAGCACCAGCTGCTCTGGATCCGGCGGCGTCGCACTGCCGCTGCGGGGAGGGGGCGATGATAACTTCCTCAATGGCGGCGGCTCCATCGCCCCCTATCGCCCCCCCTTCTGTTCCTTCACTCCCGCATTGCCCCTTTTCGTTCCATCGCCCCCCTGAAAAATGAAATCGCCCCCTGGGGGGCGATATCGCCCAGGTTAAGAACCACTGCTTTAGATGGTCAAACTGAGAGTGGGGAATATCTATTGCTCTCCATGAGAGACAAATCAGTCAGACACTAAATGAGACCAACACTTTATTTAACTATTGACAGAAGATCTGAATGAAAACTTCTACAGTGCAGACTCAGACGGAAGCAATGCCAACAACAGTGAGTCATCCTTGGCTCAGTTTCACAACACAGCAAAGGGATTGGAACCAGGTAGGCAGTTGCTTTTAAAGGAAGCTTTCTCAGTTGAATGCACACACCCAGACACCTGATCCCTGGCTCCACAGCCAGGTGCTCCAACTCAGTAAGGTATCCACGCACCTACGTATATATGGATACTTGTTATATGCTGTCAAGTTAGATCTGACTTAAGCCAACCCTATGAATGAGTGATCTCTAAAGTATGTCCTCAATAGCCCTCTTCAGCTCTTGTAAACTCAAGCCTGTGGTTCCTTTAGGGAGTCAGACCATCTCCTATTTGGTCTTCCTCTTTTCCTGCTGCCTTCCACTTTTCCCAGCATTATTGTATTTTCTAGAGAATCCTGCCTTCTCATGATGTGCCCAAAGTAGATCAGCCTCAGTTTCAGTATTTTTGCCCTCCCCCCAAGAGATTGTTCAGGCTTGATTTGACCTAGGGCCCACTTGTTCATTTTTCTAGCAGTCCAGAGTATTCACAAAGCTGTCCTCCAAGACCATATTTCAAACAAATCAATTCTTTTCTTTACTGTTCAGCTTTCACACTCATACATGGTGATTGGAAATTCAAGAGTGTGGATGATCATGGTCTTTGTCTCCAGTGAAGATATTTTCTAATTCTTTTATTGCTGCCCTTCCAAGTGTCAGTCTTCTGATTTCTTGGCTGCAGTCTCCATTTGGATTGATGATTGAACCAAACTATACAAAATCTCTAACAATTTCAGTTTCTTCATTGTTAACCTTAAAGTTATGTAGTTCTCCTGTAGTCATGACTTTTATTGTTCAGCTGCAGTCCTGATTTGGTACTATCTTTTCCTAACATTTGTTTCAAGTCACTGCTGTTTTCTGCCAGTAAGATGGTGTTATCTGCATATCTTAAATTATTGATGTTTCTTCTGTCAATTTTCACTCCTCCTTTATCTGAATCTAGTCTAGTTTTCCATATAATATATTCTGCGCACAGATTGAACAAGCGGATAAAATGCACCCTTGTCTGACACCTTTACTTATAGGAAACTATTCTGTCTCTCCATATTCTGCCCTAACTGTAACTTCTTGTCCACAATACAAGTTGCGCATCAGAACAATCAAGTACTGAGGCACACCAGCTTCTATCAGAATGAATCATAGTTTCTCATGATCTACACAATCAAAGGCTTTGTGTAGTCTATAAGGCATAGACTGATCTTCTTCTGAAATTTGTTGGTACTCTCCAGTAGCGAGCAGATATTTGCAATATGCAATGGTCTTATAGTTACTGCACTCCTTGGCATTACCTTTCTTAGGGACTGGAATGTATGTTGATTGTTTACAGTCTGTGGGCCATTGTTTTATTTTCCATATTTGTTGACATCTTCTTGTTAGGATTTTCACAGATTCAGTCTTTGTGGCTCGAAACATTTCCATTGGTATTCCAATCTTTCCTCATAATTTATTTCTTTCCAGTGCTTTCAGAGCAGCTTCCACTTCACTTTCTAGAACTGCAGGTTCTTCTTCATTGGCTTCCTCTTCAAAGGAGTCTGTCATCCTTTTGTCCTGTCTGTATAGCTCTTCAATATGGACCCTACATGTAATTATTTATCTATATAATGCTTAATTATATATACATATAATTACAGTTACATTTTTCTATAGTCATCCATGTTATAATGTTTTATATTCTGTTGGCACTGAAACTGATGAGGTAAGTCTAGGGATCAGGAGATTGCAATAATTGAAGTCCACAACTCCTAGAATCCCACAGACAGAGTAACCATGTTGGTTGTCGGTTTCTGGGCATATTTATCCAAAAAAAGTAACTTTCTCAATCTCTACTGAACTTGCTATGGCCACGTCATTTTGTCTAGGAAATCCAGTTTGATCCTTTCATGGCCTGAACTGTGGTAAAAACACAACTACGCAGAGGACTGAAGCCTTATTAGCTGTGTCTGTAAATGTGAGGAATGACAACGAATGCCTTCTGGTGTGGTATGAAAACATTTTGCTGAGGCTTATTTGAGATGACATTCAAAGAAGGGCATCCCAACCTCATTCTAACATGGTCATTAAGCCACATCACCATCTATTCTCTGTCTGTATTTATTCTCAGCACATATGATGGCTTAGCTGAGAGGAAAAGAAATTTTTAAAAACACAGTTTATGAGATTTTGCTGCCATCTTCTGATTAACTGACATTATTTGAAGAATATGCCACACAATTCGAACAATAACCTTTCCCTGTCCTTCTTGTTCATATGTTTAAACTAGGGATTGGAAGAATAAATTTATCTGTAGTCCATGCCATTTTTGCATGTGATGTCTGTAAGCTCCTTCCACCCTATTTTCCAGGTTTATTTTGGAATGTTCTTTTAAAAAATAAAATCCGCATAAGTATTCATATTTAAACATATTAAGTATACAATTATTTCCTCATATGCTCTGTATGTGTGTGTGTCTGTATTGATATAGCTATAGGTATAGGTATAGATAGAGATATAGAGATATACATAGATTATATATTGTTAGTGCTGCACAGTTTTGACTTTTTACAGGGATTGACAGAGCAGAATAGCTTGAGGTTCCCCAGAGTAGTCCACCCCTTTCTCATTAACTGGTACTTACAGTCTGAATAACTTATTCTGGGACATTAGTAGTTGAAAGAATAAAAGGTTTCATTACTTACAATTGAACAGATCAAAACAGCAGGCTAACAAACATGATTGCTGTCAGGCACAGGCCTGAACAGACTCCCTGCTTCCAACAGACAAAGAGGGGGAAAACTCTCAGTGCAGAAGTGGTGCTCTCTTTGAACTCAGAGGCTGGGAAAGAACAATTCGTTAGTTCTGGGTAGATTGACAGTCACCTCAGCCAAGAAAGGTCCCTCCAGCCACACCTATTAGAGGCAGCATTTGAGGCTGCAAAATCTCCAGCAGTTAGACCCAAGTAATGTATAGGAATGCTTTGGCAGCAGAGCTTGGATAGCCAGGTTTCTGTACTGTTTGGCAGGTGCAGGTCAAATCCATTAATAGAACAAGCTCGAAATCCTCAAATCCCTCTAGTTCAACATTTCTGAATCAAAAACCCTGCATGGTTAAAGAAAGTGCAAAAAGCAAGATGACAGATGACTATTAAAACAGAAATAATGTCTACAGAATTTCTTCAATGTTGACAATAAAATAAATCTAGGGGAGCGGAGAGAGGCAGCTTTTTTGTATTTCTTTTTAATTGTTGCTAAGGTATTAGTGATGCTTTGAAAGTCTTTTGTGGTGGGGGTAAGTGCTGTCAAGGTATTGCTGATGTACTTGCACTCCAAAGACATGCAACATTTAAAGGGGAAAGTTTCCCATTAGAAAATCACAGAAAGAACTGTGACTGACCAGCAAGATACTGGTTGTGTGTCTGGTCACATAGCCTTTCATGCACCCTGCATGGGAAGAAATGGGAAGTTTTCACTTTATGTCTTCCTTGCCTTTGGAGGGGAAGGAAGACCAAAAAAAATTCCATTTTTTAAAATGGTTGCTAAAAGATGTAGCAAATCAGTGTGATGCTCTGACAGCACATTTAAAATTCTTTCCTCTCCTCCGATCATCGTCGAAATTTTTAATTTTTAAAAACCATCTTACGTATATGAGATTAATTCTAGATCACATTATTGTTGGGTCCCCATTATTATTATTTCCTGCATTTGCACCCCATAAAATATAACATAGCCTGTCTGTAATGCCACTTGAGTACATACATGAATGAGTACATACAGGCGTTTATACATGCCTCTGAGTAAGCGTTCTGTAACACACTGGACATACTTCCAAATATGATTACATGGGATTGGGTTATATAAGAGAATCAATGAATAAGACTCAAAGTAAACTAGGACTTAACTTTTTCAGTTCTAATAAATTCAAAGCAGTGTTATTCTTGCTTTTGAAACATATTGTCTACAGAATATCTAGATGATATACAAAGGTAAAACCCTGCAGAAGAGCTAACAGATTTACAAGCTAGACTTCAGTCTAACACTCATTCAGAAATAACAGAGGAGTAAGACCAGTGTTGGATACCCAGTGTGATGTAGTGGACAGAGTGACAGACTAAGACTCAGGAGGTCTGGGTTCAAATCCCCATAATGCATGAAGGCAAGTACCCTGAATAGGCTTTATCCTCAACAAGTGTCGAAGGCATGTCCAAAACCTGTCTTCACTCTAGCTTACCAATATCATATTTAACTTGCTGACTTTTGCAAATCCTCAAAGCTGATCCCTGTCCTTCCAACATGCTGGTTTCATCCTTTTGATGAGCTTTGATATCTTACTGATCATATCCACACTGGGAAATTTTCCTTCATTTCTTTGACCTCTCTCACATACCTTAAGCACACTTGAAAATCTGTATTCATTATATTTCTTGGCATTTATTGATTGATATTTTGATCAAGTTCCATTTGGGAAAAGTGATTTCAGCTTAAGACGTAAAAATGAAGGAAGTTTTCTTCTCGTTTGCTCATTTTTTTTTGGTACCTTCACATTTTTAATAATGTATTTTAACATGCTGGATGATGTTCCCAAATTTTACTCTGTTTTAATGAAACTATAAGAAAGAAGTAGTTGAAGAAATGCAGGCTACATTGTCTTATCCACAGAATGACAATGGAGTGCTTGAAGGCTGAAATGCAAATATAAGTACAGCTTCTGGTAGAGACATCTGTACTGACAAAGACAAGCATAGAGGGCCAGGCTCCTGGTTTTTATATGAGAGTTGACCAATCAAGATGGGTTATACTGCTTGCTAGTTAGAAGGGCTGACACTGTATACAGAACTGTTCCTTTCACAAATGAACACCTGAGCATGCACGATCCATTGCAGCTTATGCCAAGGGTAAAATTACATGATATAATGTTTATAGAAGAGGTGCTCTCTCAAGTGGTGAAAGACATCTGTGTGTCACAACATGATTTTATTCAACAACATATCTTGCATGTAGTATGAAATCAGTCATTGGAAGGGACACATACTCTTCATCTACAGATTTGATTGTTGAGGCACATACCACTGAAGAAACTGTTGTAGGAAGGAAAACAAGTTAACTAAAGAAAATTCCCTTAACATCTAGTTTGACCCAAAGTCTGTCATTTAGAGTCAAAGTCTTTGATTCCTTAACAAACACTTTACACCACCTTTTATTATTCTTGTTACAATACTTGGGATATGTTTGATTATATTTGAATATTTGGAATAAATTTAATAGGATTATAAAGAACTATGTTGCAGCGACTCTCTAAAGAAGTTCTACAAACAAATCTCAAGCATATTGATTAAAGTTAATCCAGTATATATTGAAAATAGTGGCACATCTTTTTGGCATTCTTGTATTTCAATTAACTTGATTTTGTCTTACACTAATATTTTTGACTTCCAGTACATTTTCTTCCCATCTCTGTCAGGATCACATCTATGAGATATGATTTGAGGTCTTCTACTAAGCTAGCCATCTGATGGAATGAATCACTTAGTCCTCCACTTCATAGTAATAAACTCAATGAAGTAAGCAAAGCTGGATGATAGAAATGCTAAAGAGATCAATAAAACTGTGCAATCAGAACCCGGGTTTGTTTATTCTGAGAAAGCCTAATATTGTATAATTAATTTTTTGCAATGTTTATAGATTGTTCACAAACCTGTTCAAACATGAGCAAATGGGGATGACTCTTCAGCATACAAAAATGGCAAACCAAGAGATTCGAAGCTAGAGCCTTTAAAATGTAACAGACTGCATTGTTTATGACAGATGTTGGATCGCCAACATTATCAATGCTCACAGAATCAAGGAACGCTCCAGCACACATACCGCAAATGGGACTGCATCTTATCTGGAGTGTTTTAATTTAGTATACTTATTTTCATGCATTATTCATCTACCCTGCCTTGTATAATTGCTGCATTTTAAAACAGGGGCTTAATGGCTTTCACTCATTTAAGCAGAATAGTTTGGAGTCCTTGGGGTAACAAACCAGGGCCTGGTACATTCGGAAAGACAGCCACTCTTGCGGGCAAACCCATATAAAACCTTCCAAATTCCTTACATTCTGATCAAGAAATTGTCTTCCAGTTCACAAAGGAGACTTTCTAAAGATGCTGAATGCACTAATGGAGCAAGTCACCCAACACGGTTCATGAGCTAAAGGTCTATAGCACTTAAAGTTCAATGAACAACCTTTTATATAATTGGGATGGATTTTTACTATTAATGAAGCAAATGCTTCTATGGCCGTAAAATGCTTATAATAATAATATAATAATCTTAGAACTGCAGAGCTGGAAGGGACCCTATGGATCATCAAGTCCAGCCCCTGTCAAAGTCATGCAGTGGGGAATTGAACTCTGAATCTCTGCTTCCACAGCCAGACACCTAAACCACTGAGCTATCCAGAACTTCATGTATGATACATCAAAGGTTTTTAATGGAAGTAAAATCTTCAGCTCTGTCTTTGGACATCATGAAACCAAATCTAGAACCCCATGAACCTCTACATGGGACCTAGACTTACAGAAGTAAGTCTTTGGGCTTACTACAAATTCTGTGTTTCCATAAGATTGCAATTCTCACGTATGTTCAAAAACACTTGTCAAAATCATGGAACGATTGATATTTAAGCTGACTATCTCGTGGTTGGATATACTGAAAACTACCATATTTTTCCATGTATAAGACACTACTTTTTCCTAAAATCATTACACTAAAAATTGAGGGGCATCTTTTACACAAAAGTAAGCTGAGATAGCTGAGGAGAGAACAAAATGGCACATACTTTGCCTCTGTAAACAGGTTTCCTTCAGTCACAAGGCTTAGCTTCCTATAGTCAGGAGACTTAGCTTCCTCCAGTCACGAGCCTTATGGAACTGACGTCAGCTGATGCTGTACAAACCAATTGGAACACACCTCATTGGAGGTGGAGCCTGTAGGCTCAGATTCAACAGGACTCAAAATGTCCGACCGTTCTGAGCCCAGAGGCTGAATCCTCAAAGCTAAGTTTTCTTAATTTGGGGGTTAGAAAAAGGGGGGGGGGAATCTTATAAATGGGGGCGTGTTATAAATGGAAAAATACGGTACATATTATACCTTTAAGGAGCTTTTATGTGTGTGTATGCCTTGTCTTTCATTACAGAATAATCTCTCTGTTTCCATCCCTGAGTATCCAATTAAACCCCAAAGGAAGATGTCATAGGGTAACTCCTTCTACAGGGCATTTTTCAGATCGGGAGGTGTGGGCAGTCAGGGAAGCTACAGAGTGATGAAGAAATGTATAGGGATATGTTTAAATGGGGTGTGAGGAGCCTATCAAAACATGACAATATTGCCCCTATGCCCTGTATGATGCATAAGGGAAATAATTTTTTAAAAAAACATAAAGGTTGGCAGGAGAATAAGTGTATTGTGCAGACCCAGTTGTGCTGGAAAGCTATATTTTAGCTTCTAAGTGACTGCATGCAACTCACAGCCCACATGTTACCATCCTTACCTTAGAAGAAGACCATAAAGAAGACTATTTTTCTTCTTATTGGCCACCTATTTTGCCACCTTCAGCCTAGTATGCATGATCCATCACCTTTGTCCACCGAAGTTCAGCAATACTACGAGCAAGAAGGATCTTGGAGTTGCTGTCGATCACAAGCTGAATATGAGCCAGCAGTGTGACGTGGCTACAAAAAAGGCAAATGCTATTTTAGGCTGCATTAACAGAAGTAATCTCCAAATCCTGTGAGGTATTAGTTCTCCTCTATTCGGCACTGGTTAGGCCTCACCTTGAGTATTGTGTCCAGTTCTGGACACCACACTTCAAGAAGGATGCTGACAAATTGGAACAAGTTCAGAGGAGGGCAACAAGGATGATCGGGGGCTGGAAATCAAGCCTTATGTGGAAAGACTGAAAGAATTGGGCATGTTTAGCCCTGAAAAAAGAAGACTGAGGGAGATATGACAGCACTTTTCAAATATTTGAAAGGCTTTCATACAGAGGAGGGGCAGGATCTATTCTCAATCATTCCAGAGTTCAGAATAAGCAACAATAGGCTCTAGTTACAGGAAGTCAGATTTCAATTGAATATCAGGAAAAACCTCCTAACTGTTAGAGCAATGTGGCAATGGAAGCAATTACCTCGAGAGATGGTGAATGCTCCAACACTGGAGGCATTCAAGAGAAATTTAGACAACCACCTGGCAGATATCCATTGATTTGCATTCCTGCACTGAGCAGGGGGTTGGACTCGATGGCCTTATATGGCTCTTCGAACTTCATTATTCTATGATTCTATGAGTTGGGGCTGATAGGACTTGTAATCCAAAACACCTGGATGATGTTAGGCTGGAGCTGTGAGAATGAGGGTTTTATTTACTTCACAAGCCATCAGAGTGTACATCCATCTAAAAACACTGGATCCCATTTAAATAAATAAAAACAGGATACAGATATTTGTGTTGTAGAAAGAAATCTTTTATTTTACCCACTTGAACCTTGTTGCCATTTTCAATGAGTAAAACTGAGTTGTGGTATCTCAACACTGCTCACAACCTTTTTATCGATTTCTACCATGTCTCCATTATTCTTTCTTTTTCAACATTGAAAACACACATAGAGAAAGACACACACGTGAACATTTAATTTTTCTTAAATGGCTTTGTGAGAATCAGCCTGAAAGCCATAGGTCAAGTCTGCCAGTAAGATGAATGGACATGGGTTATGATACATCATATGCTATGATCAGAGATGGGCATGAATCTGGATCATCAGGTTGTGTTGGCACACACACACAAGTGCCAGACAGTCCCATCCCCCATCCCCAGCTGGATTTCCCCACTCACCAGCCAATGCACGCTCTGCTCCTCCTCCTCTTTGGTTATTTCACCAGTCATTAAAGAAGCATGGACTTCCCTTCTCCACCTCCTCCAGCACCTAGCCATTCGAAGGCAGCACTGCAGCAATCCACACCATGCTTCCTCATCTAAGTGGGCAGCTGCTGGAGAAGGCAGATAAGGGAAGTCCGTGCTCCTGCCATGATTGGTGAAACGACTGAAGAGGAGGAGTGGAGCACGCAGTAGTTGGTGAGTGGGGGAACTTGGCCAGGAGGGTGGGGGACAGGACCACGTGGCACCTGTGGTGCCGGTTTAATGATACAATGATCCGGATTCATGACCATCTCTAGTTATGATGCCATGTGTCTTGCTTCTTTCCTTCTCTGACTGGCTACTATCACACATCTCTGTTTATAACAGTGTCATGAGTGCAGCTGAAGACCTGGAACCGGAAGGGTTAACTGTGGCTGAGGAGAATGCTGAGCAATTAGAAACACAAACACCTGAATCACCCCCAGATTCTCCTCCCCCAGTAGACAGGCTGAGGGCCAGGCTTCGGGGAAGACTTATGACAAAAAGGTCAGAAGATCGCTTGAAGGCTGCCCACAGAAACATCCGATCAACTAGCCCTGAGTACTGACAGGATGGAAAAGCTTCCAGCAGCTCAAGGGGCTGTTTTACTATATAAACAGCTCTTAGTCGGCTAGAAATCCGTGGAAGCAACAAGTTGAATCTCTGGCTTGCATCCACGCTCCTGACTACCTTGAACCTTGTTCCCTGGACCTTTGGCTTTGGACTCTGACCCCGGACTGTGTGATTTGGCTTTGGACCCTGACCTTGGATTACGGTTTGTGATTTGGCTTTGGCATTTTGGTATCGGCTCTGAACTTGGACTGGCTTATCGGACTCTGCTGTTGAAACCCCCGGGAACGTGACAGATTGCTTCCACCCCCACACTCTCTCCATAAGATGGAGGAGGAGACAAGCGAAGGCTCCATTCAGCTGCATGCTGTGCTTACTCAGGTGCAGTTTCTGACTCAAACGGTGGCACAGCTTCAGCTGCAACAACTGCAATCTCAAGCCAACGCTGCCGCCCAGGTCAAGTGCCCTGTGCTTCCTCCAGAAAAGTTTGGAGGAAAGGTGGAGGAGTTTCCAGCATTCCTGGCACAGTGTAAACTGTATATTGAGCTGCGTGCCAGAGACTTTCCCACGGACAAAACCAAGGTATGCTTCATAGTCAGCCTTCTCAAGGGACAAGCAGCTAAATGGGCTACTCCTCTACTCCTTGCTCCTTCACCCCTGTTAACCAATTACCAGGGTTTTCTGGACCATATTTCAGCAGCTTTTGCTAATCCCTTGCAAGCTGCTACTGCCAATAGGAAGATTCGGGCCCTGAAACAGGGTAAGGGTTCAGTTTCCCAGTATTCCACTGAGTTCAGACTCTTGGCTCAAGACTTGCTCTGGAATGAGGCAGCTCTCGTGGATCAATATATGGAGGGGTTGGCTGATGGGATCCTAGATGAGCTGGCACGTGTAGATCGACCCAATACACTGCAAGAACTAATCACTCTATGCCTTCGCATTGATGGCTGCCTGGAGAGCCGACGCCTAGCTCAGGGCGGTTCCCGTCCCTTGCAGCCACCCCTGACGCCCACCAACACTAGACAAGAGGATTCTGAGCCCATGCAGTTAGGGGCTGCTCGGCCACGCCTCACCCCTGAGGAAAAAACACGCTGCCGCTCCCAGAATCTCTGCCTGTACTGTGGGGGAGCAGGACACTTCGCTTCCGGCTGCTTGGTTAAGCGGCGTAACCCCGGCTCCGCGCTACCACCGTCAGTAAAAGATTTGCCCCATGTCTGAGTGGACCCCCAGATGTGGGGCACTTAGCTGGGTCCCCTGAACCCTATGTTAACATCCCGGGTCCATTCCTCGTACCAGTGAAACTTTGCTTGCCGGATGGACGCTGGCTGTTTATTTACGCCATGGTCGATTCTGGAGCCGACCGCTGTTTCATTGACACGGCCTTTGTGAAACAGCACCGGATCCCCGTACAGGATAAAGAGACCCCGACCCTAGTTGAGTCCATAGACGGGCGTCTCCTCCGCTCCGGCCCAGTGACCCAGGAAACCCATCCGGTCATCCTCCAGGTCCAACACCATCAAGAGCAACTACAATTCAATGTTGCACGCATGCCCCATTTCCCGCTCATTCTGGGACTTTCCTGGCTCCGAACACATAACCCCCTAATGGACTGGGCACAAGGGGAGTTGCGTTTCAGGGACCCGTGTCCGCATCTGGGTCCACTGGCTACCTTGGCTGCAGCAGGGTCAACAGATAGTCCCATGATACCCTTGGAATACAAGGACTTTGCTGATGTCTTTGAGGAGAAGGGGGCTGACCAGCTACCCCCGCACCGACCCTACTATTCTGTTATCAATTTGGTGCCTGGGGCACCCCTTCCTGTGGCGCGGATCTACCCTATGTCTGAACCAGAACTCGCGGCCTTGCGGGCCTTTCTTGATAAAAACCTGAAACGGGGATTCATCCGGCCATCCACATTGCCCCTGTCTGCACCCGTTATCTTTGTTAAGAAGAAGGGCGGAGAGCTCCGCCCCTGCAATGATTACCGGGCATTGAATAAAATAACCATTCGAGACCGCTACCCCCTGCCGTTGATCGGTGAACTTCTGGATCGCCTTAAGGGGGCACGTATTTATACCAAGTTGGACCTCCGTGGCGCCTATAATTTGGTGCGAATCCGTGCTGGTGACGAGTGGAAGACAGCTTTCGGAACTCGTTATGGCCAGCATGAATACCTGGTCATGCCTTTCGGTTTAACCAACGCTCCAGCTGTGTTCCAGCGGTTCATGAACGTCATATTTCGGGACCTGCTTGATCGCTTTGTGATCATCTACCTGGATGACATTTTGATTTACTCCCAAGACCCCGCTCGGCACACGGAACACGTTCGTCAGGTCTTACAACGATTACGAGACCACCGACTCTACGCCAAGCTGGAGAAGTGTGAATTCAACTTGCAGGAAGTCGAGTTCCTAGGTCACATTGTATCTCCCCGAGGGATCCAGATGGACCCAAAGAAAATAGAGTCGGTTCTGACCTGGCAGAAGCCCCGGAACCGTAAGGATGCACAGCGGTTTCTCGGCTTCGTGAACTATTACCGCCAGTTCATACCAGCCTACGCGGACATAACCACGCCGCTGACCCGCCTCCTCCGGCCCAAAGAGCCGTTTCTTTGGACTCCGGAGGCAGACCATGCTTTCACCACACTAAAAACCCACTTTACCACCAAGCCAATTCTGCGCTATCCGGACCCCCGACTACCGTTTACTGTGGAGATGGATGCCTCCAGTGTCGCTCTGGGTGCAGTACTGTCCCAGCGGGAGGACCCCTCACAGCCACTGCAGCCCTGCGCTTTCTACTCCAGGCAGTTCACACCCCCAGAACGCAACTACACCATCTGGGAGCGGGAACTCTTGGCCATCAAAACCGCTTTCGAGGTTTGGAGGCATTACCTCGAAGGGGCCCGTCACCCTGTCCAAGTATTGACGGACCACCGGAATCTGGAACACTTGCAGACAGCCCGACGCCTTAATCAACGCCAGATCCGGTGGTGTCTCTTCTTCTCCCGGTTTGACTTCCGCATTACCTACATCCCGCATACTCAGAATCGGAAAGCCGATGCCTTGTCCCGCAAACCGGAATACGCTGTTCCAACCTCTGAAGAGTTTCCGACTACACCTATCCTATCCCCTTCAGTTTTCGCAGCCACTACAACTCGCTTGTCCCTGGCTGAAGAAATTCGAGCCAGCCAAGCTCAAGATCCCTGGGCCAAGCAATGCTTGCAGGAACTCCAAAAGGACCCTGCCGGAGACTTTACTAACCACCAGGGTCTCCTATTACACCGTGGACGCCTGTACGTTCCTCCAGGGCCCCTCCGAACCAACATGCTCTATCTGACCCATGATTCCCCTCCTGCAGGACACTTTGGTCGGTACAAAACTCTGCACTTACTCACACGGGAATTCTGGTGGCCCCGGGTTCGAGCTGACGTCGCCCGTTATGTTGATTCCTGCGAGGTTTGTCGTCGAGCCAAGGACGTACCAGCTAAACCTCCAGGGCTGCTACAACCATTACCCGTACCAGCCGGCCCTTGGGACACAGTATCCCTAGACTTCATCACGGATCTCCCATGATCACAAGGGTATACCTGTGTTCTGGTAATAGTGGACCTGTTCACCAAGATGGCTCATTTCGTCCTGTGTTCCAAGCCTCCCACAGCTCCTGAAACAGCCCAGCTCTATCTTCATCATGTTTTCCGTCTACACGGGCTTCCGACACACTTAATTTCTGATCGTGGTTCCCAATTCACTTCCCGGTTCTGGCAAGCCTTACACACCAGTTTGGGTACCCAGGTGCACTTGTCGTCAGCATATCATCCCCAAACAGATGGACAGACCGAGCGTACCAATGCCACCCTGGAGCAATATCTCCGTTGCTACACCTGTTATCAACAAGATAATTGGGCTACCCTGTTACCCCTGGCTGAATTCGCTTACAATAACGCCGTACACACATCTACAGAACAGACCCCATTTGAAGCCAACTATGGGTACCATCCTCGCTTTTTCCCGGCTGCCCTGCCATCAACCGTGGTTCCTGCTGCTGATGCCCATATACGCGAGTTGCAGGCTCTCCAAGACTTACTCCGAGAGCAGCTTCAGCAGGCTAAGGAGGCTTATAAGACAGCGGCCGACAGAAAACGGCAAGAAGGGCCACCTCTGAAACCAGGGGACCAGGTCTGGCTTTCCACCCGTTATCTCCGCCGACCTGGCCGGTCCCGTAAGTTAGACCCTCAGTTTATAGGACCCTATGTAATCCTGGACCAAATCAACCCTGTTGCTTTCCGGCTACAACTTCCAGATACTCTCCGTATCCACCCGGTTTTCCATCGATCTCTCCTTGTTCCTGTTGCAGCGATGGACCCTGCCCGACCTTCACCCCTGGCTCCACCTCCGCCCATTCTGGTCGATGGCGAGGAAGAATACGAGGTCCGTCAAATCCTGGACTCCCGAATCCACTGAGGAGGTCTCCAGTATTTCATAGATTGGGAAGGTTATGGTCCTGGGGATCGATCATGGGAACCCGCCAGCAATCTACACACCCCCGATTTGGTATGGCAGTTCCATGCTACCTATCCTGATCGACCTGGCCCATCTGAAGGGGGGAGCCCTGGGGAGGGGGATAGTGTCATGAGTGCAGCTGAAGACCTGGAACCGGAAGGGTTAACTGTGGCTGAGGAGAATGCTGAGCAATTAGAAACACAAACACCTGAATCACCCCCAGATTCTCCTCCCCCAGTAGACAGGCTGAGGGCCAGGCTTCGGGGAAGACTTATGACAAAAAGGTCAGAAGATTGCTCGAAGGCTGCCCACAGAAACATCCGATCAACTAGCCCTGAGTACTGACAGGATGGAAAAGCTTCCAGCAGCTCAAGGGGCTGTTTTACTATATAAACAGCTCTTAGTCGGCTAGAAATCCGTGGAAGCAACAAGTTGAATCTCTGGCTTGCATCCACGCTCCTGACTACCTTGAACCTTGTTCCCTGGACCTTTGGCTTTGGACTCTGACCCCGGACTGTGTGATTTGGCTTTGGACCCTGACCTTGGATTACGGTTTGTGATTTGGCTTTGGCATTTTGGTATCGGCTCTGAACTTGGACTGGCTTATCGGACTCTGCTGTTGAAACCCCCGGGAACGTGACAAACAGTACACTTCTCCCTTCAAAAAAGTTGGGGTTAGGGGAGCCAGACCCCCATGAATTTTGTGATTCAAAATCCATGTATAACTCTAATGTCCTCAAAATCATAACAAAATATAAATAGTAGATGAAGACACACAGAGAGAGAGAGAGAACAGATGAGTTCATTGTATTAATTGTACAGCATACCCCAGAAACCCTACAGCCACCATGTGGAACCACCATGTAAGGAGAGGGGAATAGCTGGGGGTCACCTCAACAACAACAGATTGGGAGTCACCTCACCAACAACACAGGTCTTGGTAAGTCTGAGACCCACCTTTCTCAGGCCCCATCTTGCAGACTAATAGCAGCATGATATCTATTGAATAGAAAGGGAAAAACCGAGACGTCACTTCCGCTCGGGAGGAATGGGCAGCTAAGAACTAAACCTCCACGTCGCCGATATGGTAAACAACTTTTAAAATGCATTTCTTCCTTTTGAAGACTGGTTTTTTTCTGCATAACCTTCATTCATTTATATCGATTTTTTTTCCTCTTTCTTTCTTTCTAGTTTTTAGTATTAACTATACTAATTATATTAATGATAGATAACAACAGTAATAATAAAACTAAAATTATTAATAATTCTGGATTTTAATTGTTTGTTTACTTATAATTACAGGGGAGAGAGGGGGTGGACAAGGGGGCTTCAGTGTTATCAAATATTAAGAAGAAATGCGAAAATTTGATAAAAAGAGCAGAGGCAAGGTTCTGGTTGCGGTTCCGCCGGAGAGTGGTGCCCACCTTGTGCCCTCGCTAGTAGTTATGGCGGGGGAATATGGTGGGGTGGGAAAAAAGAAAAATGTTCAGTGGGTTGTTAGGGGTAAAGCATTGTATGTTTGGGTTATGTTGAGTTTATTTTTTAGTGTATATTTGTTTGTTTGTTGGGGGAGGGGTTGCACACGGGGCCTGTTAGGAGGAGAGACCTTGAACTCAAATGGGCAAGAGAATAAAACTAGCCACTTTAAACGTGAAAGGCCTGGGATCAATAGTAAAAAGAAGAAGAATAGAAGTATTATTGAAGAAAAATACGGTGGACATTGCCTTTTTGCAAGAGACTCATCAATCAGAAGATGGTCAACAAACTTAAGATGAATAATATAGACATTTATGAAAAAAACTTTGGAACATCTAAATCTAATTTGGGGAAATAAAAGGATTAACTATTAACTGGCCAAAAACACAAATAATGATATTTAATTACAATAAATATGAACAAGAAATGTTTGTAAATAAATATGGTTTTAAAATGTGTAATTATATTAAATATTTAGGTATAAATATAGTTAAAGTGACTCAAAAATTAAAGGAGCAAAATTTTAACAAATTAAAAAGTGATATTAAAGATAAATTGCAGGAGTATTCTAAATTGAAACTATCGTGGTTTGGGAGAATCACTATGAAAATATTACCAAAAATTACTTTTTTATTCAGGATGCTCCCAATACAATTAGAAGAAGAAGATTTTAAGTACTGGCAGGGATTAATTAATGGATTTTGTAATCAAGGTAAAAAATCAAGAATAAATAAAAGATATTGGTATAAGGCTCAAAAAAATGGAGGTTTAGGTATTCCTAATATAAAAAATTATTATATAGCGAATCAACTAAGATTTATTGGAGATATTATATATAACAAAGGAAGGTTAATTTGGTGGGATATGGAATCCTCAGAAATAAATGGGAATATTGACAAATATTTGTTTAATGTAGTAAAAAGAAATATAATAAATCAGGTGAACAACCCTTTTTTAAGAAACATGTTAAATGTCTGGAACAGATATAAAAAGAAGTTATGTCCCTTTACTTCACCACTAAAATTAGTGACCGAAATAGAAAATTTCCCAGCAAACTTGAAGGGTTTAGCTGATTTGTTTAAGGATAAAAAAGTTGCCAGATTGAAGGATTGGATGATTAAAATGAGATCAAAGGATCAGATTATAGTTAAACTTCAAACTAATAAACTATCATGGTATAATTATATCCAATTAGATAGCTGGACAAATGAATGGCTGAAAACTAATGGCAAATGTAGAGAATGTACTAAGTATGAACAATTTCTATCATCACATGAAGACATGCAGAAAGGTGCTTTGAGGAAGGGAGTAGTAAGTAGAATTTATAACCTAATTTTGTAAAAAGAGGAAAAAGAGACTGAAACAGAAGGTTTGAAATCAATTTGGGAACATGATTTAAAGACAGAAATTAAAACAGAGGATTGGACAAAAATTTGGAAGATGAGAGTTTTAAGATTAATGTCGGTAAGAATAAAGGGGAAAAAATTTAAATTAGCTTCAGGTGGTACATGACTCCGGTGAAATTGAACATAATAAATTCAGACTATTCTATGGCCTGTTGGAAATCTGATGAAGAAATTGGCACGTATTATCATATGTGGTGGGAGTGTAAATTGATTCAGAAATTTTGGAAAGTGATTTTTAAGGAAATATGTGATATATTTGGAAAAGATATCGAATTTAATTCTAAAATTGCTTTGTTGTCAATTTTTGATAAGATAGAACTTGATTATTGCTCAAAGGAATTGATTTCTAATTTTATGACAAGTGCTAGAATATTAATAGGTAGATTCTGGAAAGATAAAAATGATATTAAATTAGAAGATTGGTATAATGAAGTATGGGACATTGCGTTAAATGATAAATTGACTACTGAACTTAAGATGAGAAGAGGGGAAATAAGTTTAAGTATTTTTTATGCTATTTGGGGTAGATTTCTTCAATTTGTATTAGTGAAAGGAAAGGGGAAAGCCTCTAAGCAACAACCAATACAATTTTGGAAAGGAGGTTCGTAATAAAAGTATTGCTCCAAAGGGTCCCGTGGGTATGGGGGTGCACTGTGTTTTAGATTGTATTGGTAAGTATTTTGTATTCTTGTATTTGTTTTGGAAATTTAAAAAAATAAAAAAGAAAGGGAAAAACCAGAGATCTGTTCAAGAAAATTGGAGATGTTAAAGGAACATTTTGTGCAAAGATGGACATGATAAAGGACAAAAATGGTAGGGACCTAACAGAAGCAGAAGACATCAAGAAGAGGTGACAAGAATACACAGAGGAATTATACCAGAAAGATCTGGATGTCCTGGACAACCCAGATAGTGTGGTTGCTGACCTTGAGCCAGACATCCTGGAGAGTGAAGTCAAGTGGGCCTTAGAAAGCACTGCTAACAACAAGGCCAGTGGAGGTGATGACATTCCAGTTGAACTATTTAAAATCTTAAAAGATGACGCTGTTAAGGTGCTACACTCAATATGCCAGCAAGTTTGGAAAACTCAGCAGTGGCCAGAGAATTGGAAAAGATCAGTCTACATCCCAATCCCAAAAAACAGGGACAGAAAGCAACAGTTAGAACTGGATATGGAACAACTGATTGGTTCAAAATTGGGAAAGGAGTACGACAAGGCTGTATATTGTCTCCCTGCTTATTTAACTTATATGCAGAATACATCATGTGAAAGGCTGGACTGGAGGAATCCCAGGCCGGAATTAAGATTGCCGGAAGAAATATCAACAACCTCAGATATGCAGATGATACCACTCTGATGGCAGAAAGTGAGGAGGAATTAAAGAATCTCGTAATGAGGGTGAAAGAAGAGAGCGCAAAAAATGGTCTGAAGCTCAACATCCAAAAAACTAAGATCATGGCCACTGGTCCCATCACCTCCTGGCAAATAGAAGGGGAAGATATGGAGGCAGTGACAGATTTTACTTTCTTGGGCTCCATGATCACTGCAGATGGTGACAGCAGCCACGAAATTAAAAGATGCCTGCTTCTTGGGAGGAAAGCGATGACAAACCTAGACAGCATCTTAAAAAGCAGAGACATCACCTTGCCGACAAAGGTCCACATAGTCAAAGCTATGGTTTTTCCAGTAGCGATGTATGGAAGTGAGAGCTGGACCATAAAGAAGGCTGACTGCCGAAGAATTGATGCTTTGGAATTGTGGTGCTGGAGGAGACTCTTGAGAGTCCCCTGGACTGAAAGGAGATCAAACCTATCCATTCTGAAGGAAATCAACCCTGAGTGCTCACTGGAAGGACAGATCCTGAAGCTGAGGCTTCAATACTTTGGCCATCTCATGAGAAGAGATTGCATCTTATTTCAGTGTTTTCTCTACAAGAGAGAGGAATGCATTTGTAAAGAATTGTCCTTAAGATTTCTCAGACCTCACAGGCATGCCAATAAATTAATAATTTTAAAAATCTGCATGTGGTAGAAAAGGTTAAAACACCTCATTATGTAGCTGCAAGATGTCCAGTTAAAACTGCAAAATGGAGAAGTGCGGACTTGAAGAATTCTGTTTCCAAGCATGTGTTGTAATGTAGGAAAATACAGCTGATACATGTGTACAGTTGCGGGGATGGACGAGGCTGTCGATTTAGACGTTTGCTTGAGTACTTGCACGTGCAGCCTTCCAGTTATAAGTTATAAGGGACAAAGTAATAAATATGCTATAAAGAAAGGAAGTGAAGAGATCAAAGATGATAAGATAAGCTTCTATTATAGTGCTCATCAAGAGTGCTTCAGAGTAACATCAAGGAAGAGACATCCCATGAGCAGAAAGCATACATTTAGAAAGTAAATTGGTTTTAGTTGTTAAAAGCATGTAAGGTTTTTTTTTAATGGCTCAACCCTCTCTCCCTCCGTCTCTATGAATGAGATAAGAGGTGCTAAAATAGATATTACATTTGTCAAGTTTGTTTTGATGTACAGCTTTTGGGATATCACAAGGCAGCACAATTTTAATGTTAAAGTGTACTTTTTCAAGATAAATAATAGAGACAATATTTAATTGAAGATAAAATAAGGATAATTAAAAGTGAAGAGACCTACAAATATTTTTCCACTGTAGATTGATTGAGCACATTCCAAAAAACCAGCTAAGGCTATTGTCACGATTCCATGTGGCCCCTGATTGTCTCACCAAACTAGGAGCTCACGTTACATGCCCCTTAGCTGCCACTAGTTGATTACATCAACAATACCTATTATTAATGATAGATGTCCAGGCCATATGTCATTTTAAAAGAACCAAATAGAAATTGTTTATTGATACAGGTGTTGACAGAACAAGCAATGTTGTTAACTCTTAAACAAACATTCTTCTTTATCCACCCACAACCACCATTTTCCTGCCCAAAACCCAAAACTCTCTCAATTCTCTAACACTCTAATTCTCCATCTCAAAACCCTATCTATACCCCTCCAGCACTCCCATTGGTCTATGCAAATAGCATATGAATATTCATGACCTGGGTGAACGCCACAGCTATGTAATGATAAATCAATTTTATTTGCAAGCATCTGAGCACATTCTTCTTGCAATAAAGAAATGTGTCATGTATATATGAAATCTGAGTTCTGTTGTACACAAGTTCCACAAAGTGTTTTCTTATAAATATATATATACATATATGAAAGCTTGTTTCTTTGACCCAGAAGACCTTGGAAACAATAAGAACTAGACATACGAAAGCTTCTGTTTCCCAGACGTAAATAACTGGGCTAGTTATACCTCAAAATGAGTTCTGCATAGTCCCATTTGGGCCCACTAATAATTAGTAATATTTTAGTACTTATTTACTTATTTACTTACTTACTTACTTACTTACTTATTTAATAAAATTACATTTTAGTAGTATCTAGTTAAACACATTTGAGGATTCTTCTCTACAGCTTGAATGATATACATCAACTACAAGATCCTTTCCCTCCAGCTATGAACTGATTATTTATAACTGCTGGAAAGCTCAGTGGTTTAGGTAGATATAATTCTTACCAATCTGGACATTTTATGTTGCAGAGTTTTGAAGTTCTGGTAAAATTCCTTTGTGCTATACAGTAGAAGTACAGGGAGATCCACAAAGGAGAATACCTACAAGTTCACCAGCTAGTCCTCCTCTTTCTCATTAACTGGCACTTAAAGTCTCAGTAACTCACTCTGAGACATTTGCAGGAGAAAGAATAAAAAACATTTCCTTACTTACAGTTGTTTACAGATAAACAGCAAACTAACAAACCAACTGACTTCCAACAGACTAAAGAGAGGGAAATGAACACTCAGCAGAGAAGCAGGAGGGAGGCAGGAGGGAGCAATTGGTTAGTGTTAGATAGATTGACATAAAAAGTCCCTCCCAGTCACTTAAACCACAGGTAGCATGCAAGTTTGTAAAAACTCCAACACACTTCACCTCTTCTCTTTCTGGGCAAGCATGTCCTTTATTGCCTTGTGTCAGATAGATTGACAGTCACCTCAGTCCAGAAAACTCCCTTCCAGTCACTCAAACCACAGGCAGCATCCAAGGTTGTAAAAACATAAACACTGTCTATAGCTGAGTCTATGCAACAGTATTTCTGACTGCAAAGCAGAACTCACTTCCATGAAGGCATCAGTTTATCAACAGAAGCTGTTTCCAGATGAAATCCTATCTTATCCTCACTCCAAATTCTAGCCTCACTTACTGTTCAGATCACTTCCACCCAAAGGGCCAGATTTCCTATCCCTGCTTGATATTCTAGACACATTTCACAGGTATAAAACCAAAACAAGTCACATTTAAATAAATGGGAGTATTGGCTTTAGTGTTATAGTCCTTTAATTTTCTTTAATTCCCATTACAAAAAAACCCAGTCTCTATCTCTTTTCAATGAAAGGCAAGTTCTAATATTACTTTGAAGCCTGCTACTGATATAATTTTTATACATATGGTTCACTGCAAATGAAGACAAGTAATCAGCTGAATCCAAGCATTAGATCCTGTCTTGACAGTGTATCAAATTATTTTGACAACTAATTATCATTATTGCAGAACATAAAGTTTGATAGATGTTTACAAGTAAGTGAGAACTTGAATTCCTAAGATATGATAAAAGCAATAAAGCTGATGAATTACTGGCCTGACAACAAAGAATATGTAGGAAAAAAATGAGAAAGAGATTAAATCGTTTAGGCGTACTCCTCCCCTTTCCCAAATATAAAGTCCAGATGCACTATAGCTTTATCAATTTGTCTTACAACTCAATGTACTATCACATCTACAGCCATGGTCTTCTCAACTGCCCGGTCTGCTGCTGAGGCATTCGGCAGCGTGGAGCCGTCTTTGTCCCTTGCCTTGGGATAGCGTGAGACCGGGTAAAGTGAGATCTGGATGGGATGGGGAGACTATTTAAGCTAAGACTCCTCCCTCCTTCGGCCTCTTTTCTTCGAGCAGGAGACGGAGGTCGGAGGAGAGATCGCAAGTGATTGAATCTGCGTCATTAAGACACCATCTTGGATGGGGGGTGGCATCGGCAACCCCCCCCCACACCGTTTGGCTTGTTCGAGCTTCAGCTCGAGCAGGAGGGCTCGAAGTTCTTTCTTCTTATTAAAAAAGAAAGAAAGAAAAAAGAAAAACAGTAAATTAAAATAAAATAAAATAAAGCCGAAGAGGCTTCGGGGCTAATGAGAGCAGGATCGGACAGGCCGCGCGGGGCTCGGGTGCCATTTGGTGCAGCCGTAGGACCGGGCCCGCGCCCAGCGGAAGTCGGATTTTCACAGTCCCGAGTAATCCCGGAGCTCGGCGGGCTGCGAGGACCAAGCGAGTTGGATAGGGGCTTGGCTTCACTATTGTTAAAAAAAATGTAAAAGAAATATATATAAAGAAAGAAGAAAGGAGGAGTTTGTTTATAAAGCTATTCATATATATATATAAAATTTAAGTGGTTGTTTGGACGTTTTATTCACACACACCACACACACACACACGTTTTGGCATACTTGATACTGTTTATTAAAAAAAAGGAGTAGTTGTCATAGAATTTAAGTTTAATTCAACTAGCATTTGTTTGATATAGGAGGGCTTTCAGCCAATTTTTGTAATTAGGCTGTAATAACTGGGATTAGTATTAAAATTCTGCTGGTCTTTAGTTCAGTGATTTAGGTTGCTGGCTGTGCAGCCAGAGCTTGGGAGCTCAAGCTTCCCCCCCATCAAAAAAAAAAAATTGGATAAATAAAACACAGTAAATAAAATTGAATAAATAGATATAACCTGTTGTGAGGACGTCGATAATCAGAGGTAAAGTTTATTGTGTGGGTAGCATTGGGTATAATTAAGTAATATTGTTGGGTTATAGCATAGTTAATATTCATTAGAATAGTGGTTGGTATAGACAAGTTATAGCAATTATTTTCTGGTTGCACTGTTAACTGCCCTTATTGGCTGTGCTAGTTAGGAACACTTTAAACTGATTGGTCTTCTCCAAGTTGCTACGCTTGGTTTCTGCCACTAGGTGGGGGTGCAGTGCAAGTTTTATTGCTGCCTGCAGAAAGCAGTGCCTGCACTGCAATATTTAGCTAGGTAGGAATAATAATAAATTAATATGCGGTTACCAGGATATAGGTAGTAGTTCAAACAAGTTGTTGGCTGTGTACCTAGTGTTGTGATGTTGGCCAGGAAAGGGCAAGGCGGGAGAAAGGGAAAGCAGCCAGCCAAGAAGAGCGTTGCCCCCCAAGCCTCCCCTCCCCAATCATCATCTGATGAGGAGGCATGGCCGATATGGCAAGAGCTGCAAGATAAGATTGCAGCTTTAGAAGCCAAGTGAGTGACCCAACAGGCTTCACCAGCTACGGTGACACAACCTAGCCATTCCGCTAGAGACGTCAGGAGCCATAGAAAGGCTAAACTTAAGGATTTAGCTGAAAATCTATTGTTGCATTTTTCGGCACTAGAGCAGGATTGCACAACAGTCCAGCATCCAAGGACAGGGGACGCTGCTGCATCGCTTTCACCACAAGGCGGACATGAAAGCGAAGAGCTAGGCACAGTAACAGCAGAGACCGGAAGACTGCCAGCTACGCAAAGTGGAGGGCGTGATGACGGACAAGGAGCCATCTGGATAGCGGACAGCCAACCTTCCACCTCTGATGCTACACGTGAGTTAGAAACTGCGCATCACACAATGACACCAATGCCGGTTTGGCCTTGGCAGTTTAGTGGCCAGATTAGTATGCCATCACACATACCACACAGCTGGCAGGGTATGGGTATGGGAGATTCACATTGGCCTAGTGTTAGCACACCATTAGCGTCATGGGCCTTGCCTTACACCCAAGCTTGTTCCCCCACCTTTTTCGGCCCAACGCCGGGTGTAGATGTATGGCCATATCCATCTGTACCAGACACAGGATATAACACTGTGTCCCTAAATGCCCTACCTTTTGGAGATAGAGCTATGCCATTAGGAGACCACCTCGCACCTGCAACTAAGGAGAAAATTTGATAGGAGAAGTATGTCGACCTATTCGAACTCCTCAATAGAGAAGTCGAAAAGAAGGATATAGATAAGGAGGATGATAAGGAGAATGAAAGGCGCAGAAGACGCAAGCCTGAAAGAACCTGGGCCAATTGGTTACCAGGATTTATCATTTACGTAGGTGTGATAGTCAGAGCGCAACCTCGGAGGGCGCTTGCACTTTTCCAATATTTAGATTTAATCTATCACGCATACGTAGACTTTGCAGGACAGGCCTGGCTCACATACGATGAATCGTTCCGTATGCGCAGCGCAATTCATCCTAATTTGCGCTGGGACGAGCCATTGCCAGGCTTGTGGCTGCAGGTCATGACTCCAGCTAGACCTAATCCCGGAGAAAGGTTCAACAGCGGTCACCTCATCTGTAAGCAGGGTGTGATTGCGGGTTCCCATGCCGGCACGGGGCAAGCGGTTCAACCCCGCTTTCTTTGTTGGGACTATAATGCCAGGGGAACCTGCTCACGCAAAGGGTGTAGGTTTCGGCATGAATGTTCAGTGTGTGGGGGTCAACACCCCAGCACATCCTGCTTTAGAGCCAGAGCTCAGAGGAACGCTAACAAGACACCAGGAAATAATAAGAAGGCCCCCAGGGGAGGAGGTCCCCCTGGAAAAGGGCCCCAGTCTGATTAAGTTAGAGGTACTGGGTGACTGGTTAGCGGATTACCCGCGACCAGCAGACACCCAATATATTCTGGAGAGTTTTACATTCGGATTTAGAATTCCAGCTGAGGGAGAAAGGAAAGCGTTCTTTGCAAAGAACCTAAAGTCAGTGAAGGGCATGGATAGGATTGTGCAAGAAAAAATTAAGAAGGAAGTGTTAGAAGGTAGGGTCCTAGGTCCTTATCAGCATCTGCCTTTAAGGAAGCCTTAGGGTTTCACCCTTGGGCGTTGTGCCCAAAAAAGAATCAAGGGGAGTGCAGGCTCATTCACCATCTGTCCTACCCAGAGGGGAAGTCAGTGAATGATGCCATTCCACATGAAGATATACCTCTTTTAACGAGGCAGTGTGCATGGTGACCAGGTGTGGGCAGTGGGCAGAGTTGGCGAAATGCGACATTAAGTCAGCATTTTGTCTTCTTACGGTTCATCCGTTAGATTTTAATCTATTAGGCTTTTATTACCAAGGTTTTTACTATGTAGACAGGGCCCTGCCAATGGGATGTTCGGTGTCTTGTGCCACGTTTGAGTGATTCAGTTCCTTTCTGGAATGGAAGCTCAGATGCAGGGCGGGTTGCAGAAATATCGCCCATTATTTAGATGATTATCTTTTTTGTGGAGTAGCCAACACCGGACAGTGCGCATTCATCTTAGAGACTTTCCAATCATTGACTAGAGAGCTAGGGGTGCCTTTGGCAGAGGAAAAGACCGAAGGGCCTGCAACATCACTTACTTTCTTAGGGATTGAGCTTGACACTAGGCAGCAAGCGTCTAGGCTACCAGGGGACAAGCTAACGGCCCTCAGGGACAAAATTCAGCTTCTTCTGAGAAGTAAGAAAGTGTCCATGAAGGCCTATAACAACGGAATGGGCCACAGCGATAATTAATGGGTCTCTCCAGGAGGGCAAGATTCCCCTTGCCCTCAAGGAGACACTCATTAGGCCCATTAGGAAGAAACCAAATTTGGCGGCGGACGATATTGGCAATTACAGGCCCGTCGCCAATGTTTCTTTCCTTAGCAAAGTGGTGGAGAGGGTGGTGGCTGATCAGCTACAGGCTCTTTTGGATGAAACCAAGGCCCTGGATCCATTCCAGTCGGGCTTCAGGCCGCGCCACGGCACAGAAACGGCACTGGTCACACTGTTGGATGACCTGTTGAGGGAGGCTGACAGGGGCAAAATGTCCTTGTTGGTCCTCCTCGACATCTCAGCCACTTTCAATACCGTCGACCACGGTATCCTCCTGGGGAGGCTTTCCGAGTTGGGAATCGGTGGGCTGGCGCTTGCCTGGCTCCGATCCTACTTGGAGGACCGTCCCCAGAGAGTTCAGCTTGGGGAGAGTGTTTCGGCCCCGTGGAGTCTCAATTGTGGGGTTCCGCAGGGGTCGATTATCTCCCCAATGCTGTTTAATATCTATATGAGGCCGCTGGGCGGGGTCATCAGGGGGTGTGGGGCTTCATGCCATCAGTATGCTGATGACACGCAGCTCTACATCTCCTTTTCACCTACCTCAGTGGATGCCGTTCTGTCCCTTCAACGCTGTCTGGAGGCCATACTGCAATGGATGCAGCTGAATGGGTTGAGGTTGAACCCGGACAAGACGGAGGTCCTGAGGGTGGGTGGCCCCTCCATTGGCGGTTTGGGAAACTCCCTCTCTTTTGGGGGGGTGACTCTCACCGCAAAGAGTGTGGTGCGCAGCTTGGGGATACATCTGGACCCGGCGCTTACCATGGAAACCCAGGTAGCGTCCGTGGCCCGCTCCGCCTATTTTCATCTGTGGCGGATTGCCCAGCTGTGACCCTATCTTGATGGCAGGGCCCTCACCACTCTTGTCCATGCGCTTGTAATCTCGAGATTAGACCACTGTAATGCGCTCTACGTGGGGCTACCTTTGAGATTAATGTGGAAGCTTCAAATGGTGCAGAATGCGGCAGCCAGACTCCTTAGTGGGGTGAGAAAATACCAGCATATCTCTCCCACCCTGGCTGCCTTGCATTGGCTGCCCATTCGTTTCCGCATTGACTTCAAAGTGTTAATGATGACGTATAAAGCCCTAAATGGTTTAGGACCTCGATACCTGGCAGATTGCCTTCCACCTAGATCTACCCGAATCACTCGTCATAGCCAGGAGGGACGGCTGAGGGGCCTAACACTGAGGGAGGCCCGGAAAGAAAGAACAAGAAACCGGGCCTTCTCGGCGGTGGCCCCTCGACTCTGGAACAGCCTTCCATCAGAGATCCGCCTGGCTCCCTCGCTGGGTGTTTTTAAGAGCCAATTAAAAACTTGGCTCTTTATTTATTTATATTTATTTATTTATTCGATTTTTATCCCGCCCTTTTAGACAGAGTCTACTCAGGGCGGGTTCCATAAAACATTAAGTATAAAACACTTGAACAATTAAAATTAAAATAAAACAATTCAAAACAATAATATTAATATTAATAATACTCAAGATGGAGAAAAAACAGAAATTATAATAAAATAAAATATTGACAGGAGGGAAGGCCTGCCTGAAGAGCCAAGTTTTTAATTGGCTCTTAAAAACACCCAGCGAGGGAGCCAGGCGGATCTCTGATGGAAGGTTATTCCAAAGCCGAGGGGCCACTGCCGAGAAGGCCCGGTTTCTTGTTCTTTCTTTCCGGGCCTCTCTCGGCAGGCCTTCCTTCCTGTCAATACTTGATTTTATCTATATTATAATTTATTGACTTTCCCATCTTGAGCATTACTAACACTATTGATTTAATTGTTTTTAACTGTTTTAATTGTTTTTATGATGTTTAATGGAACCCGCCCAGAGTAGACTCTGTCTAAATGGGTGGGACAGAAATCTAATAATAAATAAATAAAATAAAATAAATAAACTTCAAGAACTAGTGGGTCATTTAAACTTCGCCTACAGGGTAATCGCCCCAGGCCAGGCATTCATACGCCATTTTTGCGTGGCCATGCAGGGACTACATCGCCCTTTTCATAGGACCAGGATAACCAGGGGTATGAAGCAGGACCTCCAAGTTTGGAGTCAATTTTTAGAGGAGTTCAATGGGGTGTCATTCTGGAGGTTAGAAAGGCAATTCCGGTCGGAATTCCAGGTACAGACAGACGCAGCGGGATCTTTAGGTTTTGGCATATACTTCAGAGGCAGATGGTGTGCAGGGCTTTGGCCAGAAGAATGGCACCAACAAGGTATAACAAAGGACCTTACATTTCTGGAATTTTTTCCGATAGTAGGGGCCTTATGGCTATGGGCACAGGAATAGGCTAACATGTCTGTACACTTCTGGTGTGATAATCAAGCAGTTGTTCATATCGTGATCAACCTTACATCAAGCTCAGAACGCGTTATGGCACTCGTGCGTGCATTTACGTTACGCGCATTGAAATTTAATGTTTTGATTCATGCAAAGCACATTCCAGGCCTGGATAACAGCCTGGCCGACACCCTATCGTGCCAACAGATCACTCGGTTCAGGGAGTCAGATCCAGGAGCCAACTAAGTTCCGGAGACGCTTCCAGCAGAGGTTTGGAAAATTGGTGAATTGAAGCGGAATGAGCAATAGGCTTGTCCTTGGCTCCGAGGACTTGGAAAGCTTATCGGGCAGTGAGTATAGAATTCCAGGAGTTTAGACAGACTGTAGGGCTGGAGCTCAGTTGGCCTGCCCCGGTTGAGCACTTTCAGCAGTTTTTAGTCTTTCTCCATAGGAAGGGTTTGGCCCCAGGTTCTATCCAGGGTAAGTTATCTGCGTTGGCCTTTCATGCTAAGATGCACGGGCTTAAGGATCACACCACCGACCTTCGTATCAGAAAAATGATCGAAGGATGGAGTAAGGAAAGAGGACGAACTAAGGACGATAGGACACCAATATCACCAGCTCTGTTAGAGAAGTTATGCCAAACATGGCTTCTTCTCTGCAGGGACGCATATGAGACTGCATTGTTCCAAGCAGCTTCATTGCTTACATTTTTTGGTGCACTAAGGATTAGCGAGGTAGTAGCCTCAGGGAAAGGGGATGTATCACAGACAGCCTTACAGATACAGGACATGACATTAGTTGATAATTCAGTAAGAGTGCACATTTGCAGATCTAAGGCAGATCAGCGTGGTAGAGGAGAGGACCTGATTCTTGGTCCTTGCTCAGTAATAAGCCTTTGCCCAGTGAAAGCGGTAAGCACATATCTGCTGGCTAGAGGGCAGGGTCAAGGAAATTTCTTTATACATCAGGATGGAACCCCCTTAACAAAATATCAATTTTGGAAATTGACGGATTTAGCTTTAAATAGAGTAGGGGTAGCCAGTTTGAGGTTTGGAACTCACTCATTTAGGATAGGAGCGGCATTAACGGCGGCCGCCCTAGGCTATTCTCCCAAAGACATCAAACGTTTAGGTCATTGGGCCTCTACCAATTATCGTACATACATAAGAACACTCCCCCAAGTCTAGGAAGGTGCATATTTTGTCTTACAGGTCCGATCTTACAGGAGAATCGGCGACAGGTAATGATAGTTGGCCACAGCTTTGTCTTTTGGGCAGCGAGATACGCTGCCCAGACGGATTGGGGCACTGATTTGGGTCTCGACGATAGAGCCCATATTATTTGGAGAGGGATTCGTGGATTATCATGGAACCAGCTGTTCAGAATAGCTGCATTTGGCGGGCATCCCCCTGATGTACTGATAGTACATCTGGGAGGTAACGATTTGGTTAAGCAAAGCGGTAAAGCTTTGATTTTGGACATCCTTCGGAACCTCAAGTGGTTGAGGGTGATGTATCCCAGGATGAGCATATTATGGTCCGCGATCATCCTTCGGATTGTTTGGCGTGGTGCGCGTCAGGTCCAGAGCGTTAACACCTCACGGAGGCGGGTTAACAGGGAAGTTTGTAATGCTGTTTCTGATGGCCTAGGAGCAGTGATCGGCCACCGGGAGATTCGTGTGGACAGGCCGGATCTATTTCATCTGGATGGAGTGCACCTCTCCGATAGAGGCTTGGAATTGTTTTTGGCAGACATCAGGGGGGGCTTGCTTTTGGAGCTCGAGAGGCTCGATGGCGGGCACGGGCCTTCAGCGTAGCTTGCCCCTTGCCGTGGCGGGTAGTGCAGCTATAACAGGTTTTGGTGAGTCCCATCACAAACACAGGTAAGGTATAGCTCATCTGATCTCCCAGCGCTGCGGATCGTGCAATTACAGTGCTTGGAGGAGAAGATCCGCTGGGGCCACTCCCGGACCAACAGTCAACAAGAAGAAGGGGACTTGAGGTCCGGGTGTGGTCAAATTTGGGCCGGCCGGGTTCTCGCTGTCTTCACGACCGCGAGATCTTGGGGCTCAGGACTCACCCATAGTTTGGTAGGGTCCATTGAGACCCCTCTGCAGAACCTGATGCCGCACTACAGCAGGTACCCCCCAATTTTTTCCAGAAAAGATAAATTGGAATAATCAATAAAGTGTGGCCCATGTTTTATTCCAAATTGTTGTCTCGTGTCTTATTCCGGGGTCAGGAAACAAAGTTCTGAAGAAACCATCATGCAAACGTTAACATGAGAGCTGAGAACAATGACTGAAGTGGAATGAACTGCATAGATCTCTTGGAATAATTTTCAGACATATCTTTTCTGAAGTTCAGCTAATCATACAACTGACTCAGATATCACATCATGCCTCAGCTAGCAGTGTAAATCATCAACTTTTTTGTGATACTGAAAATACACATCTGAATGTAGAGCAAAAGGTGTTTTCTTAGGGAATGGAATGCTGAGGGAAAACAAACCTTGCAAGTCCAGTACTGATGCTGGGACACGGGGAAAACTCACCACTAGTCCACACCACTACCAAGCGGGGTCTGTGCCACAGTTGCAACAAGAAGGCTTGCAAATCGCACTACTGGTGCTCCACTCCCTGCCTTTCACTGAACAGCATGAAAGGCTCATGTGTATGTATTGATTGCCTCCCTCCCAAGTCTCCTCTTGCTCCTGGCTTTCTGATGCACTGACCCTGTGCAAGCAAGATACACATACAAACATCTTTGAGCACTGGTGCCAGGTGGGAATGGATACCCAGATATTACAGCCACCTCACAAATTCTCTGCTGTAGCACCACTTGATCTCGGATTTGTCTCCCAGGAAAGACTGGGGAAGCAAAGAAAGTCCTTGAGACTTCAGCCACTGGACAACACTGCCCAAGCAGGAATTGTGTATTTCATGGAACAGCATCACAACTGGATGAAAATGATGACACATTTATTATGGGTTTTTTTGCAGATGTGCTCCCCCAAGTGTTGTAAAAAAAACTTACAACCAGGTGTGTTGTAGCACCTGGTATTTCTCACTTTCATACTTCACATTTTGCATGCTTTGCATTGTGATTGGTCCCTGGAAGGTCAACACAGACTTAATTTGAAAGTCTGATTGCTGAGGGATGTGTCGGTGAGGAAATTCCCTTATGAAAGGGAAAATGGGAATACAAACAACTGATAACATAACGGAGCAAATGAGATCATGCATATGGCAACACTAAATGATGAAGAAACCATTTTAAAGGAACATTTTTTAAAAAAACTGCTGAAAAGAGCAGCACATTTTTAACAATGCTGAACAGTACACACATACACAAATACAAATAAAAAAGAATCTGAGCAGTTTAATCTCATCTGTAGCAAAAAGTGGTTCAATCCACTGGATCATTTTTAAACATGGTGACTCTATGCCACTAGTTCACCATTTGGAATATTTCAGTTCTGCTCCCTGCTGATGCAAATAGCTTTCTATGAAATCTGTAATCACAGCAAAACTGGAAGTGGCAGCTTCTTGATCTGAGATAGCAGTCTGTTTCGAAGGTGTCAGTTCTGCAGCAACATTTATAGGAGATGAAGACTGTCAAGTGGTGAAATCAAAACTGACAGTGGAGATGAAAATTTCTTTTGCTTTATCTTTTGCTTCATTTGAAAGCATTTGTCATAGGCAAAATACACTACAGAGTGACCCACAACTGTGTAGGAATACAACTGGCCAGGAATTACTTTGCAGTCTCCTCTCCATCAAGTATTATGGGTAAGCCAACCAATTAAGCCTATGTTGCAAGCATTACATAATGCACTTCAGTCCAGTTGGTGGCCTCCTTCTGGTTAAAAATTTGTTAGTTTAAAATAAGTCCTCCTAACTCATGAAGGTGAATTCTTGCTTCACCTCAATTTAGGCTGTCTCAGTCTGATGCAACATGTACATCAGAAAGGTTCATGTCCAGGTGGAAGAGATACAAAGACAGCTTCCCCCCCCCCCTCTTCGGGGTCTCTGTAATTTGAGCAAAATGAGCCTATAACTAGTGTCCTTTCCCACTGATAAGCAAGGCGCACACATAGGCAGCAAACTGGGTGATTGCTGGAAAAGATGCAAACAACATCTCCACTGCTTTCAACCCTTAAATGGCCATGTAGCAAAGCAGCAGCCACCATCATTTAGTGACATGTGCATTATTTGTTTTATTCATATTGTTTCTCAATATCCACCCACATGTTCCACAGTCTTAAAGAAGAAGTCTAGTAGAGCATCTTTCTTCATTGTAATGATTTATAGCTGTGGCCACTGTTGTTTATAAATAGCACTGCTTGCCACCTTTTCTTTTCCAAGAGGAAAAGTGTTGAGTAGTAGGCAAATAACAACACATTCCATCGCCAATTGGGTCCTGTAGAGGAAAGGAAATTCTACTCAATCCCATTGCAACTAGACAAAACAAGACATGGGAACAAACCAGTTCATCCCAGATTAGTTGAGGAGATGGGAAAAAACAAGCAAACTGGGCCTAGTGAGTGGCTGTTTGATCCAGAGGAGGCAGGGAGGGGAGCAGCAGCACCTGTGCTTCAGCCTTTGCAAACCGGAATGAACCAGGATGAGCCGGTTCATCTCTAGACAAGAACCATGTGGAAAGTGCAGATGGGGAAGTATGGAGCAGCAACTCTAAGAGATCCAGTGCACAGTAAGGTAAGCCTTTATAATCTTTCATAGCCAGTAAATGTGGACATGATAATTGTCTGCACACACAAATATTCCTTAGAGCAAACAGCTTGGAAAAGTTACTCTTCTTGAACTACAGCTCTCAGATTCCCCTCAGCCTTCATGGTTGACACATTAACTTTTCCATGTTCTGTGCATTTCTTCACCCACCTTGTCCTGAAGGGGCTCGGTGGTAAGGAAAGCCTCATTTTTATAATTATTCCAGGGTGAGGGGAAGGGCATAGGAAAAAAAAATCCAAATTTTGAATTGTTACTTTTTTAAAATCAAACCATTTTTTTCTCTTTACATAATATGCACTTTTGTGGGCCTGTTATTCTCCCTCGCCTACACAGTAGATTGTATCATCTGCCTCATGCCGATTTATAGCAAAGTCACTGTTTTCTCATGTTGAAAGGCCTCTTTTGAGGATCAATATTTCAGCCCCTGCAAGCTGGATTCTTTCCAAATTAAAAAAAAAAAGGAAGTGAGACCAACCAATCTCTCTCAAAATAAGCAAGATTTGTCTTTTCAATTTATATGAGTTATTTTAAACCTGGGGGCATTTAGGGGAATAGGGGAAACAGTTCTAATTTTAAAAATTGTAACTGAAAACCCCTTTGCCCAAACTTCCCCAAGGTTGGCACAGAGCAAGAGCAAACTGTCTGCTACATTTATGCCAAATTTGGGGTTGATCCAAAGTCCAGTCTCAATGTTATTTTTTGGGGGGTTGCCCCCATTTTTAGAATTGCTTTGTAGAATGCTGATTTGCTCTGCTGCATGATAACATAGCTGTATTATCATGCAGCTATAATGACTGTCCTGTACTTGGACATTTATACTGGATTGAGTTTGACACATTGACGTTAAAGTGACTATAATTCAGTGTGATCTTCATGCCATTTAGAACCAATGGCCCATTCATGTGTAAATGCACAAAGTTAGGAGGAAGTGTTCAGCAGATATAGTACCCTTGATCTCTCTCCTCTCTTTCTCATAGTACCCTTGACCTTTATCCAGACAGCTTTACTGGAATCCTGTAACAAAGAATCTATACACATTTAGTGTTGGGGGGGGGGGGAACAAGTATGTTCTGCTGAAAATGGGGTGAAAATACTTTTCTCAAAAAAAAAATCTCAGGCATTGGAACAGAGAGTAACTGTACAATGTATGGAAATATCCATGCAGTGTTTCAGTAGGTTGCAGTATTCAAATACCAAAACTTCTTGTGAGCTAACTGAATAGTGCAGAATATTTAGGATTAGTTCATTGGTAAATGGGTAATTAAAGGGGTGAATGGTTTTCAGTTTTGTTTTGGGGGGGTTTCACACAGAGAAGCTACTCAGGTACTGCAGCCTTCCTTCAGAGATGGGGCTAGCAGACTTCCCTGAACATGTGCAGGCCCTATATGTTTCATTAATGACAGTTAAGGGCTTAAGTCTAAGGTGGAGCTATTCTTTGATTTCAATGTCGTCATCCCCATAGAGTTAATTTTTACCACATAGCATTTTTTAAAATCTTGACAGAACTCTGTGTAAGAATCAAGACTGGATTGAGACACACTGAGATCCTAAGCAATGCCAAGTTTAAGAGTCCTCAAAACATTAGCTCAAAATATGTATTATTCCTTCACATAAAACCTGAAATTTTGGTGGCACCTCAGAATCCGAGAATTTGGCCAGAATCCTATTGCAATATACAACGTATGTAAGAGAAATTGTGCAAGCAGTTCTACAATGTTGCATTGTAGTGGTTCTAGAAAGCAACAAAAGAAGATAAAACAAAGGTAAGTACCTCTTCAGTTATTGTTTTTATCTGTCCACACCAGAAAGTCCAAACCCTAATCTGTTGTATCCCATCTAAGAAAGATCTTTGCATGAGGTCCTAAAAACCAGCTGTCGGTAGGAAAAGACAGCATTAGGCTAAATAGTTTGATAGTCTGTCTCAGTATTTCAATTACATATTTTAAAAAATGACATTCTCGATAGCTTAGTGGAAAAGTTATAAAAACCATTCATGCCCCTCAAGAGAAGCAGCAGACCCTAAAATATATCATAAGGCAGAAGACTTTTTCCCCCCTTACATTCTTTTCTTTGCCATGTGTTAGTATCCAAGATCTGATTTCATGCTTCTAGGCTTCTTCTGCTAGACGATGCATCTCCAGCATGTAAACAGACATCAGATCTGATCTTGCAAATGTCAAGAATGACTTCAGGAGCTATATCTTGAAACAAAAGGCAAGCAAAGGTAGTTTAGAATATGCAAAACTCAAGCCAAGCCAAAAAGAGAGAGAGAAAGAAAACAGAGAAAGTTTGTTCATTTCAGCAGGAATTGTGTCCTCATGTTCTCAGAAACTCACCTGTCTTTCACAAGTGGAAGGTGGAGGGAACAAGAGAGGAGGAAAAAAAGTAACTTGCAGTTCTTAAATCCCTAAATCTTAATTCAAATTACTTTTACTCAGTACAGAGCTGTTTCTTTCTTTGCATCCTTAACTTCTTCAATTATACTTTCCTGGACAAAATGTATTCTCTGTATTTCCAAAATGGGTTATGTGTTCACACACATCAGACTGGGCTGACTCTGTCATGTTTCATTATGTGATGTAACATGATACAGTCTGATGAACAAACCTGATATGACACAAAAACTTGGAGAGAAAAAGTCTATTCTTTAAAAGTATGGGTAAAGGAGCCCAACAAAGTCTGTTCAAAGATACAAAGTTGTTGAAGACTTCCATGTATTTTGTTCTGCGGGACTTTTGGTAGGAGATTCAAGTTAGTTAACCAGTGATTCACCAAAAGGAAAAAGGACACTCAAAACATTGATAAAAAGGATAATTTCTAATTCACCAAGCTGAACATAATGTTGTCCAACAGGTAACTAACAGTCCTCCATTTCTGCAATCTTTCAGCACAGGGAAATTATGTAATTAGCACATCATTGGCAGCAGAGGACTATTAAGAGATAAAAGACATTTATTTATCCTAGTATGAGCCAGCTTGACTTTGCATGTCTCAAGTTATCTTGTTCTTGTTTTGTGATTGTGACTCAGGCTACTCATTCTGTGGCAAAGCTTCCAAGGGATGAATTGCTGTGACAACCATTCTATTTATGCTTGATAATGCATTGGGGTGGTGATAACTTTGAGAGACTGCAGAGCCAGGTTGAAGTTCCAGAGAGATATTGGATGACCTTGGGACAATCTCCCCCTCTCTCTCATCCTGACCTACCTCACCTTTATTGTGAAAATAAATGGAGGGAGAGACAATTGATTCTGCCTCCCTGATGTGAAACCTGGTTCCACACCAGCTCAGATCAATTCTTCCTGTCCGCAAGTCTCCATCTTGGAACTTCCATTCTCCGATCCTGCCATTTCAACATCTAATAAAGATTATTTAAAAATGCCCATGAGAAAAATCCAAAACTAGGATTGAGTGGTATTTTTATTGCACATTCAAAATCTAATTTAAAATGTAAGCTTTTTTTAAAAAAAGGGCAGTGCCTGCACATTGCAAAGCTTGGCAGAATGAGCCAGAAAACCCTAAAAACCATTCTGGCTAGACCCTGAAGCAATGGGAACTGATACATTTAGGATACATTTAATCCCCAGCTTTTCTGATATGGGAATTGCCGTATTCTCTTTGTGCTTCTTCTTTTAGCTGGCATGAGGACCAAAATGGGGACTCTCATTTGCCTAGTCAGTTGTTGGTTGGTTGGTTGGTTGGTTGGTTGGATGGATGGATGGATGGATGGATGGATGGATGGATGGATGGATGGATGGATGGATGGATGGATGGATGGATGGATGGATGGATGGATGGATGGATGGATGGATGGATGGATGGATGGATTTAACTTTAAATTTAAATTTTCCTGTTCCAGCTCCTCCACAATTAGCATCACCAGCCTCCCCTGCATCACCAGCCTCCCCTGCAAAAGCAATCAAAGTGGACACCAGTCAAATGAAAACAAGTACAAAGATCTAGAAATAGGTGCCACCATTTTGAGACCTCCACGTGTGGTAGATGCCCATCTTACTCATGGAGACAAGGCATCCTGAGCTCAACCTCTGACTAAAATCTTAACAATGAAGCAAGCAACTTGATCTTGAAGATGTCGAATTCCAAGCCATCTACAGGTCATACCAAGTCTATAAATAAACTGGTAGCCTCTGAATTTCTTTATGTACTGGAACTCTATGTTTGCTTCTGCTCATCCCAGTTAACAGGCTCAGTGCCATGTTCTAAACCATGGAAGTGTCTATATTGAGGGACCATGATACAAACAAACAAAGCATGTAAGCAGCAAGGGAACCAGAATTGTGTAGTTCAGCCATGAATCCTGTTGAATGACCTTGAGCTGTAGACTTGACTGTGGGTGGTTTCTTTAAGACAAGGCAAAGAAACGTTTTTTTGATATATATAAATAATATAGCACATCAGCGATAGTGTATATACAGTCTACATACAGTCAAAAAACAAATTGGCATGGAGCCACAGTGGTGTACCCCCATGTGGTCTCCAATGGACTGTCATTCCAAATTTGTGTCCCACATCTGGTGTCTGGGAATACTGTGGTTTACTGGATCTCCCAATAAACTGGATCTATTCCCAGTACTAGGCCAGGGAAGCTGCTGCTGTAACCAATAAAGTTGTGGCCTTTTCCTTCCAATCAGTGTGTTGCATTGGTTATTTCTGGGGGACCAGGCCTGCTCAGCCATAGGCAAACAACAACAATAACAACAATGTAAATACAACTAATGAATAGATTTTAAAAATGACCACAAAGCAGGCAAGTTAACCTCAAGGTTACACTTATTTTTTTTATCAATGTGTTCAAACAATCTGCAAGTTACAGCCTACAAACCTATATGTAGTCAGAATGCTAAATCTTACTATTCCAGCTATCTTAACCTCTGTTCTATTTTGTCCTAATTCTGGGGAATCTGAAAACTTTTACAGATGCCTGATATTTAGAAACTGTCTCTTGTGGGCAAAAGGGAATAACAGCATCAGCAGATTAGCTGTACAAATTGTTCAGTAAGGGTTGTTGACATGAGAGAGCTGCGGTTGGTGACTTCAGCACTGGCTGCTCTCTTTGCAAGCCGCAGAGTCAATGAACTGAAGAAAATTGCATTTTCCACATGAACCTCGGAAGCCATCATGACATTCAAGGTTTGTTTCAGATGCCTGGTACTAACAACGTTCAGAGGAGCTTGCTAATATTTCTGGATGGTTCACCTGCTCAGTCCTCAAGCCCTTTTCTCATTTTCTCCCCTTTGACATCAGATTATGGTAAGTTTCATACCACAAATGGTGCCAGAGGACAGTGAGTGCAATGCCCACATAGGGCCAGAACTGAACCAAAAGCACTGAAATTCTAGCTTCTTGTGGAAACAGTGTAAGAGAATTCCTGGTTTGAACCCTTCACCTCTTCCATCTTAAAGAGGTCTCCTGAAGACACATTGCCTGAAAGTCCCCCCCAAATCTTGATATGGGGATACTGCACACTAGCGGTGACACTGCCTAAACTTAACATCAGTTAGTTTTGAAGTCAAGTCTAGTCCCTTCCTAAGAACATGAGAACAGCCCGGCCAGATCAGACCAAAGGCTATCTATATCACATCCTAGCACCATAGTGGCCAAGCAGATGATGATGGGAAGCTCATAGTCTGAACATGAGCACCTGAGACATGGTGGGCGCTAAATATAAAGTCATGATGCCTATTAACCACTGATAGTCTTCAGCTCCATAAATTTGGCCTCCACAACTGTTAGTCCCTTTTGAAACTGCCTAATCATAATGAGAACCCAAGACAGTGAATTCTATCATTTGGCAATACATTGCATGAAGAAACACTTCTATATGTCTGTCCTAAATCTCATTTCAGCTTCTTCAGATGCCTCCTCATTCTTCTATTTTAAAGGAGTAAGGTTTTTCCCACCGCACTATCCACAATTTTGTAAATTTCTACCATATTCCCCCTTATTTTTTGCAAAAAGCTTTTCTAAATTAAACAGCTCCAAAACATAGACTAGAATCATAGAATTGTAGCACTGGAAAGGATCCCCAAGGGTCACTGAGTCCAGCTTTCTGCCAGTGCAGGAAATCCACAGCTAAAGCATCCCTGATAGGTGACCATCTCACCTCCACTTAAAAATCTACAGGGAAGCAGAATCCACTCACCAGTGAGGCACTTGAATGGCTCTCACTGTTAGAAAGTTCTTCCTAATGTTTAATCAAAATCTCCTTACTTATAACTTCAAACGATTGCTTCCGGTGCTATTTCCTTGAGCAAGCCTGCTTCATCTTCCACAACAGCCCTTCAAATACTTATGATTGCCTCTCCATCTTCTCTTCCTCAGATTAAACATGTCCAGTTTCTTCAACCCTTCCTCATAAGGCTTAGTTTCCAAATCTCTTACCATTCTGATTGTCCTTCTCTGGACACATTCCAGTTTCTCAATATTCATCTTAAACTGTGGTACCCAGAACTGGGCACAATACTTCAGGTGAGTCCTGAGCAAAGCAGAATAGAACAGTACTATTACTTATCTAGATCTGGACATTATACTTCTATTGATACATCCTAGTACGGTATTTGCTTTTTTTGCTGCTGCATCACACCACTGTCTCTCGTTTAGCTTGTGATCCACTAAGACTCCTATATCCTTTTAACATGTACTACTTCCAATCCAGCTTTCACCCACCCTGTATTTGTGCATCTGATTTTTCCTACCTAAGTGCAACACTTTACATTTTTCACTGTTGAAACTTATTTTGCTTGTGTTAGCTCAGTTCTCTGATCTGTTAAGATGTTGCTGTATAGACTGAACAGGGCAATATACAGGACATTTTTTTCTGAAAGATCAGAGGGTTTACCCTTAGCATTTTAATTCTACATTAATGCAAGTTTAATTATTTGCCTTACATCAGAGGGTGAGCAATAAATAAGCACATCCCTAAATATTAACCTTGTCTTACCCAGGGTCACATAATGCACAATGTAATATGTAGTCTGGAATGCCTAATAGCAGGGCCGGTCCATGTGAAGGCTTAACCCTTGTAGTTGTATTTCTCTTGCAGTGTACTAACTGTGTGCCCTAGTAAACAATCTAGCCAGACATTTCTTGTAGGGGAAGATGTGGACATCTTAATTACTAGCCAGATTTTACATTAAGGTTCACTTCGACTGACCCCTCCTCCTATCATGCCACCCCCATAAGCATCACAGTTCAAAACTTAGCAAGGTGGCAGGCACATTTGTGCTATTACATGCATTAGCCATTTTCTTTGTGCTTGTGGGTCAAATATAATTTAGTGAATTGGATGCACTGAATTACGTTATCAGCCACTGGCCTGTAAGATGAATTTTATGTAACAGTGGAATTCTGCCCCATTAAGCAATCTATAAATCACAATCTTTTGTGCTTTATTATGCAATTCTCCTGCCGTTCTTGGCACTTTTGACTTACTCAGTCTGTTACCATAGGAAGGGTACTATCAGCGTATCATCAGAGTAATTACAGCCCACTGAGACCAATATTTCAAGGTAGCTTTTAATGGGAGAAGAGATAGCTTTCTGCATGACCACAGGAATATTTCTTTTTATTATTAAAAAAAAACCCTGCACATTTAATTAATAGATAAAAGTTGCACTTTCTCAGGATGGCTAATAGGCCCAGAGGGAAACATCATCCCTGTGAAATTGCCCTAAATAAAGACAGGAAAATATTATTTCTCTTTTAAGGAAGAAAGATCCCCTGGATACAAGGTAACTGCTTACTTATACTTGCTTTGCTATCCAGGTAATGAGAACAACTAATCATCAACTATAGCCTCCTTGAAGGTTCCTCCTTTCCTCATTATAATGCAAAAAAAGAAGAAGAGAGGAGTGTTTGGATGCTAAATGATGGACAAAAATATCTGTTCTTTTCTGGTCTCAAGCAAAATCTGCCTCACCGAGTGCAAAGGAAGGTCAGAGAAGACTGTCATCTCTTCATAGTAATGGCTCCATGCATGCCATTGCAAAAGAAGCACGAATCCTATCCGTGTGAAAGACCGAAAGTGATTCAAACCACACACTGTAGCTGCAGAAGAAAAGATTTCCAGCTATGCGACCCATCAACCAAATGGCACCATGGATATTAATACCAATAGATGCTGATGGATGCCAATACTTTGATTAGCAGTCACCAATTTTTGAGGGTCATCTAACTTAGGTGTGCCCCTTTTATGGACAACCTGAAGTTAGTAAAAAGAATTAGTCTGCTGGGCAGGTGAGCAAATTTCTCTGGAAACCTGTCTGTACCCATTAACCAGGGAAGCCCTCAATTCCTGGCAACATGGAGATAGTACATTGGGAAGAAAAAAATTATCTCATAAGCCAGTGGTTCCCAACCTTGGGTCCCCAAAAGTTCTTGGACAAAAATTTCCAGAAGCTTCACCACTAGCTGTGCTGGTCCAGATTTCTGGGAGTTGTAGTCCAAAAATAACGGGGACCCAAAGTTGGGAACCATTGTGATAAGCAATTGAGTTTCTCATGAGACATCACCAGGCATTTATGTCATGGAGATAAAGGAAAAGGACACTGTGGAACATTATCCTGATCATGTTCAATCTGTAACACATTGACAGTTACCATGAACTGAGTCACTTGATACTTTACAGTCTGTTTTCATTCCAGAATTGCCTGAGTAATGCTGTTTCTCTGACTTTCCCCCAAAAGAAAATGGTAGTGTTCCTCAGTCTCCTTTCCAATTAAAATGAGAATTAGAGTCATTGGTAACTTTGTCATGATTCATTATAAAAGTAAAGCCCTCAAGAAGGGACTGATACAAGGTAGATCCAATATGCTGGCAGTTATTTCCAGTAGCCTTCTTGTCCAGAAGACTTATAAGCTTTAGTTCTCAGTACCCTACTTAAGCTTCATCTGTATGCATTTAGTCACGTGTCTTCTTCATGAAGAGGGCTGTTACCAGAAGTCCTTCACCAGAAGGCCTTTCCTTCCCCATATATGAGCATTTCTTTAAGAGGCCATGTGCCTTGCCAGTGTTTTTAGCTTCTTTGTTGTTGTTTAACCGTTAAGTCGTGTCCGACTCTTCGTGACCCCATGGACCAGAGCACACCAGGCCCTCCTGTCTTCCACTGCCTCCCGGAGTTTGGTCAAATTCATGTTGGTAGCTTCGATGACACTGTCCAACCATCTCGTCCTCTGTCGTCCCCTTCTCCTCTTGCCTTCACATTTTCCCAACATCAGGGTCATTTCCAGGGAGTCTTCTCTTCTCATGAGATGGCCAAAGTATTGGAGCCTCAGCTTCAGGATCTGTCCTTCCAGTGAGCACTCAGGGTTGATTTCCTTCAGAACGGATAGGTTTGATCTCCTTTCAGTCCAGGGGACTCTCAAGACTCTCCTCCAGCACCACACTCCAAAAGCATCAATTCTTCGGCGGTCAGCCTTCTTTATGGTTCAGCTCTCACTTCCATACATCGCTACTGGAAAAACCATAGCTTTGACTATGTGGACCTTTGTCGGCAAGGTGATGTCTCTGCTTTTTAAGATGTTGTCTAGGTTTGTCATCGCTTTCCTCCCAAGAAGCAGGGGTCTTTTAATTTCGTGGCTGCTGTCCCCATCTGCAGTGATCATGGAGCCCAAGAAAGTAAAATCTGTCACTACCTACATACCTTCCCCTTCTATTTGCCAGGAGGTGATGGGACCAGTGGCCATGATCTTAGTTTTTTTGATGTTGAGCTTCAGACCATTTTTGGCACTCTCCTCTTTCACCCTCATTACGAGGTTCTTTAATTCCTCCTCACTTTCTGCCATCAGAGTGGTATCATCTGCATATCTGAGGTTATTGATATTTCTTCCGGCAATATTAATTCCGGCTTGGGATTCATCCAGTCCTGCCTTTCGCATGATGTATTCTGCATATAAGTTAAATAAGCAGGGAGATAATATACAGCCTTGTCGTACTCCTTTCCCAATTTTGAACCAATCAGTTGTTCCATATCCAGTTCTAATTGTTGCTTCCTGTCCCACATATAGATTTCTCAGGAGATAGATAAGGTGGTCAGGCACTCCCATTTCTTTAAGGACTTGCCATAGTTTGCTGTGGTCCACACAGTCAAAGGCTTTTGCATAGTCAATGAAGCAGAAGTAGATGTTTTTCTGGAACTCTCTGGCTTTCTCCATAATCCAGCGCATGTTAGCAATTTGGTCTCTAGTTCCTCTGCCCCTTCAAAATCCAGCTTGTACTTCTGGGAGTTCTCGGTCCACATACTGCTGAAGCCTGCCTTGGAGGATTTTGAGCATAACCTTGCTAGCGTGTGAAATGAGTGCAATTGTACGGTAGTTGGAGCATTCTTTGGCACTGCCCTTTTTTGGGATTGGGATGTAGACTGATCTTTTCCAATCCTCTGGCCACTGCTGAGTTTTCCAAACTTGTTGGCATATTGAGTGTAGCACCTTAACAGCCTCATCTTTTAATATTTTAAATAGTTTGACTGGAATGCCATCACCTCCACTGGCCTTGCTGTTAGCCATGCTTTCTAAGCCCCACTTGACTTCACTCTCCAAGATGTCTGGCTCAAGGTCAGCAACCACACTATCTGGGTTGTCCGGGACATCCAGATCTTTCTGGTATAATTCCTCTGTGTATTCTTGCCACCTCTTCTTGATATCTTCTGCTTCTGTTAGGTCCCTACCATTTTTGTCCTTTATCATGTCCATCTTTGCATGAAATGTTCCTTTAACATCTCCAATTTTCTTGAACAGATCTCTGGTTTTTCCCTTTCTATTATTTTCCTCTATTTCTTTGCACTGTTCGTTTAAGAAGGCCCTCCTGTCTCTCCTTGCTATTCTTTGGAAGTCTGCATTCAATTTTCTGTAACTTTCCCTATCTCCCTTGCATTTTGTTTCCCTTCTCTTCTCTGCCATTTGTAAGGCCTCGTTGGACAGCCACTTTGCTTTCTTGCATTTCCTTTTCTTTGGGATGGTTTTTGTTGCTGCCTCCTGTACAATGTTACGAGCCTCCATCCATAGTTCTTCAGGCAATTTGTCCACCAAATCTAGTTCCTTAAATCTGTTCTTCACTTCCACTGTGTATTCATAAGGGATTTCATTTAGATTATACCTGACTAGCCCAGTGGTTTTTCCTACTTTCTTCAGTTTAAGGTTGAGTTTTGCTATAAGAAGCTGATGATCAGAGCCACAATAAGCTCCAGGTCTTGTTTTTGCTGACTGTATAGACCTTCTCCATCTTTGGCTGCAGAGAACATCATCAATCTGATTTCGGTACTGCCCATCTGGTGATGTCCATGTGTAGAGTCGCCTCTTGTGTTGTTGGAAAAGAGTGTTTGTGATGACCAGCTTGTTCTCTTGACAAAACTCTATTAGCCTTTGCCCTGCTTCGTTTTCAACTCCAAGGCCAAACTTACCTGTTGTTCCTTTTATCTCTTGACTCCCTACTTTAGCATTCCAGTCCCCTATAATGACAAGAACATCTTTCTTTGGTGTCAGTTCTAGAAGGTGTTGTAAGTCTTCATAGAATTGGTCCATTTCAGCCTCTTCAGTATCGGTGGTTGGTGCATAAACTTGGATTACTGTGATGTTGAAAGGTCTGCCTTGGATTCGTATTGAAATCATTCTATCATTTTTGAGATTGTATCCCAGTACAGCTTTTCCCACTCTTTTGTTGACTATGAGGGCTACTCCATTTCTTCTACGGGATTCTTGCCCACAATAGTAGATATGATAATCGTCTGAATTGAATTCGTCCATTCCCGTCCATTTTAGTTCACTGACGCCCAGGATGTCAATGTTTATTCTTGCCATCTCCTGTTTGACCACATCCAGCTTACCAAGGTTCATAGATCTTACATTCCAGGTTCCTATGCAGTATTTTTCTTTGCAGCATCGGACTTTCCTTTCACTTCCAGGCGCGTCCACAGCTGAGCGTCCTTTCGGCTTTGGCCCAACCACTTCATTAGCTCTGGAGCTACTTGTCCTTGTCCTCCGCTCTTCCTCAGTAGCATGTTGGACGCCTTCCAACCTGAGGGGCTCATCTTCCAGCGTCATATCTTTTAGCCTTTTGTTTCTGTTCATGTAGTTTTCTTGGCATAGATACTGGAGTGGCTTGCCAGTTCCTGCTCCAGGTGGATCGCATTTAGTCAGAACTCTCCACTATGACCTGTCCGTCTTGGGTGTCCCTGCACGGCATAGCCCATAGCTTCTCTGAATTACTCAAGCCCCTTCGCCACGACAAGGCAGCAATCCGTGATGGGGTTTTAGCTTCTAGTCCTGCCTTATTCTCTCATTCACTGGTAATACACTTCATCCTTCAAGTTGAGACTCCTTCAACCCTTTCCTCCAAGGGCCCCATGTTCACTACAGTGATTCATCTGTGTCATCTGGTTTAGGATACTTTGGTTCATCCACAGGGGAGAATTCATCCTATGGGAGTGTGACAGGATTTCTGCTACTCTATAGCTCATTTAAAGACTTATTTCTTTTCTTTATTCGTATTAGAATGCTGCAAAATTTAAAATTACAGATATATGAAATATAGGTAAAAATTGTAAACAAACTAAAATCTTAAGATAATTAAACTATTTTTGACCCAAAGCAAACTACTTCAATAGTATTATCTTGGCCATTTGCTAGATCTTCTTTTGTGTACATGGTGGGGCATAAATTGCATGCATGTAAGTGCTACATTGATTGAATTTCTTCATGGTCACAGAAAACTTGTCCTGTTTCCAAGTAGCCCCATTTTACCTGATTATTCTTTGATCTTCCTACTTTGCTTCAAAGTCTATTAAGTGACTTCTAAACAGACCAGCTAGAATCTTGTCCTAGTGGGAGGTACTCTTGAGCATTCATCCAGGTATGCTGGTTTTGCTCTCCATAGGTTTAGCATAACCTCTTCTGGTTTAATATTTTAAGACAATGATAACTTTTTGAACTATAGAAATAGTTCTATAGTTTCTGAACTATAGAAATATTTAGAAGGGGGAGGAATTTATATTCCTAATATTCTGCAGATTTTCCACTCTCTTTGATTATTCCTTGTCTGAAAAGTCCCCAACTTTGGCTAAGAGAAAGGAAATGTACACAAGGCCAAAATCTCTCTCGAGCTTCCCAACTGAGTCCAAAGTAAAGCTATAGCTCAAGGCAAGTTTTAGCTCTATGCTTATCTAAAAAGGCCACACAGTCTTAAAAAGCCTCTCAGGACAATTCTTATAAGCTCAGTTTGTTCTTTTGTTTTGTACCTAATTTTGAAGCAAAATTCTCTGTTGATAGAAGGATACCAGGCAAAAGAGGTCTCCAAGAATTTTTCCCCAAACCAATACGAACTAAAGGGACATGTAGGAAATAAAGTATAATGTTTAAGCCTGTGAAATGTTTTGTGCCATATGTCCAGAGCTTGTTAGATGGGAAATTGTATTCCTCCACTAAGGGAGCTTCAGTACAGCACTTTAAAGCAGGTCACTCACCCTCATACAGAGCAGTACACAATCTGAGAAGCACCACATCATTTCACTAAGGGCAAGGTGAGGACAGAAAGTCCATAAGTGTGAAGATTTCTGACAGGATAGACAACATTCCAAATAGAAGACCAACAGGAATAGCTGCCCAGAAGAAGAATGGGGACACAGGAGAGGGCCTTCTCTGGTGCTGCTCCCAGATTTTGGAACTCCCTCCCACAGGAGGCCAGACTGGCCCCACCTTTGCTGTCCTTCCGCAAGCAGGCAAAGACCTTTCTCTTCAGGAAAGCTTTCCTTTTATGACTGCCAAACAGCAGTTCACATCCACTTCTAGTGCACAGCATTGCAACTGCAACTTACTAAGGGATAGTTTTTCTCTTTTTTGTGACGTAAGTGTATCAGTTAGTACACTTTGTTACACAGGTGGAATATCACATGGTTCCAATGCACTCTGTCACTGATGTTCATAAAACAATGAGATGGATGAAATGAGAGTGTATTTATATCATAGGCAAGTGGTATATGTCATTCAGATGTGTGTGTTTTCTAAAACACACATCACTTTTCAACAAGTATGAATATAACTGCAGTGAACTATTTTTTCAGGTCTTGGAACTGTTGTTGCAAACAATTGCTCTTTAAAAAGTGAACTGCCCAAGCTATGACCATAACAACCAGTAATATTATATTTACAACTTCATTTTTTCCCCTTCGGGTGCAACTACAATGACAGTTAATGCAGGAAATGCCCCAGGATTGGGACGACCTGATTAGCATTATATTTTATTTACTGCACAACAAAAAAAATCAATACAAAAGCCCAGGGTTTTTTCCTCCAATTCTTAGTTTTTTCCTCCACCACTGGGACTTTTACTTTTTAGGAATGGAATGCATTCACATCAGTTAGATAGTGTGATTGCTTTAGCCAATGTGAAGAAGTTTGTAGCATTCTGTCTGGAGTCTTTTCAGTCAGCTACAGCAACTGTGAGAGACGCAGAGCAGTGAGGAAAGTGGTTGCCTTTGGAATAAGCTCTTCCCCACACCTGATTCCTGAGTCTGTTTTGTTTGTTTTTTCTTCTTCCCTTCCCTTCCCTTCCCTTTCCTTCCTTTCTTCCACTTGCTGCCCTAATGGTAGGATAGCTAGATGACCAAAGCAGGGAGAGAGAAAAAGAGTGAGGATTAACAGTTAGCCTTGTTTCCAACTTAAAATAGCTCTGCTCTGTCTGTCCAGGTTTGCAGGAAGCATGTTTACAGCACAGCTACCTTGACAAGCTGGAAGCAAGGCTGATTGTTGATTCCTCGTGTTCTCTCTCTCTCTCTCTCTCTCTCTCTCTTCAGTCATCTAGTTGTCCTAGCACTAGGACAGCAGGCCTTTAAAATAATAGGAAAGACTGAAATGGACGAGGAAGTGAAGAGGAAAACAAGTAGACTCACATGCCAGGTGTGGGGAGGAGAGGATTAAAATCGTTAACAAGCCCCAAACATGGCTAATTTCTTTCCCTCTCTCTGCTGACCCCTGCTTAGCTGAAGCAAATTAACCCATGGAAACCCAACTTCCTGGGTGCAACTTTACAACAGCATTCACATTTCCCCCCACTGTGTAGTCACACCTTTAGTGAGTTTGTCAAAGCTTTTACTTTTGTTTGTACAAAGCAAGATATGTGTGGAATTTCTTCAACTCTTATCACAACCAGATGTGGCTGTATTCCCAAAGGAGAGACTAGGTGAATTAATCTGCTAGTCTAACCACACACAGATCCCTTAGACGTTTAGGGTTAAAATATTTTGGACCATAGACTAAAATTGTTTGTTTGTTATTCTGCATATGTGATTTTTTGTTTTTAATTGTGTATGCCAATAAAGGCTCTGACTGACTGACCTAAAACAATTCATTTGAAGCTTCCCCTGGCATTCTTCTCCATACACTGCAATATTGCTATCCTCCCAGAACAGTTCTACAGTACAATTGATATGTGCTGATGTTTTTCTAGGAAAGCATCCTAAGATCACCACCTATATTTCTAGACAGGTTATTCCTTCATAAACCCATTTGGGAAAGACTGCTTATCTTTGTTGAGGGAAATCATGGTCTAAAGGTGAACCACAGGTTTTGCATCCAGGTCTTGGATATCCTCCAGTCCCATAATGATTAGCTTACATTAGTGAGATAAAGTGGAAATAATCTCTCCTGGAAAGCTCTGTTCCCACTCCTGTTTCCAAGCCATTATGAAAATGAAATTTCATTCTCCAGAATGACAAGTTGCTCTGCTTTGGTTAAAAACAAAAGGCTGCTTCTATCCCCCACAAAAAATCATTTTCTGCTCATGTAGATAGGATCTTTAATTACCAGCTGCTGTAAATGATCTTCTTATGATGATCAGCTGCCAAGCCCTGAAACAGCATCCCCTTACTGCCCTCTGTGTTCAAATAGTCCACCTGTTTATGATTAGTCAGACTACCAATGCCTATCTGTGGTAAGCTTATTTAGATCATGCTCTGCAGCTGCTACATGCTGCCAGTCTTATAATGTCAGCAATAATGTCATGTTGGTTATTATTATATGGCATCCACTGTCTTTGCAACTGCTGTGACTGAAATCACCATGAAAAAAGCACACACACCCCTTCCCAGGTTTCTTCTGAATGATATTTTGTCTATGAAAACTATTCTCCCCATCACCACTTATACAGTTTGCTAATAATTGCAAGATGCCACATAGAATAATGATGTTGGAAGGGGCCTCTAAGGCCACCAAGTCCAAGCCCCACTCAATGCAGGAATACAAATCAAAGGATACATGCCAGATGTTGTCTAAACTTCTCTTGAAGCCTCCATTATTGGAGTACTCATCACCTCTCAAGGTAATTGGTTCCATTGTCATAAGGCTCTAACAGTTAAGACTTTTTTCCCTGATATTCAGCCTAACTCTGACTTCCTGTAACTTGAGCCCATTGTTAGTTGTCCTGCACTCTGGAAAAATTGAGAACGAATCCCGCCTCTAAAGTATTTGAAAAGTGCTATTATATCTCCCCTCAGTCTTCTTTTCTCAAGGTTAAACATGACCAGTTCTTTCAGTCTTTCCTCATAGGGCTTGGTTTCCAGCCCCCTGATCACCCTTGTTAACAAAACATTGCATACAAGGCAATAGGACCCTGGGTGTTTCTTTTTCTTTTTTATAGATAGTGGCAAGTGCCTTTATCATGAAATCTTAGTAATGATCTTGAGCAGTCCAAAAATACCAGGCTTGGTGGACTAATCATTAATCCATTATCTTTACTAAGTCATCTTGGAATGATCAGTTCTGTCTTCCCAGAAACTCCATCACTTTCTGATGAGGTTGTTAACAGCTTGATATGGTCTTGTGGTGATTAAAGATCTGCAAGCATTTTCAGCATATTTTTTTATCTATTTCTCAGGATATTTAGTATTTGATTAAAGATTCTTTCTGTAATTGTATAATTCATGTTATTTGATTTGCTGCCCATTTTAAGGGGCCTGCCTTCTTCTTTTGATTTCTGATATTTTAAGATAGCATGTTTTTGATGGCATTGAACAATGTGACTACGAGATAACACTGAATAATATGGCATAACCTTTCTTGAGCTTCCAGACATGGCTTTCCAGCAATCAGGAAAGCCCTTCTTTATTGACTGAACGTTGTGGGAAATCCAGATGATTATAACTTTGAACCTTTCATATTTTTTCACCCTGTCTTCCATTTCCCCCCCCTTTCCACAAAGATAGATGTACAATGTCTGTTCATGGTTAGCACTTGCAGCCCTCCACCTGTGAGACAGGCAAAAAGGACTGTAGGTGGTAGCTATACCCCTGCTTTATGGGCATTCCATACACTCCACAACAGTGTAAAAGGAGCCCTATACATGTACATCCATAAAGCTTTTATGAGCATGTGGGAACCCAATGCTGAGGTAACAGCTGGTCACGATCTGGGCACCACTAGTTATCACAAGCTGGCTTCCCCTTCATGCTTGCAATGAACTTGGCACAAACTGTCACAACAGAAGGTTATGTTGATTTTCTTTTGGCTAAAGTAGTTAGTTGGAAAGTCCATTTACTTCAAAAGAGCTTTATTAAGCATTCTATACTCCCACATACTTTTAAAACACACCAACCAATTAGAACTAAAAAAGTATACACCAAAAGTATACTTCCCTTACCTCTCTCTCTGCCTTATGCTTTTGTTCTGAAGCCTTGTGTATGTCTCTAAAAGGGAGTGAATTTTACAATGAACTATTTAGTATGTAGATTGCCCAACAAGGAGACATGAATGTTCTCAGAAGTTCCAAAGGCATTGATTACCACAGATAGGAAGGGAATAACTGTAGAAGAATAGAAAGAAGTTGCCTACTGGCATATGTTTCATTTGAGATGCCATCTGCAGTAGTGTGAATAATTGCTCTGGGAACATGGTTGGGCAGGTATTTCACCCATATGAGCACCATTAAAACAAATGGAGGTTGCATATTCACTCTTAACATGTTGTGGCATACTACCTTTAATGCTAAGCATTAGACAGGCATATAGTCTTCTGACAAATGTGCAAACTGGACTGAAACAGAGACATTTGTGGAATTTTCATAAAGGGCTATGGGATAGAGCAAGGAGCTACTTTTCACCCCTGGGGTGGAGCAACACCACAACAGATTCTTCATATCTCATCCAGCATTTGTAAGGTTAAGAAAATTGAACCAAGGGTTGAGAAATCAACAGTATTACCAAAGACTGAGCTGCTGACACCAAAGGAGAAGACAAGTAACAGCTGATTCCTCATAAAATCCAAGATCTCTCCTGGACACATTGTATTGCAATATTGTGTCTGCATTGCCAAGAAGAAAAGAGATGCCAAGATTTACAGAGCAAAGGCCAGTCTGAATATTGGCAACACCGACGTCAGCAGTCAAGATGGTCTACAGCAGTGGTCCCCTACCTTTTCCGAACCGTGGACCAGTTGGGGGGGCGGGGTCCTGTGCGGGGGGCGGGGTGCATGCTTCTGCATGTGCAGTGGGTGGGGCATGCTCATGAGTGGGCGGGGTGTACTCATGCACATGAGTGGATGGGCAGGGCACACTCGTGGGTGGGCGGTGTGCACTTGTGCACATGCGTGGATGGGCGGGGTGCTCATGGTTGGGTGGGGCACGCACATGTAGGTGGGCAGGGCACCCGTGCGGGTGGGCAGGCCGTGCATGCGTGCGTGGGGGGGAGTGCCTGTGAGGGCAGGAGATCTGTCTCCGCGGCCTGGTCCTGCCAAGGCCACAGACCGGCACTGGGCCGCAGACCGGGGGTTGGAGTTCCCTGGTCTACAGGATCCCTTCTTGTGCTTACTACCATTCACAAAGCAACAGAAAATCCCAGAACACGACTCCTTTTTCATTGATTAACAAATTTCCATTCAAACACAAAGCAATTGCTGCTTTTTAATATAAATTCTCTGGATGTTTTTCATGCCTGAATTAGAACTGCCACTGAATTTTCCTAAAGGTGGTATTCATGAAATTCCAATGACTGGTAGCTTAAATTTGTTTTTAAAATTAATAAAAGATAAAATCACGAGATCTTCCATTCTTATGGTACAGTTCTAACCAATCTTGGGTTGTTGTTTTTTTTAAAAAAAACACACAGACAATTAAAATTGTATTTCAGGGAGTTAATAGAGGAATTGTTTCATTTATTATCCAACACAGTCAAAGATGATTCTGAAAATATCAAAGAGAAAATAAATTCATGAGCTCACTGATAGTTTCAAATCCCTCCCACCATTCTCCTTTTATTTAAACTTGAAATCTAGAAACACTTGAGGGAACTTTAAAGCAAAAGCAATTCTGGGACTAGCATAAAAATCTAGCACTAAAATCTGACTGAAAATTAGAACAAGTCCACTCTGAAAACCCACTAAAATCTAGCAGGGTTTGCAAGATTTTGTACAATGAGAGTCTAATCTAGAGTAAAACTAAGAAAAGGATTCAAATGTACTCAAAGTGGAAAGGTGTTCTCATAAAGAATGTAGTGAATTAATTTTCTGCAGCCATTATGTATATTTACTTGAACACAGGAACAGAGGAATCCATACACTAGGCAGTGATTCCCAACCTTGGGTCCCCAGATATTCTTGGACTAAAACTCCCAGAAGCCTTCACCACTAGCTGTGCTGGGCAGGATTTCTGGGATTTGTAGTCCATGAATATCTGGGGACCCAAGCTTGGGAACCACTGCACTAAGGAAAGCCCTGGCATATGTTTTAGACTTCAAGTCCCATTAGCCAAGCTCAGAATAACCAATAATAAAAGGTTTAAGGGTCAAAGATTTCCTTCCCTACTCTATAGTAAGTGCATCAAGTGTTATCTACTCTGAGTATGAGTGTTTTTCAAAATCTCCAGAACAGGTCTTTCCTATTACCTAGCAGCTAATCTTTTCAACTGAACCTTCTGTATAGAAAACCATCTTTCTCTGACTGTATAATGGTCTTCCTTCCCCAACATTCTTAGGCTGGTGTCTGTGGTCAGAGAAAGCCTTAACAACTAGAACTGAAGACAGCTAGCCAACCTTAGTAAGATACAAGGGGACATGAACTCCTTAGGAAGATCTCCATCTGTAAACTTCATGGCAGTAGTAAATCCATCTGAGCCCTGATATACCTACACGGCAGGGGTGTAAGAATACCACCCCCAAGGGCAAAGGGGATTACCATTTAGAGTGGTTTCCTCTGTGAGACTGAAGATGAAAAGAAAGAAGTCCATGGGTCATTAATCAGCCTGTTCCACCAGGTCTAGAATAGGTGCTGCTTTCTACCCAGCAGGAGTTTGTCTGTGGCATCTTAACAACAATGGTTTGACACTTAAGGCTGATTGGCCATTGATCATTTCCAAGGGCTGAGCCCATTACAGATTTACCACCCACAGGTTACATTTCAAAGAAGAATTATTCTGAAGTTTCACCAACAAAAGTGTTGTCTTTTAGAAGAGAGCACAAAACAACCTCACACACTTTGCCCTCCCACCCCGGAATAATGAGGCAAGACACAGGTGATGGGTAAAACTAGGGCCACACTTTATTGAAACATATCGTAACATTGAAATGCAGGGGCCTGCGGTATTGCAGAATCAGGTTTGGGGCCTGTCACGTTCCTAGGGGATTCAGCAGGTGAAAGTCCAATAAGCCAGTCCAAGGTCAGAAGTCTGGGAGATACAAAACAGATGCCAAATTGTCAAAGCCAAAACACAAACCGTAGTCAGAAGTCAGAGTCTGAAAGCCAAGGGTGAAGAGAGCAAGGTTCAAGATAAGCAGGAGCGTGGACGCGAGCCAGGGAATTGACTTGTTCCTTCCACGAGCTTCCAAGCCTCTGAGTACAAATTATATAGTAGCAACAATCACGTAATTCCTAGAAACATTCCATCCTGTTAAAACTCTGGACTGGTCAACCTGATGTTGTTGTGAGAAACATTCATGCGAGCCTCAGACCTCCATGTTGTGAGTCTCTGCCGAAGCTTATCTCTCACTCTGGCTAGTGGGGGAGGAGAATCTGGTGGTGATTCAGCTGTCTGTGATACTAATTGCCCAGCATTTTCCTCAGCTGTAATTAACCCCTCTGATTCCAGGCCTTCTTCGGCTGAACTCATGACAGTGCCAAAGGTCTCACGGGAAAGAGGCTGAAAAGAGGTTGAACCCATGGGGAAGCCTCCTTTTATGGACACTCCCCCAACCACCCCCAAGCGAGCGAGCACTTCTCACGTCTCGCGCTGTTTCCGGAGGGGGAAGGCAAAGGAGGTCCACAATGGCGACGCACACCAGCGGATCCGACAGTTGACAGTAAATATCAGAAGGTGCCCTTTAACAACAACCCTCTTTTTTTTTTTTTAAGAGATGAATGAACTTTAGATTAGGCATCCTTCAGTCTCGAGAGACTATGGTAACGTGCTCTGTATGGAGGACTTGGAACAGCGTCTAGTGTGGCTGAGAAGGCCAATTCAAGAGTGGCAATCTTAAACGAACAGTGCAAAGAAATAGAGGAAAATAATAGAAAGGGAAAAACCAGAGATCTGTTCAAGAAAATTGGAGATATTAAAGGAACATTTTGTGCAAAGATGGACATGATAAAGGACAAAAATTGTAAGGACCTCACAGAAGCAGAAGACATCAAGAAGAGGTGGCAAGAATACACAGAAGAATTATACCAGAAAGATCTGGATGTCCCGGACAACGCAGATAGTGTGGTTGCTGACCTTGAGCCAGACATCCTGGAGAGTGAAGTCAAGTGAGCCTTAGAAAGCATGGCTAACAACAAGGCTAGTGGAGGTGGTGGCATTCCAGTTGAACTATTTAAAATCTTAAAAGATGACGCTGTTAAGGTGCTACACTCAATATGCCAGCAAGTTTGGAAAACTCAGCAGTGGCCAGAGGATTGGAAAAGATCAGTCTACATCCCAATCCCAAAGAAGGGCAGTGCCAAAAAATGCTCCAACTACCGTACAATTGCACTCATTTCACACGCTATCAAGGTTATGCTCAAAATCCTACAAGGTAGGCTTCAGCAGTATGTGGACCGAGAACTCCCAGAAGTACAAACTGGATTTCGAAGGGGCAGAGGAACTAGAGACCAAATTGCTAACATGCGCTGGATTATGGAGCAAGCCAGAGAGTTCCAGAAAAACATCGACTTCTGCTTCATTGACTACGCAAAAGCCTTTGACTGTGTGGACCACAGCAAACTATGGCAAGTTCTTAAAGAAATGGGAATGCCTGATCACCTTATCTATCTCCTGAGAAATCTATATGTGGGACAGGAAGCAACAGTTAGAACTGGATATGGAACAACTGATTGGTTCAAAATTGGGAAAGGAGTACGACAAGGCTGTATATTGTCTCCCTGCTTATTTAACATATGCAGAATACATCATGCAAAAGGCTGGACTGGGTGAATCCCAAGCCAGAATTAAGATTGCCGGAAGAAATACCAACAACCTCAGATATGCAGATGATACCACTCTCATGGCAGAAAGTGAGGAGGAATTAAAGAATCTCGTAATGAGGGTGAAAGAGGAGAGCGTCAAAAATGGTCTGAAGCTCAACATCCAAAAAACTAAGATCATGGCCACTGGTCCCATCACCTCCTGGCAAATAGAAGGGGGAGATATGGAGGCGGTGACAGATTTTACTTTCTTGGGCTCCCTGATCACTGCAGATGGTGACAGCAGCCACGAAATTAAAAGACACCTGCTTCTTGGGAGGAAAGCGATGACAAACCTAGACAGCATCTTAAAAAGCAGAGACATCACCTTGCCGACAAAGGTCCGCATAGTCAAAGCTATGGTTTTTCCAGTAGTCATGTATGGAAGTGAGAGCTTCCATTTCAGACAATTATTTTGCTATCCAAGCCAGACATTGTACTTGCTAATCTTTTGCTCACAAATATTCCTTTTGAATTAGAACATCAAAGGCAAGATACTTAACAATATGGAAAATAATACAGGATCCATAATGGGCACCCTATTAGTCATTTCAATCACAGCTGGTATTATTCTACTGACACTTTCATAATGCTTATTCGTTATGGCACTGAGATACCAAACAGAAAGCAACAAAAACTCATCAGGGATTTATCTCTTAGACATTGCTCTTAGACAAGTTTGCAAAGTTGCCAGTAAGACAGAGCTTTCATAAGTACGTTATAATATATTGTTCCACAACATACAAAGTACAATAAATGGTGACAGCACAAGAGCACAGCACATTAATGACTCTAGTGAAAGATGTATGATGTTTTCAAAGAAACAGGATTAGAGGACAGCAACCCAAAGAGATTTTAAAAGTTATCTACAAATCACATAGCACAAATTGATACTATGCTGACTTACTCACTTGTAAGCCTCACTGGCCACGATCCTATTAAACACTAGTGGAAGGTAATGCCCCACTTGGGTACTAAGTTTTCAACTGGGAAATCTATCTATCTATCTATCTATCTATCTATCTATCTATCTATCTATCTATCTATCTATCTATCTATCTATCTATCTATCTATCTATCTATCTATCTGCCTGCCTGCCTGCCTGCCTGCCTGCCTGCCTGCCAGTCTGTCAGTCTGTCTGTCTTTCTTGATTTCCCAATAAGGGGATCCAAGGTGGCTTACAATATTAAAAACAATAAATAAAAAACAGTAAAATATGCGTTAAAAACAATTAAACTATTAAAAACTGATTAAAATAAAATTGAATAATTAAAAATAGGTAAAACATTAAAAACGATCATAACTAAAAAATAGCATTCAGGAACTCAGTCTTGATGATTAAAAGGATAACCATTACAGAGTGGACAAAATCCTGTTCATGTAGGCCAAACACCCCTATAAACGTGCTGGATATTGCAACAGGCAATGAAGAATCGTGTGATTTGATTACACAATCAGTTGCATTATTTCCAATGCCACCATTGTGCAATGCATGGCTGGAAGTGCTTCATAGATAGCATTTCTTCCTGGTACATTTGTATGCTACCATATTGAATTATGCCACCATAGCTAAGCAAGAGAATTTTGTCCACTGTTGCCATTAAAAATCCCCAACAGATGCTTCTGCCAAAAGGTCCTAAATACCTCCTTGTTTAAGCCATCAATATCTCAAATCACAATCAATTGAACAAACAGCCTAACCCAATAGGATTTCAGTGGGACATGCTCCCATGTCATTGTGTGTTGGATTGCAGAATTATTCAGAATATCCTGATGATGCTGTCCATAAATGAATAAAACACAGTTGCATGGATCCAGCTCAGCCTTTCCGTGGAGGGGTGGAATCACTGAATTCCTGGAATCATCTGCTATACATACCTCCCAGGAGCCATAATGGAAGAGCAGGACATTCTTTTTGTCCTTTTTTTCAAAGCTTGCCCATGAATCTGAACTCCATTTGGAGTGATCTTTAAGGTACAAGTATGAGAGCCTTGAACAAGTTTGAATCTTACATTACAGGATGTTGGTTCGCAATCAGGTGGTGAAAATATATGAAAAAGTGGGTCCAGGGTAAAAAGGTAAAGGTAAAGGTTCCCCTTGACAATTTGTCCAGTCGTGTTCGACTCTAGGGGGCGGTGCTGATCCCTGTTTCCAAACCATAGAGCCAGCGTTTGTCCAAAGACAATCTTCCGTGGCCACATGGCCAGTGCGACTTAGACACGGAACGCTGTTACCTTCCCACCGAGGTGGTCCCTATTTATCTACTTGCATTTGCATGCTTTCGAACTGCTAGGTTGGCGGGAGCTGGGACAAGCGACGGGCGCTCACTCCGTCGCGTGGATTCGATCTTACAGCTGCAGATCTATAGATCTTACAGCACAGAGGCTTCTGCGGTTTAACCCGCAGCGCCACCACGTCCAGGGTACAAACTAACAAATACATCTAATATCAAAGGCGAGGAGAGGAAATGTTAATTTTGCTCTTTTTCTTCCCCAAAGTTTAAATAAACTTGTAGGACACTAGTCGAAAATGTTTACTTGCCTAGCATTTGATAATTTGATAATTGTACAACTAATTTTAATTAGTTGTTTTTGTTGTTTACTATGAATGCTTTTTGGCTCTGTCCATTTTTGAGTAATGAGATTTCTGCATCATTATTTTCTTCCACAGATGAAGTTTTACAATCTTCTTATATTCCCAGCCTGTTCTCCTTGCCAGTTTTTATACTTGTCAGATTGTTCAACAGCAGGCTGGGAGTACACAAGAACGAAGCTATTACAACAGCACAGTCTGGTGGATGAAAGCTATGTCAAACTTTGAATATAAATTCAAATGTTCCGGAGATTGTGCACTAGGTTTCTAACCTGCATGCATATTGTTGAAATAGTGATTTCATGTAAAAAGGAAACTTAGCACCCACAACATGTATCTAGCTGAAAAACAACAAAAAAAGATTCTGCACACTTTGTAAACACCTTTATACTGAAAATATCCACATCCACACTGGCATATAGTTATGGTGTATGGTTCCCTAATAGCACTGTCTGGTATGAAAAAAAGAGATCTTGTCTGCTTGTGTTTCTACTTAAAATGATACATCATTCCCCTTCAAGGGCTGGCCCATATCTTTCTGGTACAGGGCTAGGGCATGCAGTCTTTCTGAGATGATTCAATGAGATGCAATAGATTGCACTGAAGATAAGGACCTTTTAAGAACCAACCAGATCGCACCAAATTTCACAATGTGGACAGGCTGGATGTTTAACTTTCACCTAGCAAGTTTTTTTAAAAGTTTGCATTAAATTCAGGGGCAGTTTAATATATAGACATATATATGCATAAATTTGTCTTAATAAACAAATTACTATTCTAGTTGTTATGATCCCGGCTAGAGATGGGCATTAACTGCTCGTTTGGCAGTTTGTGTTGGTTTCTTTGGTGGTCAAACAGGTGTTTGGTGCTTCAAAGCCCCACCTCCTCCAGTGCGCATCAGAGGCAGTGCCCAGAAGAGGCATGGTAGGGAAGCCAGGCCACTGCCTCTGAGTGGGCACTGGCCAGAGGAGGTGGGGCTTTGAACACGCTAAACGAACCAGTAAAAACTGCCAAACTGGTGGTTCATGCCCATCTCTAATCCCAACCAGAGCTAAGTAGTCCATCTATACTCATATTACAGCTTCATGGGTTCCAACAATCAGTTGAACTATCTGAGATCAGCTTTCTTAAATCTTAAAAACTTGCTTCTTGAAAAACAACTTCCACAGAAGATTCCCTTTGCTTCACCTTTGATCAATATGCTGCTTCCATAGCTATGTTACAGTTAAAGTGGTCACTTCTTCACTGGCAAACAAGAGCGCAAAAGAGGACTCAGATCTCCATAAAATTTACTAGCGCTAACTTGGATGTATAGATGGTACTAATTATACATGTCAATCAAATACCACAATTACTACATATCAGTACAAATCAATTACTATAATTTAAATAGAAATACAGGACATTTTGCCCTAACGACAAGATGGGAGCAGGTGACCAATCTGCCTGCTGTACAGGCACTATGGATGGGCAACGTCAAAGCCCAGGGGCAAAACTTATGGGACAGCAGCACACAGATGCTTGGTTCTAGCTGCGGTGTCTCCTGATACATTTTAATACTGTGAGCTTCTCTGCCTGCATCTTGTGAAACTGGTAGCTTGTGAACAGGAGAAAGGGATCAAGAAAGATGGCAAAAAAGTGCAATAAATAAAAAATAATAAATAAAAACTAGTTGCTTGTGCTTTATTCACAGAGCTGGTTTTCTTGCTACCTCATTGGGTGTTTTTCTTCTTCTCTACTAATTCTGAGATGCTGCTTTTTTTTCTTCTTCTCCACTAATTCTGAGATGCTTCCCACTTGTTCCTACCATGGCAGTGACTTGTTTTGTAAATTCATATTGCCAGCCTCCCATTCACCTGTGTTGGAAAACCAAAACAGCTATAACTTTTTTGATTTTGCAGAAATCTATGTGAACTTTGGAGATACAATAGATCCCAAAGACAGGGGTGGGGGTGGAATACCAAATTTCAGACAGCTAGATTCAGAGGTTTGGGAACTATACATCCTTACAGCTGACTTTTCATTAAAAAAAATACAACTTGAATATTTAAAAAGCATGTGCACTTAGTGAAGGGCTCCATTTTTGTCCATTCATGCTGCCTTTGTACACATACACAAACAAATAAGTAATGGCGGGAGGGGGTGTAAAGATGAAAAGATGAAAAGAACTGCATGAAGAAAGAAAATCAGATAGCTCACAATTGCTAACACCAAGGAGGTAGTACTTATATTGTGTGCGGATGTGCACATAGTAAACAAATGTGCAAACATAGGATTAGACCGAACTACTCTGATTCAAAAGGCCAAACAGTAAGAAATGAGGAGAGGCAGCAACTAAGAGCATTAAACAACATGAGGTGCAACAACAGGGTCCTCCAATCCACACTGGGAAAAATAAAGTTGGCTGGTGCAGATGGGGAACATTTTTGCTTTGGTTTATTTTTGAAGTATTTACCACAGTTTGCAAATTATATATTTCAGATGGGTAGAAGAACAGGAGGGAAATCAAGTGTAGAGGACAATGAAACCAACAGAGTTCCTGGCATGTGTCACAAAGTATATAAAGAACTGACATGCTTTTGTTCAATAAGCATCAGAGTAAGCGTAAATCACGTAACGGCGTTCCGTGTCTAGTTGCGCTGGCCACGTGACCACGGAAACTGTCTTCGGACAAACACTGGCTCTATGGCTTGGAAACGGGGATGAGCACCGTGCCCTAGAGTTGGACACGACTGGACGAAATGTCAAGGGGGAACCTTTACCTAAGCGTAAATCCTGAGTGGTGATGCACAACTACTGATTGCAGGGGTCACCCACAGCTGTTCTTCAAGGGCTCCTGGTGAGCAGGAAGGACATGAAATGTCTCTCTACTTTACTATTTTACTGCTTATGCTTTCTGTTCTATAGTCCCTTTAACGAAGTTTTGTCCTTTCCATCATCAGTTTGTCTGTTGTTTCTAAATCCAAAAGAGAGTCTTGTCAGCCATGAAAGACACTCTCCCACTAATATTTGCCAACATAGACAAGCTAACACAGCTACTTCTTTGACAGATTTCCCTATCCACATCTGTAAACTTCTGGAAGTACATTCTCATGGATTGTCTCTATCACATCCAAATATACAGAGACTTGACAGCCAACAGGCATGTACACTGTTTTCAGACAAATTTACGAAAACAGTCTAAATCAGGGGTATTTGTGTGTTTCTGGGGTGACTACAGAGTAGAGCAAACGGCCTCTGATCACCCATTGGATAGAGCAGCACACCTACGCATCCTTCATGTCCCATTCAGTATTTGGGGGGTTAAAACATAGTTAAGCAAACATGTCCAGTGATTTGAACTAAAGAAATGCAAATTGAAAAGGCTGAGCTCCTACTACCTACTAGATAAAGGTGAGTGTCAGCTGATCACAGCAATAAAGCCCAAGATTTCCCCTGTATATTCAAACTACCAAGGCACTACAGAAAACTGAGCTGGATTTTACCATGCACTTTATATTTTCCCATGTGGCCATTCCACCAGCTATTTCACTTAGGTATAGGGTGAAATGGAAAACTGTTGTCATTCCTAGCTAAGATTTGTGCTCTACAAGTTTCTTTTCTTTGTGACCTAGTTTAGTTGGTTTATTGAACAGTTTGTGACTAAGACTGAGTTTGTGTGTGACTGTGGATAAATGTCTGCATTCCTTCTGTACGGACTTTGATTGGCTGGGTCAGAATTAGTGCACTAGAGTGTGTCTTTCCTCACCCTACATCTTTTTTCTTCAGTGCAATGGTGTGTTCACTTCGATTGTAATTGTTAGAAGAATGCCTATCGGAAGAAGTAAAATGCTTCTGTCTGCCATGTAGCTGAAATTGATGGTGCCGAAACACTCCCACCCCAGATCATAACCCTTTTGATATTTCCTGTTCACAGGAATGGGGTGTTTACACAGCGATACAGTATACAGAGAAGAACCAAGACCATCACATACCCATATGGCTATTTGGCTGAAGTGACAGCAAAAGGGCAAAGCATGGGTGAGGCATCCATCTACAGATCTATATTTGCATGTGGACCAGGTCGAGGCTGCTATACATCCCTAATAATCAATTACATCAAAAGCTAATTTCCACAAATAGCTTTTAACATTCTTTTTAGCATTCAGATATGACAACAGTCCTGCCGTTTCTAAGAATTAGCTAAACTGGGGCATACCTTAGAGCAGTGGCAGATATTTTTAATGATGTAAACCACCTTGGGTCCTTTTTAAGGAGAAAGGCGGGATACAAATACTTTAAATAAATAAATAATAAACAATAAAATATAATAAATAGTAAAGTGCAGCTCTGAGGCAACATACAGGAACACTATGGATATTTCTGTGGCCTGATTCCATCTCCTTCATCCCCTCTTCTGGTAGAAAGTGTTTTTTGTAGGGGAAGTAAACTGCCTTTATTGGAAATCTCCAGGAACGGCAATTCACCTTTTAAACAGCCTGCATCCTGCTGATACTATTCAAAATCTTTTTTTAAATCACATTTTTCAAAAGCAGAGGTCGACTTCCAGCCACTTCCAATTTTGTAAGATGTTATGTGCTGTCAATTTCGTTCCAAAATTAACAGTCTTTAAAAGGTCCTATCCTTAACCATCCCTGCTCAGGTCTTGCAAACTAAAGGCCATGACTTCCTCCGTGGGTTGGGGGACAATTTTGCTATATATTTTTGGAGTTTTATGTAACTCTTAAAACATTGGTTCCCAACCTTAGGTCCCCAGATGTTCTTGGATTGCAACTCCCAAAAGCCCTTGCTATCACAGCTAGTGCTAAAGGTTTCTGGTAGTTGCACTCCAAGAACATCTGGGGACCCAAGGTTGGGAACCACTGCCTTAGAGGGTCTCAGTCCTCTGAGAGTTACCATATCTCTGGTTCAAGTTAAAGGAAATATTTTCTGTGACACAGAGTTTTGTATTTTGGGGGGGGGGGGTATTATTTTTTTGTTACAAGACAGAGAGCAGCAAGGGACAACTTTCATTACCAGCAGACAGGTATTTATTGTAGTAGTTGAAAACACTTAATGGAGTCTCATGAGCCTCAGTTTCCTCAAGAAGTCAACATTCCAGCTGACCCAACTGTCAACCCTGCAGTTTCCCCCTTCAGGTCAGAAGAAAGGAAATTCTTTCTCTTCTTCTGTCCTATTATACAACTTTGCAGCCATTTCCATATTAACGTCTCTTTTATCTGCTTCTTTGCAGCCACTGTAGAGGAGGGAGGGAAGGAACCCAATGCAGTCTTTCCTTTGTTCAGCAAAGAGAAAAGATGTTGTGGAACTTCTTGAAGTCCCAGAGAGAACAGCTTTTTTAGTTCTTTCGTAATACCATTCAAGTCTATTTCATGCTGAACTGAACTGGGAAACAAAAAACAAGAAAGAAAGAAAGAAAGAAAGAAAGAAAGAAAGAAAGAAAGAAAGAAAGAAAGAAAGAAAGAAAGAAAGAAAGAAAGAAAGAAAGAAAGAAAGAAAGAAAGGACGGACGGACGGACGGACGGACGGAAAGAAGCTTTAGATTTACAAAGGGGTAGGATGGCGTGAAGAGAAGAATGCTATGAGTAGGCTTATATTGAGAGAACAAACAGACCTGAAGAATACCCTGAATTGATATATGCCCCTTAGAATGGCATTACATGGAAATTAAAGGAACTCACTCTGCAACTTCAAGTTTGCTTACTTAAGCCAGCCCACTAAGTTCAATGGGGCATCCTTCCAAGTACATGTACATAGTATTTCACACCTAGGAAGCACTCCAAAGGGTAAAGAGGCAGAAAGATTGAGGGCTTCAGTTTTTGGCCTTCCAATTTATTCAAAAGCTGTGTGTAGGCATCCTTCAGTCTCGAGAGACTCTGGTAACGTGCTCTGAATAGAGGTCATGGAACAATGTCTAGTGTGGCTGAGAAGGCCAATTCGAGAGTGACAATTCCTTCCACATTGAAGACAAATAAAATCTGTCCCCTGTCCAGCTCCCTGATTTTGCTGGTTTCGGGACTGCCTCTTTGCCTCGGCCTGCTGAACAAGTGTCTCTTCAAATTGGGAGAGGCCATGCTGCACTGCCTGCCTCCAGGCTGAACGCTCAGATGTCAAGGTTTCCCATCTGTTGAGGTCCATTCCTAAGGCCTTCAGATCCCGCTTGCAGATATCCTTGTATCGCAGCTGTGGTCTCCCTCTGGGGTGATTTCCCTGCACTAATTCTCCATACAGGAGATCTTTTGGAATCCGACCATCAGCCATTCTCATGACATACCCAAGCCAATGTAGATGTCGCTGTTTCAGTAATGTATACATGCTAAAAATTCCAACTTGTTCTAGGACTACACTATTTGGAACTTTGTCCTGCCAGGTGATACCAAAAATGCATCGGAGACAACGCATATGGAACGTGTTCAACTTCCTCTCCTGCCGTGCACAAAGAGTCCAGGACTCACTGCAGTACAGGAGTGTACTCAGGACACAGGCTCTATAGACCTGGATCTTGGTATATGCCATCAGCTTCTAATTAAGCCATACTCTCTTTGTGAGTCTAGAGAACATGGTAGCTGCTTTCCCAATGCGTTTATCCAGCTAGACAACTAGAGAGAGGGTGTCAGAGATCGTTGAGCCAAGGTACACGAAATCATGAACAACCTCCAATTCTTGTGCAGAGATGGTAATAGAGGGAGGTTTATCCACGCCCTGGCCCATGACTTGTGTTTTCTTCAGGCTGATTGTTAGTCCAAATTCTTGGCAGGCCTTACTAAAACGATTCATAAGTTGTTGGAGCTCTTCAGCAGAATGGGCAACAACAGCTGCATCATCGGCGAAGAGGACGTCCCGCATGCATTTCAGTTGAACTTTGGTCTTCGCTCTCAATCTAGAGAGATTAAAGAGCTTTCCATCTGATCTAGTCCGGAGATAGACATCTTCTGTTGCAGTTCCAAGAGCGTGCTTCAGCATGACAGCAAAAAAGATCCCAAACAGAGTCGGCATGAAGACACAGCCCTGTTTCACTCCACTTCGGATGTCAAAGGGATCTGATGTTGAAACATCAAAAACTACAGTGCCCTTCATTTCCTCATGAAAGGACCTGATGATGTTAAGGAGCCGAGGTGGACATCCAATCTTGGGAAGGATTTTAAAAAGGCTGTCCCTGCTAACCAAATCAAAGGCCTTTGTAATATCTATGAAGGCGACAAAGAGTGGCTGTTGTTGTTCCCTACGTTTCTGCTGCAACTGTCTGAAGGAAAATACAATGTCAGTGGTGGATCTATTAGCTCGAAATCCACACTGTGATTCTGGATAGACTCTGTCTGCAAGCACCTGGAGCCTCTTCAGCACAACACGGGCAAGCAGCTTCCCTACAACACTGAGAAGAGAGATGCTACGGTAGTTATTGCAGCCGCCCCTGTCTCCTTTGTTCTTATACAATGTGATGATGTTTGCATCCTTCATGTCCTGTGGTACTCCACCTTCCCTCCAGCAAAGACAAAAGATTTCATACAGCTCAGTGGTGATGGTCTCTTTACAGCACTTCATCAGGGATGTTATCCTTCCCAGGTGCCTTGCTGGAGGCGAGGGAATCCAAGGCCACTTTTATTTCTGCTAAAGTTGGTTCGCTGTCCAACTCTTCCAAGACAGGCAGGCACTCGATGTTATTTAATGCCTCTTTGGTTACTACATTCTCTCTGGAATATAGCTCAGAGTAGTGTTGCACCCAGCATTCCATCTGCTGTGCTCGGTCTTGGATGATCACGCCTGTAGCAGTCTTCAAAGGAGCAGATTTCTTCTGTATTGGACCTAAAGCCTGCTTGATACCGTCATACATTCCCTTGATGATACCGTCATACATTCCCTTGATGTTACCTGTGTCCACTGCTATCTGTATCTGAGAGCAGAGCTGAAGCCAATAATCGTTAGAACATCTCCTGGCAGTCTGTTGGACTTTGCTACGAGCAACTCAAAGAACCTGTAGACCCTATTCAAAAGCTATGCCCAGCTATTCCAGGTAGGACAGAAATGTGGAGTTATGTGTTTCATTTGTGAGCTTTTTCACTCTGGAAGAAATGGTGTGCAAGATTTTTTCCCTTAACCTTGGAGAAATTCCGTTCCATTGACAGTAATGGAAGAGCATTCATTAGACCAGACTTAGGGTTGGTCTACATTTCCTCCTATCCTAGGGGTACAATTAGGGGTAAAGACCATGTGACTGAACATCCTCTCCTGCTCCACGCACTGGTACATGTCAAATACATTTATTTCCCTCTGCTTCCCAGATTGTAGTTCTGGTGTAGAAAACTCTGTGGTGGCTAGAAATGTTTGAAGATATTCAAGACTGGGTGCCTCCCTCCAAGGTCAGAGTTTCTTAAATTAGATAAATACAAGAACATACAAAAATTCTTGAAAGTGAGGACAAAAAATTGCTACAGTCTTCTTGAAAAAGATAACAGTAAGAAATATGTGAGCATTCTTGATACAGGCAAGAACAAACTTATGCACAAAAGTATTCATTTTTTCCCATGAAACTGCACATTGCACAAACTAGGATGGCTGTAGCTTTGTTTCATGGTAATCTAAAATATTAAGAAATGGATGGATCAGGAAAGATGGAAACAACCCAACTAGTGCTTCAGATGCTTCCATGTCCAGGTAAAGCAAATATATACACACAGTGCAAGCACAGGACTTAATGCAGAATGATGAGTCTGTGTGTCCATGTGTGCACATTAGTGTGTCTGTGTGCTTTGCTTCTCAATGGGAAATGATATTAATTTGCACAATGACACCTGAAGTGACTGGATGCTGCTTACCTTGCTCTCAGCTGGAGGCAAAGACCCTGCACAGGGTTTCTAATTCCTCATCAAGACGCCTAGTGCATGGCACAAATGTTCCTTTTTGTTTTATTTTGACTTCTTTCAGGGGGCTGCTATTTAATTATCATGTTTTTTGTGCACTGGCCCTTTTGCTTAACATGAAAGAGCTCCCTACTTTAGGGTCATTTAATTTTGTTTTTATTCGTTTGTGTTTTCTCTCACTACTCCAACAAAGCTCTAAAAACTACTAGGGGAAAAAAAAAGCAGAGGCAAGGTAAAAGAAAATTAGTCTATTCCAAAGGTAGGCCACAGCGCAACCAGTGAGAACCACCAAACCACAAACAGTCCCAATAAAAACCACTAAATTTACACTTTTAACTGAATAAATATACAGTAAATTAAACAAATAACATGTTTTAAAATCAGTCAAACAGGGAAAGCAAACATACCCTCCCATCAAGCAAAGAAAATAGCAAAACAAAGCGCGCGCACAGTCCCTCTCCCAAAACCCAAGAAATGTAAGCAAACGAGCACTGAAGACTTGGCTCTTCCACCAGGCTTTCCCTGAGCATTAAGTTTTTGAGATCTCAGCCTCCCTTTAACATCCTTTTAATCACCCTTTCATCATCCTTTTAACCATCTTCATAGCCATCTGTTTTAATTTATCCCGCTGGTTATCGTATTCGTTTGAATATATGTATTATTTTATTTTTATCGTGTTTTGATATTGTGTTGTTTATCTTGTTGTTAGCCGTCCAGAGTGGCCTGGTTGCCAGATGGTGCGGGGTATAAATTCAATAAATAAATAAAATAAATAAATATAGGCCAAAAATACAATTTGTTTGTTTGTTTTGCATACTGCCTGATTAGTGCAAAGTTGTTGATAATAAAATATAAAATCCAATACCCCTTCCCCCCAAAGTCTCCCCCAAACCAAAATTATTAGAATATGAGGAGAGTTCTCTCTTCTCCTACAACTTGATGTCTTCCTTCTTTTTCTTCGAGACCAGCACAGCAGAAGGCAGGCAACAAAAATAATCCCCAAAGAAATGGTGAATTATCCCCCAAATATCAAGGAAAAAAGAAAGGTAAAGGATTCAGAGGCACAGCCAGGCAGAAAGACAAGATGGAGTGCAGCAGCATGGTACTGACATACAGTACATACAAGGAACAAATGCAATGAAACAAAGAAAGAGTACTCCTACTGGCTTCCAACCAATCCAGGCCCTTTTACAAATTTAAAATTCCTGTTTCCCCCTACCAGCTGTCCTGATTGGTTGTTGACACCAACCCTTGTGATGTTATTGGATAAAAAGTATCCTACGTGATTGAACAGACAAGGGATGAAAAACAGGTTAAGCAAAAGAGAAAATTCAAAAAAAGAAACTTTTCATGTACCTCTCCTTGATTAACACAAATCATTCAAGAGCCTTTCTTTCTGGAACAAAAGAAAGAATGCAAAAATAGGGGAAAGAGTATCTTTTGGTATATTTCTGCCATTTCCTGTGCCTCCTGAGATGCTGTTCTGGGAATACAAAACTGCAGCCTTGTTTGTATTAATCAAAGTGGGACATATACAGACATATTACTTGTGATAACTACAGTCGATGTCTTTTTGATATGACTCCCAGCTTTTGATTTGAAGCCACATGCTGCTTTCAAGATCACATTGCATTGTTGAGCAATATGCTGTGGCCAGTTAGAGAGCATAGATGATTGTTCCCTGTTGTTGTCTCTAGATTTTTAGATGGCTATTTGGGCCCGGACATTTCCCAGCCATTTAAATTGATAACTTTCTGTATGTCACAAAGGAGGAAACCATTCCTCATGAACCGGAGTAAGCTGCTTCCCAGATTTACTCTGGGGTGGGAGGGGGATCACACTAGCAAAACCTCTTTTGCTGATTATTTTCAATCCGCCATGTGTATGCCTTTGTAAAGGATGCTTTACAAAATCAGCTTGCAACTTTGGACTGTTTTACTGGTGACTAACAAGCCCCCATTGTTTTTTTCCCAGGTTCTAGACACAGCCCAGTGGATGGAATTAGAAAATTAATCCTTCGCATACATAGATTGGTAGACAAGTAATCAGTAGAACTCAGTTTCTGGCAAGGGCTGATGGAGTCTTAGAAAGCCTTAGCAAAAGCAAGCTACTTTGACAAAGCTCAGAGCTATGAATTGGAAATATGTTAATGCTGGCTTGCTTTGCTACATGTCCCTCTGCAATCCATCCCAGGGGACAGGCATTGTCAACACTTCCAGGAGAGTGGATGCGGTGTTTGATATTTCCTATCTGAAGCACTTCCTGAGACAGAAAATGCCAAAGCACTTTGCAATGTTTGCTTACACCAGCTTTAGCAATTTAATGTTAAAGAAATGTGGCTGCAATGTAGCTTTGATTTCACAACCTCCTGACAAGAAAGGTAAGGAGAGCCATTTGTCCCACTGAAATCAATGGAACTCAGAAGGCATTTGCTTTGGTCCATCCTTCTCAATAATGTACAGCCCCATAATGTCAGAGGGAGCTAGTATAACTCAGTGGTCTGGAATATCTGTCTACAGAGTCAGGAGCTGGGAGTTCAAATCCCCACTGTGCCTCCCAAAAGAGACAATAGCTGAGATCATCCAGCCACATGTGTGGCAGATGGTATAAAGTGCCCTGCCACTTGTGTGGCTTTGGGCAAGCTGCATGGTCCCAGAGTGCCACAAGAAGGAGGTACTGCTAAACCAGTTCATAGGTTTCTGTAACAGTCAGCAAAATCACCATAATTCATAAATGACAGCATTTTCTTACTGTCATTAGTAACAATATCTTAACTGCCCTTCATTCATTCATTCATTTGATATACCACCCCATTAGTGCAAAGCACTATTCTCAGTGGTTTACAACATAATGAAATGAAATAAACCATAAACAAACATCAATAAAATCATAAAATAAAACAAGTCAAACAGAAGGAAAAAAAAACCTCAGCCATTTAGCCAAGATGGCACAATGTTTCTATATAAGAGGGCAGAGTACGAGGCAGAGAAAATCAAGCGGGGTTGCATTGAAAGGCCCTTCCAAAGAGCATGAAAAGTTTTGTTAAATTGCCATTTCTCTATTTGAAGAGCCAGAATCTGTCATTGTACTAGCAACACACAAAGAACTGGAGAACCAGTCTCTGGTTTCAGAGATCACAGCAGCTTGCTTGATATGTAGCAAGCTGGATAATCCAGTCTTCAAAGGACTGTGTCCATGCAAACCCTGTCGATAAAAAGAAAAGCCTGGCCCTCTGTTTGAAGAATCTAGGGGGTTCTGCTTTCCAAGGGTCTGCAGCACACAATCTCTTCCCAGGTGGAACAAAAACTATCTTGCAAAAGCGACTCCATGATCACAAGCTATGTCAGAATTTATGTCAGAATTGGCTCACTAGTCCTTGGATGGATCATATAAGCTGTACTCACGCCGCATTGCCTAATGATCTATTTAATGATTAGCCAAGTACATGAATCACACAACACAAAGATTTTCATTCCCTTCGTTCTGACTGTCAGAGTTTGTTGAAATGACATTAATGCGGAAGACCAGGGATATCAAACACTGTAGGCCAACCCAATAAAAACCAGAACCATTCTGAATTTATTCTAGTGCATAAACTGCAGTCATCTGCTGCCAAAGAGTCCAGACAGTTTCGAAGCCAGACAGAGAAGCCAAAGGTGAAAAATTAATAGTATTGTGACATGATCTGGCATGGCTTCCAACACACCTGCAATGTTTATGCTTTTGCTTGTTTGCATAACAGCATAAGAACATGTTCCAAGCAACATTTATTTTAAAAATTCACAAAACTAGAGGCTGCCAATTTGGCCTTTTGCAGGAGAAGGAACAGCTCTGTTTTGGATACCCCATAGGATTCAAGGGAATATACAAATATATGGCAGAAAATGTGATTAATCATCATTATGTCTGTCATGCTTTCAAAAGCCTGTATTAAGAAGAGGGGGAGGATATTATGATACCCAGTTGGCCTCATCTATTACAGCAATAACTAGCAGGAACTCTGTCGTTTATGGTATAGCATTGTCCATTTATGAAAACAGAAGTTTGAGAGAGTTCATTACAAAAATGTGGATTAATTGAGGTCATTGGGAAGTCACAATGTCCATCTAACACCAGGCACCTTTTTGTTTGCCTTACCTATGTGGGGCAGTTCTTGTTTGTTTCAAATGAGTTTTCAGTTCTGCAAGCAATTCAATATATTGGAAGACCATGATCCAGGGGCTGTACTACCGGCAGGGCCAACAGTGACATGACTGCATAACGGATGCAGCCATTAGTATACATCTTAAGCTAGAAGCTTTTGACTGGCGAAGTGCCGATATCACCACTATATAGGGTGTGTGAAGTGTTCATTAAATGTTCATTAAATTCTTCATGGATTTAGGTTCTCTCAAAATGCCAATAACACCTCTGTAAGGAATTTTCAAATCCTCTGAGGTTCCTTATCTAAGACAAGTCTTGTTTCAGTTTCTGTGATTTGTCATCTTGGGTGTCTCTGCACAAAAGTCATGTCTTCTCCTTTTGTGAAGCTAAGAATGTGAACACAGCAAGCCCCGAGCTCCTTGATTGTTCAAAAGATACAAACAATCCATCCAATGCTGGAAATTTTTGAAAGTTCAAGAAACAAGAATAGTAGTAGTATAGTAGGTTTTGCATGTGCTGTGTTATTTGTGATATTTGCATCATTTCAGAAACAATTGTTCTTGCAACTGCAAAAACTATGGCTCTCTCGCAGCAGTCCATTGTCTCCACACAGGTTCCTTGGCCTCTTTGGCAAAAAAAAAATAATTGGAAGAGCTCATGAATTCTAAAGCCTAGATTCTTTTTTAACTGAAGAATAGTCTGGTGTAGTACTTCCTAGGTTAATTGAATTTGAATGTAATCCCTTTTTCTCCATTTTGGACATGACAGTCAGCCAAATTTTAGAATACCATAAATTAAACATTGTACTTCAGATTTTACTTTTCCATCAGTACTAATTTAATGCTTACAATTTTAAAACCCTCTAATTGACTTGTGTCAGATATATCTTTTTTTCCCCTTCTGTAAGGAAGGAACATGCATATGTGCAATGTTCTCCATATTTGGCTTGTAGCTGATTTATAATTATTCACTGTGACTAGCAAATAGGGAACGTTTCTACTCAGTTGCATTTCAGAAGAATATTAATATCGAAACTACTTCCAGGTGAATATAACCCTTCCAGCACAGTCTGAGTGTCTAGCCAGAGAACATTAATTCTCCTAAATCATGACTTTCCACAGGGTCTCCCCACACGCCCAATATGGACCCAATATCACTTCTGGAGCATCAAGTAACACAAACATCAGGAAAGTTATTTAAACCATGTGTCTTGGTATTTTCTGTTGCCATTTTTTGTGGCAAATCTTGTGAATAATCAAACATTCTTTCAGAAAAGACATGGACTGTCAAGCAAATAACTGTAAGGCCCAAACCTTTGCTCTCACCTCAGTAAGCAAGGTGGACCAAAGATAACAGCAGAATGCTCCTCCCTGGCTATCACCTCTTTGAGGTTGTCACCTATTCAAGATGGAATATGGTTCTTCCTTGTTTAGTGCACCATACAACTGCCAACAAATGTAAGTTAGACAGAGAATGGCATATATTTTTCTCACAGATGAATCATAAGCCTTGGAAATGTACAGATTTTGTCAGTAAGAAGCATTATCTTCTGTATTTTTTTCTTGAGAGGCACAAATTAAAATATGAGCCTATCAAATTTATCTGAATAAAGACATTAGCATATTTATTAGCATCTAGGACCATCAACCCTTCTTGTTTGAGGAAAAAAGATACCATGGACCATGTGAAGCAGCCAAGTCTAGAACAAGCTATTTAGACCTAAGGATTTCCAATCACAGCCCCATAGGATGGTTCCTGAGGACAGATTAGAAAAACTAAAAAGCAGGTGCCTTGACACTTTGCCAAGGTGGCTTTTGTCCAAGGAGGAGCACTCACTGCCAAATTTCAAAGTGAAATACCCACAACCATAGGCCAGCTATCACTGTTGCCTTATAGAACAATTTTATTCAGGTACGAGTAACATCTGAGGCTTGTCAATGGCCAAGAGTGAGAGTTCCCAATCTGAGGTCATCCTGCGGTAACATCTGAAGATATAAACCTGCTGGTTAGATAGACTACTGACACACCGTCCTTGGTGTGATCAACAAGTATGACCACCTTGTGGCTTCCAACACATCAGTGTGGCACCAATAAACTAGATGACACATAAGCAGGTAGGAAGAGAGCAAACAAATGGAGTTAACCGACACAAATCGATTTTATTCATTTTTATGTGTTCTTAAAAAGTGAAACAAATCCTTAAGCCCTAGTCTATCAAATTACTATTTTCAGCCTGATATTTTAAACAGGAGAACATTGAGTGCCCCTTTAATCAAAACGTACTGTTCTACAAAATTAGAGTTCTCTTTCTGTATAATGTAGGCAAAGCAGCAACTGCATCTTATAAATTTCAATTATGGTGAAACTGACAAACATTTTGATGATGGCCAACCATATAAGCTCCAGGGGTTAGGTTCCTCTTTCATATTGTCAGCCTGTTAATACAACCAAATTAGAAAACAGTAATCTACAAGAAGGTGTGACCCACGGACAGTATATTTAATTTTTTTGCTGCCTTCGGCCAAAGAGCAATACTGTAGAATAATTATGAACCAACCTTAGTTGCTGTAGCACAGTATTATGTTCTGATCAAATCTGCAATAAATTTCCTTCCATTAGCAAACTACATTTGGCCATAAAGTATTAAAATCTTTAATGCCAGTTTTTTGGACAATGGGTTCTCCCAGGGGTAGGCTAGATGACAGTCATTTTACACAATGTTTTGTGTATTTGATGTTTTGCTTGAAGAATCCATCCTTGTACCGCGGTAATTAAGTCCACAACAGGTTCTGTTCCATCATTGTGCTTTCATGGCTGTCTTCATTGTTTTGAATGAACCAATCAGTACAGATGACACCCTGGACTCAGAACAGTCCTCCTTAATCCAGTTTGGTTATTTGCAGGCTAGTGGCTGCCTGGTGACTTATCAATATGCTCTGATGCTAGACCAGAAGATTAACAGTAGGCACCCAATTTTGAAGCACTCAGCCATTATAACTGACATTTATCCAGAGGTCAGTTAACTCTACCGCCATCATGTTTTTTTCATGATCTGTACTCACTCAACACATCCTATTTTGACATTTCTTGGAGGCTGCATTGTTTCCACAGCCAAACATTGACACAAGAACTCTGTGTGTGCACTGTCCTCCTGTTTGAATATATAAAAGAGTGATAGACACATTTTTCACCTTAAAAGCAGCACATTAAAAGACGAATTCTGTGCTGACATCCTCTGAATATTTCTGGTTTTATTCTAGTTGCATTTTGTTTGCTGTCAATTAACAAGGCAGATTTTTCTAGGAGCTGTTAAAATTGAGACAATGCTCTTGGTTTATTTTCTCTCTCTCCCTCCCCCTTACCATTGACGGCCTTCATTAAGTAAAATTATTCTTATTGGATAAAAGCATTGGTAGACAATTCTGCAGAGCTTTTGAATTGCACCGACTGTATTAATGTCAGCAAAATATGCCAAACTGTCAAGCTATTTCGATAAATCCTTCGTAGCAACATTAGAAGTGGCACAGCCCAGAATGAGAGTTTCACCATGCAGAGAATGCTGTTTTGGCTCCCTGTCAAAGGCTTCATTCTCATGCAAATGACACATATTTTTAGGTACTCTGTGTGATAAGATTGTTAAAGGAGAGAAATCAGCACACTGACTAGCCTGTTCCCTTTTCCAACATACATGGGTGCACAATGGCAACCGTGACTGAATTCCCCAAAAAGCTTCATGAAAAGGCATCACAGCCATTTCTCATGGTAGTATCCTGTTCTAGGGAGAGCCCATGGAAACAGTTGAAAAAACAAGGATTTGAGGAGGAAAGAAGAACCACAGCCAGTTCCATGTAGAGTTCTAAAAGTTCAGCGGATAAGAAATGTATGTTAGAGGTGAAGAGGGCCACCCATTCTTTGTCTCCTGATACAGCTCTAAAAGATTTTGAAACAAGTTTCTTTGTACCACCAAACCATCTTGACTTTGTCTGATTGTGGAAACGAAGCAGAGTCCGGCGTGTTTCGTACTTAGATGGGAGAATGCCAGGCAAGGGCAGCCATGAGCAGAAAAGGGGATGCCCTTCATGCAAACCTCCCTTTTTCCCCCTATAAGAGAATGATAGACTTCCCAGATAAAGCTAAGAAAGAATTGTGGCTAAAAGCTTGGATGTGGCTGACAGTCCTTGCTGACAATACAGGGCTAGGTGAGAAAGGTACTCTGACTCATTTCAAGGCAGATTCTTTTGCTCTTTTGCTTGTTCTGCATCATTTGTGATTTTTAAACTGTGACCCTCGGCATTCACATAAAAGTTCATACACATTGTTGTATATGAATTTTTCCCCACATGCAGGCATTTTTGTATGCATTCTCTCAGACAGATGCCTTTTTGTACACACTTTTCCTACACTGAAACTGATTCCTGTACCTATTTATAACACATAGTCTAGTACAGGGATCCCCAACTCCCGGGCCGCAGACCGGTACCAGTCCTTGGCCTCGGAAGGACCGGCTGCTGGGACAGATGAGCGGCAAGCAGGATGTGAGCGGTGAGTGAAGCTCCACCTCCTGTCAGGAGTGTTCCTATTAGATTATAATGCCGCAGCTGATCTGACAGGGGGCGGAGCTTCAATTGCAGCTCACCTCCTGCTCGCCACTCATCTGTCCCAGCACAATACATGTAATGAGCTCAATTCAAAGCTATCCTCCAACAAGCTACTGCATAACAAGTACCCCCCCCCCGGTCCTTGGGAGAATGGACTTCAACTAAACTGGTCCCTGGGGACCACTGTCTAGTATACCCCTTTTACAAATCATGAACTGCTAATCTGCCGTATTCTGTTGGGCACTGCACATCCAGGTTCTAATACAGTCCAGCACCCACAGATTGTTAAATAGGTGACCAGATCTGTATGTAGGTATGTGCTCATTACGGGACAAATATGTATACAGAATGTTATAAACTATAAATTTTGCCTTTTTTCCCAAGCCAGCTTGGGCACTGTTTTCAAGTAGTCATGCTGGTTAGGTGATTCTGTGATTTGTGGTCCAAAACTGTAACTAGTCCATGTGCTGCCTTAGCAACAATGCATTTTCACAAATTTGTCCTAGTAACTCACATATATGGAAATTCTACTTCTCGGGGAGATTTTTTTAGTTAACATACAAGTATTGGGGGAATTTTTATTTTTGGTTTTGATTTTTTTTAAAGTGCAAAATGACCACTTTGGAAATTGGTTTAATTTGTCACAGGTATCTAATTACATGCATAACTGTATGGATTTTGAAAAGGAACCAATTAGTTCACATGTAATAAAGTGTGCTGCTTAAAGTGTGTTGTAATAAACAATCCATGAAACAAATAAGGCAAGAGACAGAATTAATAAATAGAACAGATTATGGTGCTGGACCAGACAAGCTAGGTTACGGTGTGAGCCCACTACTAAGCAATCAGGGGCTTTCAGGTTTCTTGCAGAACAGAGTGAGAAGAGAATATAGTGTCTAAAATGTTGTTACTTGGCATATTAAGTCACATCTACAGTAAGTACATTGGATCAGTGGGGATTTGGTGAGTCAGCTCCTCTGTAAGTGCCATTGACTCAAATGCCGGCTCCGCTGCTGAGTGCGCTTCAGCAGCGCGGAGCTCCATTGCTTCCCTCCCTGCATAACGCGAGGCATGGGAGTCTCACAAACGCAACCCGGGAGGAGAGGAGGAAGGAGTGGCTTATTAAAGGAGAGCTGCCCCCTCCCATCGGCCTATTTCGAGGTTTGCACCGAGAAAGAATGGAGCTCGCATTTGACTTCGCTCACCGGTAAGGCAGTTCCACTTCAGCTGTGACACACTTTGTATTTGGAGTTCGGGGGTTGCATCGGCATGCCCCACCAGGTTTGAACATAGTGGTGATCACCTAGGCGTGTACCCCATAGCAGTGGGATTTTTAAAAACCAACCAACCAAACAAACAAACAAATATAAGCAGAGGAAGAAAAGGACTATAGCAAGGGGGTTAAGTGCAAGGTATTAGAAGGGGTACTGGGCTTCAGAAACCAAACCCCTCAAGGGTGGGGGGATTCCCTCCCCCTCCCCCTCCCCCTTTTTTCTTTATAAATAAATTCAATTATTGTGTTAGTTTCTGAATTAAGTAATTAATTCATTTTATAGTGTGTAGTTTTCCATAAATTAATTGGTTATACTGTGTAGGAGGTAGGGAGTTCACCCCCCCAACTCTTAGGGAGCTTCGGCATTCTGAAGTTCTAAGGTTCTGGTTGCATTCATATATATACACATACATACATATATATATATATACATACATACATACATATATATATACATACATACATATATATATATATACATACATACATACATACATACATATATATACATACATACATATATATATACACATACATACATACATATATATATATACATACACACACACACACACACACATATATATAAAGGGGGAGGGGGGTCTACAACTACCATTATAACAGGAGGATTGTTATAGCGAGAGTTCATTATATTGTTTAATACATACATAAACAGAAGAAAAGAGAACAAGGTGGGGACACAATTCACCCTTGGGGGCAGGTAAGTAATTGAAACTGCTGGTCGGTTCAGTGGTTTAGGTCTTTGGCTGCAGAGCCAGAGATTGAGAGTTTGATTCCTCACTGTGCCTCCTTGACTAGAGTAGGACTCAGCACTGTAGGGTCATTTACAGCTCTACAATTTTACATGCATTGGGATCTATATAGCTGTCTGGAGGCATGGCCCCCAGAAAGAGACAGGGAAAGAGGAAGGGCAAGCAGCCTGTTAAAAGCCCTGCTTCCCAGCCATCGCCACCCCACTCATCTGACGAAGAGGGCTGGCCAATTTGGGAGGAGCTTAAAGCCAAGATTAGCGCAATGGAGGCAAAGCGGGCCTCACAGGCTCAGTCAGCCAAGAAGGTGCAACAACCACAATGCTCTGCCAGGGAGTCAAAGAGTCACAAAAGGGCAAAACATAGGAGGTTAGCTGATGATCTCATGTCTCATTTCGCTGTACTGGAGGCAGGTCAGTCAGCAGCTCAAGGTCGAGGTGCGCAGGCTGTTTGAAAGGGTGGAAAACAATAGGTCACACAGGTATGTAGTGCAGATGGAACAGGTTTCGGTGAGTGCCCTTGCAATCACAGGTAACATATAGCTCATCTAACCTCCCAGCACTGCGGATCGTGAGATTACAGTGCATGGGAGATGTGGCGATCACCCTGCTTTGGCTCATGTAGGAGGTTGTTTGCATACACCAATGGGAGCTGTTGGGAGGCGGAGCCAGAGAAACCAGAAGGGAGGGGTGAGTCAGAGTCTGGAAAGTTCAGTCAGTGAGACTCAGAGATGAGAGTCTGAAGTAGAAGTTAATCTGTGGTAGTTAGAGAGGGTGGCAAAGTTAGGAGTTAAGAGTGTGGAACTTATAGAGAGCTAAGAGAGTTAAGAGTGAAACAAGTTATTACTAATCTAATGAATACATTAAAGTCTGTGAAGAACCTGTTTAAGCGAACTGTAATCAATAAACCTGTGTTGTTCAACTTTATACTCAGCTGGGACCTCAATCTTTTTAATTAAAGGGTGTTGTGAGAGGTCAACTGGTGACAGCAGAAAGGAGAGAATGTGTCGTGGGCCTCAGGCTAGTGAAACAACCTGGGGACACGTGAGGGGCACATCACAATTGGTGTCATCTGGTGGGATACGTAGCGTGAGCTCTTTGTTTGGTGAAACAAGCAGGAGCCATGTGGGAAAACGTCACAGGGGAGATGCACTGGGGCCACACCCGGACCGACGGTCACCAAGGGGAAGGTGGCTCAAGGTCCAGGGGTGGTCAAATTTGGGCCGGCCAGGCTCTCGCTGTCTTTAGGACTGCGAGACCTCGAGGCTAGGGAATTGCCCATTTCTTTGGTAGGGGGTCCAGTGAGACCCTATGCAAAACCTGATTCCGCACTACTACCCCTCTTTTATGGTTGACTATAACGCCTATTCAATAAAGTGTGGCCCATGTTTATCCCATAATACTTGTCTCACCTCATTATTCCAGGGTAGGTGGAGCAATGGATTTACTCTACTTGTGATTTGCTATGCTAAAATAAGTCACAATTAGAGTAGGCCTATTTGAATCAACGGAACCTATGGAGGAGTTGACTCACCAAGTCCTCACTGATCCAATGGGCTTACTCGAGTGAAACCTAGGAAACTATGGAATGGGATTTCAGCCAATGAGTCTGAAAAAGACTTCTACGGCAATTCATCTTTTAGCACAGACTAAGCAAGGTGGCAAAGGGACAGATCACCATAGCAGAAGCTGGAAATGAAGAAGTTGGCATAACTGTATTCAACAATGTATCTTGTACTCAAAAAACAAAATACAGATTTTTGGCAACTCATGCGCCAATTTCTGAGTTTCTGTGGGGGGAGTTCTCACTGGACTGTCCCCCCCCCCCCCCCATGATCAGACAGTCACAAAGACTTCAGATTACAGATATAGTTCATTTCACATGTCTCAAAGGAACAATTCTCCAACAATTGATCAGAAGCAAGGTCAACCAAGAGTTGGTTATACGAGTATGACAGCTTCCTCATTATTTTCTCCAAAGAATTCCACCACCACCCCATCATACTAATACAGCGCATAGCAAAGAGAGCAATTGTACTGGTGGACATTATTTTCCATCCTCCACAATAGTCTACACTAGTGTCACACTATGCTTTGGTGGTGAGTATGGCAATGAGGTAAACACAAGCACAAACATACACAGGTGGAAATTTTGGAAATTGTCTTGCAAGGAGGTGGCATCCTGAGAACTTTTGACTCTGAACGTATTGTTCTTCTGAACTCAGCATTTTCTCCAGAGCTTCTGAACATAACATTTCAGATGATCAGGACAGATGGATTTTGTCCCTAATTCATATAATACTTCTCCTGACCTCTAACCTGTTCAGTGGGAAGCTTCAGGGGAAAAAGGTGATGCTAGCACTGTGCCATAATTTGTCCTCCAGTTTCCCGTAAGTTTTATTTCTTCACATTAACTGGTTTCCATTTTTTGCCCCATTCTCAGGGCCATTGACAGTTTATTTCAGTTATATTATTGAGCTTCCCGTAATACTGTAAGATAGCCAAAGTGCTGCATTGACTTTTTTTATTATTTTTATTACACGCCTCATCATCACTCTGCAGCTTCCCTGGTTGCCCACATTTCCTGACCTGCAAAAGCCCTGTGAGAAACGATACCTTACAATTATATTAAAGGCACTCACAGATGTAATCTTGGAGCCTCTGTCTATAATCTTTTAGCATGCTTAGAGACCAGATAAGGTCCCTGAAGACTGGAGGCAAGCAAATGTCATCCCCATTTTCAAAAAGTGGGGAAAAGATTTGGGCAAATAACAGCTGGTCAGCTTGACACTGATACTAGTGTAGGTTCTAGAACAGATCATTAAACTGTCAGCCTGTGTGCACTTAGAAAAGAACACTGTTATTCTAAGACCTAGCTCAGCTTTTTTCTTAAATGAAGCAAGTAGAGCCTCAATCTAATCTCATCTCTCTTTTTCGGTAGAGGCACAGACTTGGTGGGTGAGGAAAATACTGTGGAGAAAGTGTATTGTGGTTTCAACAACAATTTTGACATGATCCCTGTAGCCTTGTCTGTGCCTTTCATAAGGAAAGGCATGTAGTAGCTGCTGGTATCCTTCCCAGCCTTCGCGCCTCAGAGACAAACCAGCACTCCTTTACTGAGAGCACATGACAGAAGACTCAGACTTGAGCAGTCATCCCAGCCCTCTTGCCCAATTGTCATGGCTTCCTCTACTCTAGTAAAAGGATAACTACTGTCTGGACTGGGCCCATTGATGTTACAGATGCTGGCAGAATGTATGATGTCTATGCTATCTCCTATCCCTGCCTGTCTTCCCACATTACTTTTAAACTCCCCAACCCTTGCCTCAGTATTTTGAGTTTTTGGTGGTCCCCTGTTGCCTGGCAACAAACGGTAGGGTTATCAGAAAGGGTGGAAATTATAGTCATGCGCCAGCGCATGATCCTACAGTCCCTCATTATATGTTTGCAGCCAAGCTGGTAAAAAGTGGGCTACAGATTTCACCTAAACATTATGAAGAACCTCTTGACAGTAAGAGCTATTTGACAGTGGAATGGGCCACCTCAGAGGGCGGTGGACTTCACTTGAGGTTTTTTAACAGGCTTGATGGCGACCTGTAAGAAATACTTAAGCTGTTTATTTTGTGATTTGGCTGCAGATTGGACTCAGTGACCCAGGGACTCCCTTGCAGCTCTATACTTCTGTTATTCTGTTATTATGCCCGAGCTGTGCAGAAAGCTATAGGGAGGGGGCTGTCAGTTCCCAGAGAGATGACTGTGCAATGAAATATATGACATGTATGCCCTGATAAGGAAGATCACCTCAAGTATCCTAGAATCCTGAAGTTCTCTCTCTCTCTCTCTCAATTCTTTCTGGAAGCAAATTGAGTGGTTGAAATTCATAGGGCACATTTTCAGCACAGCACTAGGCAGAATGGGGAAGGTGGGGAATCTTGTCAACAGCCAAGGACTACAGAGAGTGTCTTTAACAGAGGGACAACAGGCAAATGTCAGTCAACTGGCAAACAAGCCTGCACAACAGGAAAGTCTATTGGTTTTCTCTCTCAAAATATGGTCCAGAGATTCTTTGATGGAAGCCAATTAAACCTGTTCTCAGAGAGAGAGAGAATTAAACCAGATTGAATCCCAGGTTATATTTAACACAATGGGAGGGCTGAACATAGGCTTTCATTGAATTCCAGTTTAAACAGGATGCCTGATTCATGCTTACCTTGATGCACTCTCATTAGAAATGAGAAAAACTAAGAAATGTATCATTGTTCAGCTCTCAAAACATGACCTCTTATGTTTATCCCTTGAAACAAAGATTTTGTGATCGTTCTAGTTTTCATTCAAGGGAAAGGAAAACAACTGATTATCCTTATCAGAGTACCATGATAATCATCCGTGTGTGTGTGTGTGTGTGTGTGTGTGTGTGTGTGTGTGTGTGTGTGTGTGTGTGTGTGTGAGAGAGAGAGAGAGAGAGAGAGAGAGAGAGAGAGAGAGAGAGAGAGAGAGAGAGAGAGAGAGTGTACACACCTACCCCTGTAATTTTGAAAGCCTCATTTTTGCTACTGGAGTAGACACCACTTCAGCAGAAGTCACAGCTCATCCAGTGGAATTGTCCGGTTCTCACACTCTGATCTATGACTCACAAGCACAGCAAGCAATTGATAAAAGTGGCCTGTCAGAGTAAGACCGATGAGAAGGCATTTCATTTTTAAACCTTCTTCATGGCTAGTGATAAGAAACAAGAAAGACACAGAGGACATGATTCACGGATCGGCTGGTTCCTTTTTCTTCTTTGTCTTCCCCCAATTTACAGTTTCCAGTATGCAAATTCAGTCTGCATTTGCAAAACATGCAGCTAAATAAAGGTGTGGATGGTGGCCCTGCTCTTCCTTGCCCACATGTCCAGGCAGGGAGACAAATGTCAGTGGAAGAGGATGAGAACGTTGCCCAGAAAGACAACAGCAGCAGCAACATCCCTATTCAATCAAAGAGAGACAGAACTGTGGCCATAGCCAGTGGGTGGCAGTAGCAGCCCTGTTGTCTACCCGCAGTGCTCCACTGCCTGAGATGGCTGCGTCACCAGGCCTCATGGCAAGATCGGTCCTTGTGGGGAGCTGGGAAGGGCTGTTACCCTGAGCTCCTTGAAGGAAGTTTGGATAGAAAATGTAGTCATATAATGGCAGGGGAAATTTCTGACAAAATCTTGCAGTATGACAGGGTTCCAGGGCTCTGCTCTATCCCCCTTATTCCCTACTTTTCGCTCTCTCTTTTTAATGTGCTCAGTCTTCAGTGAGCAGTTTGGGGAATTATTCCTCTTCAGGCCATTTTCCTTTTATTATTACTTTTTTTTAAAAAAGACTGATTACTGTGCAATACTGGATCATGACTTGTACAGTTCACATCTATGAGAAACAACTTTTGTACAGTTATTTGTCTTCCACCAAGAAGACTAGACTACCATACAAGAGATTATTGGCAATTCTAGGCAGTTCTCCTACTTATTCTGAAGCTATAATTCAATTAACACTAAAAAGAACAGAACATACCCAACTTGGGCAGCTCTAATTGCTAGGAAACTAATTGATTATACCCAAGAAATGATATGTTCTGGACAGATTAATTCATCCCTCCGGCGACACGCCGACATCATTAATGTCATCTCCAATTCTCAGTTGTAAGACATAATGTAATCTGTGGATCATTGTGTTTCATAAAATGGAAATCAGATTATTGCCATTCCAAAACTTTGATCGCTTTACGGGAAAATATTTACTTTTCCAGTATTTTGTGTCTGGTGCGGAACATGAAGAAGTGTTAATGAAATCAACATATTCATTACCCATTCCTTGCAACAAGTGAAGAAGATAATATATTTTGTCATTTCTCTCTTTTCATTTTGCCTTTGAGAAATTACGGAATTGTCTACTGTAGAGATTTATAGATGGGGTTATCTTTCTTTCTCTCTCTTTTTGTCTTTAAAAGTTAAAAGGAAAGGGAAAGTGTGGCTGGAATTTTGTATGAGTACTTTCTTGATTTTAATTCAAGTTTATCTAATATCTTCTTGTTGGTTTTCTGAGTAGATACATTTCTTTTGCAGGACTCTGTTAATGTAGCATGTTTGAAGGCATGTGGGAAACAGTTGCTTAAGGCTGCAATTCTGTACATACCTGAATATGAGCCCCATTGAGCTCAATAGGCCTTGCTTCAGAGAGACATTATAGATCTGTATTTCGAAACACAAAAATACGTAACATTGAGACATAGATACAAAGATGGTTATATCAATCTTTCCATTCCTTGTCAAACTGTACATTTCCTTCCATAATACATACTTTTATAGATATTCCATCCCATTTTCTTCTATTAAAATATATATAGAAACTGCATTTAAATTGCATACATTCCTCTCAAATATATGTATTCTGTACACATTTTAGAACCAAGAACAACACTGTGAAAATTGGAGAAATGCTGAGCCTAAAAAACTGTTGTTTCATTCATGCCTTTGTTAGCATATAGAATTGTATTCCTTGTCATATTTATGAAACATGAAAATATAGAAGTTTGATTTAATGTAAGCAAAATTGTGGATATACTCTATATTAAACAGACCCTTTGCTGCACCCTTTGCTATCTGGACATAAGTGTCATAAGCACTATCCTATTGCTGGTCTCAGTTACAGGAAACAAAATGGCTGGGTTTGTGTTGCATGACATAAACAAAGTTATAAGTTTTGACCCATTCTTTGCTGATAAATAAAAAAAAGCCCTGCTGTAGTTCTTGGGGGACAGGATAACCCTAAGCCTAACCATAATGCTAAACCCTAACCCTACTGCTAACCTTCAATACATTCAAATTTTCATGGGACCAGATGTGGATTCCTGATTTTTAGAAAACCACATTCAACATTCAAATACAAGTTTTGTGTCACCCTTCCTTGTTGAAAATGTTGGAAGCTGAGACTAGAAAATCTTGTGAATGTAGAATCTCAGCAAATGTTCATTTCAGCTGTACATTATATTTTCTTCATTTTCCTTTGGTTGGATATATTTACCAGAGCTGCCAAGTAAGCTTTTAGCAAACACCAGAGAAGCCCATGTGTATGCATTTTGGGAGGGCAAATGAGTTACACATTACCATATAAATCTGTTGTTTTCAGAAACTCATTGAGTTGCAAATCTTATCATTATTCAGCTTCCAGTAAGTGGCATATTATTTCTTAACTTTTTGGCCTTTTTTAACATGGAACAGGAAAGGATAATAATCAAATCTCCTTGTTCATTTTGTTATTGCAATTTTTGCAGAGTCAATATGAAAAGACTGGAAAAGGTAATTGTAATTAATAAGAAAAACATGGGTACATAAATTGTAGCTATTCAGAATGTATATTTGGCAATTTGTAGGTCTTTGCTGCAAACAAGACTTGAAAGCTGCAGCAGGAGGAATCAAGGGTATGTTGATCAACCTCACACTGTTCTGCCACACTTGTTACCCATGCAGAAAAGTTGTTCCTCTTGCCAACAGCTTCTGTCCTAGAAAAAAAATTAATATTCATTAGAACTGCCATAGCTGTCTAGCAAAATTAATCAGAACATCATAATTAGCTAGGGCTTTGCACATTTTTAGCACACATCTTAATCATTCTTAGAAAGTGATCTGAAGAATTTAGAAATTGGAAAAGGGAGAATGCTAAGCTCTTATTATAGCAAAAGGGTTATCTTGTGCAATAAATAGACTGCCACGACTCCTATATTTAAAAGTCATTTTTCAGCATTCTAGCTCAGTGGTTTAGGTATCTGACTGCAAAGCCAAAGGTTGGGAGTTCGATTCCCAACTGTGCCTCCTTTACAGGGGCTGGACTCAATGATCAATTGGGTCCCTTCCAGCTCTGCCTTCTAAGATAAGATGAGATGAGATGAGATGAGATAAGATAAGATTCTAAGCCCTAATCAGGCACTATTCACCCTACTTTATATAATGCCAATATAGAAGTAGAGGTGCTCCTGACCCTTTCCCCTCTGTAATCATTTTGTGGGCCTATGGCTAAGCAAGCCTGATCCTCCGCCCCAGACAATAAACACACTGCATACACAAAACTAGAAATAAAAGGCCACAGCTTTATTAATTGAATTACAGCCACAGTTCCCCTGGCTAAGCATTGGGGTTGGATCCATATCCATCAGGAGGCCCGAGTACTGTCACTGATGTTGCCATCAACTTCCCAGACCCTTCTGGGCAATGACTTGGGGTGGCAGATCTTCAGAGACCACCCAGGTGTATACCACTTCATGGCTGCCTGCCACCCAAGGGGCAAGACCAGGGCCCACCCCGCCCCCCAAGCTGGAGCAGCCCTGTCCCTTGCCCTGGCTCCTGAAGGGAGGACATGCCGTGATAATGATGGGCAGGACCCCACCCGCCCTCTATCAACCGCCAGATCTATCCCCAATGCTCCCAAACCACTAACAAAGCTGTGACATGGATAGAAATGAGAGTTACAATAACAAATAACTTGAGGTGGGTGGGGAAGGTGAACGCTGCTGAGGCCTGCCACTACCCAGGCCTGGCAGTGCCCTTTTTATCTGGGGTGGTGCAGCAGGCCCTGCCCCCAGTCACATCAGCCAGTCCTTGGCTGCCAGTGCAACTCATTGCCTGCTTCGTGCTCCCAGGTTCCCTTGTAGCCTGTCATGTGGCCATCGCCATTATGGAGCCCTGGAAGACTGTGGGAGACTGGGCTACTGCTCCGGCCACAAGGCGGGACTCGGATGAGTCTGGGTCCGTATTTCTTCACCTGGAACATGATGCTGTGGTCTAAGGAGAGATTCCATACGAACGGTGAACTAGAAACAGGTTGGGGCTCTGGAGTGAACAAGAAACAAGAGAGTGCATCAATATTAAGTGCAGTGACCCCTTAGCCTGAGCATGTCTACAGTTGCTAATTAGCAGACAACTTTATTGCCTCTCTAGCCCTATTTGGGAATTCAGTAAAAGGGTTAATCTTAATCCATGAACAGAAGGAGTAAGATAACCCCATGCCCTCTGTCCTAGCTCTCATCTGTGGACAACAATATCTGAAGAGAAGAGCAGCTTTTATTTGTGTGGTCTCTTCATGTGAACAGAAGACTTGAAAAATTGGGGTTTGCTATCACATGGACATGGACATTCTCTCATGAGAAGAGAAGACTCCCTGGAAAAGACCCTGATGTTGGGAAAGTGTGAAGGCAAGAGGAGAAGGGGACGACAGAGGACGAGATGGCTGGACAGTGTCATCGAAGCGACCAACATGAATTTGACCCAACTCCGGGAGGCAGTGGAAGACAGGAGGGCCTGGTGTGCTCTGGTCCATGGGGTCACGAACAGTCGGACACAACTAAACGACTAAACAACAAATCACATGGACATACTTCATATGTAAAGGCTGTTGTCCTCTTCAGATTTAGTGCCAGAGCAAGGATAGAGGTGGTGGTCTGGATCTTCTGCTTAACCCCTCCTTTTTGTTGAATGCCTGAATAGGGCTAGAGCAAATAAGGAACAAAACACAAGCTTTAGCATAACAAGGGACACAACATATTTAATAATCATTATGTGCTGTGAACTTGATTCCAGCTCACGGCAACACTCTTCAGGGTTTTCTAGATACAGAGTGCTCAGACGTGGACTGACATTTCCTTCTTCTGAGAGCATTTCTGTGACACTGCAACTTGTCCAAGGCTTCACTTGCGATGCACCATGAGGAATCGAAATCCAGACCTTTGGCTCTGCAGTCAGTTGAATCTGTACGAAGCCATTTTTCCTACTCACTCAAAGCCCACAATGCCAATACCACCAAGTGGTGGTGGTGGTGGTGTTCTTACATCCAGAGCAGCATGTAACCTAATCATAAAACTGTATACTATATTTATTGTAATAGCTTAATATCTAAAAGCAGTAACAAAGAACACAATAACACTGGCAGAGCAATCCTATGGAGTATACAGTATGTTGAAGGAGCTTTTCTAGAAGGCTATCTGATTACTAAGCTGTTAACCACTTTCTCAGTGGGAAATGAGGTTGTTCATAACTTCTTGCTGTTCCTTCCCCACCAGTGCTGCAATCAATGTGAAGGAGTAAGATAGTCTTCTACCAGTACTTGATTTTGGTAGTTTGTTGAATAACTGTTCTTACTTGTGGTCTACAAATAATTCTAAGACTAAAATGGACCAACAAGGGCACCTCTTCAGAAGATCTTAGTAACCAGTCAGGATGAGGTACATAGTAATCAAGGAATGCATTAAAGGTTTGCAAAATAGGTAAACAGCTAATTTGTAAGATTATTTAGCCCTTTTCTATAAGGTATACACAAATGTGGTGAAGATCAGATTCAAAGCACTATCAGACTGAGGCCAAATTGAGAGGAGGGGGTGTCTCATTGCACCACTGTGGGATAGGATGTCCTGCCCTCCTTGGAGGTCACTTGTGAGCCAAGGACTGTGAGGAGATCATGGACAGGGAACTGAGCCAAAGCGTATATACAGCAGAGTATGTATTAGCATTCATTCATTTATTTATTCATTTAAAGAATTTATTTATTAATTTCCTGTTCAAGAGTGAGGTACAGTAAAATAGATCAAAATGTTCATTGGAAGCAGATTAAAAACCATCCCAAACGCTAATCTTAAAACCAGTTTTAAAGACCAAAAGCTACACAGAAAATAACAGTCAGAAAATTGAACCAAGAAGCTGTTAAGAAGCAGCTCAGTTTTATAGGTATCCATATGGTCATGGAACTGAGTGGAGGGACTCAGTTAATGTCTGGATTTTTAAAAAAAAAATTACCTCAAGATTTTAGCTGAAGCCTCATCTATTACTACCCAGGCTCATCATGCAGAAATACTAGCCCTCAGCTTCAGTGTCCCTGTAACAGTAATGCAGTCAGGAATAACTTAAGATGCAAACAAGTGATTTATTAGAGTAATAATGAGGGAGATCTATACAAACTACGGAAGCAAAGGTTAATGTTTTTAAAAGTGTCTGATGTCACTCCCAATCTGTCTTGATATTGCTAGTTTTAGTAAAAAGTCCACCCTCCTCTAATGAGCCTCCAAGCCAGGGTAGTTTTATTAAAAATAGCAAGCATATATGTGATGAAAGTGTTAAACTTCTTTTTGCCCAAATTGTTAAATCTGTGATGCAGGGGTGAGGAAGTTCTGGTGCCCCAAGAGCCAATTTCCCACTACTCGCTGGGAGTTGCACTGATACCCCCAAATATATATATTTTTTTAAATGGAGGAGGGGAGTGACACATAAATGTCTTTTTGTAAATACAAATAATAAAGTACAGAGAGATTCTACAACTTATTTAGAAGAAGAATATATTCATGATTTTCCCCCTTAGTGGTAAACAGGTCTGCCTGGATAGTTCAGTAGTTGGATTCCTGGTTGTGGAGACAGAGATTGGGAGTTCAATTCCCCTGCTGTGTATCTAGAATGGGATGATGATGGTGATTAAAAAACACCAGGCACACTCAATCAAAATTATAATAACATTAACTGGTATTATATAACAGATACAAGTTTTTAAGTATCTGTTAAATATTGGCACAGTATTATGCTGTTCCTAATACTGCCATTTTTTGTAGCTCTGATGGTGGGATTTCTGAGATCTGCAGCTGCTTATAGTACTGTGTGAAATTTCCTGATATTGTTCCCAAAGCCCCAGTGATGACAGGGGCTACTTCCAGAGGTGAGATGTTCTAATGGCCAGATCTCTGTTCTTTGTTAGTTTTTCCAATTCTTTATTTTCAACTCTGGCATCTCCTGGAATTGCAGTGTCAATGATCCAGACATTTCTTCCTTCTATTATTACTATGTCTGGTGTGTTATGTTCAAGGTGTCTAACAGTTTGGATCTGGAATTCCCACAAGATCTTGATTTCCTCATTTTCTAACACGTTCTCTACCTGATGCTCCCACGGATTTTTGGAGGCTGGGAAGTTATATTTTTTGCATAATGACCAGTACACTAATTTTGCCACTCTCTCATGTCTAACTTTGTAGTCTGTTTGTGCAATCTTTGGCCATTCACAGATGAGGTATGACACAGTTTCATCTTTTTCTTGGCAGAGTCGATATTTGCTGTTAGCACTAATTCCTTAGATCTTAGCTTTCATCACATTGGTTTTGAGTGCTTGAGTGTGGCAAAACTCAAGCCTTCGGTTTCTTTCTTAAGGGTCCCCAGTTTTAGCAATGTCCATGTTGAATTATTCTCATGCTTTTCATCAATATTTCTCAGGTGTTGTCCATGTAGTGGTTTATTTCTCCAGCTGTTTAATTTACTTTCAAATTGTTGTTTTATATATTGAGCCTTTGTTTCTGTTGTTTTCAAAATATTCTCCAATTTCACTGCCTTAGGCTTCTTTTTTCCTCCTCTACTAACTGCAGTATTTGCAGCAATCCACGCCCCCCCCCCGATTTTTTGTAGTACATATAATCTGTCCACATCACTGTATTATTATTATTATTATTATTATTATTATTATTATTATTATTATTATTATTATTATTATTATTATTATTATTATTATTATTATTATTATTATCCCAGAAATTAATTAATGAAACATGGTAATACAACACCAAACCCACTCACTTCATGGACACTAACCCCCTAGATCAGTGGTTCCCAACCTTGGGTCCCTAGATATTCTTGGACTGCAACTCCCAGAAGCCTTCACCACTAGCTGTGCTAGCAAGGGCTTCTGGGAGTTGTAGTCACCCAAGGTTGGGAACCACTGCCCAAGATGATTACTAAAATCAAGGAAAAGTTTTCTGCATACATTTCAAACACTAAATATTAAACTAGAAGAGACTAGGCTAAACTTATGGAAAGCAAAAACACACATCTTGCCAAACGGATGAACACCGAAGAGGACAAGACTTGTCCCAACAGGACAAGACTGTGGTTGGACCGTCTGAAAGTCACTTAATAGATTTTGAACCAAAGTAGGGAGAATAATAAAGTAAAATGGGGCTAGTAGGAAACAAGACAAATGTTCCGTGACTATTGAGAAATTCAGTCAATACAACACTTACGTGCATGCAGTTTATGCCCTCTCACATATATAAAAGAAGATCTAGCAAATGGCCAAGATAACGCTATTGAAGTAGCTCATTCTGGTCAATAATAGTTTAATTATCTTAATGTTTTAATTTGTTTTTAATTTTGCCTATATTGCATATATGTCCTTAATTTTAAATTGTGCAACACTCTGATATGAATAAAGAAAAGAAAGAAGTCTTTAAATAAACCGTAGAGTAGCAGAAATCCTGTCACACTTCCACAGGAGAGATTCTTCCCTGAGGATGAACCAAAGTTCATCCTCAGGCCAGATGACACAGATGAACCATTGCAGTCAACACTGGCATTTTAATTTGTTTTTAATTTTACCTATATTTCATATGTGTCCATAATTTTAGATTGTGTGATACTCTAATATGAATAATGATTATTTTATCATCATCACCATTACTAATACACTGCACTTCTTATTTCTCAATATTGCTGATGCAAGGGGGGTGGTCAAGCCTAAAAATTAAGAGTCAAGCCCTAAGAATAAATGGGTAAGATGAAATGTTTGCAAAATCACTGTTGTTGTTTTTTAACGGTTATTAGCAATTGTTTTAAACTGGCAACCAAAGATTTTGGAACAACTTCAGCCGCTGAAATTTTTTTGAGAAAATTGACTTTATCTTGTTTCCTTGTTCTTGCTTCCAATTCTTGCATCCAATTTCTTGCTTCAGTGTTTGGTGCTTTGCAAATTTTGTGCTTTCTGTACTTCTGAGGTTGTTTATAACTGATGGAATGCCAGTTTTCATAAGGTATATTTTTCTTTTTTAATCCAAAAGTGTGATATCTGGCTTATTAAAATCAACTGTTTTATCCATTTTAACTTGCTTGTCCCAGTATAGTACTGGAGTTTTGTTTTCCAAACCCGGAAGTGATAAGAATTTATAATAAGACAGTCTGCACTGCTTGTTGTTGTTGTTTAGTCCTTAAGTCGTGTCCGACTCTTCGTGATCCCATTGACCAGAGCACACCAGGCCCTCCTGTCTTCCACTGCCTCCCGGAGTTGGGTCAAATTCCTGTTGGTAGCTTCGATGACACTGTCCAACCATCTCGTCCTCTGTCGTCACCTTCTCCTCTTGCCTTCACACTTTCCCAACATCAGGTTCCTTTCCAGGGAGTCTTCTCTTCTCATGAGATGGCCAAAGTATTGGAGCCTCAGCTTCATGATCTGTCCTTCCAGTGAGCACTCAGGGTTGATTTCCTTTAGAATGGATAGCACCACTACTAGGGTGCCATAAATTTGCCTGGACTCCACATGTGGCTTTCAGGCCATGTGATTTACATTCCTTCTCTAACTGAAGAATCTGAAACAGGAACAGACTTCCCTGAGCTGAAGCCTCCTGTCCTTAAAGCTTGCCAGGACTACTGGGAAAGGTGAAGAACCCCAAGCAGGGTAGTCAAATGGGAAGTGCTTGCCAAACTTTGGACCAGGTGAAGCTTATGGATAGTCTTCAAAGCAGCTGTAGATAAAGTACATCACACAACCTGGAGACAATTGAAGCATGAATGAATGAAAACGAAGTCCAGTTTTCCTAAGAAACCAATCAATCAGCTGAAGTTTATATAAGGAGTTTGGAGCAACTATCATGTTCAGTGGTGGATTAAGGAATATACTTGAATATACTTCTTGGGCAAATTGGACTGAATCATTAGAGCTAGATCACTAGAGTTCTTGACTAACAGTATTTCTGTTTCATCCAAATTAAGTTCCATTTTATTGACTTGTGTGTCCTCCATATGGATTCCAGAATACTAGTTTATTGCTTCCAATGCTTCCTTGGGCTTGGACATTGAAAACAAGAGGTGGAGCTGCATGGAATCTGCATATTGGTAACCTCTCAGCCCAAACCTTCACCCAGCATTTTGTTTTGTTTTGTTTTGTTTTGGGGGCATTGTCGTTTTGTAGATATGACAAAAGCAAATGCATGCAATATCTGTCTCAGCCATGGTAAATGTTGCTTCCTCCTGCCTGATGAGGATGTGTTTGAAACACAACTGGCAGTACCTCCTCTTTCAAAGCCTTATTTTTCTGCCTGTGCAGGCACGGAATCCCTCTGAAAGAGCAGAGCAGGTGGTGCCCAGGATCTCTAAACAATTCTCTGTCTCTGCTCAAGCTGGGAAGGCACTGTCTACCTAAGCAGGGAAGAAGACTCCAACAAAGCCTGCCAGAGGTGCTTGGGCCCACTTCTGGCTTAACTCTCTATAGATCAGTGCCAGCACTGAATGGCATCCAGAATCAAACTGGAAGTCAGTGGAGATCTTTAAGTACCACCGCAATATGTTCTGGGCAAGAAACATACAGCAAACTGCAATTTTTGAACACTTTTCAAGGAATTAATGGACACTACATAGCAGAAGCACTATGTGGATTGCTCCCCAAAGACATGGCCACTGTTTAGTAAATAACAATCAAGTTGCTGTGATCTGAAATAGCTGCTCAGCCTTGGAATTTTTTTTTTAAATGTAGGGCACTTTAAATTTAAATTTAGCTTATTTTAGCATGAGGCTGCTGGCACGGGTCTCCAACATCTATGGATCTATTCTGACAACTGAATCATTTAGTTAATTTAACAATTTGAATTCATCCTACTCACTATTGCATTGAAATCATTGTAATTTACTTTCCAGTGCGGTTTGATGGGGATCTTTCTCATCTAGCCTTTTTTTAAAGTAATTTTTGTTGACTGTTTGAGGCTACTACTGAACAGAGAAATAAAACATTTTTTAAAAAAAACTCCAGGCACCAGCTCATTTAACTGAGCAGTTGCAAAAGATTCTCATGCTGAAGCTTCAGAAAGAAAAATGCATGCTAATGAATGCTAATCCATAATAATGTGGTGATATTTGCTGTCTTATTAATATTCATTCACCTACAATTCCTTGCATTTTATTAGGCTTTCTTTAGCTTTAAGTACAAGAATGTTCACTTTTGTAAATTTGGACATTCAGTTTCTACTTTCTAACTAACATAATTCCATGAAAACTGAAGTCAGTGAATTAGGTATCTCACTGTGGAGCCAGACACTGAGAGTTTAATTACTCATGGTGCATCCTAGAAAAGCCAACTGGTGTGGCCTTGGGCAAGCTGCGGTTCCAGAATGCTCCCAGAAGAAGGGAACGGTAGACCACTTCTGAGTAATGTTTACCTAGAAAACCCAGAAAAGAGTCACCATAACTCAGAATTCACTTGATGCCTCCTATATATATGTTATGGGTTACCCTATCACACACACCCTAATAAAAACTCAGTGGAGGATTGACAATATTGATCTAATTGCATTTTACTTCAAAAAAATTACTTTGAAGATTGCTTAGGATAAATTGCTTATCTGATTTGTTCTAAGGCAAAATGCCATGGTTCAACTTGCTTCCTACTAAGAGATCCATCAACCCTGCTCATCTTAAGGACATTAGTGCTACTGGGTGGTTTTTGTATACAGGAGTTATTATGAGCCAGGACTAGATGTTTGCCCTCCCCACCCCGGAATAAAGACGCGAGACAAATATCATGGATTAAAACACGGGCCACACTTTATTGATCATAATTCAATGTTGCCATCCTTTGGCAAAGGGGGACCTGCCGTAGTGCGGAAACAGGTTAAACCGCCATCAAGCCTATCAAGCTCAGCAAGCAGGCCCCCCTTGATGTCTTCCAAGAAGACATCCAAACCCAAATCAGACAGATGGACTCCATCGTTCCGAAAAAACTCAGGCCTATCCAATCGGATCCTCTGGTGACCAATCACCGATCCAAGGCCGCTGCAGACCGCTCTGCAGACCTCCTGGTTAACACTCCTGCGTGCTGTGTTAACGTAGAGGAAAATCCTGCCGTCCCTCCACGCCAACCGAGGGATGATCGTGGACCACACAATATGCATGGCCGGGTACATGGCCTTCAGCCATTTCAGGTCATGTAAAACGTCCAGGATCAACACCTTACCAGAATGCCTGGCCAAATCATTGCCGCCGAGGTGTACTACCAACAAATCCGGTGGAAACTGTCTGAAGGCCACCACCCTGCATAGCTGGCTCCACAGCATTCCGCGCAGCCCTTTCCATATGACGTGTGCTCTGGCTCCAAGGCCCAGGTCACTCCCCCATGGGGATGCAGCAGCATATCGCTCTGCCCAGTATACATAGCTGTGGCCCACAATCAAAATGTGCCTCCGTCTCACTGACTCTATGAGACCTGCGGAGACATAACAAAACCAGGCCCCTGCCTAGACATTAGGGAGTGTTCTGATGTATCTATGATAACTGGATGAAGACCACCGACCCAAACGCTTAATTTCCTCCGAGCTATAACCCAGGGCTGCCGCAGTGGAAGCTGCACCAATTCTGAATGAGTGTGTGCCGAACCTCATTCCTTGGACGCCGACCCTATCCAGCGCTACATCCGTCAATTTCCAGAACTGATACTTCGTCAAAGGCGAATTATCCTTATGTTTAAAGAAATAGCCTTGGTCCTGTCCCCTAACCTCCAGATGCTGTCCATGCGACACCACGCTAGGGCGAGTTGGGCACTCTTACCTAGCTGATCGGCCTTGGATCACCGAATAAGAATTTGCACCTTCCCATCTTCGACCCTAACATCCTGCCATTGCAAAGCTACCCTAGTCTTGTCATTCTTTCCAGATGCAACTACCTCGCTAATCCTGAGGGCCCCAAAGAATGTCAATAATGACGCCGCTTTAAATAGGACCGTTTCGTACTCATCCCTACACAAAAGCTCCCACTGCCTGCTAATGCGCTCCAACAACACAGGTGATATGGGGGTCCTGGTATCCTGAACTCTACCCCTCTCTTTGGACCATCCTTCAATCATCTTTTTAATGCGATAATCCGTCAAGTAATCACGATAGCCATTAACCTTAGCGTAAAAGGCAAGTGCTGACAACCTGCCCTGTATAGTTCCAGGTGCTAGTCCCTTTCTATTCAAATGCACGATAAATTGTTGCAAATGTTCAACAGGTGCCGGCCAAACCGGCTCCAGGTTGACCATCTCCTTAAATTCCTGGAACTCTATACTCACAGCCAAGTACCCTTTCCGTGTCCTCGGTGCCAGAGCCAAGCCTATTGCTCTTGCTGCATCTTCATGCCAATTTTCCAGACCTCTGGGGGCAGAATTTCCGGGAACTCCTTGGCTCCAGGGTCTAGCTCCCTGAACAGATCGATCTGTTGGCGCGACAATGCATCAGCTAGTCCATTTTCTATACCTGGTACATGTCGGGCCTGCACTAGGATGTTAAACTGCAGGGCCCGTAATGTGAATCCCCTAACCAGTGTCATGACCTGTTCTGAATGTGACGCAAGGTTGTTTATGATATAAACAACCACTTGATTGTCACACCAAAATCGTGCCACAGAGTTTGACCACTCCTCTGCCCATAGCCAAAGCGCACCCACTATTGGGAAAAATTCTAGGAATGTTAAATCCCTGGTAATGCCGTTCTGATGCCAATCGTCAGGCCACGTGCCAGCACACCACCTACCTCTAAAATAAATTCCGTACCCTAGGGAACCTGCTGCATCTGAATGGACCTGAAATTCTGCTTTCAGCCCTATTTCACCTCTCCAGAAAGATGTCCCGTTAAACCCTGCCAAAAACTGACTCCACACCTATAGATCTTTCATACCACGTGTGACTCTGGTCCTATGCAATGGTTGTTGCAGGCCCTTCATGGCATCGCAAAGCCGGCGCAGGAATGCGCACCCGGGTGCTACCACTCTACAAGCGAAGTTTAAGTGTCCCACAATCTCCTGGAGCTCACGCAGAGACACCTTTCGCTTCTGCAATAGTGCAGCTATCCTGATCCTAAGGTCGGCTAATTTGTTTTCGGGCAGCCGTGATGTCTGCTGCACCGTATCCAGTTCGATACCCAGGAAAGTGAGGGACGTGGCTGGTCCTTCCGTATTTTCCTCTGCCAGGGGTAATCCCAGCTCCTCTGCCATCAATTTAAAACTGTTTAAGATGAATCTACACCTTCCTGAATTCCTTTCTCCACAGAAAAGGTAATCATCTAAATAATGGGCCATAGACTTACAGCCCACTCTACTCCTGAGCTTCTACTCGATAAATGAGCTGAACCGTTCGAATGCAGCGCATGACACCAAGCAGCCCATAGGTAAAGCTCTATCAATGTAAAAGAATCCCTGAAAATGAAATCCCAACAAGTCAAAGTCCAGCGGGTGAACTGGCAAAATTCAAAACGCTGATTTTATATTGCATTTCGCCATCTCCGCCCCCACACCGCACTTTCTTACCATGCGAACCGCCTCATCAAAGGAGGTGTAGCGCACAGTACAAAGTTCCTGAGGGATCGCATCGTTGACCGACGCTCCCTCCGGGTAGGACAAGTGGTGAATTAATCTGAACTCACCCTGGGCCTTCTTTGGCACTATACCCAAAGGTGACACCCTCAAGTTCTCCAAAGGAGTCGTTGCAAAGGGGCCAAGCACCCTTCCTTCTTTTACTTCCTTATCTATCTTATTCTGGACAACACCTTCCATCCCACACACCGATCGGAGGTTCTGCGCAAAAAATGGTCTGCTCTCACCCACTGCCAGGATCCTAAATCCATACTTAAAGCCTTCCAAGAAGTAAGTAGCATCTTCTCTGCGGGGGTAGGAACTTAGCCATGCTTCCAAAACTGTAACCTTAATTGGGCTGGGTTCCTTTTCCTGGGGTACCCCTGCCACTGCTGGGTTTTTTACCTCCTCCTGTGTCCTTGTTCTGGCGTTGAGCCCCGACCCTGAAACATGATGTACTTGGGTGTTGACCTCCACATGCAGAACATTCGTCCCTGAAGCGGCATGGTTTCTTGGTACAAGCGCCCTTGGAGTTGTACTCCCAACAGAGTAGGCGGGGTTGAACCATCTGCCCCGCTCTGACACGGGGATTCTGTCCCAGGGCAACTTTCCTATTCAGATGTCCGCTATCAAACCTACCCCCAAAATTGGGTCTGGCTGGAGCCACAGACCCGGCAGGGACTCATCCCAACAAAGATTTGGGTGAATTGCACTCCGCATACTGAACGATTCATCATAATGAAGCCATGCCTGCCCAGCGAAGTCGACATAAGCCCTATAAATTAAATCCAGGTATTGAAAGAGGGATTGAGCCCTCCATGGCTGAGCCTTGACGATCACCCCAAAATCAGAAACCCGGGTAGCCAATTAGACCATGTCCTATCAGGTTTCTTCCTCCTACGTCTCTCCTTCTCTTTCTCGTCTTCCTCGTCGAGATCCTTCTTCTCTACATTTCTATTCAGTAAATCAAATATGTCAACGTATTCACCCTGTCATATCTTTTCTTGCATTGCCGGGGTTAGATGATCGCCCAAGGACATCGAGTAGTTGTCATATGGCAACACACACAAAGGCACGGTGTTATAACCCGTGTCAGGAACCGATGGGTAAGGCCAAACTCCCACACCAGCCGAAGTGTTAAACTGGGCTGGTAATGTAAACTGAGGGTATGTTGTGCCCCATCCACCGAATTGCGGACTGGAACATGGCCATGTAGTGTTGGGAGGCCTACCACTCTGTATGTCGTACGGTGTGTAGACTGTGGAGTTAAATTGTCCACAGGCCCAAGGCCAAGTGGGGATCGATGAATAAGTGCCCAGTGCAGTGGCCGACTCACCTGACAAAGTTGTCGTCATACTTGATTCATCCCTGGCATATAGCCTGTCAGGGCAGACTTCATCTGCTTCATCTTGTCCCTCTTGGCTCGTGGTCACTGGTTCAGGTGTCACAGGGGTTGAAAACCTTCTGCCCTTATCAGCACGCCAAGGCTGTGGAGTCGGAGAAGCTCCATCTGCATCACATCTGGGCATCCCTTCAGCCTGCTGTTCCGCCTCGAGAATAGCAAATCTAGCCATTAGATCATTAGCAATTGCCTTAAGTTTGGCCCTACGATGGCTCTTGGCATCCCTAGCTGATCTGTGTGGCTGCCCCTCGCATGGCTGTGGAGCTTGTCTCGCCAGCTGCTCAGCTTCCAATGCAGAAATCTTTTCCTGCAATTGCTGCCAGACAGGCCAGGATTCCTCATCAGAAGAGGACTGGGGAGGAGACACTTAGGGAACTGGCCTTTTCTTGGCAGGCTGTTTCCCCTTCTTATTGCCCTGGCTCTTCCGAGATGCCATTATGAATCTAGTACTCAAGAGGAAGAAGAGCTCAGAATTGTCTCAGCAGTACTGATGCCAAGTCAGATAATGTTTCTTATCTATGCACAATAATGAAGGGGGTAACCAGCTGATGGCTCGCAGCTATGCTCCTCTTTTAAGACAACAAAACCTGACTATGTGGTAAGAACGAGCTAGTCAGACCACATAAACGTTATTGATTGTTCCTATTTTAATTAATATGTAATCACAATAAATTAAATTCCTTGATTAATGCCCCTTAACTGATTACCAATCCAATTAGCACCAACAAGGAAGTAAGTCCCTAATTAAATTACTTGACAATTCAGGGCTCAAATCTTATTTAATTCCTTTGACTGGTGCTCTATGCCCACTTAATTAATTGATTATCCTGATCTGGGCACGCTCCTATTTAATTACTATATATATATAATATCTATCCAGTTAAAATTAATCTAATTTATTCAAATTTACCAGTTATTTGTTATGAATTAATTAATATTAATATTAAATTATAATATTATTTATATTTATTTTATTAATCTTAATTAATTTATTTTATTTTATTTTATTTATTATTAGTAGCAGTAATATTTGTTAATATTGTTATTTTTTATTTTTTTATTTATTTGTTTGTTTTTTATTTATTTATTATTTTTAAACAATGCAGGCCTGCTATAGTTGCAAGGCCAAGTAAAGTACTGGCCTCACTGCCAAACCAGCCCTCAAAGGGCTAGCACACCAATCCAGCCATTGAAGAAGGGAAGGGGGGGGGGGCTGAAGAATTTGAAATAAAACAAACTCTCTTGGCCCAGGAGCCGAGCAGTGCCCCCGCACACCCAACAGCTGATCTCGAAGGCCCACATCTCGCTTCCGCCGCTACAAGCCTGTCTGAACCTGAGGCAAGCCCTAGGACCCGCTATGGATCAGCCAGTACCTCTACCGGACCCGTCTTCAAACCTAAGCCTTAATTTCTATTTTTAAAATATTTTTTATAAATGCTCTCAGCCCTGCTCGCGCCGGAGTGCGGTCGGTGCAGGCTGTGCCGCCGCTGCCGCCCCCCCCCCCAGCACTTCTTTGTCTTCACAGTGAAAACCAATAATTATTCAAACTTATATTTAAATAATAATAAATGATGTTAGAAATAAAAAAAACCCAGGAGGGAGCCGATGCTACCCTCCCCTCCTCCTGGACGCTGATCGCCGAATGCCTCGGTCAGTGACGCAGCTGTTTTGCAATCACACAGCAGAGCTCTCTCCTTCGCCGTTGCCAGAAAAGGAAGAGGGCGGATAGAGGGGGGAATGCCCCTTAAATAACCTAGCGTTCCCCCCTCTCGCCCAACTGCTCTCGTGAGACCTAGGGTCTCGCGTTATCTAGGGAAGGAGGCAAAGGCGAGCCACACTGCCAAAGCTTTGGCTCAGCAGCGGCTCCAGCATTGCTTGTGCAGGAGTTATTATGAGCCAGAACCTATGCCCCTCCATATGTTGCTCAGTTACAATTCCTTTGCCAGGATGGCCAGATGTGAAGGATGATAGGGGTAGTAGCAGCTTAGCTTTTGGGAAGCCAGCCGTTTCCCAGTCCTGTTATGAGGAAAAGGATTTGCAACATATATTATGCTTCAAAGCTAGTAGAATTTGCTTTACAATGTGGTGGGGAACATCTGGGCCTCCAGAGATTCTTGAACTACTGTCTCCATGATGCCTCAACATTGGTCATGCTAGCCAGGGCTGAAGCCATAGGCTCACCACCTCTTTTGTACAAGGTGCTTATGAGTTTAGTGTGTGCTGTTTCCAATGTGATAAGGCAAAATCACTTCATAGTTTACACAATCATTTTGACAAAAACAATGGAGTCAATCCAGGGATGAAATGGGATGATCAGGGCTCAAGTTGCTGCTCACCTCACTGGGTTAGGAAAAGTCTGAACTCTTACAGATAAATGTTCCCAGTAGTATATATATATATATATATATATAGGACACACACTGTTTCTTTCCTTTGTAGAATTAACAGATATTTAAAAGCGCATAAGAGTGCATATCCCTTTCAAATCTTCACAGACCCATTTTCAAGCTGTGAACAGGGAATGTTTTGGCTGATGATTAAAGATCAGGGATTAACTTGCTGAGAGGATGCAATATACTGGATCTCCTGAAGTATTGTTGTATTGGTGACTGGTATATTTGAAGTCTCAGAATGCCATTCCACGAGACAGTGTCAGAGAGAGAATGGAGGACATCACAGGTATTTCCATAAATATCCACAAAACTCTTGAATAATTTTCTGGCATCCCACCCAACCTGTATGTAAAAAGGAGATGGTTCTCTCTTCATTTAGGCCAACCTTTTGAATACAGGCCAAACATTTGAAGAACAACATCTGGAGAAGCAGCTGCAGCATCATCTGAAGATTAGATTCTAAGCACTGGGGACATTTTACACCATCCCTTCATACATCTACATAGTCATCATTGCCTATTATTATTGTAACTGGAAGAAGAGGAAGACTTACACATTTTATTCATGTTAGAATTTTCTTTGACTGTCAGTTAAGGACAGGAGACCTGCCATCAGGCAGAATGGCGGTGTATGAACTTTACAAACCAAATAATTCCTTTCCCCATCTTTGGCTAATTTAAAAGCTCAGCTACAGAAACATCTGGCCAATGAAACAGAAACTACAACACAGCCTGTAGGAGCTGTGTTTCATGTGGAGCATTCCAAGGGAGCCCGGCAAGGTGCCTTTGATGAATTGCCTCATACGGCACCATTTAACAAAGTCAAACGTGTCTTCCAACAGAATGCCAAACTAGGACCTGACAATGCAAAGTCAGATTGGAGGGGGGACATAATAAGAAGTCTTACGCTGCATGTAAAGGAAGGAAGAATGGCCTCCCAAAGGATCACAGCACAAAGGATCACAGCAGCAAAGTGAAACAGCTCACCACACATAAAGCAGATACTCATAGCTGCCCAGCTGAGAGTTTTCAGAAACCGCAAAGCTAATTAAATGCAGAACGGAAGGCCTTACAAATAGCAGAACAGTGGCAACTGATTGCAGGCAAAGATGGAAGACAATTGCAGGTTAGCAGACTGGAATTTGGATCACACACACACACACACACACACACATACACACACATTCGACCTTCAGACCTAAACTCAAAAGCGCAAGGTGCAATATTTAAGCTGTGGACATGGAGAATACAAATTGACCCAATGATATCTTCTGGATAAGGATGGTTCCTCCCATTTCTAATACAGCAATTGTTTTCATTTTTTTTAAAAAAACACCTTTCAAAATCCAAACCCTCTAACAGTTCAAGTGAACATCTGTGGTTTGAGCTAACAACACACACTGGCATCTATGAAGTTAAAGTGCCATCTTGTGGATGCTTCATAAAGCAGACTCCTAAATGCATTTTTCTGTATATTTCACACATATATCTCTGCATGTGAAGACGGGGTACACAGCGCTGGACTCAATACACTGCACATTTGGGTGAATTGAGAGGCCCACAGGTACCATCACAGCATGATCACCACTGCTGAAATCAGGTAAAAACTGACCTTCAAATTTTCTTTTCATGAAATTGCTGGTGGCTTCTCTAGCATTTTTCAGAGCTGTTGTCAGTAGAAAAATCCTTGCTTGTCTTGTCCTCACAGGTAAGAACAAGAAGTTGCACCATTCCAGAAAGTTCACTACACTCTCAGAGCCGTGTACCCAAAATTGGTGTGTATGTGTGTGTGTAAAATAGAGCAGTAGTGCAAAAAGGTGAAGCCCAGTGGTGTAACTGTTGGTGTGTTTTATGGATGATTGCCAATTGTAAGCAGTGGATGGGTTGTCTGTATTTTTCCTAATGATCTGTGAGACTTTCTGTGCTTGCTGTATGTTGTTCTTAGGAATGGAAAGAATACTTACTAAATAACTTTTTTGATATTACGAGATAAATGGACAAGAGATTCTCAAGCCCTTCAAGATTCATCACCTGCAGTACAAGAGTGTTATTTCTCCTTTACAGCTTATTCAATAAACAAAAACATTCTTTTGGGATGTCCTATGCATATGTCCATTCCCTTTAAAAAGCAGAGCACAGAAAGAAAGACAGACAGAGAGCTCAGAAGGACTAAGTAACTGTTTTAAAGGAGTAAACAACTCATTTAATGCTTCCAATTTTTTTTAAAAAAATCATAAAATGGAAGTAGCTATTGCATGTCATCCAGTTTGCACTGGTTGCACAGTTTGTGTAAGATCACACCATCTATTTCACTCTCTCACAGAAAAGGGAGAAGAAATGCCGTTCCCTGTTAGTATGGAGACTGCAATCAAGTGGAAGCACCTTAGCATATTATTGTCTGGAGGTGGAGAATCTTGTGAAGCTGCCAAATTGCTCCTTGTGGTGTCTTGTGGAGCCAAGAGAGTCAAAAACAAGAAAAACAAGGAAATTAGCAAGTATTCTTCACATCCCTATTTGACAGTTGCCCTGTTCGTCCATCTGTAGCTGTTGTAGCCAGTGGTCCAGTAGGTAACTCTAGGGATGCAAGGAACGGGGAGATTTTTGTTAAGGTAGACTCTCTCAGCAGAATGAGGCAGGTCCTTGACAATTCTTCAGAGATCTCACTTCCGTCATGAGACTAAGGCACGAATTCCCCCCCCTTTTTTTTTCTTTTTCTTTTTTTTTTTATTATTTTTTTTGCATTTTGAGCAAAATGCCTGAGTCTACAAGTGTCTTTTTTTTCCCTTTGTAAAGCTAAGCATACAAGATTGATGAAAAAGACACAGAGAAACTCATTCAGTACTAGAGGGCTTGCTAGCTCATCCAGAAAGGCAACAGTTAATGCAATCCTAAGTATAGTGCATTTTACTGATATGCACAAGAACCAGCCTTTAAAACACATAAAATATCTCCAGGCTGTCAAAAGAAGATCTCCCTTTCTCCCAGGGAAAAGGAAAATGTGGGTGATCACGGAACAAAGGAAGGCTAATTGCCTTAGAGAAAGAACAAAGGAGTCGACAACGGATGTCCGAGCCAGCAGAGCCTAAAGGCAACGCCCTGAGAGCTCTTTTATTTACTTAGCATGATTTACATAGTATGTTGTGTGTGAGAGAGATAGGATACTAGTTACCTAATCGTAACTAGGATTGGCTGAAATAACTCTTTGATCTGCCTCTAAGCAAAAGGGCAGAATAAGGGGTTACCCCGCCTGCTGGCAGCTGCTGCTTCCTGCCAGGAGTGTATACACGTCACTGGAACAGAATGCAGCTACAACCTTTAAGCAGAAGTTTCCCACAGGAAAAGATTGTGTGTGTTTGTGTTTTCTACTTTGCCACAAGAAAACAAACTAAGATTTATATCCCTGGGCAGTTCTGTGGCAGCAGCAATGAGAGGACAGCTGGCCTCTGAATGTTAGGCACAGAGAGGTGACCATCTCTGGTGGTAAGAGATGAAGGAACAGGGGCAGTAGCCTTTTCCATCTCATTATTATTGACAGCCATCACCTCCTAAGCAAGTCTGCTGTCCTTAAGCATAGTGGAAGACACTGTCCTGCTAAAGCAGGTTTCAGTTGCCTGTCTGCTTGAATCCTAATTATGGAGTAGGAAAGTAACTGTCTTGCTCTTTGTCTCTGGCCGAAACCAATATTTGTCTAGTCCTAGCTGGAATATGGCCAAATGAGTTAGTGGCAATTTAATACCCTATAATGCATACAAATAATATTGTACTGTAAAGGAAAATACAATGGCTCTGCTAGCAAGTCTATCCACATAGGTCTGCTGCTGTTAGCAATCCACCTTTGCACCACTATCTACTGCTTGTCTAGAAGGGGCACAGTAAGAATTCTCTCAAACTGGAAGAAGGCTTGGCCTTGGTCTTACCAGCTCGGATAAACCATTAATCCATTTTGTATACTTTAACTGGCAGGACATTAGAAGCTGCTTAATACTGAGTTTGATAGGCCCTGGACTCTCAAGTAGTACAGAATAACAACTGCCACCCCCTCACACTCCCACTTTCCCCCTGAACTTAGATGCAATCTTCATTGTAACTCAGAAGGAAGGAATTTCCCCAGGAACAATATAGTTCGGCAAGCTAACCCCCACAAAACACAGCATCCACACCGGAATCAAAGAACATGAGAGACACTGCAGACTAAAACAACCGGAAAAATCAGCAGTAGCTGAACATGCCCTGAAACAAGCTGGACATTAAATTCTATTTCAAAACACAGAAGTAATGGACAACACCAGCAATCATTATGTTAGACTGCACAGGGAAGCCATTGAAATCCACAAACACCAGCAGAGCTTCAACAAAAAAGAAGAAAGTCTAGAACTCAACAAAGCCTGGCTCCCAGCATTGAAAAGCACAGCCTGCAAAAGGTCAACGAACTCTACCCAACCACAAGGACCAGTGATCACTGCACACAAAAGACCAGCTAATGAAACCCATCAATCACAGTGACAGATCATCGCTCCCCCTTATCACAACAATACACCCACAACAACAAAAAACACTGATCACCATAATTACCCAATCTCCTGAAAAGGACAAAAAGCTGATCCCACAGCTATAAATACTCAACTGTCCCACAAACTGCACCAGAGCACAGACAGAGTTCTGTCCTGTCCTCTGAAGATGCCGACCACAGAAACTGGTGAAACATTAGGAAGAAAAACCTCAAGAACACGGCCAGACAGCCCGAAAAACCTACAACAACTAACCATGAGGTAGTTCAAAGTATTTGGAGGTGGTTTTGAATGGGTAATTAAGAGCCATTAACCTGAAAAAAGACCTGGTGCTCACTTTATGATTATGGACCAAGCCAGCTACAAGCATTTCCAAATTCTCCTTATGGGGCTGCTGACTATGGGGACTCTTATTATGAGGCACTGGCACTTTTAAATTGATGACTACATCAGAGCTTCTAACTGATGACGCTGATTAATTATTGATACTGGAGGTAATGTATAGCTATCATATCCATTAGTAGATACCAACAGCCATATCCTTCAGAATGTAATCTATCTCCATTTTTAAAGCTGTTCAGGATGGTCGAGGGAAAAGATCTCAGTGTCAATTTCATGGCATTTCTTCAAATCCCATCTACATTCCCATCCTGTACTTGGTTAAGTGTGGCATTTTACTCTTTCTTCTCAAAATGTAATCCATGCACCAGTTTGTTTGTTTGTTTACTTTTTTAAACCACACATAGTTAATGTACACATGTTCCCGTTTCTCCCACTGACTACAATGTGTGTGTCCATTTGTGCATGTTTTTAAATTATTCACTTTTTAGCTGTTTACATTTTTAAATATTTACATGCTTTAATTTGTTTGTCCTTTTTTGAAGTGACTGCAAGCCTCACATATGTGCATATTTTGATCTTCATTGTGCAACATGCACTTGGTCTCACAAGAGGCAAAATTCAAGTTTCATGGCTAATGCTTGACCCAATTAAATTTCCCAGTCATGGCAAAACCTGTATGTTGTGGTAGCAAAATGATATGCCACAGACCTGATTCCACTTGTTGTTGTTTAGTCGTTAAGTCGTGTCCGACTCTTCGTGACCCCATGGACCAGAGCACGCCAGGCCCTCCTGTCTTCCACTGCCTCCCGGAGTTGGGTCAAATTCATGTTGGTAGCTTCGATGACACTGTCCAACCATCTCGTCCTCTGTCGTCCCCTTCTCCTCTTGCCTTCACACTTTCCCAACATCAGGGTCTTTTCCAAGGAGTCTTCTCTTCTCATGAGATGGCCAACGTATTGGAGCCTCAGCTTCAGGATCTGTCCTTCCAGTGAGCACTCAGGGTTGATTTCCTTCAGAATGGATAGGTTTGTTCTCTTTGCAGTCCAGGGGACTCTCAAGAGTCTCCTCCAGCACCACAGTTCAAAAGCATCAATTCTTCGGCGGTCAGCCTTCTTTATGGTCCAGCTCTCACTTCCATACATCGCTACTGGAAAAACCATAGCTTTGACTATGCGGACCTTTGTCGGCAAGGCGATGTCTCTGCTTTTTAAGATGCTGTCTAGGTTTCTTATGGGTTTCCTCCCAATGATTCCACTTACAGCAAAGAAAAAGAAGCTCGTGGAAGTCCCCAGAGCACAATATCAGACCCATGCAGTCTTGCTGAGTAACAGTTCCTCAAAGCAAAAGCCACATGGGATTTCTAGTGTAAATAATGAGTAAATCCAGAGTAATAAAGATGGAGAGCCCTGTCTTAAGAGGCTACTTTGAATGCAGAAGCACCTTACTCCCAAGGAATTAAAAATAATTGTGCCTTATCACAGTACAGTGGTACAATGCCATTCTAGTTTAAGACCTTCAGTGACTCACAGCATAAACTATCTGAAATAGGTTCCTGCCTGAAACCTTAATATTATTAGTCTAGACATTTCTTAAACTACAGCTGTCACTGCAGTAACACAGCTCTCTTCCCATCCTTAATGATTTGTGTCACAATGCCTTGTTCTTTATTTTCACCAGACAGCATCCTTTACAAATTTGTTTATTTTACTCTGTTTCCTAAATAGACTGGTTTTTATCCTTTCAAAGTATGATTAGGCAGTCTATTGTACTGAATGGTGCAATCCAGCTTTCCACGTCTGTGAACCTCAGGGCAGTAAACATTTTCGCTCATTCCACCTAGAAGAAACCCATTGAATAAATTGGAGTTACATAAGTGTTGACTCATCATTCAATAGGTGATTCCATGGGTCTTCTCTAGCAATCGAATTCTGGCCTTTATTGAAGGTGACAAAAGGTCACCATCTCACTGGCAGCTTTAGAGGGGACAGTGAATACAGCTGTGTTCTGTTGTCCACTTTCTCTTTTTTAGAGCATTCTTCTGTTAACACACAAAGTCAACCATATCAGCCACTACCTTTTCCCTTCCCACCCAACACCTATGGTCAAAAGCAACATACAATACAGGAAACATTGCCCTTACTCTGAACTAGCCAGGGATGTTGGCAAGTCTTCAGTCTGAGCCCCACATCCAGGCCCAGGCTTTGGTAACAAGCCCCAAGCCCCAAGTCTGAGTCCCTATTAAAAACAATTTTTTCCCCAGAAAAAGGGAGGGAGTGGGTTCTGAATCATGAGTTGAGTCTGAGTCATTGAAAAGAAGGGGAAAAAACCAAGTCAAGGCACCGGTGTGACTTAAGTCTGACTTGACAGCAAGTCCCATGACTTGAGTCTCCATCCCTGAACTAGCTACATTTAGTTGATCAGCAGAGCTCGGAAACATGACTTTATGGGACTACTAAGTCCATTTTGGTTATAATCATCAAAATTAATTTTGCCAAGCTCTGTTTAGGACATACCACAATACTAAACCTGCCAGTTGATTTTAAACATAGACATGTTCACAGCAGGATCCCTGTGTCTAGCCCTTACGTTCCACATAACCCTGATGAAAAAGAAAAAGAGCATGGAAAGAGAAAGAGCACCTGTTCAAGATATGGATCCTTCAAGAAATAAGCAATTTCATGCCAAAACTATTCATATAAAGATATTTTGTCCAACTTTTGTGCTGCCTCAGAGTGTGGTGGAGTCTCCTTCTTTGGAGGTTTTTAAGTAGAGGTTGGATGGCCATCTGTCAAGAGTGCTTTGATGGCGTTCCTGCATGGCAGGGGGTTGGACTCGATGGCCCCTGTGGTCTCTTCCAACTCTGTGATTCTGTGATTCTATGATTCAGTATTTCAATCAGTTTCTTAGCAATGATGCCAACCACAAGCTGTTTTTGTTTAACCAAATAAGCAATTGGTACCATGATTAATAATTGCTTCTTGGCCACTCCATTACTCACATGGCTCCATGTGCTGCCATCAGTGGCTACCTCATGGTAGTCTTCCCTCCCGTGACACTCACACAAACACTCTGCTACGTAAGGATGTAGTATCATTAGGTAAGGGAATGTTGTGAGGTGATAAATGGTGGTTAAGTAACATGGCTGGTGTGAGAAACTCATTGCAGCTTGAGGTAGCAGCACACGGAAATTCTGAATGTTGTAGTCCTCCCAAAATTGTACCTTAATGTGGAAGGGACTTATAGATTGAAACCTTGAGCCTTGAAACTGAATAATTTTACCTCCACCTGGAGAAAATAAATCTTCAAAATGCTTCCTCCAAAGTAACCACCTGTGAAGGGGGTGGCCTCAGCTCGACTCAGTTCTATGACACTGCTTGCAGAACCATGAAATCAGAAGAATGGAAATAATTTGATTTATACAAAGTTTAAGTCCGTAGTAATCCACTACCTTCCTCTTATCTTGGGAAGTTTCATCTTTCCACTGAGATATTTGGATAGTGAATAATAAACTTTGTCATAAACACACAGGTTAATCAGTAAATGAAATTCAGATTTGCATCTGGTATCTGAAATAATACACCCATCAGGGAAGTCATGTTGAGAACTGTCTAGGTATTAATTGCATGTGTTTTATTCTTAACCCTATATCTAATTTTCAATATTTTAACGCATCTCTGACTATATGTGCATAAAAGGATTTTAAAGTTTTCTCAATAATTTGGTTGTTTAGACTAAACTCCAAGAATTTGCAGATGAACGGATAAAGCAAAAAGCAAAGCCTGCTGCTTATATACCACCCCATAGTGCTTCAAGCACTCTCTGGGTGGTTTACAGGTTAATTATGCAGGCTACACATTGCCCCCCCCCCCTCGTGCTGGGTACTCATTTTACCGACCTCAGAAGGATAGAAGGCTGAGTCAGCCTTGAGCCAGCTACCTGGGATTGAACTCCAGGTTGTGAGTACAGTTTTGGCTGCAGTACAGCAGTTTAACCACTGCGCCACAAGGCTCTGATAGTCACATGTAGGTATCTTATTAGTATTTATCATGTTGCAGTGCAGAAGATTTTCCTTTTTTATTTTTAATTATCTAGAAAGCTCTTTTTGCATGGCCTAAAGTCACTTTTATATCTTTACTAAAAATATTTGTGGTTGTTATGCAAGTTTAGCTGTCAAGTGAGTCCAGATGGAGATTCAGCAAAAAAATGTATGTCATCCATATGAAAAAGGTGTATGATTTTACTGCTTTCTATATACTTTTCAGGGATACAGTCTCCAGCACTAGATGTTTTAACTGAGTTGAAAGTAGCACTAGTAATAGATAAAACCACACTGGGCAGAGGCTTCACTCTTATTCAAAACATTATTTGTATTAATGTTGCCCAGGTTTGTATTCATATTCAATTTTGTCACCACGGTCTCTTAAAGTGCTCCAGTCCTAGATTCATATTGCAGATGAAAAACAACATACCCATTAACGTATTGTCTGTCCTGGATAATTGCTGGGAAACAGCAATGCCAGACTTCTTCAATATCTAGAAGATGTCTGGGCAAGTTGTGGGGGAAGGGGTGACATACAGTGGGGACTCACCTCTCATGGTCCAAACCAAAGAGGCAAGACACAAATGATGGGTGAAAACTAGGGCCACACTTTATTAATTTCAATACATAACTTGAAATAAAAAACAGCCTGCCATTGTGTGGAATAACCGGTCGGGAGGCGAATGTCATGCATGGCTATCTCTCCAAACTATCTTTTGTGCAGGGGGGCAAAGAGGCTCCTACTACTGCCAAGGCTTCACACAGCATTGGAGACAGATCTTCTGGTGGGTCTTTTGGTACCAGCTCTTTTAACCTTCTTCCAAACTCTATGAGATAAGATTTGGTAGACCATCAAGCAGTGGTCTCCAGAAACAACTCAAGAGTTGCTGGTGAGTTCGTTGTCACATCGAATTTTGCTCCTGAAAATCAACCAGCATGGCTTTTTATTTTTTTCACCTGCAAATTGGACAGTGAACTTGAAGAAAGGCATATTTCACCTTAGACTATATAAAGAAGCAGGAACAAATAGAAGGTACAGCTCAGCCTTTCCCAGATTGTCATCATTAGTAGTAAGATGTACCATGATAAATCTGGCACATATTTAAACTAGAATCAAAATGGTGGAAGGAATCCACAAACTACTGTATCTACTACAAATTCTTGCCAATGCAGGAAATCTACAGATAGAATATCACAAACAAACAGCCATCCAGTCCCAGTTGAAGATGCTCTAGATGTTCATCTCTTGGATGAGATGATAATTAGAATCCCTTCTAACTCCACAGTTCAATGATTCTGTGCTAAAGACATGCCAGTTTTATCCTTAGGATGGCAACATGTCCTTTTTAAATGTAGGACTTCCCTTCATTTGAAGGGCTGCCAAAGGATTATCTTCCTCTGGAAGGTGTTCCATTTGAAGCTTTGCTCAGTTGAAATCTGATTTCAAAATAAAGAATCATAAGAAGAAAGATTAGGGACCTTGAAATTGGCTTCATGGGCAGTAGACTCCACAGGCAACACAAGTCATCTGATCACTATCCTCCTGCTCAAGTGAGATGAATTGTGATTCTGTTGAAGTGATTACAAAGTGTTAATTTTGCATTTGTACCATGGATGACCTCCCCCACTTCCTGAGTGCCACTTCCCCATCACATGGGGACCACCTCTTATGGGTACCTATGCATGCTTGTGCAAGCAACAACACAAAAGAGGAGGTGTTCCCCTGCCACCTAAAGAGCAATGGCAAAGTCCCTCAGCCCTGAGGATGGAAGAGGAGAAAAAGACTGCTTAGCCACCTTTGCCTCTGCAACACTCCTGCCCTCAAAGACAAGAAGGGAAGTGAGAGGAGAAAGTGAAGATGAGCCGCTCAGCTATGGCAGCAATCCATGGCAAACTGAGAGGGAAAGAAGCAGTGTCAACAGCTATATGGCACAGTTGTCGCTATCTTTCTTTAAAACGAATACCTTTTTTTGATCTAGCCAAAAGTCTGGCCTAGTCTGGCTTTGTAGAACCAGCCATGAGTGCACCACTTCCTTCTCCCGGCATTGCTGTCATTGTTATTGCTGGTGGATTGTCTTCATGCTTCCATCCCTCTCATCTTTTTCTGAGGACAGCAGTGGCAGCACAGCCTTTTTTTCCCCTCATCCACATGATTGCTGCTAGAGCCATCCTGGGGTTGGCTGTCCAGCTGGAACAATAGAAAGTGTTTTGTCTTCAGCATCCTGCTGCTTCAGGAAACTGCTTCATTCTGCCAAATGTCAGAGCTGGCCCTGATCTGCACATAAAAATTAACATATGTTCTGTCTTCTTCAGCCTCCTGTTCTCCTTTTAGGTGATGTTTGTCCTACTTTTTGGTGACAGGTACATAGCCAGACCACCCCATTTATCCTAATGCCAGACAACCCCATGTATCCTAATGCATTTTGGTACCACAAACATTATTTAGGAAATACTCAGAAATATCCCCATCTCATTCTCCTTTGTCAAATGTACAGAATGACTGGTTGTGCCTGCTTATTCTCTACAGGCTCTCTCTTGTTTATTATGTTGTCTAAAGGGGACAAGTTACTGGGAATTTGTTAAGCACTGACTGGTTCAAAGAAAGGTTTGCTTCACTCTGTTCTTCAGGCTACATTGAAAAACCATTTCTGGGTTATATCACATAACATTACAGGTTGGAGATTGTGTGGTTGAATAGTTCCCCATGAGAAGAATAACAACAAGGGGATGACTAATCTAGAAGATCTAATTCTGATATCTCATTCTCTACATCCAGCGTGGTACTTTGATGTATATTGTCAGGGGCTGAAACCATAGGGTCCCTTCCAGCTCTGCAGTTCTAAGATTCTAAGGTCAAGTCTCTGCCAGAACGCTTGAACACATGTTCTTGAGTTACAGAGAAAAGTCCTTCACCAACTATAAATCACAGGATTCCATAGGATGGAGCCAGACCAGTTGAAGTTGTATCAAAGTGATATAACTGTGTAGTGTAGAGGTAGATACACTTTCCTTTGGATGTTTAAATCCAAATGCTCTCAGCTTGAGCCAGGCTCCCACTTGAAAGACTGCTTCTTATTTTTCAATGCCCAGCAATCGGGCTGACTTGTCACAAAGAGCATGGCTTGTAATTCAAGGCTGATCTCCAGGCGTCCTTTTCTTTTGAGCAAAAGCCGCTGTTTTTATTGATTTTTATAGCTGTCCTTTTTCGACACAGAGGGACCCTGCAGTTTGAGCAGTCCTGCACTTGTACAGAACACACTTGCATCCTAACGTCCCATACAGAGCTGGATCCAAAGCTCATTGAAGTTAATAAAACCTCTCACATCGATTTCAAGGGGTTTTGGATCATAAGCAGTCTCAGTAGGTTTCCCAGGGTCCCCTGCAGCAACATAGCCAAGTGTATGTGTGACAGCCTTTATTCCTTCAACAGGTCAAGTATTCTGGTTTATACAATACAGTATCAACAGAGGGGAAATCACATATAAAGACACACGTGGTGCTACTATCTTCTTATACACACAAAAGCAACTTTCTGATTCTTTTCAGAAAGCAACACTACTTTCTTCTCTCCCCCCCACCTGCCTCATACCAAACCACCTGTGTATTAGGCAGCTACAAACAATATCACGATGTACAATACCACAATGGGGAGATCTAAATTTCCTTGCCCTTAAATTCAAAGACACGAGTACTTAACAATGCAGAGGGTTTGGTATATCTACGCAAGGGGGTGGGGGGAGTGAAAGCTTGCAGACAGATAAGTACATAATGAAATTTCATGGGAAGGACCTTGCAGCTAACTGGTGTCCTTAGATTCCTTCTGCCACCCCCCTTTCTCAGCAATGCACATTTTGGGTGACAATGTTTTTTTCACTGTGAGAACAGGTGCTCCACCTAAGCTACCTTCTATTTTGTCTCCAAATCAGTCAACGTGGAGCTCTGTGGTACCTGTCACTAGCTCCAAGTGACAGGATGGCAGGTGTTGTCAGCAAGGTGCCTAATGATGGGAAAATGTAGTTGCGTTTTAATAGAACTTGTGGCATAATTGAAAGACAAAGCAACAGCAGCATGTTCAGCTCAAGGAAGATTTTAATATGTCACCTTTGCAATTATTGTAATTATCAGTAATCATCCTAGCAGCAACAACAGTAATAATACTGCAACTATTTTATGAAAAACATTATCTATGTTCTTTATTATTTATTGATTAATTGCATTCAGATTATGGAAAAGTTTCTTTTTTGAACTGGACTACTTGTCTTAAAATGTCCCTACTAGCAAGGACTCAGCCATCAGGGATTTTGGGAACTGTAGTCCAAAAACCAATTTTTCTACAATCTGGTTACATTCCATTCCATCTTTCCTTCAGTTTCCTCACAGTGATGTCATACATGCCCTCCCTCCTTCCCAGCTTCTCCTCAAAACACCACCGTGAAGTGGGTCAGAGTCACTGAGTGATTGGCCAAGGGGTTCTTAGCAAAGAGATAGGGTGATACTCAAGATTAGCCAGGCTCAGGGGTGGCTGAGTTCATTCAGATTTGTTGTCAGCCCTGCAGGCACTTTCTGCAGGCAGCTGACAAAAGTCATTTCTAAAGGAAACTCGCCCCTGATTACTTGGCTACTCATCTGAATTTAGGACACAGACAGGCCTTATAAACAACCCATCAGTAGAAGAAGGAACTCTTACACTGCTGATAGTGTCTGAGTCCACAGTGGGAGTTTTCTTGCTTTATTTTGTTATTGCTTTTTGGAAATTCCTTTGAAGTCTGGTTTGTCAAACACAAAAGTCTGACTGAATCACATCTTTTCAATACTAACGTATTTTCAATTCTAATCACAGCCTGCTTGTAATGTCTCTGTCTGTCCTCAGTCAACTGATTTCCAGATAATGGTGACATGAGCACTACAGCACTTGCTGAATAGACATTTATATCAAAGTTCCTTATATGTTTGGTATTTGTTTCCTTGTTTGTTTAAAAGGTTTCTGTTGTTATTACATGCTGTCAAGTCAGAACCAACTTATAGTGACCCTAACAGGGTTTTCAAGGTATTTAAAGAGTGGTTTGACCAGTTCCACCCCCCCAGTTAGTTTCCACAGCCACATGGGGATTTGAACCCTGTTCTCCAGGGTCATAGTCCATCAACCTTCAGTAAAACAAGTCATCACAAGTTAGGCTTGCCAGGTCTGCAATATCCCATCCCTAAGATTTTGTAGAGCCCTTGTGATTGCATAGGAGAATGTCTGTCTGATGTCATAGAGGCAGGGCAGGTGGGAAGGAAGAAAGCACAACACACATGCAAGTAGGTTTGCGCTGAGCCAATGATCCTCAGGACCAGCTGGAGATGGGTGAAGGTGTATATCCAGTCTTTAAAACCATCTCATACATAAAAACCAGACTTTCACCTTCAGTGACCCTAGCCCTGAGAGTTGTCCTCCCACATGGAAGGCTGGAGAAGTATAGCAATTTTCCTGTGACGTTAGCTGGCATCCAGAGACCTGGCATATCACAAATAGAAAGCCATTTTTAAGAGACACCATGCAAAATATCTTTTAAAAATAGAGTTGCAGTGAGAAATGGGGGCCACATATGAACTTCTGGATATCTCAGTGGTTTAGGTATTTGGCTGTGGAGCCAGAGGTTGGGAGTTCGGTTCTTCATTTGGCCTCCTTGACAGGGGCTGGAACTAATGATCCATAGGGTCCCTTCCAGCATTGAAATTCTAAGATTATTATATATAATAATAATAATCTTCACAGTGCCATTTACAGAAACCTGTAAATGGCGAAAAGGCTGCAGAGAAAAGTAACAATGAGAAAGTAAAAACATGTCTCTCCTGCTCCCCCCTCTCAGAAAATGAAAAGCACCATCCCACTTGCAGATCTGAAGCAAACAGCTGGGAGCAGCCTCTCCGACATCAAATGGCTAGTTCTGGACTAAATATTGTGTATGTTCATTTAAAATATAGGAAAAGTGAAATGAAATGGCACAAACAACCCTCTTTAAAGAAACCTGTCTCATTTCCCCACCACCACCAGTCTGAAGCTCTGTGCAAACATCTTTAAAGTAATGCACAGTGAAGACCTGCTGTGAGTCTTTATTCACCACCAGCAGGCCCCCTTCCAGTTATTTTCCATCTGTATCACTTTCTTTTGTAACAAATCCAGGAGCCATTAGTCGATTTTAGGTTTATGATGATGATGCAGCCTTTACACAGAGATTTTAATAGTCAATGGCTGAAATCCTATTGCACAATGTAAGCAAACTCATACATTTCAGTCTGTTCCTTGCTGATTAGAAAGAGCCTTTATTTTTCACCTTACTGCCCTACATTTTACTTTACAAGCCTACCTTATAGGGCTGTTGTGGAGGTATGCAAAACTCACATACATCACCTTGTGCTCCTTGGGTGAAGGAAGGGATATACCCTGTTTCCCCGAAAATAAGACAGGGTCTTATATTAATTTTTGCTCCAAAAAACGCATTAGAGCTTATTTTCAGGGGATGCTTTATTTTTTTCATGTACAATCTACGTTTATTCAAATACAGTCACGTCATCTTCTTCTGGTTGCTGCACAAGGGTGGAGGGCGGGCTTTCACTTAACTAGGGCTTATTTTTGGGGTAGGGCTTATATTACAAGCATCCTGAAAAATCATACTAGGGCTTATTTTCAGGTTAGGTCTTATTTTCAGGGAAACAGGGTAGTTGTGAGAATTCTTCTTAAAGAAAATGATTTCTGGGAGTGTAGCCTAACATCATAATTTCTCCTAGTAGAGAAGATTAGGATTTAGCATTGATGTGTCTCCAACAGTGGTGGACCCACTGCTGCTATTGAGGCCTTAGCAGGAGGAAATAAAGAATTTGAAAAGTTTACATTTTTGGAGTACAGCCATCAGAATCTCAGCAACTTTAAACTGTAGTCTGTAAGGTTATTTTTCCAAGCCTGAAGAAATATAATGTAAATTCACAAAATGGAAAATGTTAGAATAAACCATCTTTGGATATTCTGGATCCAAAGCTCCTCTGGGCCCTTGTTTGGGCCTGAAACTGGAGTTTGTAATGGGATGGGATTGAAAATACAATTATCCATCAGGTTAAAAGGCCAAGCAAGGCCGCTCCATACGTATCTACCACTTTGGCAGTGACAAATATTAAGAGCTCTATTGTTCTGCTCCTCCATTATCCTGCTTAGGATTGCAATGAGCCTGGAAAAGCGACTTTTAAAAAGTACATCTCCCACAATCCCTCTGTTGCCACCAGTCCCAAAGATAGTCCAACAAGTAGGCTCCTCACTGCAATCCCGATGGAGAAACTATTCATTTAATATCATATTATGTTATATGGAAGTAAAATGTTCTGTAACAAAGATTTGGGTTTTTTCGTTTCTTGCTCTGTACTGAAGAAGGGGCTCCTTTTGTTAAGCAAGCAGTGAATGTACTCTGCAACGTGTGCCCCCCTCCCAAATGGATAAAAAGATAAAACCTGCAAGACAAATGCAGTGGAAAATCCTTTTCAGTGCTGATGCATATCAGACATTGTCCCACAGTTCATCTGCGACCCTTATACTACTGCCAAGGTCAGAGAAGGCTGGTCATGCAAGTTAAAGTTGCCTGAGGGATCTTTTACCTTACACAGAAAAAAAAAAAAAAAAAAGGTAAGAGTTAGTGAAAAGTTGAGAGAAGGAATGGCAGCTGCAACTTGAAATGGCTGGGCCAGCTCTTTACATCTTTTCATTTTAAACTTTTGCCACGTGTTCTGGAAGACACGCTGTCCTCTGGGTGCCATTTTCCAGTTCCATGCAAATGCAGAAGGTAGATTCCAACATTGCGGAGGTAGACTGGGGAGACATTGTACATTCTCAACTATATTATACAAAAATCTGACACTGGTATTGATAACCCTTCAGAGCCTCACTCTCCTCCAGATTGTCGGGGACGGGATACCTGAATGCTGTTTTGAGTCTTGTCATGGAATCTTGATTCAACAAAACCAGAAGGCCTTGACAATAGAGATAGGGATGAACCACCAAAATGGCGGTTCATCATGGTTTATCAAGGGTGATGAATCACGAACCATGACTTTCCCCTGGGTTTTCCAATGAACCACAAATTGGTTCATCAGTTCATCGGTTTGTCACTTCTTTCTTTTTTAGATGGCTGAGTCCCTCCGTCCCCACAACACGCCCCCACAACCCTTCCTACATCGCCTGATGCCTCCCTATCTTCTCCTGCAGCAGAGGAAGTGTCCCTGCAATTTTTATGTCTCTAGGTGTCGGGGGGGGCATTTTATAGGCCAACAAAGTGACAAATCCAAAATACCTAAAAATTCATTGATTCATATTTGTAAGGGGCATTGATTCATACAAATACAAATTGTTGAATTAGCAATTTTTAAATGAATTTGGGGACTCATTTTTTTTTAATTTATACATAGTCTTTTGTAACTGACTACTGGAAAGGTCTGAAATTAACAAGGGTAACAAAAGACCAAAAAAAAAATCCTGCAGGGGGGTTAGTACTTCAGACAAAAGCAGTGCAAGACTGTTGATTGCATAGGAAGCAACAGCTGACATTTATCCAGGTGCTGCTAAAGAATCCTGTAGAGAATGAACAATTTCCTGCGCAGTATCCAAGGAAATATCTTCAGAACTTCACAAGAAAAAAATGGGGGACATTTTGCTGGCCACAAAATCCCATGGGGAGGGAAGAAAAAAGGCAGAAAATCCTGTAGAAAGCTGTGGCACCAAAAAGGATTTTGAGTTAGAACTCTGATCTGGAGGGCTATGGTTTACCCATTCTGGAGTTACATGGAGCAATAATTTGGCATACAATAAGGTTGTTACATCTGTGTTCTAGGTAGAGGTGGGCACTTACTGTGGTTTGACAGTTGGTGCAGTGCAGAGGATCAGGCCCACACCTGCCTCCTCCCTCAGAAACAGCAATCGGGGCTTCCCCACCCCGCCTCTTCCTCTGAGTGGGCCCCTGCAGGAGGGGGCAGGCTGCAGTATCCAGGGTATCTGCACAACACCTGTGGGTTCGATCCTCCAAACCATGCTGAATTGCCAAACTGTGGTAAGTCCCCATCTCTAGTTCAAGGATAAGCGCTAAGGTTGTTATTCAACACAACGCCTCTTCAGGTGTTAACAGCCTCAAAGCAAGCAGAACTTTAACCATGGTGGGAACAGGAGGGCACACATAAATCCTGCCCCCAACATCATCCTCGCCTGCATGTCAATCAGATCTTTGTGTTTGCAATGAAGTGGAGAGATTGGGGCCATAATCTACTAAGGAATTCTGGTATATGAGCCACAAATATTTCACTGGAGTGTAATGTGCCCTCTGTTATAAACAGATATGGAAAAGATAAGAAATCAAGTTATTTCTACAAAGACCTGCTGCTCTGAAAGGTTGTGTCTACGCTGCAACTATTATTAAGGTGAGTGTATTTTAATCACAGTTTATCCTGGTTACAAAATATTCATACTCCCCTTGTACTTCACCTCTGATGACATCATCTTACTTCTGTCTTAGAATTACTTCCCCCTTTTGCTACTGCAATTCCATCTTTTATAGGCTTTCCTCTCTTTTTTAGGGAGAGATGTTATAACTCAGCCATAAAAATTTTCTCCAGCCGAATCTTATAAGAGACTCTCAAGCCTAGAAGCAATTTTCAAGAAATATTAAAGAAATTCAAGGAAGTTTTTTAAGTTAACAGGCCCTACCAGCTTCAGATGTGCTTTGTACTTCAATAACTCAAAAGAAGTATTGATTTTTTTTAAAAAATGAAATTGCAAAGATGATCTAGCCCCTTTTTATGGTATTTGAATAATGAACTAAATGTTATATGTACCTAGCTGACATGGAATATCTCAGATCAGAAAATCTGGTGCAGTCTGCTCAGCTGAATTGGTCTTAATCAGCTTGCCCAAAATGAATTCCAGTTTGGAGGGGGGGGGGGGGTCTATATAGTTATTTTTTCTGATGTAAATTTTTGTTTCTTCAAACCATTTTGTGAACATGAGTCAATTTACTTATACTGGTAGAATGAATGAAGGACTAGCTTGAGGATGCACATTCTTAAGTCTTAGAAACAGAATTGCGTAATAACTTTCCCTGGATTTTCATTATCATGGAAAACCTTTCCTGTCAGGTGGCATTAATACTTCCTTATTCCCTGAAGGTTTGTACCAGAAGTAGCCTATGTTGCTAAATCTAATTGGCTGTACAATGACATCATCGTTACCAGGAAAATTAGCTATCTTTCCTGAATGAAAAAAGTTCTATGGCTATAGCCAACCAGTGTTCTGAATAGGAAACCCAGGAGTCTGCATCTACCCATTAATAGTCATACCATACTTAACAGAGCTTTTTTTTTCATTTTTCTTTTCATGAAAAGAAAAAAAAATGTACATATAGTATTTCTCAACTAATAAGACCACAGGTAGAAAATCTATTGCACTGTACTTATCTGTTTTCTAAAATCTATTACATGGTGGTATTTCTTGGAAAATGCCTTTTGATTTTATTTGTTCCAGTAAAACAAGAAGTGTTTCAACTGCCCTTGAGTGTAGACTGTCTGGTTGGCAAAGGGCACAATCTAACACATGATTTTGCTGTATACATGGCAGAGTCTAGCAGAACCAGGAAGGGGTGATCTCATGCTGTCCACTTTAGATCCCTCAAAAAAAGTCTCTAGAAGACTGGGAAACTATCCAGCATCAGTTTTGTGGGGGTTGTACAGAGGGCTGCAGGAGAAAGAAGACAGATCTATCTTTGACAATGGGATTACTAAGTAAAGCCTCTTACCATTTCCATTGGGCACCAGGGAGACTATTGTCCATAGCATTTTGTCCAATATTTATCACTTAATCACTTAAAAAAAGTTTAATAAACACTGATAGTGGGGTTATAAATTACTCAAACAATCCTCATTGTTGTTGTTGTTGTTTATTTAATTTGGATACCGCTCATCTGGCTGGGGACCACTCTAGGCAGTTCACAACAGAATATAATAATAGACAGCAGTTATAATAAAACAATATTAAATTATCTCAACATACAGCTCCTTATTTTTTTAAAAAAGAGTCTCTATGCTAGTAAGAGGGACGTGGTGGCACTGCGGGTTAAACCGCAGAAGCCTCTGTGCTGCAAGGTCAGAAGACCAGCCGTCGTAAGATCGAATCCACACGACGGAGTGAGCTCCCATCGCTTGTCCCAGCTTCTGCCAACCTAGCCGTTTGAAAGCATGTAAATGTGAGTAGATAAATAGGTACCACCACAGTGGCAAGGTAACGGCGTTCCGTGTCTAGTCGCGCTGGCCACGTGACCACGGAAACTGTCTTCAGACAAACGCTGGCTCTATGGCTTGGAAACGGGGATGAGCACCACGCCCTAGAGTCGGACATGACTGGACTAAATGTCAAGGGGAACCTTTACCTTTACCTATGCTAGTAAGGCCCCTATACTCATTCGTTTGGTATTAAGCCCCATCGGATTCAACAAAACTTATTTGTCAGCAAGGTGTGTGAGACTACATTATAAATTTCCAGAAAGTTACATGAACCTGAAATAGAAGCACCAAAGAGTACTAAAGTCTGCATTTTATTCCTTCGTAGCTTTAATCAGCAAATTCATTCCTATTTTATTTATCGACCTTTTTGTTTAGTTATGGGGCTGTACCACAGATGCATCATTTTAATAAAGCTTTCAAATGTTCTACCAATATTTCTAATCCACATTGAATTTATATACATGTTATTTGCATAGCATGGGTTGCTACACGATCCCTTCATAAAGCCAAGGGAACCAGCCCAGAGGTCTAGAAAACTTTGTGCTACAAATAGTCATGTATGTGAGGAATGGCTAATTTGTATGTTCTTGGAAGGCTATTATGTTCCTTCAGCAGTGGCCAAAAACCAACTGGAGAAAAAACATACATGAAAAGCCGGGCATGATGCATTTTTCCTTCCTCCTGCCCCCCCCCCTCCACTTTCAGTTGATCACTCACGCAACTGACCATGCCCCAATTTTGCAGCCTGTGGAAAATCAGGGATCCAGATGGGAGCTTCCAGGAAATGAGGAAATGACACATATAAGCAAAGGATTCTGGCCTTGGGTCTGGCATCCAGCAGGGTATGTGTAGTGTCCATGTGGAAGACCTCTGTCATGCCAATGAAGTTTAGTGTAGCACATGAATATTCTCTTCTGTGCCCAATGATTAAACTATTGCTAGACACTAATTGATACCAGAGGTTACTAGAGGTTATCTGGGGAAAGCATCAACTGCTGGAAAATAGCAGAAAAGAACCTCATTTGACTGTATAGCCAGAGGTCACTTGGGAAGGTATGAGTTATTTACCCCAGATGCTCTCGGGTGAAATGTTTGAGGGTGATAAAAAAGTACCCAGGTTTGATGGTTCCTGTAGATCCTTGATGTCTGATTCTGCTATCCTTTGATGTCTGGTTCCCTTATCAATTTGCTCAGTAGTGAGATGCTTTGCTATCATTGTACTAATTGGTGAAATATAAACATGTGAAAAATTGGCTGAACACAGATATTCTTAATGAACAGGTGCACTTAATTTCTATACCATGAAAAGGCATATAAGAGCTGGGTATTTTGTCATTGACAAGCTTTGGCATTGGTCCTAAGAAATGCAGCACAACTACTGATCAAAGGGGTGTCCTACTGCCATGTTTCAGGGGCTCCCTGTGAGCAGAAGGGGCATGAGATTTTTCTCTATCTTGGTAGGCAGAGGCAGGGCTGAAGGAAGGGAGGGAGGGAGGGGAGTTTGTGGGCTGGAATGCAACTTGCATCACATCTAGAATGAATGGTGAATTCTCAAATCAATTCTCAGCCCCTGTGTGAGCACTGGTTGTTATCTCAAACATAATGCAGGCTGTGAATCAGATCACAGCAAAGTACTTGCACCCTCTGTTAGCCAGCACCCTGCCTTTGTACCTTTCAGAGGCTGAAACTCTCCAGTGACACTGCTTGGAGGGGGGAGCAGTGTTTGTGGGTGGGTGGGTGTAGGGTAGACTGGGCAGTGACCATGCTGCCAATTGGCAAGCTGCTGCTGTCCCTGCTTAAGTTGTAAAAACTCACTTTGACCCTTCCTGGAGTGGCATAAGATGCCCATAGGGATCTATAAAGCTGCCTCTAAACTATAACACTAGACAGTTTCTGCTAATGGGTCCTCTCCTTCCTGCCTTTCTATAACTCGCTGAGGGCACTGTACAACCTTGGGGAAATTGAAAAGTTGATGGGTTGAGAATCTGAATGACATGTTTAAAGTGCTGTTTATCATGTTTTCCAGCTTCACCAAGGGATGCAAATGCATGCCACCAGATTTAGGCCTGGAGAGGAACTTCAAGGGCTCTTAAAACTCTTACTTCAGTGATGAAGGCAGGCAAGTGAGGTTGTACATTGTGTGAATTTTAATTATCTTCTCTTTAAAAGTAACACTGAAGAAATCAGGCTAGTGAGCTCTTTGGCAATCAGGACAGACCAGTGAGACCAAATAAATACTGTACATCTAAAAGATTTCTGAGGTGCCAAATATCAAAACTTATTGAGATGAGAGCATTATGTAAAAAGGAAAGTAGATGCATGTAATGACTGAGTAGCAAGAAAATGTGAAACAAACTGTAAATACAGAAACAATAAAAACCGATCTAAGCTATAAGATAGTACAATAAGGATATAAGGAAAGAAGCAATTTATGGAAGAATAATTAATTGAAATTACCATCCTCATTATAATTATCAGCTGCAGCATTACCGTTATCATCTTCACCACCAGCACCAGCATCAAGCAACTACTTAATAGTAGCTGCTTGATGGTGGTGGTGGTGAAGATGATAACGGTAATGATGATGATAGATACTACTAAGTTCTAAAACCTCTATCAACCAAAACTTCTTTATACTCACAAGAGTTCTCAGCTGTGCAGTGGTTTAGTTTAAATAAAAGAGAATGAGCGGCAGGTAGTTAGAAAATAAAATTATAGCTACCTACCCCAAGATTGTGAGAAAATCTCAGGTGGCTCAGATGTAAATTGAGAAATATCAGTGCAGAATGCAGTTTATAGGATGGGAAGATGAGTGTAGTTTCTTTCGGTTTTGTTTTGGGTTTTTGAGGTTTTTTAAAGTGGGGGTATGGAGGAAACAAACAAACCCAGAATGATTCAATATAACTGTTGCTGTTGCAGACTGAAGACCAGGATTGGGAGGTAAGAACAGGGGATTACTTGAGAAACTATGAAAATTCAGAAACTTTGACATACACTTTAAATGTGGTGTGTAAGCAGCTGTATAATTTAGCATTTATCTCTTCTGATGGCAACTATTCCTATAAACTGGAGAAAACAATTTTTCTTTCTGTAGAAGAGGAAGAAAAAAAATCTATATATTGGAAGCACAATGTTCTGTACTCATGGAGCAAATGACGCTTGCGCTGTTCCCTACTTTCAAATGATTGGGGCACAATGAGCCAAGAAATTTTCTTACGTCCCCCCTAGAAATGAGTAGCAGCTGTGCAATTGTTCCTATAAGAAATTGTTTAGGCTGCAGTCCTATATATCTGCAGTAGTCCCACTGAACTCACTGAATCCTGAGTAGGTCTGCATAGGGGTGCACTTTTAATGACGATATGCTCTACTTTGTACTGATACAATTAAAATATATAACAAATGCAAGCATGAACAATTTAAACAAAAATTTAAAACACATCGGTAAAAGAAAACTACAGGACTCATAGAGCTGAAACTCATTTCTGTGGTTCTTGAGGTCAGTTTCAAAGGCCTACATAACTAATCATAAAAGTATTTCTTTGATTGAGTTCGTTGCAGGGATGTGCACAAATGTGCAAATATGAAACACATTAAGGAAGCCTCATGACAATCATGACAAAGAGCAACTAACCCTTAGTCACTCCAGGATGGAGCTGGCATCCGGTACAGATCCTTTGTGTTCAAGCTGGCATTCTTTGGCTAAAAGGAAAAATTGAAAAGACTTGCCATGTGAGAAAAGGGAATTCAAAACTAACACCCCCTATCAGGAAGACTGACTTGGCACCAAAGAAGAAGAAAACATGTCAGAAGAATGTCTCAATAAAGCCAAAGAACTATTCTGTGTACTCCAACCACTGAGGTGGTAGAGAGGGTTTCTGAGTGAGGTCACCATGCTGTGGTAATCACTGTCTTCTTCTTCTTTGTTATTACTTATTTGCATACAAAGTTAAGTACTTTTGTTGGCCCAGCATATCACCCAGGCTTTGTCTTTTGTTCTTCTCCTTTAATAGGGATCTTTCTGTGTGTGTGTGTGTGTGTGTGTGTGTGTGTGTGTGTGTGTGTACACGGTCCCTGGGTTCTCTTTTCTTGTTGGTTTGGTGGGTCACTGAGGCTAACGCATTTGCTCACTTGCTTGCTTTGTTGACTGTGGTATGGGGAGCTGCTGTGTTAAGGTTAAAAATCGGTTGGAATAAACTCAAGGACATGTTTGGGTTGCTCCTTAGGTTCTCTTCACTATCTGTCTTGCAATGGAGGGCTATAAAGTTTGAGACAGTGACCAACCCTCAAATGCCAGACACCAGAAGAGGGATGGGAACTGGAAATCCATCTTGCCTATACTCACTTACAATAGGCTGGAGCAGGACAGGAGTGCAAGACAGCAGTAGGATGGCACTTAGGTAAAGGTAAAGGTAAAGGTTCCCCTTGACATTTAGTCCAGTCGTGTCCAACTCTAGGGGGCGGTGCTCATCCCCGTTTCCAAGCCATAGAGCCAGCGTTTGTCCGAAGACAATTTCCGTGGTCACGCGGCCAGCGCGACTAGACACGGAACGCCGTTACCTTCCCACCGAAGTGGTACCTATTTATCTACTTGCATTTGCATGCTTTCGAACTGCTAGGTTGGCAGGAGCTGGGACAAGCAACGGGAGCTCACTCCGTTGCGTGGATTCGATCTTACGACTGCTGGTCTTCTGACCCTGCAGCACAGAGGCTTCTGCGGTTTAACCCACAGCACCACCACGTCCCTAGGATGGCACTTACCTATGGTAAAAAAGAAGAGTAAATGCATTGCCAAAACTGACAAAGAAAGAACAAAAGAGAACATACTGCTGGATGTTCTAATTTAGACGCATATAGAGAAAGCGTAATTAGTATAATTGGACTAGAAATGATGATTATGATCACGTTCAAGGTTGTTAACAATCAGCATTGAAACAAGTTAAAAACAAAAAGATTAGGCAATAAAAGCATTTAAATCATAACAATAAGGACATTAAGATCATCACATCAAAACCAAATTAAAGGGCACTTTGAAGAGATATTCCTAAAAGCAGTAAAAGTGGGAATTGATCACAGCTCTGAGGAGAATATATTGCACAATGTGGGAACAATGTTGGAGAAAGCCTTCTTCTGTGTGCCCATCAGGTGGGCCTCTATCAGTGACAGTGGTAGAGAATAATGGGACTGTTCTTGTTTTCTCCTTTGAGTCAGGAGCTGATGAACTGTGATGTTTGATTGGCTTATTCCAAGCTGATAACTTAAGTAAATATGATAGACATAACCATAAGCTTGTACAAGTGTTAGGTTAAGCCAAGGTCTATGAAAAAGTCAGATGGTCTCTGTGCAAAAGTCACATCAGTTTATTTGCTGGTAGTACTGAAAACTTTCTAAGCCTCTGCAATCTTATATTTTTATTTGTTGGTGAAGGAGATGGATCCCAATGAAAAAAAATAGGTGAAGCATTGAAGGAGATGTTTTTGAGTTACTAAATCAGCTCAATCCAAGTGGTAAACACAGGGAAGAGCAATAAAGCATTAAAGGCTCCCCCGAGTCCAGAGACTCCCAAAGGCTTCCCCAGGGCAAAAGGGAACCCCACAGAGCATCAGAACTTAAAACAGGGATGAGCCAACAGCAGTGGTATGACTTCTACAGTTGAGAAATCAAAAACAGAAAATTTCTGTTGTGTGCTGAATGTATGAACAAATAATGTAGGCAGTGATTTCTTAAGGCAAAGCAATTTGACTCCAAAGTTACACCAATTGAGTTATGCTTGCAAGTGCAAGTAAGAAGATTTTGGCTAACACATTCACTAGATCCTGCATAGATTTTTAATCAGAACATTTTCTACAAAACAACTTTCCACAGAGATTTTCCTTGAAACAGTTACTAAAATGCTGGCATAATTATTTAGACTTTGGTGTGAATAGCATAATATCAACATAGCCTTCTCAGCTCCTGAACTCTTGCCTGAAATCTTATTAGGATATACTCCACCTGGAGCAAGTCATCCAACTGCAGTAGTCAAGACATGATGTGTAGTCATGAAGGCATTGATGACTACTGCCAAGCCAGGTTGACTCAGGAATGGGCACAGCTGGTGCACTGAGTAGAGTTGTGCAAAAATGTTCTTTGACACCACCAATACCTTTGAGTTCAGGGACAACACAGAATCAAAGTACACTCCCAAACTGTGAATCTGACTTTTCAGGAGGTACCCAAACACCTTCCAGAACAGGCAAAATCCTAATTCCCAAGCCAAACTTCCTATTGACCAGTAACACCTTTGGAATGTCAGGACTTGATTTCAGCTTGTTTGTTCTCATCGGGTCCATGATCATACCCATGCAGTGGTCAAGTTTATTGATTGTTTCCTTGGTGTTTTGGTTTTTGGTTTTTTTTAAGTTTGACTGTATCATTACATGGGGAACATTGTAACCAGCTGGCCTGTGTACTGAGCCTACCACTGATGGACACCTATAAACCCCAAGCACTGCTTTGTTTTTTCATGTACAAAGTGGACTTAGGCTGGACAGCCCTTCAAACAGAGGACTGCCCTTTGTAATGTAGGTGGCATGGCCACCCTACATGGCAGCTTCATGTTAACACACAGTTAAAGAAGTAAATAAGTAAAGAACTGCCCATCCTGGATAGCCAAAGAGGCTACCTAGGCCAGGACTCTTGTCCCCAACAATGGCCAACCAAATGCTACATGTCAGGTAAACATGCCATCAAATGAAGGTTGGTGATAATGATACCCTGTTGCTACAGACTTTTAGTTTGAGATAGGACCAGCCCAAGACATTTTGATGCCTGAGCCAGAGCTACATAATGTGAGTGTAGGTTACCCAAAGCCAGCCACCAAGTTCCTCTCCCCAAACCAAGCAATAAAGTGACAATAAAAACAAATGAAGAAACAATTAATTTCATGCTCTTTCACATGCTCAATATTGAATGCTTGAGGCAGCTACCTCACATGGACTGATGGTAGGGCCAGGCCTAGTGTGAAAACTTGTATGTAAAACTCTTTGGTGGAGGAAAAATGTCGGAAAGCACTGGATCTGAAAGCCAAAAACGCTGTGCAAGTTGCAACAAGCAAACAAAATGCTGAAACAGCAAGCGAGTAAAGCAAAAGGCAAACAACCTGATTTTCCAACTGCATTTAATTTGGAGAGTGTTAAGAATTGTCAAAGAGTTTATTGGAGCCAGGGTCCATTAATACTCTCTCAAACTGTATTCATTTAAAGGAATTCTGTCAAGTGCATTTTTATCATCTGGATGATTTTCTACTCAGCATAGGTTGTTAAATTCTATTTTCCATCCTGCACTTAGAATCAGGGAATAATACTTATTTTGTTAACAATCCTCTGTTTTTCCAATTGACAGGGATTGATTTAAAAGAAAAATTGGGTTTTTTCAATGGAAAAGGACACAAGAACATCTCTGTCAGCATTGCACCGGCTACTCTGTTTACTGCAGACAAGTATAATCAATTGGATCTGTTAATTATTTATAAATCCCATAAAAAGTAGAGAGTTTTATAGAGCTTGAGCCTGTTCTCATGAATATGGAATTTTTGAGACTTACGGTACTAACTGCATTAATGGTCTCTAGTCTTCTCATGGCAAGTCAAATTATATTTTAAAAAGTTATGTAACAAGGAAAGCAACCATACTACAAAGCATGGTCTAAAGACCATTTTGTGTTAAACTGTGCAGAAAAAAATCTTATTGTGGGGCCCTCCAAATATCACTGAACTCACACCTGTGACAGAATGCCTCGGTCCCAAATTTGAGGGAAGAGGTGCTCCCAGCTACAGTCACAAACCAGGATGGATACCAATGTGGTGTAGTGGAATTGGTGATGGACTAGGACTTAGGAAATCTGGGTTCAAGTCCCTGCTCAGCTACAGTAACTCACTTGGGGCAGAACTGGAACAAGTAGAACTACTCCTTAATCCTCTTCTTTATCTTGAAAGCCTTCTTAAGACTGGTGCTAATTTGGCTCTGATTTGAGAGCATATAGCACACATTTGTTAGGGCTCAAAGGAATTCTGCACAGTTTAACACTCCAATAACATATGGAAGACTGCACTTTGCCCTCCCTTGAGCGAAGCGTTCAAAACCCTCAGCCTGGGTGTCCATTTCATTGTCTCCTCATTCAATCTCTTAAAACATCATTATTTTGATGGCGAAATTTGCAGAGTTTGGAAATTTGTAGATGCAAACCAAATGAAATGAAATTCTCACTCAACACTACTTCCAGCGGAGCCTGCAGAATCAAGATTTTTCACAGGTTTTCAATCATGCAGGAAATCTACAGCTGTGTTCAGTTGCTGAAATCCTGTTGCTTAGTGTAGTACAGTGGTTCCCAAACTATGTGCCGCAGTGCCCTGGGGCACTACCAAACCCAGGCAGGGACACCACAGGATCCTCTCATCCTTCGCCACTGCCTCTCCCTTTCCTTGGACAGCATGTCTCCCTGCATGCTGGTTGGAATTGTGCCAACCTGGGCCCTGCCCAGGCACAGACCCCTAGGTGAGCCGCAACCCTAGCCCTAGGTCCCCGCCTGGGCAGGAGGAGAAGAGGCGGAGGCAGTGGCAGTGGCAGCAGTGCCCCTTTTGCACCACGGAGGCTCCAGGATGGGTCAAGGGAGCCACGAGTGGAAAACATTTGGAACCACTGATGTAGTATGTCACAGCTAGAGTAAATCTATTGAAATAGTGGGGATATGGTGAATCAATTCCTCCATCAGTTCAATTGATTCAGTGAGGCCAACTTTAGAAATAAATTATCACAATATGCAACAGAATTTCAGCCACTTATTGTTAAAACAGAGTACTTAATCATGGGTAGAAACAAGAAACCATTTCTCGTTTCTTGATTGTTCTACTCATGCAGGTGGAAAATAGGAAGAGAGCCCCTAATATCCACCAAGACACTGTGTGAGTTGGAACACTGATTTTCCTGTTTCAATTCACATTGAAAGACATTACAGATAGTGTAGACATTCCTACACGATAAATAAAAAGCAGAAGAGGCAGGTGTTAACTCACTCTCTGTGGTAAGTGTACCTGCTTTAATAATGACTGACAAGGGCTTACAAGAACAGAGAAGCCCCAAACATCCAACATGCAGGTGGCTGCAGAGATGGACACTTCCAATGGGTTCATCCTCACACACTTTTAATCACATTTAGGGATGAACTTCTGGAAAGGGGCTAAATCTAATCCACTTCCTATGTTATTAAAAATAGCCATCTTTATTTTACTATACATGCAGCATCAATCAGATGCCAGCTTAGACCCAATAATCATTAAAGTTGCAGAATGAAAACCATTTAAAAACTCTCACGCAAGAAGTCGTCCTTGGTGCCCTTGATACAAAGACACACTGCAATGAATAAACAGCAGGGAAGAACCTAAGCCAGATTATTCAGATGTTAAATATAAAAAAGTTTGAAAGACAAAAGGGTCCCCCCTCCTCATGTTAATGCCCAAGCCATGTAGTTTTTCTCTGCTTTTAATATTTATATGTTCTTTCCAAAAGGCAAATGCTTGTCACAATTTGCAAAGCCCTTAAAAACTCAAATGTGGTACAATGGATGATTTTTAAATCCATCCCTTTACATAAAAACATCACTCTCATCTGAACCAATTTATTCAAAGGATCCTCTGCTTCCCATTTACAATTATATGGAATAATTTTAAACACCTTTACTACATCTATAAGCCACCCAACATAAGATTTAATAACCTCTTCCATGGTCTCCTGAGAAAGAAACTAACTTTTCTACGGAGCACTCTCAATTAGACCTAAAAAGTCTTCCATAATGAAGATTTCTTTTGACTTAATTCAAGGTGACAGCTTGCATTCTGTACACAGTGAAAGATCTTCCAAATGTAGCAAAATATTTGTGTTGGAAACATCTGCCTGGGACATGCCTTCAAGCATTATTTGTGGTATTCTGCCAGGGAGCTGACTTTGTTCCTGATGAAACTAATGATAAAGTTCTTCCTGACTCTGGAAACAATTCATGTCTTGAAACTTCTGCCCACTTCTACAAATGGATGGTCATGCAAGAGTGCAAAGAGACTGTTGCTAGGGCTGCAGAACTCTCTGTGTCTTGATTTTACTGCATTTCTCCCAATCTCATCAGCATTTTTCTCATCCTTATTTCTTCTCAGTTCACAAGACTTTCTTTTTTCCTTTCCAAAACTGACGTGCACTTTTTGGTGCACTTTTCCGAATGTGCACATTTACTTACACTTTTTCTTTAACATACTGCATTTATTTACATGTTTTAACTGCTCTGCACATTTTTCTTCATTGAGTAAAATGTGTTGGTGCATATTTTTCCATTGTATTCATTTCAGCTGTTTGTGTGTTAAAGTGTGCGTATCTGTTCTACACCCCCCCCCCCCCAAACATCCCATAAGCTTCACAAACATGCAAAGTGTATTTCTTCTTACAGGTGAAAGATGCTACTTTCATCAAGAACATTGATTTCTACATAATTCTTTCCCATCCCTATCTCTTGAACAGTCCTATTTCATTTCTGTTGGAGGAAATCATGAGGTATCCACTGAGTTGCAAGTGTCTCCCCAGATCCTAGCATTGCTATGGAAACCTATAAACTTTCCTGAGCTCAGTTCTCTCTACCGACAATTTATTTTGCTCTACTCCTTCCTGCTGTGGGATTTGGCATGCCCTTTCCTGTCCCCACATATCTTTCCCTTCCTATTAATAGTTTCTTTGTGTAACATACACAACTAGTGCAATGAACACTTCTCTCCGTTTCAAATTTAGAATCTGACAAGTGTCTTAACCTGAGATCTAATCTGTTCAGCACCTCATCACCCAGATTCAAGGGAAGTTTGAAAATAAGTTGAACAGTTCATATATCTGTCTACATGTTACTGTGTCTTCTATCCACTATAACAATACCATCCAGGTACAGAGATATCAACCCTGTCTTTATCTATGAAGTCCCAAGGTAACAAACACAAAGGTAAGTTTCCAACAGAGCTTATTGTTATATATTGCATTTGCACCCTGGATTTTCCAACAGACCTTATATTGACATATATTATTGTTAAGATGTTATTATATCATCGCAACAATATTATGAAATAGGTTAGTTTGAGACAGAACTAGCCCAAGGTCATCCAGTAGCCAACTGGGTGGTTGACGTTTCGGCATTCAGGCCCTAGTCCAACATTTTAACAACTACACCCCACTGTCCCATTTTTTAAAGACTGGACACTAGCAAAAACTGGGGGAGGGGTATTTATGCTGCTTTCCATTCTGTCAGTCGCTCTGTTGACTTTATACATTTCTTAACTATTAAAATTAATAGCCCAATATGACACAATTAAGAATGGGAAGAATTGAGAGAAATGAACAAGCTCCAAGTGGCAGAAACAGCAGTTGTCTTACCCGGCAGTATGTTAATGGGAGCTAAGTGCTACACCACACGCCTCTCTTCACAAGTGTTTTAACTTCAACGTTAAGTGTTTTTCTTCTACCACATTCTTTCATTTGTGCCAACTGTTTCCGCGCTTGCTAAGTGCTGTTAATGGAGACATGGCGACGACACACAACTTCTGTACCTTATTAAGGGGCCTAGTGTTTGGTTTATTTCACTCCAATTACAATTAGGCACAAATGAATGTTTTATATCTAAATACTCCAGCGGCCCTTGGTTTCTCCACTTGACTTCTTCATGACTGATGCTTTTTTTAAAAAAATATTATGTTTTCATTTCTTTCTCTTGCCACAAATGAGTGTTACTTTTGTTTTTCCCACAACAATTTTATTGCTGTTTCTTCCTGCTGCCAGCTATGTGTGGAGCTGACGCAGACTGAGCTTCAATAGTAAAGAACATTCTTTGCATACAGAAATCCTGACTGGTGCATCCAGTCCAAAGGGCTCTGACCCTGGAGAAGCACTTTCAGTCAGAAATGGCAATGCTAGGTTTGGCACAATTAAGGAATTTTAGACTCTGGACTTAATGCTCTTACCAAGGATGTCTCTTTTGGGAAGGTAGATATCGGCTAGCTGCTTCATTCACTTCAAAATACAGCCCTGCTGTATTTTACAGATCTTACTGCCAGGGAGAAGAGCTTGGTCTCTGCTCCAAAATCCTGTCCTTAGTGCAACAGAACAAAGATGAATCAAATCCAATTTTATTTGGCAGCTTTGTGTGTTCATTGTAAAAAATAAATGTATTTATTTAAAATAGGGATGGGCAACCAAAGCTCCATGGATCACATGCCCTTATGTGTTTTTGAACCAGAGGTCTCTTGGTTGCCATGACCACTGCTGGCATTTCTGCATTTCCTCTTGCACTGATATTAGTGTTGGGGGAAAGAACACTTTTCCTCTAAACCAAGGCATATGCCCTTGTATGCAGATGAAACTGGAGTCCCAAAAGGCTCCCAAATGTGCAATTCTTCTTGTAAACTAGACATGTGAGAAGTGCATGCTTTGTTTTAAAGGAAAAGCTTGGGGTGGAGAGTTGCAACTACTGCCCCATTAGAAAATGCTGTGGCAATGCAGAGGCCGGTCAGGAATGGAACACAAAGAATTGGCTCAGCAAGGAAAGGAGACTGATACTTCAATTCCAAAATATTCATCCTGGCAACCATTGCAGACTCAGTAACAACATGCCTGGGTAACTCTTGGGGCCCCAATGCACCACCACAAAAGCCACTGATAGTGAGGCCTTCTGTGTCCCCGTTGCCTTAAAAATACAAAGCAACTGTGAGTTGAGTCACCAGAATGTTCCTGAGTAACTCACTATCAGATGCTTCTGAGTGACCAATTCTAGTTATCCCAACATTTCCTGAATCACCTAACAATGAATCCTTAAGCGCCAAACACTGAGTCGCTCTGGAACATTCGTAAAAAAAACAAATAGAGAGACCCATATTCTCCATAATCTTCCAAGGCTCTGAGCCTGCAACCTTCCATGTGTTCTTTCAATAAGAGAAGGTCTTGTCCCCACCTGCCCCCTCTGTATTCTGTAATCAAATAGCAAAACTCAAATGGTGGGCATCTATGTGTGAATTTACTTTTTGACTATTAAAATGAGTGGATAACTGAATGTCAGCAATGCACCCAAAGGGGGCAAGAATTTCCTATGCATAAAAAACAAATTATTTAGAGGGTTAGCAATCAGTTTGGCCATCAACAAGACAAGCATATTCAATTTTTGCAGCTGAAGCTAGCCTGAAATAAATTAAAGCCAGATCAGAATATGGTGTAGCAATTCACTTTTCTACAGCTCATTTGGTATTTTTGGAGTTTTTAAAAAAATTAATAAATATGTTCTACACTTGCTGACAATTTATATGTAAATCAAAATCGCCTGGATTCTGCACATAAATATCTACAGAAAAGCTGCTGAGGCCAGTTCCTTGAGTTATAATTGTTAGCATCTGCATTTTTGCATGCCTATCTAATAACTGATGCCCACATTTCCTTTTATGTAACAGGGCAAAGAATTCCAACAAACCAAAACAGTTTCCCATTCTTGTGCCCCTACCCCTTTCTTTTTGATCAGGGTGCCAAGGTATGGATTTTTGTATGTATAGAATGTTCAAATAATTGAGGGGACTGTAAAAAATGCAGTCCTGAAAATGTAAGTTATGAGGTTTGAACAGCAATTTACTAAACAATGAAATTACTTATTTTACATTGACACCCAGGTAAATTTGGATAGAACTGGAAATGGTTGTCTGGTTTATACTAGAATTAATCCTTTCAGGGATAAATGCCAGCTGTGACACAGAATTCTGATCTTTTCCTAGAGATCTAAAAAAAAGTCTATAGAATTCTTAGGAAGTTGTTCAGATGTCAGACCTTCTGACCTGATAAGGGCATCAAAAGTATTCAGCTTAATGGGAAAGCCAGGGTGCATAAATTAATGATGAATATTTTATTAAGAAAAATCCTAAGATTTGTGACATTTTTTAAGCTAGGGATGTTTGGGGACTAATGTGTAAATATGAACTAAATCAGGGGTATTTGTGTGGTTCTAGGGCAACCACGGGGTCGAACAAAGAACCCAGAGGCACTCATGGGACAGAGAAGCCTCACCACTAGATCACTTGTGTTAAATCCAGCATTTGTGGAGTTAACATGTTAAATAAAAAAAGATGTGATAGGATTACAAGCAGGACAGGGAAAGAAAAACTGAGATAGGCACTGAGCTGGCACCAATGGAGAAAGAGAGTATACTCCTAACCTTGGAAATGAATCTTCCTTCCCTTTCCTCTTGCAAAGTCATTGTCTAAAAACCATCAATATCTATGTAATGCAACACCTTTGTAGTCACAGAGCAGCAAGATGAGGAAGCTACAACAGCACTAATTTGAGATCTGAGGGAGAAGAGGAATTTGGAAGAGCAAGTATGATAAAACAACAAGAAAGGATCACATCTGATCTCACTGGAAAGGGTCACTTTTGCTGGGAGTGATCGCCTTTAAAGCAATCCTTCCATCTGTCAAGGAATAACTTCAGCCTGGCCCCAAAAGTAGTAGCCCTACTGCTGGACAATAAAGGTCCACCTTCGTCCAGACCAAGGTCAGGTTGGACCACTATTACCTGTACAATGTGTGATTGCCAAGAAGTAGCAGAACATCAGACCACGTGACATAAAATCCAAAATGTAAGCTAAATGCTCATGTCATCACACCCTAAGAATAGAAAGTGTAGAAATAGACTTGGAAGGACTATTGCGCCTTTCTTTTTCAACAGAAATAAACTTCCCTTCAATAAATATATTTGCTATACTGGTGGATAGTAGAAGAGATGGCTGAGGAATGATGAGGATAGTGGTAAATTACAGGTGGTCTGAAGGAAGATCAGATTCCTTACATTGCCCATTTAAGAAAGAATCATACAGGGCAAGAATCAACTTCACATCAAGTTCTGAGATCAGTTCCAGAGGAGTTATCAGGGACCACATTCCTGACATGGGCCAAAAGGAGTAGACCATAAATATCAACTTATTTTAACTTAAAGGTTGTTTCTGATGTTCACTAAACCTTAAAAGAGGTGTTTCAACCTTTTCAAATAAGGAGGGGGAGGCCTATACAACCTTTGGAATCCTCCACTGATGGTGTCAGGCTTAACCTGCAAAGCCACCTGGGCACAAGATGGAGAAAATGGCACACCAGACCTAACTCCTTCAGTTAATAAAAATATTCCTCATGTGCCACTACACATTTCTTGTTTCATTTGGAGAAGCTGGTGTGACCATTGAAGGGGACTACGGTCTTCTAAGTGGTGGCCCCATCTTATAGGACTACTCCCAAGGTAAGTCCAGCTAGAAGCTTCCCTGCAGAATTTTGACATGTTTCTTCTTTAAATGGCTTATAACTTGTGTGCTCATATTGGACAGGTTGCCATTTTACTGTTGCTTCATTGTTGTGGCATAGGGAATGTTTCTGGGGTGTCAGAATTACATTTTCATGCACTGCTGTTCTTGATGGTTTTTTCTTTGAAGTTGTGACATAACATTAGATTACTGTATATTTCCAGTGTACTTTTGTTCCTCCCCTGCATATAATTTTTTAATGGTTTAAACACGCAAACAGACTGGAGAAGTTTGGACTTTATTTGAAATCTGGATCATAGAAATTAGCCTTATAAAGCATGCTGAATAATGTCTAAAATGAATATCCTTTTAGGGCCATTACTTTGTTCTCTGCAATTTTGGGTCCCTTTTCATTTAACTTTCTACATATGAGGTGGGGAGGAATTGATCTGATCTAAGTATAAACGCATAGGAAGATGAGATGAAATGGCATAATATCACCCCTCTTATAACAGAAGAATCTTATGGATATTTGATGTGCTAATAGTTGAATAGTCTCTCAATATTACGAAAAAGGATATATTTTCTTGTTTTGGCATAGATGAAACTTCTGCCTGAATTACTAGGTGACCTTAGGGATGCCACTTTATCTCTCACTACTCCGTAGGAAAAAGTAGGATAGTCATCCATCTTGACATTACTGAGAGGTTTGTGATGACTGATTAAATAATCTGGTGAGATGCACTGACAGCAGAAAAGGGCATGCATGTTCATACCTGTACTAATAATAAAGCAAAACCTGGAAAAAGCACTCCGACACTAGCTTCATTCAAAGGTACCTACTTTTGATTTAAAACAGTCTGGTAGCTGGATGAGCTTAATAGGCAGAGCTACAAATAGCTCCGGAAATCTGAGTAGATACCCATGACAGCAGAGCTAATAATACAAACTTTTTCTTTGCTCTAGTAAACTTGTCAAGACTGCTATTTCCCGACTTAGAAATATACATCTTGTGGGCTGTATTTGCTCTATTAATATTGCCAAGACTTGTAGTTCCATGCTAGGAAACAGTGCATCTTGGGGCTTGTAAAGCTCATCAAAAACACAAGGCAAATGTTATGACTCCTGCAGCTTGGATTTTTAACCCAAGCTGGGAAATAATTGCTCATCTGTTTTTCTCTACCTGAACAGCCCATGCATCTTTTTCTTCCCAACTGCCTGGAAGAGAAAGACCCCCGCCTTGTCCCTTTTTTTAAAAAAAGGAGGCATAGATCTTTGTGGCAATGTGCAGCCTTCAGAGGTCTTACCAAAAAAGTGCATGGGGAAGGTTTTTTAAAGACACTTTCACACTGAATTGTTAAATCTATTTGCAGCAAAATCAGAAGGCCAAAATTCCAACAAGATGCGTAGGCCAACCAATGTAAACACCAATTTCTTCTTTGTTCATGTCAGAAGCAATCGAGTGATGCTTCTGAAGTGAAAGGATTAGTCACTTAATAATAATAATAATCTCAGAACTGCAGAGCTGGAAGGCACCCTGTTGATCATAGAGTTCAGCCCCCCTCATGGAGGCACAGTAGGGACTCAAACTCTCAGGTGAGGTAAAGGTTCCCCTTGGCATTTAGTCCAGTCGTGTCCGACTCTAGGGCGCGGTGCTCATCCCCGTCTCCAAGCCATAGAGCCAGTGTTTGTCCATAGACAGTTTCCGTGGTCACGTGGCCAGCGCGACTAGACACAGAACGCTGTTACCTTCCCACCGTGGTGGTACCTATTTATCTACTCGCATTTACATGCTTTCAAACTGACAACTGAGCTATCCAGCAATCTCTCTCAACAGGGTGCTGTTGTTGACAAGGCGGATGCTCAAATGTATTCACATTCCTCATATTCTTTATGGAGTCTTTTTCTGGGTCCTCCAACACTAAAGTATTTGATATATTTATGCTGCACTACCTAGTGGTCAAAAGGCAAAAAAGTGGATTAGAATAGCAATCCCCAACCTTTTTGGGACCGCAGACTGGCTGAGCCTCTTAGGAAGGCGGGGCACACACACACACACCCGCACTCACGCGCGCTCTCGGGCGCATGGATGCGCTCCCTTGGGTGCATGCACAAAGCGGTGGGGGAGAGCGTGCCTGCCAGCGCTGGCATGAGCGCTCCCCCACCCCTTCGCGCAAGCGCAGGAGTGCCTGCATGCATGCACGCCCCTTCGCACAGGCACTCGGGTGCTCGGGCGCATGTATGAAGGGGTGGGGGAGTGCTCACGTTGGCGCTGCCACACGCGCACGTGCGCAAAGCAGCTGTGGGGAGTGGAGTGCATGCAGGGGGGAAGGTCTGTCTTGGCGGCCCAGTCCGGCTCAGGCCACAGACCGGCACTGGGCCGCGGACTGGGGGTTGACAACCTCTGGATTAGAAAGGATTCAACTGAGCATGCTCAAAGCTGGGAAGGGAGGCATTTTACATGATGGATGCCAGACTAAAAGCTGTGTAAAGAGATACCAAGAAATAAATCCAGTCATGGTTTCATTGTATTGGAGCATCCTGCATAGATTCTGGAACTCTCCCTTCCTTTGTGAACAACATTCTTCTTCTGGGGTATGCCTGAAGAGCAGACCTCTCTTTGTTCATTCTACTTGCACAGCAGTCCACTGCCTAAGCAGCTGGACAGTTTCTACACTTGCACAAGGAGGTATTACTGGTGGATATCTTTGAAAGATTGTTTTAGAAAAGATAGTCACATTAGTCTGTGCTAGGATATCAGGCAAAAACAAAAGAAAATAAAGGAGTTAAAATGTTGTGGTACCTTAAAAACCAACTGCTATATTTCAATGTGAGATTTCGTGGACAAGTCCACTTCCTGAGTCAGACTGAGGAAGTGGACTCCTCCACGAAAGGTCACAGCTTCAGCTGAAAGACCAGCGTGTGCATGATATTGAATCAGAGAACCAGAAACTTAGGGAAACTCTCAAGGAATACAACAAAGATTTTGCAGAAGTGAAAAATCAAGAGGTGAAAATTAAAGAGAGAGAGAGAGAATTCAAGAATATGAGCAAGCACTTAAGAACCAAGCAGAGAACATTGCTGTTAAAATATAGTAGTTAGTCTTTAAGGTGTTCTTGGGCTATAACTCCCAGAAACCTTCATCACTAGCTGTGCTGGCCATGATTTCTTTTGTTCCCCCACCCCTTATTTGAAAGGTTGGAAGTTGTCCAATCATTTGCACCATTGCTGAAGTGGGAAGAACAAACAGGAGTTGGCTCATAGGGTAGTTGGATATGGGTATCGATATAAATATATAGATATAACCCAATTCTACTTTCCATAAAAGATTGGTTTAAATGAAGAGAAGAGAGAGAGAGAAATGGCTCCATGTGAATATTCTGAGAAGGAGTTCCAGGCGTAAGAAGCAGCAAGAGAGAATTGTGGCTAGAGTGAAAATCACAATAGGGAATGGCAAAAGATGTGTTAAAGAAGCCCCTAAACCAGTCCCTCGCAGCAAAATCAGGAGGCCAAAATATCAAGCATTCCAACAAGATTCATAGGCCAAACAATGTAAACTTTAAAGACTAAATTGCAGCAAACAACAATCCTCATAATAGTAACAGCATGCCCATTGCCCAAGGCAATATCCTGCTCCAGTAAATTATTCACACAATCAATAGCCTCTCCCTCCCTCCCCAACTCCTGCTGAGTAATTTCACTGTTCAAAGCATCTTCATTTCTATTGATGAACTCCTTTAACTTGACTCTTTTCATCTCCTACTCTGGCTGACCAATCACACAAACAAGCAAAGGATTTAACTCTCAGAGGGAGGGTATATCCTGGAAGTCTCTATGCTAAGATGTGGGACAATCTGTGTTGTATCTAGCATTTCTTCTCAAATACTTTTGCCATTTTTTGACTGCAGAAGCTAGCAACCACATCATCCTGAATAGATGGGATTTCATCTGATTTTGGAGATTGCTTTCCAGGCTGGACATCACTATAGGCATACAAGACCCTAAGGTAGCACTCTCTCTGTGTGTGTAAGAGAGTGAGTGAGTGTGTGTGTGTGTGAGAGAGAGAGAGAGAGAGAGAGAGAATCCTGCCTGAAATGCTGGAAAGTGGTTGTCATTCACAATTGGCAATACCAGACTCCATGGACTAATGATCTGACTAAGTAAAAGACAGCTTCCTGTGTCCTTACATTGATCCTCTAGACCCGGGGTCTCCAACTCGCGGTCCGCGGCCCGGTACTGGGCCATAGCCTTGGCAGGACCGGGCCGTAGAGACAGATCTCCTGCCCCCCGCACACATGCCCCACCGCATGCACGCACGTATGCCCCCTACATACACACACAGATGTACACACACCATGTTCACGCATGCACGGATGCACGCACAGGGCCCCCCATGCACGCATGCATGCCCTGCACACCCACGCATGCACGCATGGGTGCCCTGCCCACCCATACATGCACACACGGGTGCCCCGCCCCGACGCACGGACGCTGCACCCCCACCCGCACGCTAAACTGGTCCGCGGTTCGGAAAAGGTTGGGGACCACTGCTCTAGACCAGTGGTTCCCAACCTTGGGCCCCCAAGTTGTTCTTGAACTATAACTCCCAGGAGCCTTCATCCTTAGCTCTGCTGGCCAGGATTTCTGGGTGTTGTAATCCAAGAACATCTGGGGACCCAAGCTTGGGAACCACTAGTGTAGATCGAAAGGGTCTGAGCCCAATCTGACCGCAAAAGCAATTATAAATCTACATGAACGGGACTGTGGTGCATGGTTGCAGTCTTCAGCTATATTGGTGATTTCATCATACAGTAGCAGATTTACAGCTAAAGTGTATGGAAATATCAAATTACAGTTCTATTTCTCAGCAAAGATATAAAAGTATATAAAAGTAGGTAGGTAAGTAGACAGACAGACCATTGGATCTCCAGTTTTCAAAACTGGGGGGGGGGGGGGGAAGCATAGCTTAGATCTAGATTATTCTCTTTAGCTCAATTAGTATGAATCTTTACTTCAGCACAAAGTTAAAATCTGACAGAACAGTTGCTATTGATCTATCAGCATTGGCCTATAGGTGCTCTACCCGACAGATTGTTAAAGAACCTAAGGTAATCTAAAATGTATGTCCCAGAATTACAGATATTTGCTAGCAAGCTTCTCCTGGCAACCCTAAGAAAGTAAAAAACACCCCAAAGGCTTGCACACAGCTGACGTTATGGTACATATCCAAAGGCCTTTCAGGATGTCAGTTTGTTAAAATGTGTATCCCCAGGGTGCGTCAAGCCTGATTCCACAAAAATAAAAGTGACTGGAAAGTTGGATGAAGGTAAACAGTTTTATACAAACAGATACTTTGTCATTTTTACTCCGCTCAGTGACAGCTTGCTGAATATAGAGCTCCATCACTAGGTACTGAGGACTGGAGGAGTAGAATTGCAGATTGAACAGCAAACCCTCAAGTTCTTTTCTCTCTTATCATCCTTATTTGACCTGACTGAGATTATGTGACATACCTATCACAATACTACCTATAAGGTATTTCTAGCCACCTGTAGTTTAAATAAGAGAGAAGAGGAGATAGAGCTGGGACACTGTGCATAGAAAGTGCATGTTCTTCTACTGAACTAGATGGTGAGATGATTGAGCGGGAAATGTTGAAAAGATACTTCGTGCTTGAACCAGAGTTTTATCTAGAAAGCCTGTTATGGTTATGGTACACCCCCATTCTCTGGCTTTTAAACAAAGTCATCAGAATAGCCAAACTTTCAAAGCCCTGATGAATCAATCACATTCAGAGAAGTTACAGTGTCCTTAAGAAATCAGAAATGCACTCAGCTTCTTCATCTTTTCTTTTTCCTATTGCCTTTCCAAGATTCCTGGACATCTGGGAGATTACCCTGGCTCAGAAAACAGAGCAAAGACTGTTAACTGTTTATGTAGAGTAACACACATAAAGCAAACAAATAAAAACCAAGAAATAATAATTTTTGAACCCACATAATATGCAAAAAGGCAGAATACGTCATTCACATAATGAGAAATGAGATATACAGACTGTTACAGCTGATCATTCAAGATCAAATAAATGTGAAAATACCTGTAGGTGCCAGAATGATTTGCTGAAGAAGGGTGGTTTTGATGTCACATAAGTCATTGTTTAGAGCTGCTATATCGAAAGTCACAATGGTCATGAAGATATCCAACCTCTAGTAGGAGAGGAATAAGAATCGTGGAAGTATGGAACGGCAAAGGTAGAACATGCAAAAAGTATGAATGGGTAGCAACCTCCCAATCCACCCTCTGCCCAAATAAGGGCATTTAGTAAGTGCCCCACCCACCCTAGGTCCTCTTGGTAACATTCACCCAATCCTCCTCCGGAGCTATGAGAGCATTTGTGTGATCCTGGATCATGAGAAATCCCATTATTATGAATGAATACAAATACTCATGACACCACAAATAGGGGAGAAATAGGCAAAGGTGAGGTGGAGAAAAGACAGACCTTAAGTACCTTAATTTTGACCTAGCCAATCAAAGCTCATAGAAGAGGGGTACAGGCATTTATCCACAGCCACACACAGGAATCCTAGTTGCAAGTCATTTAGTAAACTAAGTTTACTAAGTAAACTAAGTTTACTAAGTAAACTAAGTTTCCTCTCCCTACCACTATCAGGAATGCTTCAGACAACACCTGGCAGTGGGGACAGAAACCATAACAATGATTGCCCCTGCTCTATTTGGTATTCCTTTAAGCATGCAGAACAAACCCAAACACGTTAGCACATAAATAGGTTTCTATAACCATACATTTACTGCCTAGAAAAAAGATGTTTCTAGCTGTCCTGTGTGCCCTAGATTCAAATAATCAATGCTTACTTTTTTAAAAAGCTATCTTTATTCATGCACAAACCAGAGAACATTGAAGAATGGTGCATTTATAGGGAGTTTCTATCAAGACATTATTCTTCACCTACTGCTGTATCTCATTTTCTTAACAGTTGATTAGAATCCATTTGGTTCCACTGGGATACACCCAATGACATCCCCCGATAAACAGATATACAGGGGAGATAAAAGAAAATAACACATCACTGGTGGTGCTTAGAAAAATGTTAAAACCACATATTCAACATTCACTTATCTTTTATGTATATAGATGTTCATAGTGATAAATGGCCCATTATGGAAAATGATTGTCTGAAGGGCTGAGGCAGACACTGGGCTTGCATACTGAGCAATGTCTTTGACCATTTACTGTTCATCTTTTCTATTATCTGCTATGTTGCACCATTATTTTATGTACTTCCAGCTTGTCAGGGCAATTTACAGGCATAATGGAAACAAATTCAATGCTAAAGACAACCTGCAACTGATTGCAGCTCAGAACTCTTTTTATGTTTCAAATGAATGCTATTTCTGGGTTCTCACTGAACCCCACATGCATGTCCACTTCCAGTATATGGTGAGGAGTGGAGGCAACATGAGAGATGAAGATCAGGAGGCATCTTATGAAAAGGAATGATCACAAGACATCAAGCTTGGCATGGTATTGTTTCTGAAAACACTCAGTTCTTAATTAGCAAAAAGCAAGCTTGCTCTTCATTTTAAAGAGTCTTCCTAGCACTTTGTCTCAAAAGGTTCAATTTGCTGAAGAAAGATCAACTAAGACAGAATCAGAATCTGAGAGTAGATCCTTTTTGTATTGCAAGTCCCATAATCCCCCCAGACTTCCATCTACTCAGAATATCAAATGGTTACTATAACTAGATCTGTCCTGCACAATGTGTGGACTACCCAGCATTATTTGCATCCCTCCTTCAATCCTTTCCTCAGTCTCCAAGTGGCCGTTTAAAACCTTGCACAGTATCGTATCTCACCATTGCTATCTAAGTTCCTTTGAGACAGAAATGCCAGAAGCACTGAATTATGGCAATCATTACCAACATTATTTCACTAGATCTAAGGAACACGGGTCACTCATAAGAACAATATATTAGCCCTCTTAAATCTTCCCATTCAATTAAAATACTTTAAAATCCGATATCTCATATCGGATAATGGTTCGTTTTATATTAATTACCCAATTAGTCATGAATTTCCAGAAATCTGGTCTTACACTCTTGAATTTCTTGTATCTGTCAGAGAAGTAGCCAATCTGCATAGATTTAGCTCTTCACTCTTCCCTATCTATCAAACCATTGATCCACTTTGACTTATATCATTTTTGTTGCTGTTCCCTAAACACCACTGAACATACTGACAAGTTTCTTCTGGCACATACTGTAATATTTCACATATGCATATTCAACACCCAAGAATCCCTTATTGGTTTCTATTACATCATCACAGAACCTTGATCATGGTTTGAGTAGGGCCCACTTTTATTCCCTCTCCACCTATTTTGGATGGAGTTTAATTCTTCCTTAAGAATCAGCTTCAACGTTAGGTCTATTTCTGGACTCTGTGCTACTTGTGGATGTCCAGCTGAGAGTAGTGGCCAAAGGTATCTATTTCCAACTTGGATTAGTATTTATCTTTGTATCTTTTCCTGGAGAGAGGTAACCTGTACACAGTAATGCATGCCTTGATAACATTCATATTCTAGCACTGCAAGTGCTTTCTGCGTGGGAAAGTTTCGATCACAAATTTGATCGGCAATACACAGGAAAAGAATTTTTTAAAAAAAATTGATGTGATTCATCACATCAGCAATGATCTAGTAGATGTAATAAAAATAATTTCACTTCCCCTGATCCTCCACAAATGATCAGGGAAAGTGTTCAATTTCTAATATCCTGGAAATTGACAGTGGAAGGCTCTAGTTCAGTCTGTTCCAAGTGACCATACTTGCTGGGAATGGACTAAACTGGAGCCATCCAATCTGCACGAAAATAGTAGAACCTCCTGACAGGGGTTCAAAAAGATTTGGGTTGGGGCAAATTGGTCTGGTCCAGCAATGTCCATGGGTGAACACTGGGGAAAAAGTGTGGATAAAACCAACCCATCAGCACACCACAGAGTGGGAGAGTGTGTAAACAGGCTCTGACTGAATAGCATACTAAAGCTGCAAGCTCATACACATTTTCCTGAGAACAAGTCCCAACGAAGTTACTGGGGCTTACCATTGAGTAGGCATGCATAGAATTGTGCAGCAAGCTAACTATCTGTCATCCACTAGACAGCCTTCATGCTGTATCCGTTTTGTAAAACATGACTCTTAATTCTCCTTCAGGTAAGCTCACACCAATAAGTTTCTTTTCTGACTTTGCTGGTCTCTGCTTCTTTGCTTATAAAATATTTCCCAAACAAAGAGCAATTTTCTCCTTGTGCAGGAGTGAGCTAATTAGCATGGTACCCTGTCATTCTGTCACAGTGACTTGACAAACAATATACCAGATTAAAGAGTTGCTAATTGGCTGATACTGTTAGCAGCAATTTCACAGTGCTAATGTACCAAGAAAACATTAAAAAGTTGCTTTGATCAGACTATGGAAAAATTACAGAAAGTGAGTCTTGAAAGAATAGTCAGTAAGACTAATGTTATGTGAAGTGGAAAAACATGCATTATCACTTGGAGGGGCTGGGAAAGTGGTGACAGAAAAGAAAGTGTGAACACAATGACATAACTTGGAGGAAGTAACAGAAATGAACCTAGCGTCATGATATCTACTGCTACAAGCTTGATCTCCCAGTCAATCTCTTACAAACATATCACAGTTTCCCCACAGAAGGAGTTGAATGCAGGCTGACCAAAGTAGTAACCACTTCATTCAATTAATGGTGGGTGTCATGATTCTTTGTTAGTCCCTTTATCAGATTAGGATTATTGTTCCAAAGGAATGGGTGAGGTGTTTGTGAGATCTGCTACCTCATGACAGAGAAAGGGAGATTTGGGTACTGCACTCATATTACCTTGGATAGGTGAGAAATAGACACCGTTTGCTGCTCCACTTATTTATTTATTTATTTATTTATTTATTTATTTATTTATTTATTTTACTTATATGCCGCCTACACTACCCAAAGGTCTCTGGGCGGCTTACAACAATTAAAATACAATAAAAAAGATAAAACAATTAAAATACAATTAAAATATCTACTCTAAAAATTGCCATCAGGACCCACAGTTGATATTATTTCTTCAGGCAGCAAAATGTCTTGAGACTCCCTTAGATGGACAGCTACTTCAGTACTGCAAAAATACAACATGTAATATCAAAATATAGGTTTAAGAAAAAGATGTTGCAAAGTCCACAGTTCACAAACGTTAGTCCTCTCATTCATGAGAATAATAAAAGAGCCTGTGGTCCCTCAGCCCTGTTGAATTGGTGTCGAGAAATAAATCAAGCCAGTTTGCCTCCAAAATCTGGGAGAAGATTGTCTTACTTCTGAACAATTTCAGATTCAAAGCCTAACCAAGTCTTGTTTCTTCCTTCACCTAATGGATCACCCTTTCTATTCCATTCTATTTATACTCGCCCTGATGGTGCCCAACAGCATTTACATCTCTGAACCATCATTTCTATAGGAACACCTGCAGATGAGGAAGAAAACTGGATCCTGTTTCTCTTTTGCTCCAGTTCATTCTGGGAGCATGGTTACATGTAGAAAATAATTTATTTGAATCGGTTTTAGTATGTTTGAAATAGATTTTTAAAAAGATGACTACATGACACACATGGAAGTATGGATGTTTTTGCCTGGGAAGCATGTTCTTGGGCTGGAAAAGTGACGTTTATTTTAAACCCATTGTGAAATCAATTTATTTAAAACCTTTTTGGCATATGTGAATGCCTCTGTTAGTGTATATTCTGTCTATGGAGTTTGCCACTCACTGGTGTGCCATTTGAGTGTGTGTGTGTGTGTGCGTGTGTGTGTGTTTGTGTGTGTCTTTCTTCTTAAGCAAGCCTAGTCAATGTGTCTTGTAAGTTTCAACACCAGAACCATTTCTCCCTCTTCTTCTCCACCCCCTTTGTGTGTATATATATCTGTCTCTCTCGTTCACATGTATCAGGCTGTTTTAATTTTTCCCCTATCAATTATTCTATACTAGCGCTATGCCAGATTGCATAAAACAAAACCATAGCAGCAGCGGCTAGTGACTGTGAGAAGCAGCCAGCATGAGGGCGAACTGGTGCAGGACAAAGCCTCAAATGCAATGATTCTAAAAGCCCATGTAGCCCCCTTGACTGATATACAACACAATTTAAAAACAGGTTAAAAATTTTCCTAAGAGGATACACACACTGACCCAAAAACCACATGACTATCATGTAATTTTAAACCAAATTCAAAAACCCTGATCTATCACCTGATTTATTTCAATAGTGTAACCATGTCTTGGGACAACAATTAGCAAAATTAGCTCCATGAGGCAATGGGGCTTTGCACCAGGGCACCAAATTTAGAGGGTGCTGGCAGCTACCTTGTGCTATCCCTTGGACTCTGCACTGCAGTGGAGTAAAGGGAGTGGTGAGAGAGAGGGAGAGGGAGAAAGTGTGTGATGGTAATAGTGGTGGGTGCAGTAACAGGGATACATCCACTCCTATAAGAAAAAAAGGAAAGGAAAACAAGGAGGTGAGGTGGCAACAGCAACATTGCTCCCTACCAAAGCCTAACCAAATCCCCATCACCAAAGGTTGATTCTCATGAGCTGCTGCTTTATTCATTCAAGGGTGACTTTATAGAAAGAGGAGGAAATGAAGCTGCAAGCCTTCAGACAGCTTCTGACAGGGAGTGTAATGTGTGAGGCGTATGCCTACTCCTCCTCCTTTTCTTCTTGGATGAGCCCTGCTACTACCCTGTCATGTGCTTTTCCACTTTCTCAAACTGCCTAGCATTGAGTGAACAAAGCAAGGGATCTGAAGATCTTGTTTCTGGCAAGCGGTATGAGACCTGTGGCTGCCATCTCATTCTCATTGTGGGGGTGACCCCAACCTCCTTCTGTCATCCACTTACCATCACTATCCCCACCATATGACTTCTCCACCTCTGAGAATCTTCTGGCTGGCTGGTTGGCTGATTGTCCCTTTGGTGAAGACACTTCAGAATCTTGAGAAATGGAAAGCTTCCTTTCCACTTGCCTTCCGAGGACAAGGGAGAAGAAACTTTCCATTTCTTTTTAATTGTTGCCAACATATTAGAGATGATTTGAAAGAGTTTTTCTTTCTTTTTTTACACTCTATCAAAGCATCACAGATGCATTGTGTTGGTCAGCAACAACTGAAAATAAATGAAAATCCCTTGCTCTCCAAATGTGGGCAGAAAGAGAGCTTTCCATTTCTCAAGATCATTAAGCAGCTTCACCAAAGGGACAGCCAGGCATTTTGTTAATGACCTTGAGAAATAGGAAGTTTATTTTCCTGAAGATCAGTCTTGATCCTGCTAAACCTGGTCGTCTCAGGTAAGGTGTGGTTGATCCTTGCATGTGGACACAATGGTCACCCCAAACGACATACTGCACCTCAAAATGACCATGTTTAGCATAATCCAGACTGATCCATAACATGATAATTCAGCTGTCTATTTTCACCCTTAGTTTGATGGAGAGGAATGAAAAGAAACCCAGCTACAGCTGATTGGGAGAACTAAGAAAATAAAGTCAGAGCTTGAGAATTTTACTTTTTCGATTACAGCTCATGCTAGCTAGTTCATTCTGGGAACTGTAGTCCAAAAAAACTTTCACAAGCTACAATATATTGCATTCCAAAGGACCCATAACATACAGTAGCCATTCAGTGCCATTCTTTCTACTGCTGCACTTTCTTCTCTTTCTGCTTGAGGGTAGTGGTGGCAGTGCCAGTATTCTAGTGGCACCTTCTGTCATGAGGGGTGCAGCAAGTTTATTCATGTGAGGGATCAGCTTATGCTGCTTGCCTTGGATGCAAAAGTTACTAGTCATAGATCTGAGAAAAATAAAAAAGCTTGTAAAGTTAAGCAGTTCATTTCTACAACTCATGGTGTTTGGGAAGTAATTCATTTTTCATTGCAATACTGAGAAAACTGTTCCTTATGTTTCATGTTGCTTTTTTTAAAACATAGTTGATATTTAAGAGGGCTGCATGAAAAATTTCTGTTAAAATACATCTACAAAGTAACATTAAAAGTAACTTTCATAGTAGTTTGAAGATGTTACTATATCCGTTAAATAATTTCTTTCCCAATTATTACCTCACTTTTCCAATGTAATTTTGTTATGCCTACAATATCAATATTTTTAAATATATATGTATATATGCCAGAGGAAGTGATTAGCAATTAACTTTTCCACTGTCCTCAATGCTCTGTACAAATGTTAAATAATTAATCCTAAGCAAACCTCCTAACATGATGCTTGGAAATGCTAATGAACAAAGAGTCCTTGAACAGGCCAAGAGAGATCAGATCATTGAAACAATGCAATTAACAGGACTGAAATGGGGAGAAATGAACCAGGACATCTACCAATTGGAATAAAGAGTTTTCAATTTACTCCAGCCAAGAATCTGCCATTGACTGTAATATTGGTTATATAACAAGTCATATCAAGACTCATATTGTAAAAACTAATATGCACTGGTATTGATAGCACTAGACAAGAATTACTTTAAGTCAAACTGTCTTAATACACAAAGTAGTCCTCCTTTTTAGGCATTGGAATGGCCAAGGCCACTGGCAGAGGACAATGGTTAGAATCATAGAATCATAGAATCACAGAGTTGGAAGAGACCACAGGGGCCATCAAGTCCAACCCCCTGCCATGCAGGAACTCCATCAAAGCACTCCCGACAGACCTCCAAAGAAGGAGCCTCCACCACACTCTGAGGCAGCCTATTCTACTTCCAACCAGCTCTGACTGTCAGGAAGTTCTTCCTGAGATTCAGGTGGAATCCCTTTTCCTGTAGTTTGAAACCATTGCTCCTTGTCCTAGTGTCTGGAGCCGTGGAAAACAAACCTGTCCCTTCCTCGACATGACATACCTTCAAATATTTAAACATGGCTATCATGTCCCCTCTTAACCTTCTTTTTGTAAGGCTAAACATTCCCAGCTCCCTAAGCCGCTCCTCATAGGACATGGCTTCCAGACCTTTGACCATTTTAGTCGCCCTCCTTTGGACACATTCCAGGTTGTCAACATCCTTCTTGAATTGAGGTGCCCAGAACTGGACACAATACTCCAGGTGAGGTCTGAGCAAAGCAGAATAGAATGGTACTATCACTTCCCTTGATCTAGACACTATACTCCTATTGATGCAACCAAGAATTGCATTGGCTTTCTTGGCAGCCGCATCACACTGCTGACTCATGTTCAGTTTGTGGTCTAACAAGTCTCCTAGATCCCTTTCACAGGTACTGTTGTCTAGCCAGGTGTCTTCCATCCTATATCTGTGCAGTTCATTTTTTCTGCCTAGGTCAGTGATGGTGAACCTACAGCACGCGTGCCACAGCTGGCATGCGGAGACCTCTCCCTGGGCATGCGAGCAGAGCGCTACCCCCCCACCCCCACCCCCTGCAGCCAAACCTCAAACTGCATGATTGTAAGCCACCTATCCCTGCTACCTTCCTTGGTTGTGGCACTTGTAAATCAGTTCTTTTACAGATCAGAGATAAGGCTGCTTTATTGTTATCTGCTGTAGAACAGCCCGGGGCAGTCAATCCAGCTTGTGAATTACTACTTCCGCCAGATGTGACTGCAAGCAGGAGGGAAAGCTCCAATTAAGGCAGGAAGGAAGGTGCAAGAGAGGGACGGGCGGATTCATCAAGCTTGTTTAAATGTAAGATTGTAGAAAATTGAGGGAGGGAGGGAGGGTGTATGTGAAAGAGAGACTGACTTTCATAAAACCATGAAAAAGGACGTGACTGCAAGGAGAGAAGGCTCCAATTAAGGCGGAAAGGAAGGTGTGAGAGAGGGACTGGTTGGTTTCATCAAGCTTGTTTAAATGTAAAGAGAGGAAACGGACATACTGAACTGAAGTAACTGACTGTTGAAAATTTAGGTAGGGTGTGTGTGTGTGAGAGAGAGAGAGAGAGACAGACAGAGAGAGAGAGAGAGAGAGAGAGACAGAGAGAGACTTGACTCTTTCATAAAACCATGAAAAAAGGAACCTTCCAAATTTAATCTCCACTGCATTTAGCTCTGCAGTTTCTTCTGAGAACAGCAAGCACTTCAAGATTCTGTTTAGACGCTGAATTTGTACTGGGCAGAACCAGAATATTTAGAAGAGTCTCGCTAACAGCAAACACCTAGTAAAAGACAACCAACACACCTGGGACTAGATGTCTGAATTGTGTAGCAATTGCGTTTCTCTATTTCTCATCCCCAAAGCAGGCAAGAGTATCATAGTTTATTCCCCAAATCTGAATCCCTGTCTCTCTGCTCCTGGTCCTGCTTTGACTGCAACACCAAACAAAAGGTCTTACAAACAAAGACTGTGGCTTTCTTTATTGAGTCAATCCATCTCATGTGCATTCTTCCTCTTTTCCTACTGCATTGCACTTTTTCCTGCATTGCTGCCTTTTCCAGTGAGCTTCTCTTCTCATGATGCCACTGTAGTACAAAACCCTTTGTTTGGTTATTTTAGCTTCTAGTGAGAGTCCACACTTAATTTGCTTTACTTATCTCTCTGACAAGTCGTGTTATCTGTAAAACTCTTTTCCAACACTACATTTCAAATAAGTGAAATGTGTGTATACACTTTATGTAGTGTTCCAAATAGAGTAGTCCTAGAACGAGCTGGAATCTTTAGCATGTATACATTACTGAAACAGCGACGTCTACGTTGGCTTGGGCATGTCGTGAGAATGGCTGATGGTCGGATTCCAAAAGATCTCCTGTATGGAGAATTAGTGCAGGGAAATCGCCCCAGAGGGAGACCACAGCTGTGATACAAGGACATATGCAAGCGGGATCTGAAGGCCTTAGGAATGGACCTCAACAGATGGGAAACCCTGACATCTGAGCGTTCAGCCTGGAGGCAGGCGTTGCATCACGGCCTCTCCCATTTTGAAGAGACCCTTGTCCAGCAGACCGAGGCAAAGAGGCAGTCCCGGAAGCAGGAAAATCAGGGAGCTGGACAGGGGACAGATTGTATTTGTCTTCAGTGTGGAAGGGATTGTCACTCTCGAATTGGCCCTCTCAGCCACACTAGACACTGTTCCAAGTCCTCCATACAGAGCACGTTACCATAGTCTTTCGAGACTGAAGGATGCCTAATACTAAAATGTGTATTAAAAGTCTGCACTCCTATATATAGCTGCTTTTCTGAGGGTGGTTTACTTTGGAGGAAACAAGTCCAGGATTTCAATAAGCTTTATAAATAGGGTGCATTTAATTCAGTGTAGCATTCCGCACTTGACTTTTTTCTAAAAGAGCGATTAGTTGGAGGAATCAATAAAGAACCAGACAGACAAAATGTGTAAATGACATCAGGAGAGAAGAGCTGGTGAAACTGTTGTCTTTGCCTGGAAGAACACAAAGGAGAGATATCTACAATGCTGTGATGGAGGCATTTTTGTCACAAGACATAAGAGCAGAAAAAGTGGTTTCAGTTACTGGTGACGGGGCACCTTGCATAGTGGGGGTAACATCTGGTTTCATACAGTTCTTTGTTAAAGAAGCAAAACATCCAGTCATTCAGTTTCATTGTATTATACATCAAGAAGCTCTTTGTGCCAGAGAAAGCAGCAAAAAATTAGACGATATCATCAGAGATGCCACAAAAATGGTGAATTACATCATGGCTCGTGCTCTTTATTATCAACAGTTTCAAGCACTTCTCGATGAGGTTCAGGCACAGTATAATACTTTACTTATGTACAATAATGTCCGGTGTCTGAGCAGAGGACAAGTCTTGGAGAGATTTGTAGCCTGCTTGGAGGAAATTAGGCTGTTTATGACTGAAAAGGAGCAAGAATATCCACAGCTCACTGATATGGCCTGGCTTACCAACCTCAGGTTTTTTACAGATTTTACAGCACACTTCAATGTACTGAACAAAAAACTGCAAGGTTTAGGGAAAACAGCAGAAAGGATGTTTTGTGACATCAGAATATTTGAGAGAAAACTGCAGGTTTTTGAGAGAGACCTTGAAGGTGGGCAGCTGAAATATTTTGCAAATCTAAAAATGCATTTGGAAAATTCTACAACATTTACGGACAATCCTACAAGCCATCAGGAAATCTGCAAGGAATTTTCTAGCATTGTAGCAGCTGCAAAGGAGAATTTTAGGAACATATTTTTACAGTTCCGTAAGATGGAGGCAACTCTGTGTTTTCTTACTTCTCCAGATAAAGCGAAATTTGAAGAACTTGATCTTTCCTGCTTACAGTGGTTCTATGACCTGTGTGCAACACAGGAGAAGATAGAGTGTGAAGGGATGACAAAGGACAGAACAGTTGGTAGTTCTGAAAATGAAATCCTTAAAGTGTGGAATTCTCTGCCAAATAATTTTAAGTCAATGAAAAAACTTGGGATTGCTCTTCTTACTTTGTTTGGGTCATCTTATGCTTGTGAGCAGCTGTTTTCAGCTTTGAATTATATCAAATCTGATACCAGAAACAGACTGACAGATGACATGAGTGCTGCATGTGTTGCTCTCAAACTAACAGCGTATGAGCCAAATTGACAAATTATCAGCATGCATACAACATCAAAAATCACATTAATTGTGCAAAAGCATGCCAAGTTGAGTATCCCTTATCAAAAAATGCATGCACATAATTATTTTAAAAGTTTGTATAAATTACCTGGCTTCAGGCTATGTGTACAATGTATTACTTTAATATTTTTTTCCATTTACTAGAGTTCATGTTTATTTTTCAATAAAAAAAGTGTTTGTATTATTGAAAGTTCTGTTATGTTTTTCTTTGAAGACAAAAGGTGTTGATTAGTTCAGACAACTGAGTTGTTTTTTTCTAAACTAAAACCTCAGTATTCAGATTTAATTGCAGTGTTGGCACTTCAAAAGAAATAATTTGGTTTTGTGTTGCTGTTTGGGCACTCGGGCTCAAAAAGGTTCGCCATCACTGGCCTAGGTGTAGGACCTTACATTTCTCCCTGTTGAAATTCATTTTGTTAGTTTTGGCCCAGGACTCTAATCAGTCAAGGTCATTTTGAATTTTAATCCTGTCTTCTGGGGAATTAGCAACCCCTCCCAATTTGGTATCATCTGCATTTGGTAACTTACTAATGCTTACTTTTGTTTCTCAAATCCAAAGTCAATTTGGACCATATTTATCATTTCACCCAGTAAGGAGGGGGGCACATGGTTTTTTAGGTAGATCTCTCTCGGAAGTACAGATCAAGCTAAGGAACTTTCAAGAGACACTTCACATTCTCTCCAGGCTAAACTTCCTACATTCTTAAATCATTGACAAGGAGAGGGATGTTAAATCAGGATGGGTCAAAATTATAGTTAATAGGGCCATACCTTCATCTACTAAATCAGTAAAAGAAGGGGCCAGACAATGAGGAATGAACATGGGCCATTCGATTTTTCAGTTAGGAGGTCATTGGTGTTTTTTGTCAGGACAGCTTCAGGAAAAGAAAGAAGGTCAATGAAAATGAAGTAAGCAGCTCCCTCCAAAAACTTGCTGGCAGTAGGTAGAAGGCAGACTGAGAGTGTGACAAGAATGTTGGGAATGGAGTGTTAAAAAAGGGGGGGAGAGAATAATTAGTTTTATTTTGTTGTTCCAGTATAATGCTACACAGTATGGAGGTGTGCTGTCTTTGGACATATATGTAAAACAAACTGAACGGGGTCCTTTGTGTGTTTTGGAGGCCAGGGAGGTTGTAGAGCAAAGAGCCCAGAGGCAGCACACCCACAAATCCATCATGTGAAATCCAGCATTCATTCATTGTGATTCGAAGTGGGGAAAAAGAAAGAAAAACTAAGGAAGATGAGGGAGATTACGCTCTTTACCATAAAAATGAACTTCCCTTGCCTTTGGTGCTGCAAAAACTTTGATTAAATCATCAAAATCTTGCAGCAACACCTCTGGTTTCAGTTCCAGGAAACAAGAAGGCTTGGGGAAAGAGAAGGAACAGAAAATGTAGAAGCCTAGGCTCCTTGTCTTGCCCTTTTAAGAATTATTCAAAGATGGCCATGGCCATTGCCTTTTTAAAGTCCTTCACTCGTTTCTTATGAGCCGCATTGTCTGCCTTTAGAAACTGATTGAGACTGTCTTCTAGCATATGGAAAAATGGAGGGAAATAAAGATAAAACAAAGTGCCCAGCTCTGCATACTGTGGCTGGTACTCTTCTTTTCAACGGCACCATTCAGTCTATGACCTGATCTTGTTACTTTGCCTTTCTTTATTCACAGGAGCAGGATCTTCATAGAGAACTTGAAACACAGAGTTACCAACACAGACCCAGACAAATATCAGTTGAAGTGTCTCCAAAAGGACAAAGGGAATGTTAGACCTGATTACTAGACCTTGATTACAGAATAGATCAGGGGACTGAGCACAACATCATTTGTAAAACAAATGTAGCTCTTCCATTCACCAATTACTCAACTTCTTTCCTCAACCTCTTGTAGCCCTTAGGTTTCACCTCTGCTGTTTTGGGCCTTCAATGCCTCATAGATATCAATGTCTTGAATTGAGTCTGCTTCTCTACTAGAATGTTGAGATCTTCTGCAGTTGCTCTTCTCTGAGTCCTGCCGTTGTCTCAGGTTCATTTGGAGGATATTCATCATCATCATCTTAGAACTGCAGAGCTGGCATGTTAATATGAGAGATACTTTGGATCTCACAAATGAATATGAGATCCATTAATATGAGGTTACGACCTGAGTTTGATCCCGATAGGGTCAGGTAGCTGACTCAAGGTTGACTCAGCCTTGCATCGCCTCGAGGATGGTAAAATGAGTACCCAGCTTGCTGGGGGCAAAGCTGTTGTTTGCATAATTATATTGTAAACTGCCCAGAGAGTACTCTAGCATTATGGGGTGGCATATAAATCAGAACAACAAACAAGAGAAAGCAAACAAAAGGAGAGAGGCAAGGAAGGAGGACTGCTGAGGATTCTAATGCCATACAAGTGAACTAAAAACAATTTGTTTAAATTCTCCATTATAATTGCTATAAAGGCATATAAGCACTTTTTTGTGGGCTGCACAGTGTTGGTATCGGTATCTAATCAGGGTTCAGGTGGTGCTGGTAAGTAATCTTTTAGAATATTCCCCATGTATTTAGGTTTTGTCCACCCTTTTCTTCCACAAGTTCTAGTTCTTAAATCCAGCTAGGGTGTCCTTTATATGCCTTCCCAACTCTAGATGTTTTTATTGTGACAGAGCAAGAGGAAGCTTGCTTGTCATGAATAGCAGATGACAAGCCACACTGCTTTCTGAGATTTCTGTGTGCCAAGTAAATGTCCTTCCTCTGGGTGAATCAGCAAAGTCAAACTCTCGCATCACAACTTAATGTGAGATGAAATATGAACATAATTTTCAATATCTTCATGAGACATGGAAACTAAATGATCTTGCTTTGATGGAAAGTTGAACAATATTGCAAAGAAGAGAACAAAGTAAAGAAATGTAAAAAATTTGTCAGCAATGAGACAGTGTATAATAATTAAAGACTAGTTAAATAAATATATTACAGTATGAATTTCTTATGCATAGCACACACCATATATATATTGCCAGCCTTTCTGTTTAACTCCTGAAAAATATAAGAGTAACTGGAAGGTAATTCTACCAGGGTTATAATTATACATCTGAAGCCACGGATTTAAAGGTGACATGGAACCACTGGGTGGCCCCTGGTTCCGAACATCGTTTCGTCCCACAATGGTTCTCAACATTTCATGCCTTATGTCCTACCAATCATGCTGCTAAAAAATTTGGATCTTCACCATGGTAGAAACAGAGTCTCCACTTTTTCTGAGAAGGTTGTTTATATTCTGTTACTATACTCATAATGGGAGAAAAAGCCACCATTGTAAAACAACTTCTATGATTAGGACACTTCTACTATTTAGAAAGGTTTAATTCAAGAAGTAGATTCCCATTGTTGTGTAGTGGACAGAGTGAAAGACTAGGACTCAGGGTTTAAATCCCACTTGGCCATAGAAACTCACTGGGAAAGTGGAACTGGTAAACCACTCCTTAAATATCTGTGAAGATTCTCAGTCATCCAGGTGAGGTTATCTGGAAGTTGAGTCATGGCAACTGGACTTCTTTCTTGTTAGGTTGAAATGTTTCACTACTCATCCAAGTAGCTTCTTCAGTCTGAAGAGAGTTGATAGGAGATCCCTGATATAGCAAGCCTATTCAGACCAGGGGGAAATGAAATCAACGTGGAGGATATATCAGGGATCCCCTACCAACTCTCCTCAGACTGAAGAAGCTACTTGGATGAGTAGCGAAACGTTTCAACCTAACAAGAAGTCCAGTTGCCATGACTCAACTTCCAGATACTCCTTAAATATCTCAGTTACCTTGAAAGCCCTATTAGGCTTTCAAGTCGGTTCCAACTTGACAGCACAGAACACACAAGTAGAGATAAAAGTCTGCCTATTTAGGAGATACAAGCTGAAGTTGCTAACAAGAGATTAACTTATGGCATGCAAGAAAACTATGGTCCAGGTCATGAAAAAATGAGTACTTCTGAATAATTATTGGAAACCCCACTGACATCACTGTTCATTGGATTAACAAATAATATGGAGAAAGATGCTTCTCACCTCTTGAACTGTGCTTTTTTAAAAAGTTGATTTGCTTTATACTGTGTATTTATGCTTCGAGTTCAAGTGCATGCTAATTAAGCAAGCATATTTGCTAAGCATTCCTCTTAGAGTATGTAATTTAAAGAAATAACCTGAAAGCTGCCTCATGTCCTCCAAACCAAGACATTAGCTGGTGCCAAAAGTAAATAAAATCCATTCATTGGCTTTTCCTCTGCAATGGTGCTTTAATTAAAAATTATCAGGCTTTTTTATACCCACCAAAGACTATGCCAGACTTTCTTTGAAATAATGTCTTCCTGCTTCAATGAAAATTGGGAACAGTTCTTGACTTTTAGGAATCTCTGTCTCCTTCCTGATGATTGAACCCATAAGATGCTGTTTGCAGGATGAACTCAACCCCAGACACAGACAAGCCAAAATCACAGGATCAAGACAAATTAAGATGTTGGCAATATAAACATTGCCAATAGCCCTTCTTGTCAATCGGTTACATGTAGGAAGCCCACATGCAGGACTATCTACTATTCTACTTTTGCTCTCCAGCTACTCATGTAGAGACGTATACTGATACTCTGCTATTGGAACTTGATGGTCCTTGGGGTCCTTTCCAGCTCTACAGTTCTATAAGTCTAGGGTTATATGACTTAAAGCCATTGATAGCACCTTCTCCTGACCTTGTCCTTTTAAAACAATTGAAGGCAGCAGTCATAGAATTAAAAAAAAGTAGTTTGAAGGGACCATTGACCATTAATTTTGCCCCTTCGGCCTCCCTAAGTAGGTCATCCAGCAGGGCGACCAATGCCGTTTCGTGCCGTGGCACGGCGACTGAAACGGATCCAGGGCATCGGCTTAATCCAAGAGAGCCTGAATCTGGTCGGCCACCACCCTCTCAACTACCTTGCTGAGAAAAGAAACATTGGCAACGGGCCTATAATTGCCAATGTTGTCCACCGCCAAGCTCGGTTTCTTTCTAATGGGTCTAATGAGTGTTTCCTTAAGGGCAAGAGGAACCTTGCCCTCAAGAAGAGACCCATTTATTATTTCAGTGGCCCATTCAGTTATCACCGGCCTGGCAGCTTTGATTAGCCAGGCCGGGCAAGGGTCAAGGGAGGAGGTGGTGGCTCGGCAGCGATCAAGGACCTTGTCCACCTGTGTGGACTTCACAGGTTGAAATTGAGTAATTCTCAACGGACAAGGTGCTGTGCTGGACGTCTCAGCTTATTCCACTGTTTTCAAATAGGGTGCAAGATCCCGGCGGATGGCCTCCACTTTTGATTTTAAAAATGCTGCAAATTGGTCACAAGAAATGCTAGATGGAGGCCAATCATTGTGGCCAATTCCGGATAGGTCGCGTACTGTACGGAAAAGTTCCGCCTGCTGATTGGATGCTTTGCTTATCTGGACAGCGAAGTAGGCTTTCCTAGCAGCCTCTACCTTAGCAAGATAGAGGTTAGACGTGATCTTGGCAGCTTTTAAGTTATTTTCCAGCAGGTTCCACCTCCAAACGCTCTCTAGCCTTCTCCTATTCTGCTTCATAGCCCTCAGCTGCTGGTTAAACCAAGGTGCTGGTCGGGCTCTGCGGCGGAGAGGGCGTTTAGGAGCAATTGTGTCTATAGCCCTGGTGGCGGTGGCATACCAGCCAGCCACCAGGGCCTCGACAGGAGCGCCAGCCAGGTTAATCGGAATCCCACACATGGCATCCTGGAATCCAATAGGATCCAGTTGTCTGCGAGGGCGGACCATGAAAATAGGTCTCTGCTCCCCACGGGGAGGGAGGGCCATTGTGAGATTGCACTTTATCAGGGTGATGGTCAGTCACCATCAGGCCACACTCTCTCTGCTCAGTGGAGAAAAACCAGGTCCAAAGTGTGGCCACCCACGTGTGTGGGGCCGTTAACATATTGGGACATGTCCAAGGAAGCCATGGTTTCCCATCTTTCTTAAAGTGTGGTGTCCAGAACTGGACAAAGTACTCAAGATTAGGCCTAAGCAGTGCTTAACAGAGGAGAACTAGTACTCTGCGGTTTTTTTGCAACCACATTGTACTGTAGATTCGTGTTCAGCTTATAGTCTATAACAATTCCAAGGTCCTTCTTGCATGTAGTTTTATTGAGCCAAGCATCTCCCATCTTGTAACTGTGCATTTGGTTTCTTTTTCCTAGGTGTAGACCTTTGCACTTATCTCTGTTAAATTTCATTCTAGTTTTTTTCTCAGGCCAGAGTGGTCTTGGTAGCCAGATGGGCAGGAAAGAAAGAAAGAAAGAAAAAGAAAGAAAGAAAGAAAGAAAGAAAGAAAAGAAAGAAATCAATCAATCAATCAATCAATCAATCAATCAATCAATCAACCAACCAACCAACCAACCAATCAATCAACCAACCAATCAATCAATCAATCAATCAATCAGTCAATCAATCTACACAGAAACTAAGATGAGTATATGTTGATTCCACTGGGAGCAAACTGACCCAATTTTCAGCAGTCGGTTAGCAGTTGGATTAGAGTTAAGGTTAAATTTAAACTTCTTATAATTCATAAACCAAATGAAAAGTCCATCGTCTCCATTGAATTAAGCCAACCAACAACCAGAGTATGTCACTTTCACTTCTCAGGATTATAGCTCACAAAAAAGGGGCTTATGATATTTTATTCCAATACACTATATTGGCTGGAACAAAAAAAAAATGCCCCGATGGCAAGAAGCAATGGATTTCTTAGGACAAATTTTTGTCCTAATCTGAATTTTGTCTTTAAAGGGGGGGGGGCTTTATGCAAGAAATGGCTGAAACCCCTGAGACAGGACACATGGCTACTCGCTCTTTATGAGACACCAGGCAAAATCATACTTTCTACCCAGCTTAATTCGTATTGAATACTGGAAATGTATAATTTCTACTAATTAAAAGCTCCATATCCCTTAATTTTTGGTTCTGAAACTCCCTCGGATTCTCTTTTCTGCTGGAGAAGCCTTTGAGAGTGTCTGGAAAGGGAGGAGCCTTTAAAAGTTTTTTAAAAAAACTGCCACCAGATTGCTGCTGCCAGGATCAGGACTGCTGTAACCCATCCAGCAGCAATTTTTGATATTTAAAGGCTCCTTCTGCCTATCCTGTGGCTCCCAAAGGCTTTGCCAGGGCAAAAAGGGAGCTCAAGGGAGCCTTGGAACCTAAAATAGGAGAATATGAAGCTTTTAATTAGTGCAAATTAAACATTTCCAGCACCCAAGGCAGATTGCACCAGGCACAAAGTTACACAGCAGGATTTTCCCCCAGTGCCTCACTTGTCTGTCTAATTCTGCATGAATTCCATAAGAGTACATGAAATATTGAGTCTTGATATATGAAGGTTAAAATATAGTAGAAATACAACAAGACTAGAGAAGGGCAAAAACTGTGAGCGCTCACTCGGAGGCCGCACCCATTCTGAGGCAGGCCAAGGGAGGGAGGCTGTTGCCTCTGAGTGGGCACCTCCCAGAGAAGGCGGGGCTTTTAAGTGCCAAAAACCTGTTTGGCCAATAAACAAACTGGCATGAACCGCGGAACCAGCAGTTCATGCCCATCTCTAGAGGAGACAAGCTTTGAAGTGGGGAGTGGAAAGGCGCAAGAAAAAAAGAGATTTCACAAGAAGCTACATTATGAATTGAATGTTTGTGACTGCCAAGGCAACAACTTCCAAAAATCAGGTTGGGATATGATTAATTTCTTCTGAGCCCTCAAAAATCACTTATGGAAAGCTGATATATATATATAGTATGCCTCACTGTTACAATCACTAAAATAAGAGAAGATGAGATAATAAGGGCAATTAACAGCATTTGTACTAGGAAAGTATTATAAAAATTAATAATAGATCAGCATTAATTTTGTTACTTTTACTTAATGTTCTCTTGGACAGGTTGTAAATGGATGCATTCTGAAAGGAAAGGTCAGGCACACAACACCACGATAGTCTAATTTGAGTCTAGGCAGAGCGAGAGGAATAAAAGCATTCAGTGGCCAGAAAATGCATTAGTACGGTGTTATGAGAAAGCACTAAGCTCTGATCCAAGACCATCTGGAATAAAAGCAGGTGCTCTTTCGAACACCTAAATGTAACTAATTGGATATACAATTGCAAAAGTACGACAAGCATGTTTGACATGAGCATATGCGTTCTTCTCCTATGGATTCCTGGAAGACAATGTAGAATAGAAGTCTTCACATCAGACTGCAGTCTATTCTGAATTTACACATGGGAGGGATATTTAAAGCAGAGCAGGCAGGCAAGAAGAGGTGCTGAGTTCTTTCAATTACTGTATTCATCCTCATCGGAAGGGGGAAAAATGTTTCTCCCTCACTGTTTTCCCCCTGGAGCCCTACCAAGAAACAAATTATGGGGAGGAAGGAGTTTCAGGACACAAGGCACACTCTGCTATAGGAATTCAGCAATAACCTGCTTCTAAGGCACATACTCTGGGACAAGCTTTTCACAGTGCTCTTTTGAAACTATATTTATAGATAGGTTTTATGATCCAAAAATCAATATTGTACAATTGACATTAAAGATAATAACCCAGATGTAATTCTTTGAACTAATACTGCCTTACAAGGATTACACAGAAAGAACACCTCAGCAAATGTCAAAATAAAAATCCTTTCACCACCAAAGCAATCAAATTTCAATGTATTAGAATACTTTAATGACTTCTGAGTAATTTGCATAAAATTTAATAATACATAGAAAATTCAATATCTTTCTATTGGGCCTTTTACTCATACAGCAGTTTCCCTCAAATTTGGTTTTCATATGTCATTTGAACATCAGCTCCCAGAAACCACACACAAAATGGCTCACAGTCAGACGTTGGGAAGTTGTATTCCAACATCTGGGGAACTACATTTGTCCTTCAACCTACTTCTACTTGCGTGATGGGCAAATGTTCAAGACTCAATCCAAGATTGGACTCAATAACTGAGCAATGTTTCTGGGAGTTCAAGTTTTTCCCAAGGACTCTGCAGTTTGCAGAAGTCTACTTCGATGAGAAAGGCAAACTCATCAAATTATTCCAGGAGCCAATTCATATCTGCGCCTGAGAAGAATTCTCAGCTTCTTTGGCTGATGGAGGACAGAAAACTATACAAATAAAGGAATAAATGCCAGGAATCCCCTTTGTTTTGGAGCTTTGCTTTAGAATTTTTCTTTGCCAGGAGTTTTAATTTGGTTCTGCAGAGTATATACACTGCAGCTGAGAATGTAGCAGACTGGATGGCCCTATAGCTGGGGATTTGCAGTGATCCCTGGCTAACAAAGCCTTGGTGCTATCAAGAAAGACAACAAGGAGGCTGAGTGAAACTTTGCTCATTTTGCTTCTGAAAACAAGGTGAGCTTTTAGTTGGCCTTCTTCTGAGCCAACATAGCTTGGATTATTACTTCAAGAAAATGATCCTTGCATAACTGTAGGAATGTAAAACATAGACCTGGTTTTATTCTTTTCTAGTTATATAGAACTTCCCTGTCTTTATGGATTTTATACATTTGCCTCTTACCTTGTGTCCATATAAGGGGTTCCCACAAATCCATAAACGCAATAAACACTACCAGTTAGATATCACTGAATTGACGTGCTCATTCTTGGTGTATCTTGCTTTGGCTTCCTGAGATCATAGAGAAACAATGTATGATCATTATGCCCCTTCAGATTTCTAAGGGGTCTCCCAGGAGAGAGAAAAATGAGAAAAGAAGGAAGTAATAAAGACTGGATCAGTGACATTGTAATAAGATACATAATGAGATTATTTGGATTGGGGCCTGGTTTCGATATGCTTCCTTTATACATTGACATAGATTTAAAAAAGCCAAAATAGAAAACGAAAAAGGAAGCAACAGCAAATGCACATCAAAAAGAGGGCAAACCAGGGTACATATTTACATATTCTAATTTATGGATTCTATCCAGACTTAGCCATGCCTCAGGCTGATCCACTGAAACAGGGACCTTTCACTCTTGCCAAGTAGGGTCACCAAATCCCCCAGCTTCTGTCACAATTCGTAAAAAGGGACATCAGTTTACTAAGCATTGTTGCACGGTAACAAGATTAACAAATTCTTTCATACAGATTCCACACATCCAGAGGATATTAGCTACACTCAAGTCCACATTATTCCATAAGATTGCAAATCTGACCCCTGACAGTGGTTAACATTGTCAGCATCTTACCCTTTTTAGCAGTAAGTGGCTTCAGGATCTGATCTGAAGTAAGAGTAAGCAAAACTGGGCCTTGCTACTAAAAAGTGTAATCAGAATGCAAGCCTTGAGCATGGCATATACCCCACAATTTAATTTAAATAAATCTACCCTAAATGGGAGTAACCCTGGATCCGATGCATTAGGCACAAATGGAAATGTGGCAGAAGAAGTGCTACAGTTTATATCAATGCACCTCCATAATGGGGGAAGATGATGCGTCTGAGTGGAGTGGACAGCCCTTGAAATAGGAGCGGACTTCAAACGGAGAATTGGTGGTGTGGTGGATACAGTAACATAGTAGGATTCAGGAGACCAGCTATCAAATCTCCAGTTGGCCATGAAAACTCTATAAAGCAGGAACATCAACAAAAAAATTATGGATATTTTCTTTCGAAGGTGGGCCTTGTACTAAGCTGAACTACAAGCACACTAAAATCAACAAGGAATGAAGATAGGAAGCTACCTTATACTGAGTCAGACTGTTATCCCATCTAATCCAGTGCTGTCAATCCTGTTTGGTAGCAGCTCAGGAGGCTTCCCAGCAGGATTCTTTTCAAACCCCACTGAGAGATCCTGATATTTCTTGGAGGGCTCCCATCCAAGTACTAAATAAGCTCAAACCTGTTTAGAAGCCAGAATCAGACAATATTACTCCATTCACAGTTGCATGGTGGTGCATAATGTACCCAGTGTGGTGTGGTGGATAGAGTGACAGATTAGGACTAGAGATGGGGGTATCCGTATTCGTACATGAATACGAATATCCCCGCAGAGGTGGAAATAACGAAGGTCCGGCCTCATGGGGCCGGACTGTCCACTCACGATTTCGCTGCTGCCACTGGCTCTGTGGAGGCTTCCTATCGTGCTGTTCTCCGCAATGGATTAGCCATTCTCCGACCTAGCAGAGAGGCTTGTCATCCCGCCTCCTGCCAGGAGTGGGTAATCGATTGTGGACAACGGCGCGATAGGAAGTCTCTGCGGAGCCAGCAGCAGCGGTGAAATCATTTCCACCTGTATGGGGATATTCGTATACGAATACCCCCATCTCTAATTAGGACTCAGGAGACCAGGTTTCAAATCTCCAGTTCACCATGAAAACTCACTAGCAAGGAGTTGGGACTGGTAAAACTACTCTTTAAATATCTCATTTGCCTTGAGAGCCCTACAATAAGTCAGTTCCAATTTGACGGCACATAACACAGACATGGAAGTACATGAGATTCCTCTATGAATGGGTTTAATTATAAGCTTCCATGCAAGTTAATGGGGTTTCTGTTAGGGAAAATAGTGGAAACTTCAGTAGAAAGAATTAGAAAACTTTATATGCCTTTCTTTCTACTTAGGTGACATTTAATTTCTGTTAAATATACCAGAATATTATTGATAGAAGTAAATGGGGAATTGAGAGAAATAAAGACTCTTAGGAAATATATTTCAAGACATGTAAGAGGTACTCTTCTAAAAATATCCTCCGGGGTTGTCTAGTCAACATTTCCTTTTCTCTATCTCGAGCCGGCAAGTAAGAAAACCCTGTCATTGCAATTTGTCACACATTTTGTGTGGTGGCGTGCTCAACAGCTGAAGTACCATCTTTTGGCCCAGAGCAATGCTGGATGCCAGTGATACAGGAGAAAAAGTCCTCCACATAATGAAAGATGAACACCATAAAAAATAATGTGAGTTACACCTACAAATTGATACCCCACAGGTCATGGTAGTTCTGTTAAAACCTTCGAAAAGGTATGTCAGTGAGAGACACTGCCTTTAAACTGTTGCTACTATTGTACCTCCTGCTGCGCCCAGCGAGATTATATACCACAAAGGACAATAGGACACAAAAAAGAACCCCACACAGGTTTATTTATTAGATTTCCAAATTATCTTATCCCAGATAAAATTGTAACAGAGATGAAGCCTGCTTGCCACAGCTTACCATGAGTTTGTCTATACCATGTAGTTATAGCAGTTTGATACCACTCTGTCTATCATGGCTCCATTCTAAGGATCCCAGGATTTGGTGTTTAGTGAGCTATGGAGAATTCTGTACTACAATGCAGTGGAGTACTTTACAGCATGCTAGCAGCGAATTCTTTGTTGTTGTTTAGTCGTTAAGTCATGTCCGACTCTTCGTGACCCCATGGACCAGAGCACGCCAGGCCCTCCTGTCTTCCACTGCCTCCCGGAGTTGGGTCAAATTCATGTTGGTAGCTTCGATGATACTGTCCAACCATCTGGTCCTCTGACGTCCCCTTCTCCTCTTGCCTTCACACTTTCCCAACATCAGGGTCTTTTCCAGGGAGTCTTCTCTTCTCATGAGATGGCCAAAGTATTGGAGCCTCAGTTTCAGGATCTGTCCTTCCAGTGAGCACTCAGGGTTAATTTCCTTTAGAATTGATAGGTTTGTTCTCCTTGCAGTCCAGGGGACTCTCAAGAGTCTCCTCCAGCACCACAATTCAAAAGCATCAATTCTTTGGCGGTCAGCCTTCTTTATGGTCCAGCTCTCACTTCCATACATCACTACTGGAAAAACCACAGCTTTGACTATGTGGACCTTTGTTGGCAAGGTGATGTCTCTGCATTTTAAGATGCTGTCTAGGTTTGTCATCGCTTTCCTCCCAAGAAGGAGGCGTCTTTTAATTTCATGGCTGCTGTCACCATCTGCAGTGATCATGGAGCCCAAGAAAGTAAAATCTGTCACTGCCTCCATATCTTCCCCTTCTATTTGCCAGGAGGTGATGGGACCAGTGGCCATGACCTTAGTTTTTTGGATGTTGAGCTTCAGACCATTTTTGGCGCTCTCCTCTTTCACCCTCATTAAGAGGTTCTTTAATTCCTCCTCACTTTCTGCCATCAGAGTGGTATCATCTGCATATCTGAGGTTGTTGATATTTCTTCCGGCAATCTTAATTCCGGTTTGGGATCAGAATTCTTGGAACCTGCCAAATATCCAAAGTCCAGGATTCTGTAGGATGGAGTCATGATGGCTACAGTGGTATTGAACTGCTGTAACTGTGTGATGATAATATACCTTATTTGAAAAAGGTCTGTAGTGCCAGTTAGTATGGTTGCTATTTTGTCTGCAATCATTTTATCAATTATTTATTTATTGCTTAAATGAGTAGCTTGCCACAGATGCTGAAAATGGCTAACAACAATGAAACATTGAATTACAATATACTAAAACATACATATCAAAAATATAGAGAAACACAGCTAAACTATCATTTTGTGGACAGGCCTTCTTATGAAGAGGCCATGAGAGCTTCCATGTAACCCTTTCACATTGTTCCTTGAATTACTACCTGGGAACAAGAAAGGAATCCCTGCTGGCTCTGATCACAGTAATTCAATGTGGTAGGGATTTCTCTCTCAGCCAGAAGGGCACACGTCTTTGAATGGAGAAAGAGAGAACCAAACCCTTCATGAGTCACATCAGGCCTCCAGGCAAGTCTTCTCCTCCAGCAGCTGTATACTCACCCTGCAAAGTGGGACGGTATTATAATTATCCCCCATTGCAGCTGGAGAGGAAGGGAGAGTGTAGCTGACCTAAGCTCACCTATGAAGTACTGAGCAACTACAGACCTCCTGATACATAGCATGCAGTTAAAACTACATATAATGTGGATGCTTCGTGTCTGGAAGTTATGATGTTTTTTCCTTTCTCAGGGAAAAAAACTTCACTTTCAATCAAGACCATAGCAGTGGGGAGGGGGAGAGAGATAGGTCTGAGGATGTCCGGATTTAAATTACCCTCATCCCTTAAACTGCTATTAGCTATCAAGGGGAACAGTTATGGACCTAACAGTTTATGCCTCTGTGCTTTTACCTCCATAGGAGGTTGACTATTTGGACCAAGATTGTAGTACTGGGGCAAAGACTGCTGGGTCTTTCCTTTCCCCCATGTCCCATCCACATCATCTTCTCCATGCCACACCACGTTGCCTGCTGAGAACAAAAAGAGATGTTTGCCACAGCTTTCATGCATGCTTGCCTTGAGCACAGCCATTGTGAGAAGCATCCTGATGTGGTGCACATTACTTCTCTAGCTTGTATATTAAGTTGGTTGGTTTTAAATGGTACTTCTGCAAATCCCAGGATTTCCCTGAACATGTTGATATTATTTCTCATTGGCTCTATTTTAGCCCCATTTCAGCTGGCACTAACCACCTGAGTTCACTGTTAGAGTGATCGTCCAACCTTCGTTACAGGAATTTAAAAGATGGGGAAGGACTCTGTATCATTCTAACATGTGACTTATTTCAGTTGATGATCAAAATCCAGGCTCTCCTGCAAACTCATCAACTCTTCATTGAGGGAGGATTTCTCTGAAGTATACATAGTGGTGTGGCCACACTGCAGTTTGGCTGTTTTCATGGCCCTTGGCCACATCAGACTCCTCTGCTAAGAGTTCTTCACCCTCGATATTGAGGAATGGAACCTCTCTATACAGTCACTGCTAAAGCACAGAACAGGAGCCCACCTGTAAGGATGCGCTAGCAGAACCCACATATCATCCTTTCAATAGAACTCTGTGGGACTTTCATATCCCTTATTAGCATAGTAGATTCTACAGACCGATGCTAATGATCTGTGTTTTTAATAAGCTTCAGAGATGATAGTCATTTTACAATTAGTCTCTTTCATATGTATAATGTAACATCATATGTATATCTTAAATGAAAAATGTTGCACTTGACAAAAGAATGTATATATGTTCTGAAGAAAAGTCTTGACCCACTACAGCAAGAATTTCAAATGCACCTGCTCATAAATTTGGGGGGAAAGGGTAACCCCCTAGAACATACACAATGCTAAGCCTGAGACAAGTAATTTACATAAATCCATAATGCATCTACCAGCTTCAACTTTCTCTAGGGTATTATAATGCTAATAGGGAAATGACAATGCAGTGGCTTTATCTTTTTAGACCTAATGCCAGTCTACTTGACATCTGTAGCTTCTGAATGATAAATAGAGTTTCAGGCTTTTCACTGCAGCATCTTCATAATCCTTGCTTCCGGGCATTTACAATCTAAAGCCGCCTGTTAAGGGCTGTAAGAAATGTTTAATTAATGCAACTCTATTTTTTTTTAAAGGAAGAAAGATATTTTTGTGAATGTATACTTTGCAATCAACAGACATTATAACCCAAACATTTAGGGGATCATCAACTCTTAAGCACTAAGCTCTTGGAAATCTCTGTTGGCATATGTATATAATGGATCAAGAAATTCTTTGTAATACAGCTCTGTGAGGAAAGCTAAGGACTTTGAATAGGGAAAACTCTCAACCAAACTTGGATTCTCAAAATTCTTTGGGAGCAGAGCTAGGACAACTAAGCTGGAGTAATTTCAGGGTAATGATAATAGTGAAGGATAAAGGCTTAGAAGAACTCCATTCGAATTTTATTCACCCGGAAACCACTTGGAAAATCAACATTCTTACTTGTGAGATTCTTGCTTTCAAGCAAGAACATTCCTCTTCAGATGCATCACTTTCCACATGGCAAAATCAACAAAGGCAGGGCTAGGTACCCCACCCCCCACTCCCTTGCAAGCTGATTAAAAAGTGGAGAGTACTGCATGAATCATGTTGCACTTAAACCATGATATATTCATGGCTTCCACTGCAGATGCCTTTCAGAGCACATTAGACAGATCCATGGAGGATATTAGAAAGAGAACACAGGACAAATTAAGAGAACAACAGATAGATTCAGTGTCAAGTTACAATTGCTATGGATGTCTTCAAGTATTGGAACCATTATGTCTCTGAATAGCAATTCCTGGGGAATGGAAAGAGAAAGGTGGCATTGATTAAGGCATAGTCTCCTGAAAAGCACCTTGTTTTGCTAGTGTGAGAACATAATGCTGAACTGGACCATCCTTTGGTCTGATCCAGCAAAAGCTTCCTTATATTCTCCTGTCATCATATTCATCACCTGAAGAATATTCTGATCTGTATCTCTGGCTCCCTTAGAGGGTACATAGTTCTTCTGCTGGCAGCTCCCAGCACAAGGGACCTGATGAAGAGCCTTTAGGTGGTTCTAAGGAACCAAATGGATGTAAGCTAATGGGTCCAGACCGCAAAAAGGTTTATGATGCCTTAAGAGCTTCACAATTGGGGAAATGTGTTCCTATGGCCTGACAATCCGAATGAGCAGGGACAGTTCTACTATTACTCCTCTACTTTTACCTCAGGTGACAGATCTTGGATATCATAAAGGGGCAGCAAATAGGGATGGGACTAAATAAATGAATAATAATGCTTATTATTATTAATAATTATATATATATAATTAAATACATAAATAAATAAGTAGATTATATATAGATCTTTGCTCAAATAAGAGATAATTCATTAATTACTTCAGTGAGTTAGGTATTTGGCAGTACGCCAGGGGCTGGGAGTTCGTTCCCCACTGCCCCCCCCCCTCCGGTGGTTTGTGCTAACTCAGTGATCATCGAGGTTCCTTTCACTATTTGTAGAGTTAAGTTAAGTGGTGGTAGTTGGGATTGCATTAGTTCTCAGTAGGAAATTTAAAAAATTTAACAAGTAGGGATAAAGAGTAGGCTGCCAAGGGAAAAGGAAACTGAAAGAGTTTCCTAATGATTCGGAGTTGTGGGGCTAGGCCTGGTGGTGGTATAGTTGAAGGCCCCTCCTTTTCAGTGCAATTTAATTGCCTAGCCCTGGTTAAATTAGATTAATAGCTAAATTAATTATATCAATCACACATTGATTAGTTAATGGATTATAATTTGTTGTTGTTGTTTAGTTGTTAAGTCGTGTCTGACTCTTCCTGACCCCATGGACCAGAGCAGGCCAGGCCCTCCTGTTTTCCACTGCCTCCCGGAGTTGGGTCAAATTCATGTTGGTAGCTTCGGTGACACTGTCCATCCATCTCGTCCTCTGTCGTCCCCTTCTCCTCTTGCCTTCACACTTTCCCAACATCAGGGTCTTTTCCAGGGAGTCTTCTCTTCTCATGAGACGGCCAAAGTATTGGAGCCTCAGCTTTAGGATCTGTCCTTCCAGTGAGCACTCAGGGTTGATTTCCTTCAAAATGGATAGGTTTGTTCTCTTTGCAGTCCAGTAGACTCTCAAGAGTCTCCTCGAGCACCACAATTCAAAAGCATCAATTCTTCGGCGGTCAGCCTTCTTTATGGTCCAGCTCTCACTTCCATACATCGCTACTGGAAAAACCATAGCTTTGATTATGCAGACCTTTGTCGGCAAGGTGATGTGTCTGCTTTTTAAGATGCTGTCTAGGTTTGTCATCGCTTTCCTCCCAAGAAGCAGGCGTCTTTTAATTTCGTGGCTGCTGTCACCATCTGCAGTGATCATGGAGCCCAAGAAAGTAAAATTTGTCACTGCCTCCATATCTTCCCCTTCTATTTGCCAGGAGGTGATGGGACCAGTGGCCATGATCTTAGTTTTTTTGATGTTGAGCTTCAGACCATTTTTTGCGCTCTCCTCTTTCACCCTCATTAAGAGGTTCTTTAATTCCTCCTCACTTTCTGCCATCAGAGTGGTATCATCTGCATATCTGAGGTTACTTATATTTCTTCCAGCAATCTTAATTCCGGCTTGGGATTGATCCAGTCCTGCCTTTCGCATGATGTATTCTGCATATGAGTTAAATAAGCAAGGAGACAATATACAGCCTTGTCGTACTCCTTTCCCAATTTTGAACCAATCAGTTGTTCCATATCCAGTTCTAACTGTTGCTTCCTGTCCCACATATAAATTTCTCAGGAGGTAGATAAGGTGGTCAGGCACTCCCATTTCTTTAAGAACTTGCCATAGTTTGTTGTGGTCCACACAGTCAAAGGCTTTTGCGTAGTCAATGAAGCAGAAGTAGATGTTTTTCTGGAACTCTCTGGCTTTCTCCATAATCCAGCGAATGTTAGCAATTTGGTCTCTAGTTCCTCTGCCCCTTCGAAATCCAGCTTGTACTTCTGGGAGTTCTCGGTCCACATACTGCTGAAGCCTACCTTGTAGGATTTTGAGCATAACCTTGCTAGCGTGTGAGATGAGTGCAATTTGGAGCATTCTTTGGCACTGCCCTTCTTTGGGATTGGGATGTAGACTGATCTTTTCCAATCCTCTGGCCACTGCTGAGTTTTCCAAACTCGCTGGCATATTGAGTGTAGCACCTTAACAGCGTCATCTTTTAAGATTTTAAATAGTTCCACTGGAATGCCATCACCGCCACTGGCCTTGTTGTTAGCCATGCTTTCCAAGGCCCACTTGACTTCACTCTCCAAGATGTCTGGCTCAAGGTCAGCAACCACACTATCTGGGTTGTCCGGGACATCCAGATCTTTCTGGTATAATTCCTCTGTGTATTCTTGCCACCTCTTCTTGATGTCTTCTGCTTCTGTTAGGTCCCTACCATTTTTGTCCTTTATCGTGTCCATCTTTGCACAAAAGGTTCCTTTAATATCTCCAACAGATCTCTGGTTTTTCCTTTTCTATTATTTTCCTCTATTTCTTTGCACTTTTCATTTAAGAAGGCCCTCTTGTCTCTCCTTGCTATTCTTTGGAAGTCTGCATTCCATTTTCTGTAACTTTCCCTATCTCCCTTGCATTTTGTTTCCCTTCTCTTCTCTGCTATTTGTAAGGCCTCGTTGGACAGCCACTTTGCTTTCTTGCATTTCCTTTTCTTTGGGATGGTTTTTGTTGCTGCCTCCTGTACAATGTTACGAGCCTCCATCCATAGTTCTTCAGGCACTATGTCCATCAAATCTGCTTCCTTAAATCTGTTCTTCACTTCCACTGGGTATTCATAAGGGATTTGGTTTAGATTATACCTGACTAGCCCAGTGGTTTTTCCTACTTTCTTCAGTTTAAGCTTGAGTTTTGCTATAAGAAGCTGATGATCAGAGCCACAATCAGCTCCAGGTCTTGTTTTTGCTGACTGTATAGAGCTTCTCCATCTTTGGCTGCAGAGAATATAATCAATCTGATTTCGGTATTGCCCATCTGGTGATGTCCATGTGTAGAGTCGCCTCTTGTGTTGTTGGAAAAGAGTGTTTGTGATGACCAGCTTGTCCTCTTGACAAAACTCTATTAGCCTTTGCCCTGCTTCGTTTTGAACTCCAAGGCCAAACTTACCTGTTGTTCCTTTTATCTCTTGACTCCCTACTTTAGCATTCCAGTCCCCTATAATGACAAGAACATCTTTCTTTGGTGTCAGTTCTAGAAGGTGTTGTAAGTCTTCATAGAATTGTTCAATGTCAGCCTCTTCAGCATCGGTGGTTGGTGCATAAACTTGGATTACTGTGATGTTGAAAGGTCTGCCTTGGATTCGTCTTGAAATCATTCTATCATTTTTGAGATTGTATCCCAGTACAGCTTTTCCCACTCTTTTGTTGACTATGAGGGCTACTCCATTTCTTCTATGGGATTCTTGCCCACAATAGTAGATATGATAATCGTCTGAATTGAATTCGCCCATTCCCGTCCATTTTAGTTCACTGATGCCCAGGATGTCAATGTTGATTCTTGCCATCTCCTGTTTGACCACATCCAGCTTCCCAAGGTTCATAGATCTTACATTCCAGGTTCCTATGCAGTATTTTTCTTTGCAGCATCGGACTTTCCTTTCACTTCCAGGCGTGTCCGCAGCTGAGCGTCCTTTGGGCTTTGGCCCAACCACTTCATTAGCTCTGGAGCTACTTGTACTTGTCCTCCGCTCTTCCTCAGTAGCATGTTGGACGCCTTCCGACCTGAGGGGCTCATCTTCTGGCGTCATATCTTTTAACCTTTTGTTTCTGTTCATGGGGTTTTCTTGGCAAAGATACTGGAGTGGCTTGCCATTTCCTGCTCCAGGTGGATCGCGTTTAGTCAGAACTCTCCACTATGACCTGTCCGTCTTGGGTGTCCCTGCACGGCATAGCCCATAGCTTCTCTGAATTACTCAAGCCCCTTTGCCACGACAAGGCACCAATCCGTGAAGGGGTTTATAATTAGGTGTCACCAAACATATTTTAGCAAGCAATAAAATGAATTGATGGTTAAGTGGATGTTAAGGGCTAGGACAGAGCAGCAGTCATAGCTCCCAAGAAGAGCCAAGGTAAAAGTAAAGGCCAGCAGCCTGCCAAGAAGTGTGCCACCCCTCAAGTCTCACCACCCCAGTCTTCCTCAGACTAAGAATGCTGGCCTTTATTACAGCAGCTGCAGATGAAGATTGCAGATTTTGAGGCCGAGCGAATGGCACAGAGCGCTGCGAACCCTAGCGAGCAGCAGCCACGTCGATCAGCTAGGGAGGCTAAGAGTCATAAGCGGGCTAAGATTAAGGCTTTGACGGAAAACCAAATGTCCCGTTTTGCTGCCATAGAAGCCAATCAGCAGGCATCAGGGACGTCAAGACACGCATCCGATTCCCTGATGACTACACCTCAACGTCATAATGAGGAGGAAGAGCAAGCCTATGAGATGGTGAAGGTTGCATGGCCAGCTGCAGTGGTCGAGCGTCGGCGTGAAAGGGTCCTAGATGCATTGGCCAGTCAACATCAGAGTGGGGTAGAGCAAGACCCAATGATAGTCACTGCGACTGGTGAGCTGGCGATCACAACGGACACCTGCCAGACCTTGGCTTCTTGGCCTTGGCCTAGCAGTAGGGAGGGTAGCACATCATACAATACAGCACAGGAATCACACGGGTTTGGGCCCATGGCCAATCAATGGCCTAGTACTAGCACACTGGCTGTAAGCTGGATGGCCCCCTACACACAAGCTTCATTCCCTGCACCGATGGGAGTAACATCTGGGTTAGGGGTTTGGCCTTACCCCTCGGTGCCTGACACTGGTTACAATTCTGTCCCCTTGAAGGCATTACCTTTTGGAGATCATGCCATGCCTTTAGGAGATCATCTTACTCCAGCTACTAAGGAAAAAATGTGGTGGGGCAATTATGTAGATTTGTTCGAGCTCCTTAATGGGAACGTGGACAACAAGGAATTAGAAAAGGAGGATGAGAAGGAAAAGGAGAGACGTAGAAAGCACAGGCCTGATTGGACCTGGGCCAACTGGCTCCCGGGTTTCATAATTTATGCTGGAGTAGTGGTAAAGGCACAACCTTGGCGGGCTCAGTCAATGTTTCAATACCTTGACTTGATCTACAGGGCATATGTAGATTTTGCAGGGCACGCCTGGCTGCTCTACAATGAATCATTTCGTATGAGAAGTGTCATACACCCCAATCTGCGCTGGGATGAGCCCCAACCGGGCCTTTGGCTGCAGTGTATGATGTCCGCTAGACCGAATTCCGGTGACAAGTTTGATAGTGGGCACCTTATCCGTAGGACAGCCCAAAATATGAATCCCCGTGTCGGCATGGGACAGGCGGTTCAACCTCACCTGCTTTGTTGGGACTTCAATTCAAAAGGCACATGTTCGCGTAAAGTGTGCTAATACAGTCACGAGTGTTCAGTTTGTGGAGGTCAGCACTCCAGTTCAACGTGTTTTAGGGCTAGGACACAGAGAACTAGTAACAAAGAGGCTGGTGATTACAAGAAGGCAAACGGAGGCGGCAGTCCCCCTGCTAAAGGGTCCCAGCCCAATTAAGCTTGAAGTCTTAGAGCCATGGTTGCTGGCTGATGCTGTTTACTTGTTGGAAGGTTTTAGGGATGGTTTTAGGATCCCGGCTGTTTGGGAACGTAAGGGTTTTTTTTGCTAGGAACTTAAAGTCGGTTAAAGGAATGGAAGGGATAGTTAAGGAAAAAATAGAGAAGGAGGTCAGGGAGGGACGAGTGCTCAGTCCTTTCCCACACACCTCTATGGGGAATTTGCATGTTTTACCATTGGGAGTTGTTCCCAAAAAGACTCAGGGTGAATTTAGGCTCATTCATCATCTGTCATATCCAGAGGGAAAGTCAGTAAATGACACCATTACCCCGGAGTTATTCACAGTGTGCTATACCCCTTTGATGAGGCGGTGCGCATGGTATGTAGGTGTGGCAGAGGGGCGGAGCTTGCGAAATGTGACATAAAATCAGCATTTTGTATCCTTCCAGTCCATCCGCAGGATTTTGATTTATTGGGTTTTTATTTTCAAGGATCTTATTATGTAGACCGGGCCTTGCCTATGGGTTGTTCCATCTCATGTGCTGCATTTGAGCGTTTTGGCTCATTTTTGGAATGGAAACTCAGACGTAGGGTAGGACTCAAGAGCAAGGCCCATTATTTAGATGATTATCTTTTTCATGGTGAGAGCAACATTGGGCGATGTAGGTTTGTATTAGAATTATTTCAAGCGATGGCAGGTGAGCTGGGGCTGCCCTTAGTGGAAGAAAAGACTGAAGGGCCATCCACTTCCCTCACGTTTTTGGGGATAGAAATCAAGATGGAAGCACAGGCTACCAGACAATAAACTTAATGAGCTCAAGGTTCATCTCCGTAGTTTTATCGGGAAGAAAAAAGTGTCACTTAAAGAGCTGCAGAAGATTGTAGGACACCTGAATTTTGCATGTAGGGTAGTGGCTTCTGGTCATGCCTTCCTGAGAAGGTTATGTGATGCTATGAAGGGGCTCCATCGCCCGTTCCACCGGACACGGGTGACGTCTGGCATGCGGTAGGATCTACAGGTTTAGATCCAGTTTTTGGATGAGTTTAATGGAATCTCCTTTTGGAGATCCAAGGTGAACCTCAGGGCTGACATCCAGGTTCAAACTGATGCTACAGGATCATTGGGATTTAGAATTTATTTTAAGGGGAGGTGGTGTGCAGAAGTATGGTCAGAGCATTGGCATCAGGAAGGGAGTACCCGGGACCTAATGTTCCTGGAATTTTTCCCTATATAGTAGGTGCATTGTGGTTGTGGGCAGCTGAGTGGGCTAACTCAGTTGTGCATTTTTGGTGTGACAACCAGGCGGTGGTTTACATCATAAACAATCTTACGTCTCATTCTGAGCATGTGATGACATTAGTGCATGCATTTACATTGCGCGCCTTAAGAGTCAACATCTTAGTTCAAGCAAAGCACATCCCTGGCCTCGACAATAGTTTAGCGGATGCCCTATCCCACCAACAGATCGATCGATTCAGGGCATTGGATCCGGGATCCAACGGATATCCAGAGACACTCCTCCCAGAGGTTTGGCAAATTGGCAGGATGATGCAGAAAGAGCGATAGGTTTGGCATTGGCTCCAAGGACGTGGAAAGAGTACGTTGCAGTGAGTATAGAATTTCAGGAGTTCAGAAATCTAGTAGGAATGGAGCTCATATGGCCTGCCCCGCTTGAACACCTGCAGCAGTTTATAATTTATCTGCATAGGAAGGGACTGTCTCCTGGCTCCATTCAGGGCAGGATGTCCGCTCTAGCCTTTCATGCTAAGGTTCAGGGATTTCAGGACCATACCTCTGACTTTCGTATTTGGAAGATGATTGAGGGCTGGAGTAAAGAAAGGGGTTGGGTGCATGACATAAGGGCTCCCATATCCCCAGCATTGTTGGGAAAGAATTGCCAACAATGGCGTTTTATCTGTAGGGATGAGTATGAGGTAACACTGTTCAGGTCTGCATCTTTACTAACATTTTTTGGTGCTTTGAGGGTCAGTGACGTGGTAGCAGCAGGAAAGAGTGATATGTCTAGGTTAGCTTTACAGAGGCATGACGTCAGGTTGGAGGATGATTGCATGAAGATTCATATTCGTAGATCCAAGGCCGATCAGCGTGGCAGAGGAGCCGACCTCACATTAGCACCATGCTCCGTAGTGGATTTATGCCCAGTAAAAGCTGTGGAAAGCTACCTGGGAGTTCAGGGTCAGGGACATTGTGCATGAAGATGGTTCCCCCCTAACAAAATATCAATTTTGGAAATTGACAGACCATTGCAAAAGTTGTGTGTACAAGGTTTAAGGTTTGGCACACACTCGTTTAGGATTGGAGCAGTGCCAACTGCAGCCGCCCTAGGCTACCATCCCGAGGATATTAAGAGATTGGGGAGGGGTCATCGAACGCATATTGTAGATATGTAAGAACCCTTCCTCACGTCTAGGCAGGTGCCTGGTTCTTTCTTTCCTTGCAGGTTTGGTAGCGGTGATGAGATGGCTGCATGTCACGATAATCGGCCATAGCTATATATTTTGGGCTGCATGTTATGCTGCTAAATCAGCTTGGGGCAGCAATTTAGGCCTTGGAGACAGAGCCCAAATCGAATGGAAAGGGCTTCGTAGAATGCTATGGGGCCAATTTTGCAGGGCGGCTGCATTTGGCTCACGGCCCCCAGATGTGTTGTTAATACATATTGGCGGTAATGATCTGACCAGGTATGGTGGCAAGGTGCTGATATTGGATGTTATACGTGACCTCAGATGGCTGAAGACAGCATACCCTGAGATGCAGATCGTGTGGTCCACGATTATTCTCCGGCTGGCGTGGAAAGCAGGCTGCAATGCACAGAGGGTTAACACTGTGTGGAGGAGTGTTAACAGAGAAGTGTGCCGGGCAATATGGAATGGCCTTGAATCGGTGATCGGTCACCATGAGATCCGTTTGAATAGGCCTGAGCTTTTTTGGCATGATGGCGTGCGCCTCTCGGATAGAGGTCTGGATATATTCCTAATGGATATTTTTTGGGGGGGGGCTGCTTCTGCTCCTGGAGAGGATGGATGGCGGGCATGGGACTTAGCTTCACTAGTCCCTATGCAGTTTTGAAAAGGAGAAGAGGCAAACATAAACTGTAGGTCAGGGAAGCTGATGTGTAAGCTTGTGTAATTTGTCTGCATCTCTTGCAATGCTGCCTGGCAGAATTCTTGGTGAATTCTGGGAGTTGATATCCAAGCATTCCCAAAGTCCTATCTCAAGCAGCAAATTTTTAATTATTGAATTCATCCTTGCTGTGTTTTTCTGCTAACTAGGAAGAAAGGCTGCTGTGTTTTCTGTCTCATTTGCCAAAATACTGTAACTTGGTTGGCATCAGGCACTGTGATCAGGACACACAGATAGTAACATAGAATGCCTTGCTTGTGCTAGTGCTATGGAATTGACATCACCAGTTTTGATAAATGTGCACAATAAAGCCCCCAATACATCCAAATGACAGAAAAGTCAAACTGGACTCTTATTTTAGCAGTTTGACTCTGTAGGTTCCTAGCATGACTTTTCTCCATCAGATGCCATTTTCTGTTCTGTCTCTGGCACACAAATCTCTTGGGCTGGACCCACCCAAGGAGACCAGGAAGCTAAAGAAGCACCAGGAGGGAACATGGTACAAAATTCACATTTTGAACCAACCAACCATTGGTTTGCAGATCTTCATTCTGGGTTTGTTTGTTTGTTTGTTTTGCAAAGCTACAAATAACTTGGCAGGAGAGGCTGCATCTTATCCCACCTGTACTCAGAATGCTGCCATCTCGATTTAAAGGTAAATGGAACACCAAGGAGCAGACATGCCAAAGGAGAAAGTAAAATATGAGAGCTACTTAAAGAGATTAACTTTCTCATTATTGCACTTCTGTACACTGTAAATCAAGCAACTAGTGGCCTTATTTCTGGAACTGTGGAAGATTAAATTGGCAAAAGGTGAGAGATTCTTCTTCTGCATGTTGCTCTTGCTTCACAGAATTCATACCTACTGTATTGCCTTATGTTACTATCAGTATTTCCCTCCTTAGAATTCTTGATTTCCTAGGATCAACATAAATACAGGATTTATAGAATAAGCAAATGTGTGCAATATAAATGGAATACGTTTATGTACATGCATTTTGCTCACTGAGTTAGGTATCTGGCTGCAGAACCAGAGGTTAGGGGTTCAGTTCCCCACTGTGCATCCCAGAAGAGTCAGCCTGTGTGGCCTTGGACAAGCTGCACAGTCCCAGGGTGCCCCCAGAAGAAGAGAATGGTAAACCACTTCTTTCTACCTAGAAAAACCTGAAAAGGGGCACCATAAGTCAGAATTGACTTGACAGCACACACAGAAAGAACCCAGAATATTTCATCCAGCTTGGTCAATAAGGTGTCCATCTCTCATTCCCTCCCTAACACATGGGACAGCCACAGAAAGCCAGTGTGGACATCTTGAGCAAAGGTGTGTATTTTTCTTTTATAAATCTTACCTTTTGATGGTGATGTTTTCAATATAGAAGGTAAGGTGAGGGAGTTCGTGCTAACTCAGAGGGTTTTGTGCATGGAATTTGATTCAGGAGCAAAGACCACCTTGGGAGAAACCAAGAAAATAGGAATATAGGAATAAAATACAAATGCAAGAGGTGATACCTTTATAGGCTTTATTATAGGAATTCAATATGAAATAGGATGGCAGATATGTGGTCTACTGCCAGGGCCATGGTCGTAACCTGATCAACTTGATAGAACCTTCCATTCTACTACCATAGCCTTGAGGCTCACTTCCACAATGAAACAACACTGTCGGACTTTGTAAATATTGCATGTTTGTAAGCCCAAGATTTGCCATCTTTGCTAATATCACATCACTAGTTATGTTTGAGAACATCACACTCATATTTTTACAACATAAAACTGAGAAATTAGATTGCTATCACAACGGTCTATAGTGCTGCCTTAAGGTGGCGTTTTTTTTTTTCAAAACAGAGAGTGAAATCTCATAAAATCATAGAATCGTTGTAGGATTGGAAGGGACCTTGGAGGTCTTCTAGTCCAACCCCCTGCCCAAGGCAGGAGACCTCATACCATCCTGGACAGATGGCTGTCCAATCTTTTCTTGAAAACCTCCAGCAATGGGGCACCCACAACATCAGGAGGTAAGCTGTTCCACTGCTTAATGGTTCTCACTGTCAGGAAATTCCTCCTTATTTCCAGGTTGGATCTCCCTCTGATTGGTTTCCACCCATTGGTTCCTGTCCCACCCTCAGGCGCAATGGAGAATAAATTGATGCCATCTTCCCTGTGGCAACCAGATATTGGAAGACTGCTATCATGTCTCCCCTCAGTCTTCTCTTTGTTAAGCTAAACATACCTAGTTCTTTTAGTCGTTCTTCATAGGATTTAGCCTCCAGTCTCCTTATTATCTTTGTTGCTCTTCTCTGCACCCCGTCCAGGGCCTCAGCATCTTTTTTGTATTGTGGTGACCAGAACTGGACAAAGCACTCCAAGTGTGGCCTCACCAGCACAGTATAGATCTCTTTGACCAATGTATGTTTTAGTAGATCCAGTCATCTGTCTTATTTTTGAGGGCATGTATAAATGTATAAAGGACTTGCCATGTAATCTCACTCTTATGTCTGAGGAAGTGGACTTGATCCATGAAAGTGCATGTTAAAATATAGCAGTTAGTCTTTTAAGAGGCCACAGTGCTTTTGTCTTTTTTCATTTTTTATTTTCATTTTGTTTTTGTGTAATAAACTTTCCTCTTGTATGAGAAGATAGGAAGAAGATACTATATATATATTTAAAAATCCTTTTAAAAAGCCAAGCTAAGTTTAGGCTTCTGTAACTGTTCTCAGCACTCTTTGAAAGGGGGGGGGGGGGGAAGCAGCACATTTATCTTGAGAAGAAACAATTTTTTAATATGCCATGGTTTCTTCAACAGGAGTAGATGGACATCTCAAGTAACTCACTTCAAATATTTGCATTGCAGGCAAACTTTCTAAGTGCCTGAGGGATACAATGTGCCAAGGCTAACAATCAATTTTTTTCCAGCCATCTTAACATAAGAAGAGCTCTGCTGGATCAGGCCGAGGGCCCATCTAGTCCAGCTTCCTGTATCTCACAGTGGCCCCACCAGATGCCTGTGGGAGCACACGAGACAACTAGATACCTTTCTCCTGATACCCCTCCCCTGCATCTGGGATTTTGAGGTACCTTCCTTCTAAGCCTAGAGATTATACATCCCCATCATGGCTTGTAACCTGCGATGGACTTTTCCTCTAGAAATCTGTCCAAACCCCTTTTAAAGGCATCTAGGCCAGATGCCATCACCACATCCTGTGGCAAAACGTTCCACAGACTAACAACACATTGGGTAAATAAATATTTTCTTTTGTCTGTTCTCACTCTCCCAACACTCAATTGGAGTGTATGTCCCCTGGTTCTGGTATTTTGTGAGAGGGATAAGAGCTTCCCTCTATCCACTTTATCCATCCCCTGTATAATTTTATACGTCTCTTGTGAATGGAAGTTGTTGCACATAAGTCAGTGCTCACTTAATGCACTATCAAGTTGTGTGGTGTGCATTATATTGTACCTGGCCATTATCTGGGAAGGGGAACCATCCACATGTCCTGTAAAAGAAGCAATCCCCATTCTTCTGGATGGCTACTTTAATTCACGATATGTACAGCAAGTGAGTTGGGAACTGAGTGAACAAGACTGCTGGGTTCTTGTGTGAAGGTGACAAAGTATCTTCCATTCCAGGTAATAAATACTCTTACTGCCATAAGAACAATAAGGACAAAGGTCACAGGGATAGTGAGGAAGTTTCACTATTATCTTATAAATTATCAGATAGGAACAGCTGAGTTCATTTCACTGCACTTTGGCTTTCTCCAGTATGCTGGTTCCCCAGGATGGTTCTCAACAGATGGTGTCCCTTGGTCTCTCCAGTGACATCAACTGATCATCAATGGGCCAGGGTCATCTATTACTAACTAGAAGTGGCCCTCCATCTGTGATTGATGGAGAAACCTTCCTATACTATACCCATTGAATAGATGGTGCTGTGGGGGACAAGTAACTTTTCCAGAGCCTGGATAAGTTACATTTCTTGAGCAGAACTGCCAGAATAGCCCAGCCAGCATAGCCACTGACAATGTTGGCTGGGAGATTCTGGGAGCTGTAGTCCAAAATAGTAACTTTTCTAAGCCCTGAATTAATTCTACAACAATTTTGATTAAAATGAGAGTTTGGGATATAAATGAAACTTATATTGATTAATTTAAAAGCTAGTGGTGAGTGGAATAATATTCATGATGCTATAGTATACCCAGTGTGGTGTATTGAATAAAGTGATGGGCTAGAACTCAGGAAGTCTGGGTTCAAATCTCCACTCAGCCATGGAAGCTCACTGGGGGTTTGGAACTGGTAAAACCACTCCTTAAATATCTCACCTTGAAAGCACTGTTAGGGTCACTATAGGTCAGTTCTGACTTGATATTACATAATGTAAACCAGTATAAATACACCATGGGAAAGGTTGAGAGGAAAGAGGAAGGAATATGTTTAAGATAAGACCATTTGTGAAACCTCTTCCTAGTGTCCCCAAAAATTTACTTTGTGAACATCTTGCTTCTAATACATGGCCATATATTTTAATGTTTTCATAGCTTTTGCAGGGGGAGGATGTCATCTTAGAACTGCAGACCTAGAAGGGACCCTATGGAACATCAAGCCCACCCCTTGTCAAGGAGGCACAGTGGGGAATCAAACTCCCAAGCAGATGCCTAGACCACTGAGCTATCCAGCAGTTCAATAGTTGCAGGGAAGCATTGTCAGAACAGAGAGACACTGCAGATAGAGGAGGCAGAGTCCAGACAATAGATCAATATCCTGCTGTCCATTTCCTTCAAACACACTGTTAAAAAGCAGCAAAGATGAATAAAGCGTTACTTGATGGGGTAAGGTAAATAGAGCAGTTGATTGTTTTGCTGTTACACAGCAATACATGAGTCTTGGGGGACAGACTCTTAGGTTCAGTAAAAGCTGAGTAAGCTAAAGGAAACGAAATACTGCTAGAGATAATGCAGATGGCAGTGTTGTCAGACTCAACAGCCCACTAAAGTGGTGTTTTGTGCATGTCCTTTGATCATTTGTTTCAGTTAAATTCACGATCCTTAACATACAAGCCATAAAATCAATTTATTGTTACTGTATTGAATTAACATACTACAAATCATTCTTGGCTGAAGTGAGAGCTTAGTGATTTTACATGGATTAGCATCTATGCTGCTGTTAGGAGAGACTATTTCACTTTATATGATCTAAGCAAGATGTCTACACCACTCCCCAGTTATCCTCAACAATGAATAGGACACTGTGCAATTGTCATTTGCTACTTTATATGGGCAGGTGAAAATTTGGAAATAATAGCCAGGTTTCTGTTCAATACTTACATTCATGTGCAGAATTCCAACAATAAAAGCTGCTGTGCTGACCTAAGAAGGTGACCAGCCCCACAATTTGTACCTCATCAGACTGCTGCATTAGCTTCCAGAGCTGGAATTACATGTGCACAGATATTGAACAAGATGCTGCCCAATATCTACAAAGTAAATATACAACACTAGAGACACCTGTGTGCCTGAGAGTCAGCCTAGTGTCAAGATGCTACCTGTTCCTTGATAATATTAAGGGCTCTACTTCCTCTTTATGTAAAAATAAGATTTGGATTGGGCAGCCATCCAAAGAGGTAACTGTGCTCTTTCAAGTAAGGGTGTAACTACATAGCAGGGAGAATACACTCAGACCCACGATGATCTACACTTTTTTAGACTGGGTCCCTCCTAGTTTCTATGGATGAAATTCCAGACAGCTCCAACAAGTTTCTCACTACAGACAGATACAAGTTTCTTTTCACTTCAGTTCGTGATTAACCTCGGGCACCTTTGATCTGACAAGATGCTAATTGGCAATTTCCACCTTGTTTATAAAATTTATTTTTCCAAAGTGGCAAAGTGATAATTTGTTTCAGCACTAACTATAAAGACTTTTTAAAAACTGTTTGAAGGTAACAGGCGCTTAGTTGATGGGAACTGACAGCCCCACAAGTACCCCTTTGTATCAGATCAGACTATCACACATGGCAGAAAGTGGATGAAAATGATGCCAGCATGGAGAAAAATTAAACCAAATTAAATTAACTTACAAAAAATGATTCACTATTTTAAAAAGTCAATTTTCTACCAGGCCTCCTCACACTTAGCTTTGCGTCACGTTCAGTTTTCATCCATGCCATATCCGATGCAAACTGCAGAGTAAATGACCAGTGTAGATTCCTCCTAATTAATGAATGGCAAGCTGAAAGGAAGATCAGGGTGGCAGCACACCATTCTACATATACCACTTCTTCTAAGCAGCTTCAGAAAATTTCATAACATCTTCCAAGATCTGCCTCACCCTCCATATAGATTGAGGACAACATACCTACAAATACAATTTAGCATGTTTTATTTTCTTTTTCTTTTGCATGTGATCAGGGGCATGTTGCACAGGAAAGGTCACCCTGGACCTGTCAGAGCACATGGCATTTTCAGTTTACTCCACAGCCTCTTTGCCCACCCAGCCTGGAATAACAAGGCGAGACACAGGAAATGGGTTGAACTAGTGTCTCACAACTTTATTAAACCTTTTAACTTGAACTTCCCCTTTCACAAGGGGGCCTATCGTAGCGCAAAAACTGGGTCTGGAATCAGAGTCGACCCTGAGTTCCCAGCTCCGAAGCCTCACTGTCATCTGTACAGCATGGCCTCGGCCATCCCAATGTCAGAGTACCCCCGAGGCCGGAGTCCACCCGAGCCTCCTGACCCTAGGTTCCCCGCAGCCCATAGGATCCCTCTGCTTCACCCCTCCCCTCAACAAAACCTCTGATTCTGCCATTCAGAGATGTGGGATGACTTGCACACACTCCCAAGTGCCCCTATGGAACTCACCTACACTTTTTCCCTTTTGCACTACCCGCCGTTGTGACCTAATTATGTGATGACTTCCTAACAATATTGGCCCCAAAAGCCCAAGTAAGTAAAATTGGGATGGGCAAAAAACCACTTGCATCCTAACTTGCCAATCTTAGTCACAAGTCAAAAATTCCCATCCAGCCCTGAAGCAACCAGCTAATTTGACTCTTAATAATACAGGGTGGGTGGGTGGGTGGGCCGATTGCCTTCTGAGAGAGAGAGGCTGAGTCAGGGGCAGGCAGCCTTTTAAAGGCTCACCTATAGCCCTGCCCCCACCCAGCCTGTGTCAGGCTTCTTCCCACGCTCACCTTCGTCTGGGCGGGCAGGCAAAGGAGCCCTGCTTCTGCAGCTCCGTGCAATCGCGGAGAGGACCTACCCTTGGAACTGATGTTAAAATATAATCAGTGCACCAGGAAAGCAAAGGTGATCTGTGCTTAAATGCATATAAAGATAAAAACACAACAATCCCTGCATCGTCAGCACTGAAAGCATTAAGAGAACAGATGAGCCCAACCATGAAGGAGATGTGGAGGATTTTTTTTCTCCCTTTTTTCATGTAAAGGGAAGTCTAAGTGTATCTCATCTGATGTATTACCAAGAACAAACGCTGAGTGTCTCCTAAATCTGAAATCAAAGTCCACTGAGAAAGCAAGACAAGCCCATGCTTGAGATGAGGTAGATGTACAACCCTACTGGCCACTTGATACATCTAGTTTGAAAGCCCATCGTATACCTGCAGAAATGTGTGCCTCAAAACACTTGACTTTGTTTTAACAAACACATAACATGTCTCATGGCCATGCTATCATGGAGTGGATAAATGTTGTTAGCCGCCCAGAGTGGTCAGCGGACCAATTGGGCGGGATATAAATACAATAAATAATAATAATAATAATGGAAGGTTGCATCAGATGAACGGCTGACAACTGTCTTTCTATGGGCCCCCAGGCCCAGTGCTTAAGATAGGGTAAGACGATCTCACAGATCTTGGCAATGCAATCTCAGTTCAAAATCTTAGAAGAAACAAGAAATTGCATAACATGAGATTCCAAGGAGGCAGGCCTATACAAGCTGAACTCCAAGTGGCTTCAGCCATTTCTGCCAAGGTTTCAATGCAACCCATCCTCTCATATTATTTATGTGTGAGAATGCTGGTCCCACTGTTGGAGTCTTGGGACAATATATTTTTTTTGCCAAATAGAGTTGTCATTGGCATTGGCATTTTTTCCCCTTCCCTAAGATAACACCTTTGAAATTCTTCTCATACATTCTTCTCACACAGGTTTTGAGTCTGGTATACCTACACCTTGGTAGAAGAGAAGTATGGGAGAAAGTACAGCATAAGATTGGTGGGAGAGATGGCAGGGAAGGGAGAAGATCGAGCAGATGTGGTCAAATGTAGCATTGGCTTAACTCAATCTCTCCAGTAACAGTTTCATTTGCAGCAGAAGCAACAGTGCTGTCCTGACGCAGCCAGGTGCATCCAATTTGTTATCCACCCTCCTTCTATAGGATGATTTTGATACAGCCTACATAAAATTAAGTTGTGTCCAAATTAGAGATGAGCACAATCTGGAAAACTGGTGGTTTGTGATGGTTTGTGCCCTGTGGCTACCCACGAACCACAAACAATCACAAAGAACCACAAACCCCTGAAAAATGAACCAGTTTTTGCCTGGGGGGGGGCTACTTGATCCTGCCACCTGGTTCTACCTCCTCTGCCTCTGCCACAGGCTGTCAGCGCCATCTTCAGAGGCAGTGGCAGGCTCCTGGCAAGGACACCAGGCCCACTGCCTCTGTACATGCAGCTGCCATCTGAAGATGGCACCAGCGGCCTGCAGTGACAGCAGAGGAGGAGGAGGCAGCAGAACCAGGTAGGCAGAGGTGACCGGGGCAGCAGCAAAAAACCTGGCACTTCACTTGGCTTTGGCAAAATGGGATCCCCGAACCAGACCATGAACCAAACTGTGAATCAACCCGGTTCTTCCTTTTTTCTGGTTTGTGGTTCAGTTTGTGCCCATCTCTAGTCCAAAATTCAACATAGCAAGTGGTGTCTAGCATCTCATTTCCAGGCACAAGAGCTGTGGGGCCAAAGAGATACTACTCTTGTATTCTCGAAGGCTTTCACGGCCGGGATCCGATGGTTGTTGTAGGTTTTTCGGGCTGTTTGCCCTGTTCCGAAGGTTTTTCTTCCTAATGTTTCGCCGGTCTCTGTGGCTGGCATCCTCATAGGACAAAAAACTGATCCCACAGCTACAAATACTCAACTATCCCACACACTACACCAGAACACAGACAGAGTTCTAACTCCTGTCCTCTGAAGATGCCGGCCACAGAGACTGGTGAAACGTTAGGAAGAAAAACCTTCGGAACACGAAGATGCTACTTTTATTTATAAAATGAGGGCCAAGGCCCTGCTATTAGACAGAATGAAGCAACCACCTCCAGCAGCAGATGTTGGGAGCCCATAAGAGCATCCTCCTCAGCTATTTCACCAGTTGTCTCCATCAGCCTGTACTAAACCACTAGTCAGCTATCTGAGGACATTGGCTTGTTACTTATTCCCCATGGGGATCTTATTGATAGGTAACCTTGAATTAGCAGCTGCCACTACTTCCCCCTCCTTCATCCAGTATAAACAGAAACCTTCTTACAGAACATATGAGAGAGATTCTCTTGTGAGGTCTGTTCCCCTCTTTTGACATGGGAAGTGCAAGACACAAAAGAAAACAAAAACAGAAAATGGTCTCCAAACATGCCCCTCCTTAACTGGAGAACTCTCAGGTATAGGAATCAATGGACAGTGGACAGGCTGGATTGTGTCTAAGGAGAAATTAAACTTTATGACATCTCAAGGAAAAGAAAAACAACACATTCAAAGTCAAACATTAATGCAAGGGAGAAAAATCACAGAGATGAGTCTCTGGGCACAAATTTTTAAAAATACAAAAATAAAAAAAAGCATGCAAATATTTTTGGATAACCAACACTGCCAAACAGATTCATGGTCATTGATACAAACTAGTTTATTATAGCTCTTATTTTACCAACAGCATCTACTTGGTTCTCCTCTCCCTCTGTCCTGGGATCTTCTCCCCATGGCCAGGCAAAGGAAGAAGACCAAGAAAAGCAAAGGAAGTTCTTGCTGGCAAGATCCTTCAGTGAACCTGAGTAGCTGATACCTGTGAAGCATCCGTTGAGCCTTTTCTTTGAATGTTAACCATTCCCAACCATTCTAGACATGTGTGTTGCTGCATCATGACACTAATATTGAAAAAAAAATCCAACCACCAGTCTTCTTGAACTCTGCCAACAAGAGGAGAGGGAGCCATCTTGTCCTTTGCTCCAGGCAAAGAACAATCTTTCAGGCAAGAATAATCTTAGGGCAGCTCTGAAGCCATTGCTGAGTGACTCATATGTGTTGCGCTCCCAAACACTGGAAGGCATAATCTTCTCAGTGCTGGAAGGGGTTTATAAATGCTGTCATTGGTGTCTGTGCCATTCCAATTCTCTTACAGTCCAAGAAAGACTAACAGAAGAACCATGCTCAAGTTGAGTAAATGACATCCACCCTTTTGAAGCTGTATCTGGGGGCAGCAGAAAAGCAAAGCTATGTTGCTACTTTAAACGTGGAAGGTGAGAAAGGGGATATAGCCACTAGATGAGCAAAAGAAATCAAACATCTCAGCACCCTTCAACATGCCTTTGACTTGTTTTCAATGTTGCTGTTTCCATTGTGTGGGCCCTACTGGCCATAGCCAGGTTGCTACTCTCTCCTTCCTCCATTCTCTGATCCATGAATGAAGACACCAATAATTAAATCAAACCCGGGTTTATTATAACTGGGTTGGGGTTTACAACAACACTTTCTTTAGACTTTCCAAGGCTAGTTTCCTGCACTGCCCAGGTGCCAAATCTCAAGTCTAATGAGTCCAAGTCCTCGATGTTCCTCATTAGGTCCACCAGGAAAGGTTTCTGTCCTGTTCCTTTTAACAGAGTCACCTCCCGCTGACTCAAAGTGTGGGGCCTGCAGCACGGAGGTTCTATATGCCCACACCAAGGGCAACAATGCTGGTCTCTCACCCGTCTCCTCCTGGGTCACAAGGTGCTGGCTTTGGCTCCCTGGGACTAGGATGGTTTTGCTCCTTCCTTTGCCACTGTCTGCAGTAAGAAGGATGAACGGGAGGCTGGGGATTGAAGTATGTTTCCACCTGAACCTTAGAGACCCTGAGCTGGACTAACACCCTCATCCAGGGGTCCTCTTCACATACATGTACAACATATATATATATTCAATTCCTAAATAGCTCTGGTTCTTCTGGGGGCAGTATTCCATGTGGAAACTTTTGACTGTGTTCTCTACAGTGTCCTCTCAGGAACCACTCTCCTCTAATTCCTCCTTCTTAGTTACTACATCTGGGAGCAGATCCCCCACCAGCACACCCTGCTCTTCTCCTTTCTTTCTCTAGCTCAAGTCTCCTTCTCTGCCTCCAGCACTCCCCTTGCATTCCCTGGTTCAGAGCCTCATGATGCAGTGGTTAAACTGCAGTACTACTGTCAAGACTCTGCTCATGACCTGAGTTTGATCTGAACAGGCTCAAGTAGCCTGCTCAAGGTCGACTCAGCCATTCATCCTTGTGAGGTCGGTAAATTGAGTACCCGGCTTCCCGGGGGGGGGGGGGCGCAATGTGTAGTCTGCATAATTAAGTGCTTTAAGTGCTATGGGGCGGTGTATTAGCAGCACACTTTGTTTTCATTTTCCAAGGGCTCCCATTCCCCACTTGTTATTGCTCCTACATGCCTAGGCTTTCAACCCATGCCACCCCCTCCAGGGCCTCCGTATGGATTCCCTCAGCCTGTTGTTTGGATCCTCCCATCCAAGTTCCCCTGGAGAGTCTTCTGGTAACTCAGCCTCCCCCCAGGTCCTCTGGGAAGCACCCCATCTGGAACCTGACAGGTCCTGGGTGGAGATGGGACACCCCACCAACAAGGGTGCCTGTGCTGCTATCACTGTTCTCACACATTGGTAAAGGAAGAACTCCGTGACAAATGTGTCAAGAAAAGGCAAGTCCCTTTTAATGGTCATTGTGCTCAGTGCAGGAAAATCCAACCCACCAACAACCACTAAATATTCTATAAACCAAAGAACCAATCACCATATAATAAGGCACCTATGAAGTATTCATGCAGGAGGCCTGTGTCTCTTACTAGTTCTTATTATGTCTTAATAAATCTAACATTCCTCCCAATAAATAGCCTTTCATCCCCTATAATTTCAGCAATGCACGTTTAATGTATTAAATGATGGGTGTCCTGTTGATACATTAATACTTTGCCATCATTTCTGCATTAACTCAAGAGATTATTTAAGTTGACTTGCACATAGGGTCTTTTCCCTGTTATACCACCCTGTGGTTTCTAAATGGAAGGCAACTGTTTATACATAAGTTTAAAAGAGAGGGAAAAGAAGAATTGCTGATGAGAAGAGAGGAAGCTCCAATTTATAAGAAACTCTAAAACTACAGGTATCAGGAGGGGGTGAACCCTTTTTTCATGTATTTTCCTTCCATAGCTTCAAAGTCAAAATCCATCTATTTTGTCCTCTAGTAAAATTTAAATGGATGCACCACTCCTAGCACTTGGATAAGCAAGGAGGATCTACATTTCAGGCTCAAAAGCCTTCTGGAAGTAAACATCTGAGGAGGAGAGAGAATTAGCTCTCAGACTATAGCCTGAACTTTGCTGTGACTGCAAGGCACTGATGTTCTGAAATAGTTTGTTATCAGCAAAGGTAGCTCTTACTGGTATCCCCTGTTGGAGCAAATGTGTTTCTCGGGTGTTGCTAATATATTTATTGTCCTTCTGCCTCCTTATCATAAGGACCTTTCTTGCCCCAGTTAACACACATTGTTCTTTGATAGGTAAATAAATTCACCCTTGGTCTAACTAAAGATATAAACAGTCTTCTGTTTGACACTAGGAGCATGGTTACACTAAAAAAATGAATCGGAAGATGGATCGGGGGGGGGGGGCTGCAATTGGTTTAAAATCACATAGCAGTCACGTGGTTTTTGGGTTAGTGTGTGTGTCTTCTTGGGAAAATATAATCCATTTTTAAACTGTGCTGTATCTTATTCAAGGAGGCTTTTAGAATCATTGCATCTGAGGCTTTGTCCTATGCCTGCCCATCCTCACACTGGCTGCCTCTCACAGCCATTAGCCACTGTTGCAGTGGTGTCATTTTTAATATTTTTCAAAAAATTTAAATTTCTCGCAATCTGCCATAGCACTAGTTCAGTAGGACAGATTAAAAAAATTAAAACAGGTCAGACTGCAGGCTTTTCCTGCAACCCAACACATGCACACGGAGACAGACAGACAGACAGACAGACATAAGGTGGAGAAGGAGACAAAGGGAGAAAATGGGAAGCTGGGGTTGGCAAGAGAGAAGGCATACCTGTCAGTGGCAAAAAGAAACTGACCAGGGAAATTGACAAGATCAGCAGCTTCTGGGCTTGTGAAGGAGGGAGTGTTTTTCCCCACCCAGTCCTTCTCTCTCCGTGCTGGCTCTCTTTTCAGATCAAACTGCAAGGTTTTCTTGCAACCCAAAACCATGATTCTGGCATCCATTACCTGACAAACCCCACAGACACAATGTACACTGACAGAGGCAATTACGTATGCCAAAACAATTCAAAATAAATTGATTTCACATGCAATTTAAAATCAACTACCCTCTCGGGGCCAAGTAAAATATCTTGCTTTTCAGCTAAAAAATACACTCCCGGGGGGGGGGGTGCATTCCTGTGCACTCAGAATTTTTTAAACTGATTTCAAACATGCTAAATTCAGTTCAAAAACAGTTTCCCCCCACATGTAACCAAGCCCTAGGACTCCAAATTTCTTATAGCCTTGCACACTGACTCTCTCTCTTTCAAGATCTGACCAAACTGTTAGTCCTTATTTGTAAAGCAGTCAACTCCTCTGAACTCTATGCATTTTCCTTCTGTGCTGTCTTGTCCTTTTCGACTTATGGTGACCCTAGTAGTATCTTCCAGAAATGTGAGATGTTGAAGGAGTGGTTTACCATTGCCAGCCCCACCTTGAGTTTCCTTATCTACCATTACATGTTTATTTTCCCTTCTGCCTTACAAACTGTCAATTCCTCATACTCTGTTTTTGAATTCATTTTTGCTTTCTGTGTCTCTTGTTATGCAGTTTCATCTATTTGTGAGATACAGCCTTCCAATTTCTGATCATCAATAATTTCAAGATTTCTGTTCACCCCTCCTCCCTCAAGTGTCAGTATATGTGATCAGCAGCTTTTTCAAGATTGCACTATTTCCATTGACTGCTTAAATATTCCTTGGGAGCATTCCTTGTATGTAGAAAGCTAGCATGTTAGGAAAAGATTAACTTTCAAGGACAGATGTTGTTTTTCATAGAGTATTCAGATGTGCAAACCAAAGTCATCACCTGCATCCTGAAACACTGAAACACAAGGTTGCCCTTGATGCAAATAGCACTCAGTTCTTCCACATAAAAACCATTCGTATCTGCCCCTGAGATCTCTTCATTACAATGGTGTGGTTTAATGTTGAGACTGTGGATAAAGAGAAGGACTTAGGACACCAGGGTTCAAATCCCAACACAATCATAGAAACTCATTGAGGAGAGGGGCAGCTATGGTAAAACCACTTCTTATATATCTTGAAATCTCTATTAGGATTTCTGAGTCAGATGCGACTTACAGAAACACATAACAGCAACAACAAAAATTTAAAGTTGAGTAGCATTTTTGTGCAGCATTTTAAAAAAAAAGTGGGGCGTTAAAATAGAAATCCTAACTAATCTCCATCAGTGATCTACCAGGAGATCCAGATCTAACTTCTATCCACCCCCAGCCTATCTGAGCACTAAATAAGTCTTCAAAACAAAACTCTTATAGAGTCACCCAGATTCTGGGAGTTGTAGTCCAAAAATGTGACCTTCTCAATTTTAATTTAGTTTTAATGCCCACATAAATTCTTCATCAGCAACTTCAGGTAGAGTTTGATGAGACTGGCTGGATGGGAGAAGATGCTTTTTCATGTATGGCTTTTGAGTAACACAGAAATGACTCAATAGCTTTAGAATCCCAATGAATAAAAGCAGCCCAAACTGCCTGAAGTTAGCAACTGACCCAAAGCCTAATAAAAATGAAGACATGTTTAGAACCCTTGTGTCTTTTTCAGCATCCCATGCCAACAAAAAGAAACACCTTGTCTCAGCCTCCACAGAATGAAAGGACTTAATTTGTTTTATTTTTTTTTATTTTTAAAGAACTGTTCAGGAAGAACAGATCAAAATTGATCAGCCACATCATGGCATATCTCTTAGTTGTTCAGTTCTGCCCCACCTCACTTAAATTCTGAAATAGGTTTCACATGAACATGCCTTACATATACTACTGTGGGTGTAATTCGGCCTGGACTCACAAGGTCTGAGCACCAGCACCTTATAATTAGTAAGGATGATTATATCTCCTGAAGCTTTCCTGTTCCCTCTCAATTTTGCTTTGATTTTCACAATACTAGGAGAGGTGGGTTTTTCCAGTAACAGCTGTGAGGTGTCACTGCTCTAATGCAAAATATTTGGGGGCAACATCTTGAATGAGCAACTCAAGCTTATCAGACTTTTAATAAAACCTGCTTCTAAGAAACCAGCTAAAGCTGCTCTGTTGATATGGAGCAACATAGCTGTGGGCATTTGTGGGCTTTCCTGGAGACAGAGCAAGTAGAACCATCAGGCAGACCTCCTGTGCTTCACTATGTACCACTACAACACAGATTACATACCTGTGCTCTTGGTTGCCTTCAACCCAGTTCTGAAAGGATAATTTTTCTTGGCCTCACCATAATGGAAAAGATCAGGAAAATCCAAATCAATGAAATAGCTAAATACATGTCTTGTACAAAGCTTCTGAAGTTCTAAGGTTTGGTCAGACAAATTCAAGGACTGCAACTGTTCTGTATTCCCCTGAGACTCTGGAATCTTCCTGGGTCTATCCTTCATTTCTTGAAGTCTTCAAAATGCTCTTTGAGTGGCACTTGCCAGAGTCTGTTGAAGCAGCAGTCAGTGCACAAGACTCAAAAACAGATGAACATTTAATGGAACATAATGATGCGCAGTTAGTACTTTCAATCCATTTATAACCCTTGGGAGGAAATGATGAGTTTCTTCATGCTTGTAATTGGTGACCTATTTCCAAGTCAAGCTGAAGGGACTTGGTCCATCACTGTTTATTTTGTCAAAGGACCATGTGTTTCTTGAGGAGAATTCATGTGCTCCTTGAGGAAACACAAAATACTTCATTCTGCATATTCATTACTAAGAAAGAAATTCCTTGTGGAAGAGGGAAATGAAAAGGTCTTTTCCATTCACAAAAGTCATATGAGGGCACTCTCAGTAAAAAATAAAGCCGCCATTCATTGAAACCTCATTGAAAATAAACAATATAGTTAAGGCTGAAGGCAACAGAGGCATCCTACTCTGGGCTTCTCTGATGTGTGTTGGATGCCTGTCATTACAAATACTGTAACCACAATGTCCCACAGTGAGGCAACATTCCTGTCAGACCAGAGCATGGAGCAGTTATGTTTTTGCACTACAGTGTGGTGAAAGGAGCATTCTGGGAGTTGTAGTCTGAAAGGGTAATTTATATGCTCTGTGGAGCACTGTGAGCAGCTACGATGGCAGCTGTTCAACATTCAGCAGTATTACACTATGTTTGCCATCATCATTTTCCTTCTTCCTCAGTAGAAAGGCCATCTTTCTATGTCATGTGGGGTCTTGTGGGGTTTTAAGTTTTAATCTGTAAACTGCCCAGAGTAATGCTTGCACTAAAGGAGTGAGGTGTATATATCAGTCAATCTTCCTACTCAAACCTGGAGGAAATAAATTGGAGAAAAACAGACACTTTCCATCATGGGGGCAGGGAGATCATCATCAGAGGTTCCCCTCACACCATTTGGGAAGAGAGAGGCTTTGTGATCACTTCTGTTATGCCATTCTTTTCCACACAAATCGTCCTGCATATTTATCAGAGAAAATATGCAAGTACAAAGCATATTTGGGGGAAGGAGTAAATGTAGCCTACGAGGTGGTTTTTCAGGGGAAGAATAGCTGAAAGAGAAAGGTTTCAAAAGCTCCTCATCACCCATGCATGTCTTCTATTTCAAATTCAAATTCTTGCCTCAGCAAGCAGCTGTGTTGCCCGACACAAAAAAAGTCTCAAAAAGAATAAAAGATCCATATTATAATACATGGGATGCCCAGTTGCTTCCTACTTGAAGGCTCATAACAACAATAATTATAATATATAGCTTCACCTTGATATGTCAGTAAGCATGAAGAGAAAAGTATTTTAATATTTCTTAAAATGCTGATATTCATTTATTCCCTTTGAAGAAGACAAGTTACACATAGTTGGATATGATTATTAATATGCTTTTAGAATATTTCCATCCAAACAGTCTCTTTTTTCCCCTCCTAAATAAATACTTTGAAGATAGGGCAGATATCCATTTAATGCCTTGCTCTTTCTATGCCACCATTATTTATTCCATAGAATTCTGGCATATGTTAAGGTGCTCCCTCTTGCAACTTTTACAGCTGTAGACAGTATATTCTTCAAAGCTCAAAGGGCATCTGCATATGTGCTGTGTTTTATCACAAAAGTCACAAAGTATATAAATTAGTGAAGTCATCTGTCATTTGCCTGCCTAGTTAGGTATCCCAAAAGGAAGTAGAAAATATTTTATACTCATCTGTTTTGGCTGACAAGGAAATTCTTTTAAAACCAAAGTCCAATCTCGTGAAACAAGCTTTCAAATGCTGACATTACAGTGGAACCAAAATTGCTCAGAATACATTTTTCTGAGAAAGTTTCTGAGATGTTTTCCACCTTGAACATGCAATGAGCCTTTAAAAAAAAAACCCACTGTGTCAGATTTTCTCTTAACATTCTCTACACCATTTTTTTTTTTTTTTTTTTTTTTTGGTGGCAGTTGCCATTTTTATCTCTCAGCACAGCAATAAGTCTTCACCACTGTGGTAGACAAATAATGGTGGTCCTTAAAAAACCCAGAAGCTAATGCTCCCTCCCCTGAGACACAGTTGGCATCCCTGACAAAATCACATACTAACGTGAAAGAGGGACAAAATGGAATTATGAATGAACATGTACAAAATTCTACAGATTGGCAATTGTCTGATGCATCCATCCACCCCCTACTCTGAGCTCAGCTCATTTCTGGTACTGAAAATAAAATGTTAGTCTTGGAAGATGTTCATAGGAATCCTGTACTTTCATCTTAAAAGTCAAAACCACACATTACTTTAAACACCTAAATAGATCTACGCCACTTTTTATTTCTCTGGGTTTTTTTTGCCCCTCTAAAATAAGCTTATGGGACCTCATCTGGATCAAGACTTGAGTGTTTATCCTTAGTCACCTATCGAGGTCCCAATCAGAATTGGGGCTCGGGGACACATGCAGATTGTATTGCCAAAGAAAAAAGAAAAATATCAAAATACAAATTTATAGATCAAATATGGAGGAGAGGGGAACAATCCAGACTAGGAATACAATGGTTAAACTCTCTTGGTATCCCACTCTCCCATCATCATGGTCCCAATATGGATCAAGTTACACATGATTAATTCAGCTATTGAAGCAAAAGACCAGGTACTAGCTATGTCTTTAAGGCAACATAGACCGGGCATAGATTCGGCTTTAGATCTTTGGTTCCTCATAAAATTAAAAACAAAATATACAACACAAGGCTGGAATCTTGTCCTCCTTAGTACAGGCTCACTTATTTTTGGAAATTATTAACCAACAAATGAAAAAGGCAGCGGAATCATCAAAAGAAGATAATATATATCACTGTGTGATAATGTATATCACTGTTACGATATACACTGTATATCATAAAAACAAGAAGAGCTTCTGTATTCAGTGGGAGCAGAAACAGCCTTTTCATTATATTATGGTGCAGTACTTGTTGTAAGCTGCTTTGATCTGAGAAAAGCAGCTTTTTAAAATACATATATATGTATAAATAAATATAAGGAACAGAACATTCTGCTGAATTTTCAGGAGAAATAAGGGTCATTCCCCTCATAAGGGGCCAAACTAAGTTCATTTGTATCCAGATATTCTTGAACGATTTTCCTTTAAGACAAAAATACCCATCTTCTTCCGAGAAGTGGAGATCTCCAAACGACTTCTGAGAGCCATATCCTTTGCATAAATCATGCCAGCTGAAGATGCTTCTGTGGAAATTGGAAAAAGGAAAGGGGCCGCAATCAGCAATGAAAATGACTCATTCAAAAGTTTTCGCATTTCACACACCATGCAAAATATTTCAGCTCAGCCTCAGAGCAGCTACTGTACCATTTCCAGAGCACTCACTGCCAATCTCCCTAAGCATGTTGAGCAATAATTTATTAGAATTTTTTCCACTCGAAAGAAGTAAAGGGAAATCTCTTCATTCATATACAAGGAGGTATCATGGGAGGGTAATGGAACTTTTAGCTTGAAAGAGGGCACCGGAAAGATTGTATATCTGCTCAGTGACATGACAAGGGGAAATAAATAGATTTTTTTTAAGGAGGGGGAAAATCCTATCTAAGCAGCGTTTGAAGGCTTTTATTTATTTATGAATGCAAAAAGGGTTTTGCGGGGTTGGAAGACAAGCAGGTTTTTCCTTAGGACTGAAGCCAGGGATTGAGACCACCTGGGCCTGATGCTCTAAATGAGGTCACATTCTGCAAATCGCAAGACTGTTTTGAGATACAGGGATGGATCAAGGCCAGCCAAAACTATTTTATTTCTTCAAACAGAGGACTCCTCCCCTGTTCCATATATGAAAGCAGACTGGACCGGTAATTACAACTGGAGCTTGGACCTAACTAGCTACAAAATAACTAGTTACTCATACATATTATTTTATTTTAAAGCATTTTAGAATGGCTTGAGCTATTTTTATCCATTAGTTTTTAATCTGGTGTCAGTTTGATTCTTTTTTTTAATACATATTGTAATAATTTATTTTTTAGATTTTAATAGTTTGGTTCTCTTGAGGACAAAGGTAAAGGTAAAGGTTCCCCTTGACATTTAGTCCAGTCGTGTCCAACTATAGGGCGCGGTGCTCATCCCTGTTTCCAAGCCATAGAGCCAGCGTTTGTCCGTAGACAGTTTCCGTGGTCACGTGGCCAGCGCAACTAGACACAGAACGCCGTTACCTTCCCACCGAGGTGGTACCTATTTATCTACTTGCATTTTTACATGCTTTCGAACTGCTAGGTTGGCAGGAGCTGGGAGAAGCGACAGGAGCTCACTCCGTTGCATGGATTCGATCTTACGACTGCCGGTCTTCTGACCTTGCACCACAGAGGCTTCTGCGGTTTAACACAGCGCCACCACGTCCCATTGAGGACAAAGGCAGGGTATAAATATTTTAAATAAATAAATCCCTTCCCCCCCTCCCCAATAACCATGGTATAACTATTTTCCCTCACAATGTTCAAGGGAGTAACTGTTAGCCTTTATCAACAAAAACAACACACTGTCTTGTACAAGGTTTGCTTGTGCCCAGGGCAGGTAGGGCCCCTCCACTCAGAATTTTTGCGATGATGTGTCCTTCATGTCCAATTCTCTGAGTCACCCTGCATTGCAGCATCTTAAAGGCTAACATGTATCTGGCACAAGCTTCCATGCACTGTAGCATCTGAAAGACTGTGAAATTATATTACAGATGTAAATTAATGCATGTTAAACTGGAAAATAGCTTGGAAAGAGAAAGGCTGAGCGTGAGATGGGTTGCCTCAGTGAAGAGAGACACAGCCTTTATTTTGGAAGACTTGAGTAGGGCTGTTAATTATAAAACTTTTCAGAGGTCACTTGTTTGTAGGGTTGCCATATATCAGAAGTGACACGATGGTACATAATGGCATAACAACGTCTCTTCTCTTGCAGCACAAATGCAACTTTTAAAGTAACAATTATGGTGTGTGGCCACACTAAATGATGGAAGTAGAACATTAAATGATTGAACAGCTGGGTCATGTTGTGTCTACTATTCTGTTGTGTATTTTAAAGTGACAGTGACACAGAAAAAAAGAGAACATAATTTGTACCACACACCCCTGCTCCAACTGAATGTTGTAGCATTCAGTTGTGATATTTCAAAGTAACTAAAAAATAAGTGTTTTAGTTACTTTTGGGAAACAGAGCAGTAATATAATAACAATTAGGAAGAAACCGAGCTTGGTGGCGGACAACATTGGCAATTATAGGCCTGTCACCAATGTTTCTTAGCAAGGTAGTTGAGAGGGTGGTGGTCAGGCTTCAGGCTCTCTTGGATGAAACCGATGCCCTGGATCCATTTCAGTCGGGCTTCAGGCCGCGCCACGGCACGGAAACGGCATCGGTCGCCCTGCTGGATGACCTACTTAGGGAGGCCGACAGGGGCAAAATGTCCTTGCTCGTCCTCCTTGATATCTTAGCCGCCTTTGATACTGTTGACCACGGTATCCTCCTGGAGAGGCTCTCCGAGTTTGGGATTGGTGGCCTTGCCCTTGCTTGGCTCCAGTCCTTCTTGGAGAGCTGTCCCCAGAGAGTGCAGCTTGGGGAGAATGTTTTGGCCCCATGGTCCCTCAATTCTGGGGTCCCGCAGGGCTTGATCATCTCCCCAATGCTGTTTAACATCTATATGAGGTCGTGGGGGGTCATCCAGGGATGTGGAGCTCCGTGTCACCAATATGCTGATGACACCCAGCTCTACATCTCCTTTTTTCCATCTGCAGTGGATGCCGTTCCGTCCCTTGGGCGCTGCCTGGAGGCCATTCTGCAGTGGATGCAGTCGAATGGACTAAGGTTGAACCCAGACAAGACAGAGGTCCTGCGGGTGGGTGGCCCCGATGTCAGTGGTTTGGGGAACTCTCTCTCTTTTTGGGGGGTGATTCTCACCACAAAGAATTCAGTTCGCAGTCTGGGGGTCCATCTTGACCCGGCGCTTACCATGGAGACCCAGGTAGCATCCATGGTTCAGTATGCCCACTTACATCTTCAGCGGATTGCCCAGCTGCATCCCTATCTAGACGCGGGGGCGCTCACCACGCTGGTCCATGCGCTCGTAGTCTCAAGAATAGATTACTGTAACACTCTCTATGTGGGGCTTCCTTTGAGACTGATGCGGAAGCTCCAGATGGTCCAGAACACGGTGACCAGGCTATTAACAGGGGTGAAAAGATTTCACCGTATTTCCCCCACCCTGGCTGCCTTACACTGGCTACCTATTCACTTCCGCATTGATTTCAAGGTGTTAACCATTACATATAAAGCCCTTAATGGTTTAAGCCCTCGATACCTGGCAGAGCGCCTTCTTCCGCCCAGTTCTACCCGTATCACCCGTTCCAGTCAGGCCGGGCGGCTAAGGGGCCTAACGCCAAGAGAGGTCCGGTGGAAAAAAACTAAAAACCAGGCCTTCTCAGCAGTGGCCCCTCGCCTATGGAACAACCTAACTGTAGAGATCCACCTGGCTCCCTAGCTGAGGGCCTTCAAGACTAATCTGAAGACGTGGCTATACAGGCAGGCCTTCCCTACAGCTATTACCTAGCCTATTTCACTTTTTTATTTTATTTATTTATTTTATTTATTTATTTATTTATTTATTGCACTTATATGCCGCCCATCTAGACATTGTCTACTCTGGGCGGCTCACAACAGACAAGATAAAAACAGTTAATATATAGTGACAGTTTTACCACAATATACAATTTTTTCTTATTTTTTCTCTTTCTTCTTCTTCTTCTTCTCTTCCTTTCCCCATCTTTGACTCTGTGATTAACTTGGATTTTACCTTAGTTTATTTTTATGTTATATGTAAACCACCTAGAGTAGACACGTTCTAGATCGGCGGTATATAAATCTAATAAATAAATAAATAAATAACAATTAACAACTTGCTCAGGAAGATAACTGTAAATAAATGCTTTTAAATATAACTTCCCAATCTCTGATAGGAACCTATGGCATAATCAACTTATTCCAGTGGGTGAGTATTCAACACCTGATAACTGCAACAGTATTCAACAGTTGATAACCGCAACAAATGATTTATCTACAACTAAGACAGCACTCAAAATCAACACACAGACCAGGCTGCTCACAGCAAATGCACAAGTCATGCTGATTGCTGTTGTGATCAATGGGTCCTATATTCAGTTTTGGACGCATAACAGTTCCAGCCATTTTAAACAGAAGACCCCTTAATAATAAACTATAGATGATGGTGGGTCTGGTGACACCTCATGGCTGTTATAAATACTTCCAGGTCAAGTTCAACTTGGTACCTTGATTAACTAGAATATGCTTCTTTCTCCTTGTTCCACTTCTAAACGGTCATTGCCACATCTCCAAGTAGTATAGGGACTGCTAATATTCTTGATAGTTTGCGCAACTCAGGTTGGGGAAGCAGTGGTTGTTGTACTTGAGAAGCCACCATGAACACAGAAATCCCATGCTAAGAAGTGCCTTTTTAAGAAAGGTTTCCATTCTCTACTGGTTTAGTACTACAATTGTTCATTTTAATCTGGGGGGGGGGGGAGACAATTTAGGTGCTGGAACCTTATTTGAAAACAAAAACAAATTCAAGTAAAAAGTCAAACAAGGAGTCTTTGCTACCAAAAATGGAAACCTAGCAGATGGAAATAAAATACACCCTAGAGAAGAACAAGATGAGAGCTACTTCTTATTTAGTGAAAATGCTGTAACAGCTGCATAATTTAAGCAGCAAATGGAGTCACAAGGGACTCTCTGTTCCCCAAGGCTCTGTCAGGTGGCTTCATAGGCATGTCAATGGAGATGCACATTGTACACTTGCATTCTAGCTCAGAGGGGAATTTTCTTGATGATCACTGTGCTCTATTTATTTTGGGAATGGATGTGATCATGCATTTCAGTCTAGTCTTTGGCTCAGAAATGGGAAAAGTTCCTTCTGGGAAACTACAAGCCACAGAATATTTCAGCCAGCGTGGCCATGAGAATACTGGACAAACTAGCTGGACTTTTCTTGGAATAGCAGTCTCAAAAAAGGAACTAGTCATTAATTATACTAACTCTCAGCCAGTCAAAGGCAATACGACCATATCAGAATGATGGAAGTCAGCCATAGACAGAGACATTTCTGATGTGTTAAAATAATATTAGGAGATTGAGAAATATGGATACAAACATTTTGAAATGTGATAATTTGTAAATAACTGAACTAGCACCATAGTGAAAGGGAAATTTTGGAACACTATTTAGTTCAAAACTTTATTTAACCAGGCCTTCTACAAACATGTTAGTTGCAAAGTGGATTTTAGCTTGTGAAATCTGCTTCTTTAACCATTAAAAACAACTGAGATGCCTTTATAGGCTGGAGCATAAATTAATTTCATAGACAGGGCAGCTGAGCAAAAACTACACCTAGGCTACTTTTTCCTTATCTAGAAACTTTTTTACATTCATTGTTTCCGTTTCATTATAGCCAAATTGTATCATCATTAAATTAAAGCTAGAACTATTTAGTTCTGTAGTTTCTGTCTTGAGAATAAATACTATTTTCCTGCCAGGAGCAGTAAAGAACAGAAATAACTTGGAATTATCTCTCCCTTTTTAAAGTGTTTGTTACCTACCTCAAATTAAAACCATTTGTCAGTAGAATATATTTAGCTTGGTTTTCTTGCTCCCATAATCATTCTAGCACGATTCTGAAGTATTATTGCTCACATGTTATCCTTTCTTATGTTTCATAGGTGCAGAATCAAACTGATATCATTTAGAGCAGAGGCACTTGAAGACCAGTGGCACATAGGCTCTCTCTGAGGCAGATACTGAGGAGTTACACAGTGCCTGAATGTAACACCATATGAATCTTATGAAGGAAGGACAATGTGATGTGCAGAAGTACCATTTCTCTCTCTTTTCTGACCAGCCAAAGTTAGTGATGCTGGAAGTACTTCGTTGTTGTTTTTTGCTTGAAATCTGTGTGCAAATGGCAGTTTTCTAGAGATTGTTCTCAGAGGTTGAAATTATCATAATCATAGAAAGAGTCTCCCCTAAGAGTGAGAAAGCATTGTGAGTACAGTTGGATGTGCAGCTGGCCAATCCTTCACTTGATTTTAAATTCTGCAACACTCTGATATGAAGAAAGAAAGAAAGAAAGAAAGAAAGAAAGAAAGAAAGAAAGAAAGAAAGAAAGAAAGAAAGAAAGAAAGAAAGAAAGAAAGAAAGAAAGAAAGAAAGAAGGTCATTTTAGAATGGCAGAGCTAGAAGGGACCCTATGAATCAAGTCCAGCCACCCAAGGAGGCACAGTGGGAAATTGAACTCCCAACTTCCAGCTCTACATATACTACTACACTATCCAGCAGTCCTCAGGTTTATTCTCTGAGTAGAGAACAGTAAAAGCAGAATTGGGAAATGGAGATACTTCCACTCTTTATGAAGTTGGTAAGAGGAGAAAGCCAAGAAATATGTACCAGGTCTCATCTTGAATTGTGTTTTGATGTTAAGGAAGCATCCATGATTCATTCAGCAGGTGGGTCTGACTTTGCTCAAGGTCTACCTTATTTTGTACCTCATGTCTCTAAAAGCTAACACATTACAGAGAAAAGGGTGTCAAGTCAACACAAAGGGAAGGTGAAGGATTGATGAGAAAAAAACAAGATGTATTCATGTTCCTTAATAGTCCTGTGCAAACTCTCCAAGAGCTCAAATGAGACACGGACTGTTTTAAATGAGGAGACTCCCTCATTGTTTGGGAAGAGGGGTAAAATAAAAATAGTGTAAAGAATGGCATCTAATTTCTTTATTGTTTATGGGATGCATAAGGGTCATGCACTCTTGGCTGAGGTGAGCATATTTTTACTGACAGGAAAGGGAAGAGGGGCTTTTATAGAGTTCTGTACCTCAGGTGGCAAAATCACTGACCTGGGCTGGAGTTCTATGGACCTTGACTGGGAAACGTGAAATTTTAAGCTCTACCTCAGTCAGCAAAAGGTCTTGGGCCAGCCTGGAGTAGTAAGGTTCGGTTTATCTAACAGATTTCTTCATTTCCACACTTTATTTGGAAACTAGGACAAACTGAAGCTATATAATGGCTCTATAGGCTACCACTTTAACCAGAGCAGTTTTCCTATTGATTTACTGGAAACATAAAGCCTCCTGTAAATTTCAGACACAATTAGGGATTTTATTTCTACCTTTAAACATAAATTTTTTCTCCGGAATGCTGACAATGCCTTTAAAATGGAGATTTTCTGAAGTGTGGTGGATCATATAACCATAGTTTATGGGTATGTTAAAGCACTTCTGTTTATCAAATTATATTGAATAAAACTCCACCTAGGAAAGTAAATGTTTGCCATGGAAACGATGATGTGTCCTGAGGGATAATACTTTACGCACACTCCAAATATATGTGAAGTTTTTGATGAGATAGCTGTTCACATTTGTATGTGTGTTTTGTGTTCCGTTGATGATTTTTGCTCTTGGCTGTAAGCGAATCCTTTGCAGTAACTTTTTTTTCTAAAGGGCTGCTAACATATTGATCTTTCAAGGCCATTTAGACAGTTCTGCAAGGTTCTAGAAATTATAACGAGTTGTAGAAGAGGCTACATTAATTACTTTTGTGACTCCAGCTTTTTTCTTTTTTTTTTAAGAGAGACTGAAAGTGGTTACAGAACTTGTGGGTTAAATAATTCAGAACATTTGCACTGTTTGATAGGATGAGAAAACTGTACTAAATGTTTTGAATTCACAAGCAAATCACTCATTAACATGCCACACTATTAAATATTTATTGCCACTCTCTCCGTGACCAGGGCCAAACCTTCATTACACAGGAGACAAATGAACAATCTCCCAGTGGGCTATTTAAAAATGAAACACGGTCAGAAGAAGCTGCCAATTTGAGCAGAATAGTAGAATATATGCTTATTCCACTCAGTTGAATCTATGCTCATTCCATTCCATTCTTCTCAGAATTCCCCCTGCAACTGTTTTTGACTGAAATTGGTCTTATACAACCTCAGAAAAAGATACAGAAAGCGTGATTTTGAGTATAGAAAAATACAGGAAGGAAAAACAATCCCTCTAGTTGCTTCTTTTGCACCCCTGAGGCTACTTTTCCACAACAAAACAAGCCATTGCTGTCCGAACCTCTCCAGGTCATTTAAACTTGGCAGAAGGTCAGCTTATCCTGTATGAAAGATGGTGGTGCATTATTCAGAAATAAGGCTGAATTTGCTCCAGGCTGCACTAAAGTATAAATAATTGTTCCTTGTGTATTTCATTTGCATGTTCCCCATAAAGACATAGTTAGAGATACTCTAACTATGTCTTTATGTCTATGAAAATAGCAACAAGGTGCCCTAAGTCAGATGGCAGAATAATCCTATACTCATGCCATGGGTATGTCAGTCCTAAAGCAGCATGAAAATCTGTTGTGTCCATTGCCTGCTAAGCACATGGTATTAGGGAGAATTCACAAACAGAAAATCCCCAAATGGTATTTAAAAGGCAGACACTTTCCTCTCATTTTTCAATCACCAAATTTCTGCTTTGTGACCTATAAATGTGCACAGCATTTGGCCAGAGGTATTGCCCATAGTGTGCAATCTATCACATCAGTAATAGCTCATTTATATACTGTTCCACACTGCTAGTGGTATGCTGTGATTTGAGGAACTGCTGGATAGCTCAGTGGTTTAGGCATCTGGCTGCAGAGCCAGAGGTTGGGAGTTCGATTTCCTGCTGTGCCTCCTTGACATGGGGCTGGACCTGATGATCCATAGGGTCCCTTCCAGCCCTGCAGGTCTAAGATTATTATTAGGATATAAATGGTACAGTGTTATACTATATTCTATGACCTGTGGAGTCTTGCATGTGTGTGGAGATTCGCCATTATGATGTCCGCCATTTTCTACCCTTCCCACAGAAATCAGTGGAGAAGAATTTTTCCAGGCCATTATAAAGGTGCACCCTTGATGCAATTATGGCCTTGGATTGAATAATTACAAGATAAAACATTAGAGTCCCACCCACCCACTTGTGTCACCCTGTCCTGTTGAAAATTATATCCCATTTCAACCATTAACCCATCATATTTTTGCCAGCAGAAATGGTTTTGATGGTAAAGCATTCCACCTGTATATCTGAGTGTGTCTCCCACTTACTTGTCATGGTAGAAGCATAAGTAGCATTCTGCTTCTGTAGTTGGATTTCCATCACATACTTTGCCATTCCAGCTCTTGAGTAGAAGAGAGACTTAACACATTTGCTGTGGAATGAGTTTACCTGGAGCCCTGCATACCTGCAATAGAATTCCTGTAACAAAAGGCTAATCATCATCTTAGAATCGCAGAACTGGAAGGGACCTTATGGATCTTCACGTCCAGCCCTGTCAAGGAGGCTCAGTGGGAATTCAAACTCCCAACCTCTAGCTCTACCTAAACCACTGAGCTATCTAATTCTATTCAACAGCATAAAAGAGCACTACTTAGTCCATCTGTATATGAATGATTCTTCATAGCTCTATATGAGCAGATGGAGTTGTAATATTACCCTATGTCAAGTGAAATGTGGAGCTCGGTAATTCATTCTGTTGTCAGTCACCAGAGTGCAAGGGACTGCCATTTGGATGCACTGTCAGAGGTTAGGCCACATATGCTTCTACAAAGCCTTGACCTGGTTCCTGGGTTGCACAGACAGCCCACGCAACTGACTCAACACAACCGCCTCAGGTAACAAACAGCAAGAGCATATTATAATTCCACATGCATGGCACACCAAGATGATCACAAGATCAGCAAAAGGGATATGCTTGGGCAACTGACACAACAACTATGCTACTACGGACAATTCCAAATTTAAATATTTAGGAGCTGATATTGTTCTACTGAAGCTCAGTTCTGAAAGAAGTGAGTCAAAAGCTGGATTTCTGCCAACCTTGGCTGGGCTCTCAGAAGGCAGACAAAACCTTGCTGAATACTCAGCTAAGTTGTTTCCACCTCTCACCGATCTTCACTCTGTTTTAAGCCCTCATTTCTACCCAACTGCTGCAGAGGGCACTCTGTGCAAAAGAAGTTCCTAGCCTTTGTACGTCTTGTCAGAAGTAAAATCCTTGTCAGAAGTAATAATTTTTCCCCTCTGCTTTACCTTATTCACCCTTATACCGGCTTTCTGTTTGAGTAGTTCCCACATATTATTATTTCTTCCAAAGTATTACAAGTGTCAAATGTTCAGAAAATTCTTTCACCAGCACTCAGCCTTGGATCCTATTCCTAGTTATTTATGTTTTCATTTCAGCAGTGTAGACTGAACCGTATTAATTGGGCAATTGAGTTGAATGTATTTCCTAGTTTGTTCAATATTGTGATTTTTTCTCCTTGGTGTTACAGAAATGAATTACAAAGTTTAGTTACCATTTATTCAATTTAACTTTTTTTTGTATTCCAAAAATCTCTTAGAACTTCACAAATGAAAATCAGTTCTCTCAACCTTCAGCCCTAGTATCCCTATGGGACAACTGTGATATAATTTTAAACTTGTTTTATTTGTTTCCTCTAATTCCTACTTCCTTCAAGGTATTGGGTGAAATTTATGTTTCTTCTTTTTCCCCACTATTTTATATCATGACATACCTGTGAAGTAGATCAGGATCACTGGAGATGGACATGAACTGCTGAATCTGCGGTTCGTACCAGTTTGTCCTTCAGACAAACAGGTGTTCAATGCTTCCCAGACCCACCTCCTCCCATAGGTGTCCCCTCAGAGGCAGTGCCTGGAGGAAGTGGGACAGGGAAGCTGGGGGGCTGCCTCTGAGTTGGCACCTGACGGAGGAGGTGAAGCTGAGAAGCATTGAACACCTGTTTGTCTGAAGGACAAAGTGGCCAAACTCATGCTCACCGCTAGACACTAAATCTTATTATATCAGTTCTGTGCCAGCTGTGCCAATCACCAGTGTATTTCTGGGCACAAGTCAAAGTTCTGTACTTTTAAAAGATACTTATTCTCTCCAGCTTGAAATTTTATTTTATTTGGGGATTGCTAAAGATATTGAAAGCTGTACTTTATTTAACTAGCTTACTTTAAATTTATTTACATCTACAGTGTTTACATTTTTCATACTAAATTGCACAGTTCTATACACTTCTCTCTTGAATTGCATGGGTTTGAACAACATGAATAATAAATAAATAAATAAATAAACATTCAGTAAATAAATATCCAATAAATACTGTGCCCCTGGCCACCCAGAACCCATGGGTTCAACACTGACAGCATCAAAGTGGTCTACTTGCCCGCAAACACAGCATATCTGATTCAGCCTCTAGATCTGAGGTCATAAGGACCTTTAAGGCTCATTACACATGATACTGTATGGAATGAATTGTCAACTCAACACTATGGAAAAGGACCCAGACAAGACGAAGTATTCTGCATGTGTGCTTGCGCGTATGCGTATGTTAAACAACTGCTTATGCTTTATAGTTACCTTTTTAGTGGCATAAGATTATACACAGATTTTGAACTACATGGGGGTCCAGCACCTCTATTCCCAGTGTTGTTGAAGGGAGAAGTGTATTGTAAGCCGCCTTTGGAAGACTATGACTTTGAACAGTGACTGAAATTTTAATCCATGAATGTTCATACTGAAATAAGTATATTAGTGTTATGAGTAACACAATACCTGATTTTTGTGTTGGTTTTGTTAGGCATGAAAAATATATGAAAATAGTTTAAAAAGGGAAGTATACTGAGCCAGACCAATGGTCCATCGTCGCCAGTACTTTGTATTTCAACTTGTGAGAGCTCTCAAAACTCTCTCCCAGGGTGGATTACTATAATTTGTTAACAAATCTACCAAAATGGCAAAGATGAGGAGAAGAAGGGGGGGGGGGGGAAGCTGTAGAAAGTATTAAGACTAGCAATGTGAAGAATTATGTTTTTCGACTCTAACTTCTTCCAGAACTTCTACAGCTGCCTAGGGAATTCTGACAGTTGTCATCCAAAAACACAGATTTGCACATGTCTACTTCAGGGAAAGATGCACGCATAACTAAGGGTACACAACATTTATAGTCCTGAACTCTGAAGCATCCAGAGGTATTTGAATAAAATATTTTTCCATGCCATTGAATGAGTATGCAAGGAATACACACACGGAAGGTGGGAGACAGAAAAGTGTTTTTTTTTCTCTCTGTACTTGATCAGAACATTTAAGGTAGGGCGTTGGGAATTTGACTGAATAAAGAGTAGGCTTTCAAGGAGTTGACAATCTAATGAATAATGCATTTGGCGTCTAGCTTTGGGAAATCCTGTGCCTTAGTACCAGGGGATTAAGTAGCCTAATCCATATCAAGCAAGTCTATGGATAAGAAGTTCCAGCTTTAGTCATCACAGGTAGAAAATATGGAAAGATTATGTAATCTGAAAGTTAGTTCTTTCCATAGCAAGGGGCCCTACGACCAGAAATGAGCTACATTTGCACATTGTCATAACCCTGTGCGATCCACTGCACATTGCATTCCATGGGTCCAATCACTGAGCCATGAGCCCATAACCGCCCTTTTAACTTTATTTGCTCTGAAGTCAGCTAACAAACATCATAATTTGTGTAGATGGAGATACTTTGCTGCCTGAGAAGAAACAGCCAATTATCTCCTCCATCCCACGGTCTTCTCCAGAAAGTTATACACTGCCAGATCAAAGATGCCCAAGCTGTTTTGATACCTGAGGGTAAAAAATCCCACAAATTCCTCTTGCACTTTGCCTAACATCATGGGGTGTCAAATAATAAGTTGCAAGTATCATTATGATCACCATTAGTACCACAACCACTAATATAAACTTTTATATGCAGTACCCTGAAGCAACAGCATGTAGTCCAGAGCAAAGAAGGCTGATATGTCATTTACACAAAATGGTGCTTTATGCAACATTTGTATCTCGTTTAAAGTACTGGCCTTTTATCTACAAGCTCACTTCCTATCTGTCGTTTATGTGACTGGACAGGACTTTTCAGGGCTTGGGTGATTGTCTATCAAGCACTGACCAATTGTTCCTTCCAGCCTTTGAATTCAAAAGAGCCCTGCCTCTCTGCTGTGTGCTTTTCCCCTCTCTTTAGTCTATTGGTGGCAGTTGTTTGTTTGCTATTGATCTGTTCAGTTTATTCCTAAGTATGTGAGCAGTAAAGAGAGCAGCATACACAAGTCTGTAACTTCAAGTAACTTTAAATAAAGACACTTTTTTGTTCTTTCTCCTGCAGATGTCTCAGAGTGAGTTACTGAGACTTTAAGTGCCAGTTCATGAGAAAGGTATGAACTCTGGGAAACATGAAGCTATTCTCCTCTGTGGCTCTCTATATTTCTACTACAAAGCAAAAGGAATTTTAACAGAAATTCAAAACTCTGCAACATAAAGAGACCCTAATATAAAGTGTGAGGGAAAAGAAATGCCAATTAGACTGAGTATATTATCTACCCATCAAGGACCAAACCTGGGGGGCACTTCCCAAAAAATTTAGAGGGGTGCCCTCTACTGTAGTCATCAGCACAATGTCACTGGTTTCATTGTGAGAGCTTGCCATCTGGAGGAATTGCTGACTGACTTTCTTTCTTAAATACCACCATTACAGATTACCCTAAGATAGCACCACATTTAAAAGCTAAAAACAGTAAGTATACAAATATTAAAATGAAATAAACAAGTATTATATTTAAAAGGGTAAATAAAATCAATACTTGTTGTTGTTTAGTCGTTAAGTCGTGTCCGACTCTTCGTGACCCCATGGACCAGAGCACGCCAGGCCCTCCTGTCTTCCACTGCCTCCCGGAGTTTGGTCCAATTCATGTTGGTCGCTTCGATGACACTGTCCAGCCATCTTGTCCTCTGTCGTCCCCTTCTCCTCTTGCCTTCACACTTCCCCAACATCAGGGTCTTTTCCAGGGAGTCTTCTCTTCTCATGAGATGGCCAAAGTATTGGAGCCTCAGCTTCAGGATCTGTCCTTCCAGTGAGCACTCAGGGTTGATTTCCTTCAAAATGGATAGGTTTGTTCTCTTTGCAGTCCAGGGGACTCTCAAGAGTCTCCTCCAGCACCACAGTTCAAAAGCAATACTAAAAAGGCATTAAAAACAAAAGAATACAACAATCCATTTTAAAAAGCCCTCTCAGACAGCCAGTAACTAAGGAGAAGCCTGGCTGAAGAGAAATGTCTTTGACTGCTTGCAAAAGGACATCAAAGATAGGGTCAGCCTGGCTTCCTGTGGGAGGGAGTTCCAGAGTCTTGGAGCAGCAACAGAGAAGGCCCTCTCCCATGTCCCCACCAAGAGTGCCCGTGAGCTCCCATTCATCTTAACACCCACAAGTGATCATAAAGCAGTAACATGAGACAGAGCACAAATCAGCACTTGAACCACCCTTTAGGGAAGCCAACCTCCCATTACTGTAACAGTAACTTTAAAAGTTACAGTTACACCACAGAAACAATGAAGCTAAATATGCTAAAATCATAAAATAATGTAGTTATACTTTAGTTTTAAGGGAAAGAATTCTTGACGAAGAATGGGTTGTTTGGTTAGGCTGTGATATCATCGCATCATTTTCCTTCCCTGTTTGACTACTGGCCAAATCTACTGCCTAATGCAGATTATTCGGTACAGATTTAAAATTTAAGGATATTTGTCCTTTCCGACTATAAGACAACTCTACTATAATCCAATCAGATTGAAATGTTTCTATATCACACTGCAAACTGTTCAATCAACACATAAACATCTGTGGGGGATGGAGAGCCTTCCAAATGTAGGTCATTAATCATTTGGGGGAGCAGAGGCTGGAATAAGCTGAGGAAATAAAAGAAACAGACTGGTTGACAGAATAAAAGCCTCTTGCATTGGAATCAAGTGTGCCTGCTTTACCTCAGTGCTTATTTCTGATTAATGCCCTTGCTTTGCCTTAGAGTATATCTGGCTGCAGGGCCATTATCTGGTGACAACACTATATTCTGAAGACATTATCTTAACAGGGACAATGTGATCAATTTGAAAGAGCTTTTGGCTGTGGAGGAAATGCCAAGGAAAATTTCAGCAAGACAAGAATCAATTAGCCAATTTAGCAACTGTTCGTTGTTTGGTGTTTCCCTGAGACAAGGAGTTTTTTCAGATTCCCTCAAGAAAATTATGTTCAAGAGCAGACTACAGACCAAGGAGTATTTGCTGCTGTTATGCATTGCACTGTTAAAGTGGATTGGGGGAAAGGAAGGAAGGAAGGAAGGAAGGAAGGAAGGAAGGAAGGAAGGAAGGAAGGAAGGAAGGAAGGAAGGAAGGAAGGAAGGAAGGAAGGAAGGAAGGAAGGAAGGAAGGAAGGAAGGAAGGAAGGAAGGAAGGAAGGAAGGAACTTGTACACAGTATTGATGGTGGAGAGATATGGTATTGTGAATTTAATTTTGCTCTGTAGGTCCCTGCACTTCTGCTGCGTAGCTAGAGTTTTTTAGCCAAAATTTCATACTCTGCCAAGATAGGCTTGTTGAATGACAAGCCTGGAAGAACAGTCTGCATCATCATCTTCCACTGCATCAGAATTTTTAAGAGGAGAGGCAGCATTTTCCTGTTGCTATATGAATTAACTCTTGTGCTTCTTCAGATCAGGATACAGTTTTATTGTTGGATCACCTGGCAGTATTCAGCTACCAAAGTCTGGTGCTGCTATAGAAGAGTTTTAAACCCTGGACTCTATGGTCATGTCGACTACAGCTTGCAGCTTGACATCAGGTGGATATGGCCTCAAATTTGCAAGAACAGAGCAGAGCAGAGCTGTTAATGATAGGACTTTGGGAGGTAATTAATTCATAGGGTCAGTATAGGTTGGAAGCAATCTGACAACCCATAGCAACACAAGAATGTTAAGAATACTTACTAAATCCCATGCACTTCTCAGTTTAGTCTTCATCTGACATACCTTGATCTACAATGCCTTACCTCTAACATGGTAAGAGCTCTTTTTTCATCAGGGTCTTTGAGGGCTTAATCACATGGGCCATTTGAATAGTTTCAATTTTCTACTTCATTTATACTGATACATATTTATGTATAGTCACACGGTATATAAATCGTGGCATATAAATGGGTGCATTCATCATCATCATCACTGTAGAACTGTAGAGCTGAAAGGGACCCTATGGATTACCAAGTCCAGCCCCTGTCAAAGAGGGACAAGTGAGGAATCAAACTCCCAACCTTTGGATCCACTGACACAGCTGTCTTTTCTTTTGACACATTTCTTAAACTTTGAACAGATTTTGTAGGCTACACAAGCCATCCCAACAATATTGATTCATTTTCCATTCTGTTTCAAGGAGCATACTGCTCTAAAATTGCTTTATTTAAAAAAAAAACCTAAATGATATATCACTAAAGCAGAATCTAAATTTGTGTGAAAAACTTTAGAAGGCAATATTGGAAGATGTTTCCTAACACAACGTTTTCCTTGGCAGTTCTTCAGTTTTAGGATGCTATGTTTCTCAAAGGACATTAGGTAGGGGAAGGGACGAGCAGGGATGAATGTTGCAAGGAAGTGCTGCAGCAGTAAACACTTGGGGCAGAGTATAGCGATACATCACTTAGCATTTGAAAAATAATTTTTTTAAGAGAACAAGCATAGTCGCCATGCAATGCCCATGACACTGAAAACTCAAGTGGGTGCAAAGTAAATTGACAGCAATGTTCACACATGCCAAACTGCTGTGGATAGAAGCAATTCAGGAATTGGATCATTTTAAAAAGCCCATTGCAGCAAGGTTGAAAAAATCAGTCAGTTGGCCAAATGAATCTATCTTACCCATGTGTCATGTGAACAGAAATTTATAAAGTGCTTTAAATAATGGTAGAATTTATGTAACTGCAGTTCTTAGGTTCTGTGTGATTATGCCCTGAGTTTACAAAAATGTTTCTGTGCCAAAAAAAGTATCCTTTCCCTTTGGAAAGCAAAGCATGTGTGCATGCACACATAGAGAGTGGATGGGTGTTAAATATTCCATCCAGTGCTTCTAATTCTTTAAAGTCCATGAACCAAAGCAGCAGCCCTCACAGACATGCACAATTTACATTGTTAAATTATTTTATTGTCGTTATTCTCACAAATGCAAAGACTCTTCTCAAGACCAACAGAAAAAAACGTATCCTCTTGCAAGCAAGGAGAAAGATTTTGTGGTTTCTCCTCCTTACCCACCAAAATGGGATAAGCAAAGATTTATCTCTACTTTTTTCTTGACAGTCTGAGCATGTGCGGTTTTGCATGTTAATCTCACTTAAATCATAGCACCATCATGACGGCCAAGAAGAAAACAGAGTTTCCTACAGGAGCCTTGATAGTATATCCATTTTCTCAGGAATAAGTACCATTTTGTTGTAGAAAAGAATGCATATTTACAGTGAATATAATAAAACAAGCATTTCTAACTGTATATATGTCTAGTCTGTTGGTTCCTGATTATGAAATGTATATTAAAATAGGAAAAAAGAAAGCACACTGCAGTGAATAGATTGCCTGACTGTCCTCTGTTTGTTTGTTTGTTTGTTTGTTTGTTTGCTTGCTTGCTTGCTTGCTTGCTTGCTTGCTTGCTTGCTTGCTTGCTTGTTTTACTCCGCCTTTCTCCTTAAAAAGGACCCAAAGCAGCTTACAACATTAAAAGACAACATTTAAAGTTGAAAACAATGAGTATACAACAGCAGTTCACATCATTAAAAGACCATATTTAAAGACCATATTAAGAACAATGACTATAAAAAGGCATCTTACATCATTAAGAGGCAATATTAAAGCTATGAACAATAAGTATACAATTTTTTTAAAAAAATGCTGCTCTGAGAAATGGAAAAAAAAAATGGAAAACACCAGTAGTACTAAAAATCCAGTCAAAGCTGTAATACATAGATTCCAAACTGCTAGCTGGGGGAAGAGTTTGAAACCAACTTGCATTCTGCACTATCTCCATCTAAGTGTACCTGGCCTCAACATCATCAGCCATGTGAATCTGAGACAATAATAACAGCATATAAGTTTGGAACTACCCACAAGAACTTGATGCACAGCCTTTGAGAAGATTATTTATCTTGGAAACTCACTGTTGGTTGGTTGGTTGGTTGGTTGGTTGGTTGGTCGGTCGGTCAGTCGGTCGGTTTTATATTCTTCATGGTTGATTAAAGGTATCACTTCTTCCTGCATTTGTATTGCAGTGGACAAGCATCAGCCAGGCTCTGGTTTTATTCATGCCAAGCCTAGGTCCTGATGCCAGACCTTATTTACTCCTGGCCCTTCACTCTGACACTCTCTGGGCTATGGGATCCTAGATCCAGTCCTCATGGCACAATAGCCTAGAGTTGTTGTTGTCACTGTTGTAATGTGCCATAAAGTTGTTTCCAATTCATGGTGACCCTAAGAATGAATGATTTCCAAAAGGTCCTGTCCACAATAGGCCTGCTCAGGTCTTGTAAACTCAAGCCTGTGCTTCCCTTTAGGGGGTGAGTCCATCTTATATTTGGACTTCCTCTTTTCCTGCTGCCTTCCACCTTTCCCACCATTATTGTCTTTTCCTCAGAATACTGTCTTCTTATGATGTGCCCAAAGTAGGACAGCCTCAGCTTCAACATTTTTGCCTCCAGTGATAGTTCAGGCTTGATTTGTTCTAGGACCCACCTGTTCATCTTTCTGGAAGTCCAAAGTATCCTCAAAACTCTCCTCCAGTACCACATTTCAAACAAATCAAAAACATTTTCCTGTCAGCTTTCTTTATTGTCCAGCTTTCACACCCATACATGGTGATTGGGAAAACAAGAGTGTGGATGATCTTGCTCTTAGTGTCCAGTGACACATCCTTATTCTTGATCTTTTCACATCTGTATTTCGGTTACCTCTTGATTATTGTGGATTTCCAATGAAGTTTGGTCAAGATTCCCACACCTAATAAAATTAACAGCTGCTTCTTTTCTCTTTTTAATAGACAGTTTCATTCCTTCTGGATAAAAGAAACAAGTCTTGCTTCTAAACCTACTAAAAGCATTAACAGTATGGTAACCAAACAAATGAACAACACTTACTTCTGTTTCTCATATGAGACAGTTGCATCTCCCTCAATCTTTTATCCTTTAAAAAAAATGGATATGAAATCCTAAGAGATTCTTCTTGAAAGACTAGAGCTCTCAACTAAATTAATGAAGCCCTTTTATCAAGATGGCTGCATTGCTTATTACTGTAGCACAAGAGAGCAGTTGATCACACTTTACACCACACACTGATATTTTGGAGAATTTGTCAAGTAGGCTGTGGGGAGATGCTGTAGTATTGTAAAGTGACATTTTAATCTTTGTCATGCCTGTTCTGAGGCCTTTCTAACCAGAAAAAGCTATGGGTGGCAGAAAGAGAGACTGAATTAAACTTTTAAATCTGAAGTTCAGAGACTACGCTGTTTTCCCCAAGAAATCAGTGTGCTAGAAACATACCTTCTACTGAGTCAATATAGTGGTTCATCAGACCCTGTGTTGTGGGCCTTACCTGGCAGTGCTTTTCTGGAGCTCCAGACAAGATGTTATCTTGCTCTAATAATCTGATAAATGGTGCACAGTCCTTTGTTCTCCTATGACTAGACATCAATATTTTAGCAGCAGTACCTAAATTAATTGCCGGTACTATATGTAGTATATCACCATCTTCCACAGTGTATTTAAAACAGTTTAGCAGTAATATATTCCAATGGAATTAGCTGACACTGTCCAATAATCTGAATAAAATCACAACACCAAAAAATAGGTCCATACCTACAGCATTGATTATATTCTAATTCATTTATGTCTAAATCTAGATATTAATCCCACTTGGCCTTGAGATCCAGAGTTAGCCATTGGAAAGTAATGATGTAATGTTTTTAGCCAATTTGCTTTCAAATTGATTCACACCAAATTCTTACCAACATTGTCCATTACCCACCTCTGACAAAAATGGCACACCAAGGTCCCCCATGATATTCTGATTAGCAAGCTAACAACATGTGGACTGGATAACACAAGTGTCAAGCCGATACACAGTTAGTTGCAGAATCATGCTCAGAGAGTGCTTATCAATGGCTCCTTCTCAAACTGGGGGGAGGTAACAAATGAGGTACCAGAAGGCTCAGACCTGGGTCCGGTGCTCTTCAACATTTTTATTAATAACTTGGATGGGAAGGCACAGGGAATGCTTATCAGATTTGCGGATGACACGAAACTGGGTGGCATAGCTAATACCTTGGAAAACAGAAACAAAATTTTAAAAGATATTGATAGACTTAAAACATTGGGCTGAAAATTTAACAGTGCACGCTTTTACACCTAGAGACTAAAAACCACACACACATTTACATAATGGGGGATACTTGGGTCAGTATATTGCAAGCAAGAAGGACCTTGGAATTGTTATAGATCACATGCTGACTGTGAGCCAATGGTGCAGTGTGTCTGCAAAAAAGGCAAAAGTTATTTTAGGCTTCATTAACAGAATTATAGTCTCCAAATCTCATGAAGTATTAGTTCAGTACTGGTTAGGCCTCATCATGAGTACTGGGTCCAGTTCTGGACATTGTACTTTAAGAAGGATGCAGAAAAACTAGAACAAGTTCAGAGGAGGGCAACAAGGCTGATCAGGGAATTGGAAACCAAGCTCTATGGGGAAAGACTGGAAGAACTGGGCATGTTTAGCCTTGAGAAAAGAAAGCTGAGGGGAGATATGATGTTGTTGTTGTTTAGTCGTTAAGTCGTGTCCGACTCTTCATGACCCTCTTCGTGGAGCAGAGCATGCCAGGCCCTCCTGTCTTCCACTGCCTTCCGGAGTTTGGTCAAATTCATGTTGGTAGCTTCGATGACACTGTCCAACCATCTCGTCCTCTGTTGTCCCCTTCTCCTCTTGCCTTCACTCTTTCCCAACATCAGGGTGTTTTCCAGGGAGATTTCTCTTCTCACCAGGGAGAGCACTTTTCAAATACTTGAAAAGTAGTCATACAGAGGAGGGGCAAGGTCTGTTCTCGATCATTCCAGAGTGCAGGACACATAATGGGCTCAAGTTACAGGAAGCAAAATTTGGCTGAATACACGAAAAAACTTCCTAACCATTACAGCAATATAACAATGGACTCATTGGGAGGTGGTGAGTGCTCCAGCACTGGAGGCATTCAAGAAAAAAATTAGACAATCATCTGTGAGATCTGCTTTGATTTGGATTTCTGCATTGAGCAGGGGGTTGGACTTAGTGACCTTATAGGCACCTTCCAACTCCATTATCCTAGGATTCTATAGCTTTATTTAGTATATTTTCCCCTCCAAGTTAGAAACCTTTTAATTTTTATTGTAAAAACATCTACCAATCTTAAGGAAAGTGACCCTTTTCAGAAAGTGCCAGAGAAAAGTAAAAATCATAGCATATGTATCTTCTAAAAATTGAGCACTGTCTACCACTGAGTTCTCAAATATGGCAACGTTTGGCCACCAGAGACAAAGTCCCTTCTATATCAGCATGAGCCATACATAACATAAGATGTTCAGTGCTTATAATGGTGTTTTATTTCAGACGTTTGTTACTCAAACCATGGGAAAGACACGGACAACCCATCTAGTAGTTCTTGGCAATTTTCAGGCCGGAAGTTTTCTCCAACTTCTTTACACAGAATTCCCTTGAGACCAGCTAGAGCCAATTTGGTACCTGCTTAGGCTGGACATATTCATCATCTCAGGGGAAAGCTTACAACTGCACTGTGTTGTTTTCCAGGCTTACTCAGCCCTGTTTGCTGCAAGCAACAGTACAATCCTTTGGAGATTTAGCAGATGCAAGGAAGCAGCCAAACATAAAATTGTGACAAAGGAGTAAAGAATCAAGGAGACAATAAAGGACGATTTTTGTCTCTTTTCCTTTTTTAAAAAAAAAAGAGTCAATGCAGAAGCTATACTGAAATGAAACAACATTCACACAAATCTCTCCAGAAAGAATAGTTCTGATGCAGTGTCAAACTGCACACAACGTTGATATTGGTCGCAGGGTGAAGGGCACAAATCCAATGAGGTTTCTATAGAAAGAAAATGCATTGCTTTAAAGTATATCCTGGCATTAAAGCACCATAATGACCATCACTCTGGGCCCACAAACCAAGAATTCTACACTAATACTACTTACTCCCCCACAGTCTGCTTGCCAGAATACAAGCCTACACTCCTATTCATACCTACCTAGAAGTAATTCCAGCTGAAGCCAATGTAATTTAGTTCTGAAGAAACATGTATAAGATTGCAGTGTAAGCTAATCATGTTTATTTCCGTTGTTTGTTTGAGTATTTCCATCCTTCTGGCCATCTTGTGGGGGTGGATATTTGGCAGAGGGCCCCACAGAGAATATTTGGTGATACAAAAAGTTAGGAAATCATTAGAATTTATTCCCATTGCTTTTCTCCAGCGGGGGGTGGGGGGCAATTTATGCCTCAAGTACCAAATAACTCAGAGGAATAATAATAATAATTATCATCACCATCTCAGAACTGCAGAGCTGGAAGGAACCCTGTGAATCATCGAGTCCAGCCCCTGTCAAGGAGGCAGAGCAGGTAATTGAACTCCCAACCTATGGCTTCACAGCCAGAAACCTAAATCACTGAGCGATCCAGCAGTTGCATGCCATCAGATCAATTCTGATTTATGGTGACCCTTTTCAGGGGTTTTTAGGTAGAGAGTACTTGGAAATGGTTTATCTTTCCTTTCTCATAGGGGCACCCTGGGACTTCATAGCTTGCCCAAGGCCACATAGGCTAGCTCTTCTGGGATGCACAGTGGGAAATCAAACTCCCAGACGCTGGCTGCACAGCCAGATGCCTAAAGCACGGTGCTATTCAGTCAGCAACTTGGAGCAAGGGGAGGCCAAAATTTGATGCTGTGATTGAAACACAAATATGCATGACTTGACCATATCCTTATGTGCTGTACAGCTGTTCATTGGTTTCTTAGCAATTCTGTGGATAAGCACATAGCTTATCCTGGCCATCATGCCGGTTTTGAAAATGGCCATGGAGCAACCTTACTGCAGCAATGTTTTGTCAGCATGATTATATGTTCTAGGTAGAGACAGTGGGGTGGACCTCCTCATACTAATTGTTTTTTGCGCATAATTGCAGCAGAAAGGTTCAGAAGTTCAGGTCCTATTGACAAGAGAGTAAATTTTATTTTTATGTATGCAACTACATTACATCAGCTGTAATTTAAGTGCACACTATAGCAGGGGGAATCGAACTGTCTCAGCTTTGGAGAAGCTGATTAATTGCACAGTTGCTGATTAATTCTGCTGCTGGATTTTTGCTTTAGAACAGAGTCCCCTGATGTTGCAGGATCTCTTTTCCCTTCCTTACCATGTAAAAGCTCTTATATTTCCTTTAGACATATAGGATCTTGTGTGGTCTTGACATCTTCCCAAATGAGCTTTCCCCCTTCTTTGTACATCTAAGAGTTCTTTCTGGAGTCAGTGAAGTGGTAGAGGTACGAGAGGGAGTTTGGAAGTTGCTACTGGAGCCACAGTAGGATTCTAATGCTGCCTCCTGCTTCTTATAGAGAGAAAGTAGGAGATCCTTTTTGATTACCCTCAGCCCTACACTTTCACTCCTCCAGTGTAAGTCAAAATGTGGCCCTCCATTAGCCTTCTGGCAATAATAATGAGAGGGACTGCCCCCAAGCATAAGGACCTTGGGAATTCCTTGGTCCTCCTTGGTCCCTCTATAATTTTTTATTTAAACTGTATTTCTGCCCTTCACATCTTTATCAAAAAAAGTGTGAAGTAAGATTCCTAGGTAAACACACTCAGAAACTTTCCTATGATCAAGAATTCTGATGAGGTAAGATTCTTGGCTACAGGTCCCAGAAACCCTCAGCCAGCAGGCAGTACCAGGAAGTAACATCTCCAGCCTCCAATAAAGGAGACATTTCTCAGTGCACCCAGATGAATATGTGTAGAGTGTCACTAAAGAGCACACTTAGAATCACCTTTCAGTTGTTCACACCTAGTGAATAAAGGTCAGAAGCTTCCTGCTATGAGAAGAAAAGATTGGGCCAGGACTAACATTTGTAGCCCAGCTCATCTAGATGCACCTGGCCATTCTGTTATGGTTTTTGTCCCTAAATTAGATTATGCTTCACTTTGGCCATTCTGCAAAGCTTTGCTGCTCCCTTTGTCCTCTCAACACAAAACCTCTTAACACAGGCCTGCAAGAACTACCACCTCTCTCTCCAGGCTGGATTTTAAATCATCCACAAAGTCAGCTCTAGCTTCACTGCAAGGAGAATAAAGGCTGCAAAATCATCATCACCAACATTATTATCATTTCAGCATCATCGGATGCACAGTCGTTCGTAATAACTAAATAAAGAGGGCATGGGAAGAGAAAATACTTGGATCCACACCTTAACATAGTGCGGGGTTTTGAGCATGTCAGAGAAGCTGGGAGCAATACCATCATGAGGCTAGACTCCATAACAAGCCTGGACTCTTGGCAAGGTCACTCAAGGCAGACTGTTCACAGCTGAGGCACCAGACAAAGAGGCATCCAGCATCTTCAGGAGTAACAGACACATCAGCAGAAGAGACTGAACAGTTCTGATGGTGATGGAGGCAGAAAAACGTCTGGAGGGCAGCCACTGGCCAGCAGCAGTAGTTGAAGATGCTGCTGCTGAAGGATCTTTTACAGACATTGGCAGCTAACTTTTGTTGGTACTGCATAAAAGAAGGCAATGGTAAACCATTGCTGAATCTTTCTTACCTTGAAAACCCTATGATGAAATAGGCCAAAATGAAACAAGAAGTAGTGCTGGAAAATGAGGCTCCCAGGTCAGAAAGCACTCAATCACCATTTAGGGAAGAGCAAAGGACAATTATAAATAGTGCTGTTGCTAAGGTGGCAATTAGATGTAAGCTGAAAGGACATCTGTGCTGACATGCACAGAAGTGAAAAGAAAGTTCCATGCTGCATAACACACACAACTGGAATATGGAATATGAGACATATGAATCAATGTAAACTGGAAACCATAAAGCAAGAAATTGAATGTTTAAAGACTTCAGTGCTTGGTTTGAAATAGTTGCCAATAGCTCCTAATTTGCTTCCTTAAAATTTAAAAATCAATGATTTTGCAAACATGTCAACTCACTTGAAGATTTTTAGGATTCTACTTCTAATGTCTGGGCTTAACTTTTTGGTCCACCTGCAAGCAATACTGGGAAATAAGTGCAATATAGCAACAATAGTGCAACATTGGTTCTTTCACCAACAAGCTAGCAAAAGAAAATAAGAATGATTGTTTGGCACTAGAGATGGGCATGGATCACCAGTTTGGCAGTTCATGCTGGTTGGTTTAGCAGCCAAACAGATATTTGGTGGTTTCCAGCCCCACCTCCTCCAGCAGCACTCAGAGGCAGCACCCAGAGGAGGCAGGGCAGGTAAGGGGCGCTGCCTCTGAGTGGGCACCCACCAGAGGAGGCAGGACTCAGAATGTGGAACACCTGTTCGGCCAGTAAATGAACCAGCATGAATCACTGAAACGGCAGTTCATGCCAATATCTATGTGACACCAATGAGCACTTTAATGTTTTCCTAGAAAATTTAGCTTAATTCTTAATTAGTCAATGCTGTGGCAGGAAAGTCTACACACTTTGCTTGCCTGAAATGGTTGCCTGAGTTCTTTTTTTCCCTGCATGACATTTCAAACGGTGTACAGAGTGGATTTCATGATTTTGCATCATTGTCATTCAGCTCTGTGAGCACAGCATTAAAAAGGGGGAGACAACTGTTTTTAAAAAATTCCCTTAACCATGCTACAGAGACAGAAGCCTTTTTTATGAGAGCCATCTATCTATTTGATGCTGTAGGATGTTTGCAGCTAGTGAAACACAAAGATTTCAGTGTTTTCTGTTTTATGGAAATGCACGGAATTGTCATAAATCAGGAGGTTAAACAAGAGTGAACATCTACAGAACCAATACTCACTGACTAACAACTTCTAATCATCAGAGTGAGCAACAGTGGATTAAAAGGCATGAGGTGCTACCCTGAATCACATCTGGGCTTCAACATGCTATAAAACCACTAGGAAACATCCCAGTACTTTCATGAGGGATATTCTCAGAAGACAAAGGAGGCTGCATCCCTATACTTATTTCACTGAATTTATTTCACTGAATGGAACTTGCATCTCAACAGTTATATATAGCATAGGATGAGGAACATGCAGCCTTCCACGTATTATAGGACTATAAATTCCATTAGTCCAAAAACACCAGGAAACACATTCTCCATCCCTGACAGCGAAGGCTGGTGGTGACTCCCATTTCGCTGGTTCAGTACTGAATCATGTTCCCCAAAATAGGTTCCACACCTTGGTAAGGTTCTTTGAAGTATGAAGTAAAACCTGGGTTCACCCCATAGCCAGGAATCAATATCAGCAACTCCACTAATGCCTGCTGTACAGAATTCAGTGTGGTTCCAAAACAGTCCTGCATTTGGAATACTTAGACATTTCTCAAATGATACCAGATATTTGCTCTATGCAGCATGTCTCAGTAGCACTAAGTTCACGACATGGTTAGCTTCTTCCAGAGACTTCATCCACATAGCATCCTAGTCATTTCAACAACAGTTCCCCCCCATGGAACCTGAGTTTCTGAACATACTTCCATTTATGCATGAAGTCACCCATCTCATATATTATGCTCGTCTGTACAAAGAAGGGGCATTAAAGGATTATTCCTACATCACTGATATTATGGAGAAGAATTGTCCAGCAGTAACGTTGCTGGGAAGCAACATGTGAACTAGAAGGGCAAAGGGATCAGGCCAGTAAAGGTTGTGAACATATATTCACCTAAGACTTGCCTCTGGTGCTAAATGTGTTCTTGCTTCGCACTGAAATAAATGCTACAATAGATATGGAACTTACACGTCTAAAGGAGCATTCCAAGAACAAAGGTATGTTTAAAAATGAAAGGAAAGGGGGGGAAATATATAATATTTCTTCACCAGGGTTTGAAAACTGGATCCCCAGTGGATTGGTATGAGTTTCTTTTTACAAACTGCTGCCTGTCTAGAACTTAAAAATAGGAGTGGGGGTGGGGGGGGGAGAGAAGAGATTACCAATGCATTGGAGGGACTGACCAAAATCATCTGCAGTGCTCTGTTACCTTCAGGTGTCTGTTGACTGGAAGCAAACATGTAGGAGGCAAAGAGAGTCTGTTCCTGTAAGCATCACTTCCAATGTAACCACTTTTACCCTGGTATATTGTACAACAGGGCACTAGGTTGAGTTTGGTGCGCTCTTTGAAACCCATGAGTTAAGCATAATTAATTATGTACTGGATTGTATATTGCTATGTTTGTTCAGCCAGAAAAGGGGGAAACAGCCTGAACTGTCCAGCAAGGAACAGGCTGGAGGGAGCAGTTGCTCTGAGGGGGATTTTTACTGGACAAAGAGCTTTTCTTTTTCTGTATGAGAACTTTACTGCACATCAAAAACATAGTCTCAGAAAAGAAAGCTATTTGAGCAACTCAATAGTGTTGTCCAGAGCACAGAGAGCTCATGATTAGACTGGAAGTGGGGGGTGGGGCATCTTGAACCATGAATGGAAATCTATGTGATGCCCCTAATCTAAGGAACCTGAGGGCCTCCAGCTATCATGGGAAGAACCTGGCAAATTTATATTCCTCTACAAGTTTTCCCAGAAGCTTCCGTCCTGGCTGCAAGACTGTGAAAACAATTGTCCAAAAAATAACTTCTTCCAAATTCCTTTTTATTCTTTTTACAAATCCCATCATCCTTCACTATTGGATATGGTGGCTAGAGCTGATGAGAGTTGCAGCCCCACAACGTCTACAGAGCCACACCCTCCCTACCGTAGTATAACCCATCCCGTGCTATCCGATGCAAAGCACAAGACCCTGCAGTTAATCTCTCCTCCTAATGTGCTAAATACTAATTTCCTTGATGTCAGTCTATAAATAAAGTACCTCAGGGTGATGAGTTATGCCTTATGTTTGCTGAAAAGTGTCCAAACTATGAAATGTTTTTGGAGGGGTTACTAAATGGATTAGCACAAGTGATATTTCAGGGCTAGCAGAATTATAACGTATCAGTGACAAACGTGGCAAAGCTGTCAGAAGTGAAATGGATTCACAGGTCAGCAGAATTGGCTGCAAAAGAAAAGACAGACTAACACAAAGTACAGAGTATTCAGGTTTGAGATGCTCCTTCTGTACAAGTTGCTATTTTTAAAAATCCGCAGCCACAGCTAGACAAGCACAAAGGTTATTACCACAAATACAGTTTCATGCCACAAGAAACAAGGGTGGAATCTAGATCAGGCCAATCTTGAAGTAGCCAGAACCGACCAGACCATTAGGTAGAGTGAGGCAACTACCTCAGGCAGCAGATGCTGGATAAAGCTTGGGATACTTGCCCTCTATCCTTCACCCAATAAGCTAGCTCACTTGTTGTTGCAGGGGTCACAGTCTCATCAGTACTGCTGAAGTAGGACTGAATTAACCCTCTAGTTGTTTCTACATGTGCAATAGGAGGGGTCATGCCAATGTTCAGCAGCATTCCAGGCAGAAGGGAGCACTGGTGCATATTCAGTCTAGAGGCACTGTATCTACACTAATGGTTCAGTTATCATAGAAAAACCATGCTTCCCGGGCTCCTGGGAGCCATGGGAGTTTACCATTGTAGCATTCATGATATCAGAGTGAGAGGGATGTAAATTAGGTTGCCTAACAATGAAAGTGAAACAGATTTAAAGTCCAGGTACGTGTCTTTGGGGGAAAATATCCTTATTGTGAAGATAAGAAGCAAGAAAGCACTTCTAATTGCATTCCGAATTTGGGCTGTTTAAAAAAAAAGAAGTCACAACTTGTGAAAAAGCAAAAACACTGAAGTGTTAAGTAAGACATGAAGATTTGTTGGTGGGAAAAGATTTTTGAATACCGTTCGCAAGTCAAATAAATTAGGTTGCAATGAGCTGGCTGCAAGATTTCAAGGTCTGTAACCACTTTTGCAAAAACTGAGAGCTGGTAATAAAAACAGCTCTCTTTTGGCAGTAAAAATGTCCTAACTGACAAGCCGGCAAAGCTGCCTGCTGGGTTTGAAGCTGTCACAATGTTAGCAAAATAGGGCATTTTAACGCAAGCCAGCATTTGAAGGAAAGAAAAAGATGCGAGGCAGTAGGGTGCGTTTTTTCCCCTTCTCTCATTCCCCTCCCTTAAGTTGAGAATTTGACTTTGAAGGAGTAAAAGCTTCTTTATTTTGAATAATGACTTGATAAAAGCCCATTTCTGTCTACCTCCCGTCAGTTTTCCAAGCAGCAGGGCTGAGCTACCCAGCCTGTCAGTTACAGAGGCTCTGTAAGAAGAAGAACAAAATCTCTTTCACTTCAAGATGATGCTTCTAAGCAGCTGCAGAAGAGCCGCTGGTTCCTGAAGCTTGGCACTACAGAAGGAGGGCTCCCCCTTTCCCACTCTGAGTGAGAAAGGACAGCCAAAATTGGTGCTTCAGCCTTCACCAGGCTTGCTGTTGTGTGCTCCCCACTTTCCTAGCTGTGAGAAGTTCTAAGGCACATAATAGCCAGGTTTAGCTTCCAGTTGAAGAAGAAAGCTTCTGAAACTGGTGCAATTTTTTGTTTCTCTGTATGCAGTCAATATGCAGAAACAAAGAGCTGACACTCCTCCAAGGCAATGAATCCATTATCCTGGTGGTTCCCAAACTTGGTTCCCCAGATGTTCTTGGAGTACAACTCTCAGAAATCCTGGCCAGCACAGCAAGTGGTGAAGGATTCTGGGATTTTTAGTCCAAGAACATCTGAGGACCCACTGGACTACCCAATATCAGATCCTTCACTGACCTGTGCATCCTCAAGGTACTTCAGGACTGGCCCAAGAGATTTTAGTGCCTGAGGCAAAGAACAAGGTATTGCCCACTTCTGCTGTTTACTGCTAGCCACTAATCTCTCTTTCCCATTTAATCTCTTTAACATTTAGTTAAAACAGACATTTGATGTGATGCCACAGAAGTCAATATTTGATGACTCTATTCAATATTGCTTGGCCATGAGGAGAATGAGAAAAGCTAAATGTGATGAGAGTGCTGTTCTTCAGCTAAACATTCCTACATGAGATGGGTAGAAGACTTGGATCGGTGGCAGCCACACAGTTAAGGAAAGGTGCAATCATGGTGCCATTATCGAGAAGGTCCTGCCACAGTCTTGGCATCCATGTAACCCCCGAAGGTGAAGGCACCCAGAGCTTCCACTGACAATCACAGGACATAAATAGGTTCAGGTACAAGAGGCTGGTTCTTGAAGAAGGTTGAAGGCTTGCCGGCCACACCCAGAAAGATACACCGCATGCCATATATTTGAAACCTGTTGCCACTTAAGGAAGGAGAAGAGTGAAGAATGAATTCTTGCCCAAGGGAAAGACAGGGACAATGCTCTTATCATCCTTTTTCAGGATTTCCTTAAATGGCAGTAGATGATTTAAAAAAAATATATATAATTTTTATAAAAAATTCAAACACATCCAATATACCTAAATCTTTAACATTCTCAGAAAGGTTTATCCTGGGGGCCATTTCGGCAGCAGTTCATCGTTGGCATTAAATCTTTCCCAAGATTAATTTCACAGTGCATTCCATTAGGATTTTGAGTGAACGATTAATCATAAGACTAAGAGACTCTTAACCAATTGATAGTTTTATGGTTATGGTTATTATTAATCATCAAGTTTTATTTTCCTTTATTCTTTATAATAAAACATATCATTTTTCTCCACAAATGCTTCACACCTAGTTCATCATATTTCCAGTTCTATTGCTTCCATACTTAATGCAAAACTTACAAAGAATTTCATATGCAAATAATTAAGAACTCATTCAATTTGAGTGATGAAAGCAGGGGATGTGCACTCATGAAAAGTGCTATGAACTGATTGGAAAAGAAGCTGAACATCAAAAATGGATTCTGGATGCAAAGTGTGTTTTTAAAAATTGAAGAGATTTGGTCCATAACCAAAACTTCTGATAGAGGGGCTATTAATCTAGAATATCCATATATGCTGTAGCTTCCACATATGTTGCAACTTCCTCTAAACATCCACAAAAACAATTTAAAGAAATATCAAGTCACATCTGATTTCTGAAAGCCCTAACAGGGTTTCTGAGGTATGCAAGATATTTATCAAGTGGTTTTTTACTAGTACCATCCCACAGTGAGTCACCATGACCATGAAAGGTTTGAACCCACATCTCTATCACTCTATCTGCTACATAAAACTGGTTCTTGAGGGTGAGGTAGTGCAATTATTTACACAGGGAAATCTCACTACTAGATGAACAAATTGCTTTAATTGTCTGTCTTAACATACTTTCCCCTAACTATGATTAACATCTTGGTTAAGAAATCTGGAAATTTAAAAATGTTCCTTATTAATTTGTAATATTTTGAATGGTCCTCATAAAGATACTACTCCATTTTAAACATAGGATACTCCATGTGGACCAATGTATCTACCTTCCCATTTTGCACACCTTGAAGAATGCCAAATTTAGATAATGCAGAGCTTGTTCCCACAAGCTTGAAGTATATTTTCTACAAACTGAAGATGTGACTATTCTTTGAAGGTGTATCACCTTCAGCCACTAGGTAAGGCTACCCAGTTTACCCCTTGAACCCTCCCTTTGCCCCCACCACCATCCTCAATTTTATTTTACAAAAAAATAGAAGAGGCTCATCTTCAAAAGCTTCAAGGGGTACAATTCTTCTCTGTGTAGTGGGGAGGTGTGGAATTAAGAAATACACAATCTATTGTTCACCTCAGGCAGCAAAATATATTGGGTTAGCTCTGGCTGTATAGTGCCTAACACAAAGGTAGCATAAGGTCAGATCACATTTTCAGGCAAACCAGTATCTCCTCCTCTTACAGTGTTATCCCTCTAACCACACAAATCTTTCAGTGCTGCATGCCTGAGACATCAGGCACATATGCAAAGCTGTATGGTTACAAAATAAAAGCAAGCTGATTTGCCAAATTGAGGGTGAGTTCAGCTCATATTCCAATAAACAGATCCTCCCCCCTTCTTCTTAAAGTGTACTGTTTCTACATGTGGAATCGGCAGGGGCAAGGAGCTTGCATGTCTGAAAGAGAAAACCCAAATAGTAAGTCTTCCTTCTCTTTCCTCCCACAACGCCCCCAAAAATATAGTAATCAGCTAAAGAACTGACAGCTTCCTGGCTTTCAATCTTCAGCTTGAGCGTGGCCTGTCTCACTGTGCCTGAGGTACTCCTGGCAACCACAGTAATAGTGGTAGCAATAAATTGAACAGGTGACACTTGAAGATTTATACAGGAGCCTCTTTCCACTCTAATTTCGCAAGTATGGTCTGCATCTTCATAAATCAGGATAAAGCAACAGCCCACTGAAAATTAATAATAATAATAACTCAGATGATGATGATAATGATCATGCCATTTCTCTTTATTCCATGGTAGAACACCGAGAAGAAAAAAAATAAGCAAGCTTTTTTGTTGTTTTGAAAAGCTACCTTTTATGAGAATTAAGGTATATACACGTTTTCCTGCAGTTTCACAAAAGTGACTTAATATTCAGATCTACAGCTCCCCCGCTCCTCTGATATAGCACAAATTAGTTTAGCTATAACATTATTCTCCCTTTCTTTTCTTTTCTTTTTTTAAAGGCTCTTCTTCATTGTTTCAGGTTGTTAACCATGATGTCTTAGAAAATGAAGCATGTTTACTGTCATGGGGAGGGAGGGATGGCAGAGGGAGTCATTTTGTCCTTTATGAATTTGGCAATGAAGACTTTTTTTGGAAAAAAAAAATACTAGTGTGGGATTGTTATCATGCACAAGCCTAAGCTGTCAGGCCTCATTACTTCCAAGACAAAAATTACAGAAGAATGTATTAAATGCTTGAACAGAAACACGCAGTGCACCATTTCCCTTCCGTGGTAATGGGATGACACCATCAGCCCATTTGTTGAACTGCATGGGGTTTCCCTCCCCTTGCAGGCTGCGGTAAACAAGAATTCAAGAAAAGGCAAAACATTCAAACTACACTATTTGTTACAAAAGCACAGAGCATGTCACTGCTGTTCTTACCAGTTCTGCATGGCTGTTATTGATAAACCCAGTTTTTGAGAAGGAAGAGAAGACAAGCAATAATTTTAACATTTTATTTTAGCCACATATGAAAGGCAGGTGCTGTTTCTCACCTTACCCTCAGTAGCCTGGAGCTGAATCTGGCTAGCAATAAGATGGCCACATGTCCTACTTTACAGACGATGATCCTCTCTTTGAAAGGCTGACAGAAGACAACTTGCTGTTTCAAGATATTCTTTATGTGCTATCCCAGTGGTTCACAACCTTGGGTCGCCCAGGTGTTCTTGGACTGCAATTCCCAAAAGTCTTCACTACCAGCTGTGCTGGCCAGGATATCTGAGAGTTGCTGTCCAAGAGTACCTGGATTACCCAAGGTTGAGAACCAGTGGGCTATCCAATCAAAGTTTAGCTTAAAGAGAAATAACCAATAAAAGGAAAAGCAGGAGGCCTTGAAATTTTCCATCAAGGCCAGATAATAGATTGAGCAGGCATACCTGTCCCCGGTTAGAGTCTTCCCTGTGATGGTGAGGTGTACTGTATTCCTATTTCAATTAGAATTTGTTATTATTAATTGCCAGCTATACTTGTGAATGAGCCCATGCAGGCTTTATGGATATCTGAGTCTTCTTTTGTTCCCTGCTTCAGTAATGGACTTTGCACTTTTTGGTCAAGTACAATTGGACACCCTAGTTAGTCAGCCAGACTGCAGAACCACCACTATCAAGAAGTAATATGTAATGGTGTATTGGTAAATCTGGAAGAATAGATGGTATTCATGGCAGTATCCTGCATAACCACAGAGATGGCTTGCAGCAGTCTACTGTTCCTGGAAAAATCCATTTCTCTCCCAGCTACAGTGAGGATTCCAGATATAGAGGGAACAGTGAAGCCTGGGCTAGGTGGCAGATGATATTATAGTCCCTGCCACTCAAAAGGTCCAGGGGTCTGCCCCTGTGAGCCCTGGCTCAGCTACAATATGGAGGTTTGACTAGCACAGGTACCTCATAACCAGAGTAGGGGAGCATCCAGCCCCTCAAAAACTGTGAAGGAGACAGTTCTACCTGCTGAGCCAGCAATGATGGCTAGAGTCTGACATGCAAGCTTTTTGACCAGAGATAGAAAAGTTAGTGAGATAGAACTGTTCATAAACTGTCTCAATAAGAGTTCTCTTAATCTTTTTCTCTTAAACTTTGCCTATGCCATTTTCCATCTTTCATCCTGATGGTGAGCCATGGTGAATTGTCACAACATACCACTCTTTGCAACTTCATGCATTGTTCATTTATTTGGTTCACCTGCAGATGAGCTTGCCATGGTATAAAAAACCAAAAAAAACCACTAGGTCACCTCACACACTTAATAATAAGCATACAACCCCTGTTGTCCCCTCCGATAAGATAGTTATCTAAAATTCTTCTCTCCTGCCACCTGAAGAATTTCCTAAAAGTGGGGAGTGGGGTTCTGTACAGCATTGGACTGGAGCCATTGTAAGACTGGGTCACCAAATCCCATTTGGCCAAGCTTTCCAGAGGGATACTGTGCTTGATGGTACTGGAAGCTATTGACACCCTTCAGAACCAATTTCTCAGCACTGATCATCCACCAAGGTCTAAAGCTTGCTTGAAATGGATGTAATAATTCATATTATAATTCATATAATAATTCCAGGGCTGAGAGGCTACTCCAGTACTCAGGCCCATTCTCCATGGGAACCACACATTGCTTGGACCACACCTGATGAGGAAACATTTGCCACTTCCACTACACACTCAACCAAGTCACTGTTCACAGGAAATATGCAGAAGAAATACGCAAGAAACAACTAAAGGGTGATAAAAGTTACGGAAACCAAGCCCTGTGAGGAACAGCTGAAGAAGCTGGGTATGTTTAGCCTGGCCTGAGAGCTGATATGATAGCCAGCTTCAAATATTTGAAGAACTGTCATTTGGAAGATGAAGCAAACTTGTTTTCTGTAGCTCCAGAGGATATGATCCAAAGTAATGGATTCAAATTATGAAAAAGGAGATTTCACATAAACATTAGGAAGAATGTTTTGACAGTTCTCAACAATGAGCGGTTCATCAATGGAATCAACTGCTTCAGAGGTTGGTGGATTCTCCTTTACTGGAGGTTTTTAACCAGAGGTGAGATGGCCACCTATCAGGAATGCTTCAGATGTGGATTTCCTCCTTCAATAGGGAATTGGACTCAATGACCCTTATGGTCTCTTCCATCTGTGTTATTCTGTGATTCCAAAAGATCCATCAGACATCTGCAAAGCATTTCACAAGCTGAAAAAATAAAACAGATGACTGCATGTGTGTCCTCAAACCATGGCTTGGAAATTTTTGGCATGAGGGAGACACATAATCAGAATACTTGGAGGATTCTGAGAACTGCAGTTTAAAACAAGGTACATTTTCTGAGTTCTTCCTCAAGCTTGCCTTGTGCTTTATCCTCACACCTCACTGAGAGTTCTCTTGACAGATGGATTTATATTGTTCTTTTGGGTAGCTTCTTCTCTCCCTTCTGTGAATAAGGATTGTTGAAGCCAAAGGGTGGTTTGTTGACAGGCAATAATTTCTCTGTTTTCTAGTCCTTAGCTGAACCCCACAGACCTCTGGTGGCAAGACAAAGTTAATCTCTGTCTCTACTCACTGCTGTAAATGACACCCTGGGGAAAACGTTGCTAATTTGCCATTCCAGCACTGTATGGCTATCTATTTCTTCTGCTTATTTTAATGCTACACTATTTATTTGTCATATGGATAGCATTTGTTTTTCAGTTATAAAGTAATGTATAAGCAAGTCATACATCTATAAAAGATCTGTCTACCCATTATTAAAAGCTGGGCAGCATGTTGCAATCCATACCAAATGTCAGCTCTTCAAAAGAGTGGCTACAGGCAACTGAAGAAAAAAAATGGGGATGTCAAGTAGTTCATGGTATGAGATGAATTTAATTGTTTTCTACATGTTTATGGTACCCAAGAAAGTCTTGACCTTACCAAGCAAGCTGGCGGGAAAACATGTCTCTTTAAAGCCATCTGATCTTCAAGAACTCCTGATCATAGCAACGTTTCTCCCATCACTCTTGAATCGTGTACATTTCTCAATCATTTTGGGGAAAAGAAACCAGATTTGTCACACATGCATAAAACAAGTGTTGTGGCAGGGAATTCTTTGCTTCCAATTTGTTGATTTATCTGGTGCCTGCTTGACACATTCAAGTGAGTGCACGATCAAGAATGGGGACCCTTCATCTCCCTCCTGGCAGAGGTGATGAACATGGTGGAGGAACATTGGTTGCACTGCCTCTCTTGCCATGGTTGAGAGGGATGGTGGAGGGCTTATATGCCCTCTCTGTCCCAACCATAGCCTCCTTTCTTTGAGCTCAGCCCACCTACCTGCTCACCCTGTGGATCTAGTGCAGGTACCAACTGGTTAATTTAGGACTACATAGGAATTTTTTACCTTGTCTTACTTGATTAGCCTACTGAACAAAAAGTGTTTGGACTTTTTGCATATATTGTACTGGTTGTCCATGGGGCTTTTAAAGACAGGTTGAAGAACAGTGCTGTACTCAAATAGACAGTCTCACATCTGGTAAGTAGTGCAGAGATTATAGGGTAGTACTGGTGAGTGTCCAGGGGCCATAGTATGTGAAGGACTGTTGACCACGTGAGCACCACAAATCACAGGATTCAGGGCTGGGCTGGTGGATGCCCTTTGAAACTAACATATAGTAGGTAATGATCTGACTAAATTCTTGGGGATTACAGGAGAAAGTCAGCCTGGGAAAGTAACCCAGAAGTGGGCTGGTATAAGCATACCGCTGGACACAGGGACTGGGGGTCTGACCCCACCCCTGACTTCCAGTCTGCACTATGGGAAGCCTCACTGCAGGGTGAGGAAGTTTATAAGTTACTAAACAGAGTTGTGATCCTAGTCAAATCCATAATCTGTATCTTGCTTCCTTTATCAATCAAACAATCCAGGACAAATATTTGAGTCCAGGTGATTAGAGATTCATGTCTAGAGCTTCAACTTTCTCCCATGAAAGTTATTACTTCATTAAAGAGACCTTAAATACCCTCCATGTTCCTCACAATGCCTGATCAGATGTCATAATGAATATGGTTTACCGAAACACATTTATATACACATTTCTGGAGAAATCAGTAAAATATGCAATAGGTGGATTTATTAAAAGGCTCAGGAAACTCAACATGTTTTTAGTGAAAACAAAATTCTCAGCATGGGATATGTGACTCAGAACAGCTTTTACTGTAAACATAGCTACCAAGATCATTCAAACCTGTGTATATTTTATTATGCACATCCTGCTTGCTTCCCAAAAGCCAGTGTGGTTCTCTAGTGTCAGCAAGAACCGCTGTACTATGATGGTGAAAGGGTTGGACTAGGAGTTTTAAAATGTGATTTCTATTTTCCATTGATGCATCAGACTCACAACTAGAGATGGGCACAAACCTCAGTTCGGAGGTCTGGTTCAATTCATTCCCACACAGGTGTTGTGTGGGCACAGCACCCTCCACCCTCCCCTGCCTGTTCACCCATTTCTCGAGCTACGTGCACTTCCCTCCCTGCCTCCCCAGCATGACTACCCACTCACCTTTAACAACATCTCTTCCCTCTTCTGCATCCTCCATAAGCCACCCACTTAGACAAGGAGGTGGGGCAAGGATTTCTGCAGCATTGCGCTTGAGTAAGTGGCTGATGGAGAAGACAGAAGAGGGAAGAGATGCTGCAAAATGTAAGTAGGTAGCTGCGCTGGAGAGGCAGGGAGGGAAGCGTGTGTTGCCCAATGAATGGGCGAGCATGAAGGGGAGGTGGGAAGGGGAGGGCTCCATGTCCACACAACACCTGTGTGAGCACGGCGATGAATTGGGCTGGACCTCTGAACCGAGGTTCATTCCCATCACTACTCACAGCCTGACCAACTTCATGGGACTGTTGTAAGGATGAAGAAGGGAGGAGAAGAACCATGTAAGATGCATTAAGTTCATTAGCAGAAAGGTGGAGAATAAATGAAATAAATACACTAAAACTTTCAGAGCAGCTTTACTTGTAAGTAGCCTTCCCAGTGAGCCATTTCAAGAGCACACTATCCAACTGGGAAGCTACTATGGGTGAAATTACTTGGTGACTCAAACCACAAGAAACAGCTTGAGCAATGCAAGCTAACAGGAATTCTGAAATGCTATTGTGGTTTGTTGCTAAGGACGTGCTTTCAGGAAGTTCAGATCACTGACACAATTGCTAAGTCTCCAGTCTTTTGGAACAATTTTATTTTAATTGAGATGCAATAAAGGTGCAGTATTGCTGCTCTCTTGCGCAACTCAAATACGCATTTGTCTGCAGTTTCAGAATGGAATCTGATTAGTACAAAACCCAGTTTCAGAATGTAATCTGATCAGTAGGAAATCCAGCGAAAAGATTAATAATATGCATGAGAAACCATGATAGATAGATAGATAGATAGATAGATAGATAGATAGATAGATAGATAGATAGATAGATAGATAGATAGATAGATAGATAGATAGATAGATAGATAGATAGATAGATAGATAGATAGATGTGTGTATGTTTGTTGTTGTTTAGTCGTTAAGTCGTGTCCGACTCTTCGTGACCCCATGGACCAGAGCACGCCAGGCCCTCCTGTCTTCCACTGCCTCCTGGAGTTGGGTCAAAGTCATGTTGGTAGCTTCGATGACACTGTCCAACCATTTCGTCCTCTGTCGTCCCCTTCTCCTCTTGACTTCACACTTTCCCATCATCAAGGTCTTTTCCAGGGAGTCTTCTCTTCTCATGAGATGGCCAAAGTATTGGAGCCTCAGCTTCAGGATTTGTCCTTCCAGTGAGCACTCAGGGTTGATTTCCTTCAAAATGGATAGGTTTGTTCTCCTTGCAGTCCAGGGGACTCTCAAGAGTCTCCTCCAGCACCACAATTCAAAAGCATCAATTCTTCGGCGGTCAGCCTTCTTTATGGTCCAGCTCTCACTTCCATACATCGCTACTGGAAAAACCATAGCTTTGACTATGTGGACCTTTGTCAGCAAGGTGATGTCTCTGCTTTTTAAGATGTTGTCTAGGTTTGTCATCGCTTTCCTCCCAAGAAGCAGGGGTATTTTAATTTCATGGCTGCTGTCACCATCTGCAGTGATCATGGAGCCCAGGAAGGTAAAATCTGTCATTGCCTCCATATCTTCCCCTTCTATTTGCCAGGAGGTGATGGGACCAGTGGCCATGATCTTAGTTTTTTTGATGTTGAGCTTCAGACCATTTTTTGCGCTCTCCTCTTTCACCCCCATTAAGAGGTTCTTTAATTCCTCCTCACTTTCTGCCATCAGAGTGGTATCATCTGTATATCTGAGGTTGTTGATATTTCTTCCAGCAATCTTAATTCCGGCTTGGGATTCATCCAGTCCTGCCTTTCGCATGATGTATTCTGCATATAAGTTAAATAAGCAGGGAGACAATATACAGCCTTGTCGTACTCCTTTCCCAATTTTGAACCAATCAGTTGTTCCATATCCAGTTCTAACTGTTGCTTCCTGTCCCACATATAGATTTCTCAGGAGATAGATAAGGTGGTCAGGCACTCCCATTTCTTTAAGAACTTGCCATAGTTTGCTGTGGTCCACACAGTCAAAGGATTTTGCGTAGTGTATGTTACATACCATCAAATCGGAATTAACTTATTAGAACCACAGCAGGGCTTTCAAAGTATGTGAGAAATTTAAGGAGTAGTTTCACCACTGCCAAACCCTCAGTGAGTCTCCATAACCAAGCAGGAATTCAAACTCAGGTCTTCTGAGTCCTGGTCAGTCGCTCTGGCTAGGCCTTCATGGTTAAGTACTTCAAGATTTGCTGCAGGTATAAAATAGATAAAATCCCATTGTTTTAAACCGATCACAAGACACAAAGGTCAATTTGAATCTCTCTGGCTCATTTTGCTCTTGAAACAGAGGTGGGGGGGTTCAGCCACTGGGGACTTCCACTTTTTTCAGGCTGAAATACTTTGAACAGACTTTTCCCCATGTGATCAGTTGTTTCGTTCTCCAAGGGGGACGTGACTGTACTAAGCTGGGCATGATGTTTTGCATGCAGTCTTTCTCCCTAGTCACGCTGAAGTCATTTGTAAAGTTTTTTTAAAACAAGCTACCAAGTTTAGTAGTAGGTCATCACTACATTGATATACTAATTTAGCATTAGATCATCTCTGCATGGACAAAAAAAAGATAAAAATCAATATAGCATCATAGAATAATTGAATTGGAATGGGCTTATTATAAGGCCATCAAGTCCAACCCCCTGCTCAGTGCAGGAATATGAAATAGAAATAACTCCAATGAACTACAGGAGATTGCTGTGTTTCCATGGCATGCATGTATGTGACTGTACATTATGGAAAACTTAGGAAAACATTTCCCTAGTGGCATGCAACACTTTAAACAGCCCACTGGCTTTACAGCTGGAGATCCAGGGATCAGTAGAGGGCAGGATAAAAGGAAGGGGGGCTGTGAGATGTGACATGGATCAAACTGCATCAGATTGAGAGGCAATGTGCACAATGGCTCCAAAACAATCTGCAGTCCACCTGTGATCACAGAAACATAAAATAGGGTACAAATCAAGCTGCAGCAAACTGAATCACTCTAGTTTGGCTTGCTAGTGTAGTCGCAGCCTGTCTGCTACACCACACTGGGTGTCAGATAGATAGATATATTATGAAAAGTTTGATATTTCAAAAACTTTTACTATTGAGAGAGAGAAACCTTTATGGCCCTTAAACTTAGTAAGAGCATTAGAATAATTTTCTGTCCCTGCTCAAATTTTTAAACAATTACACTTTAGAAATCCATATTGATTCTTTTATTTGTTAAGCTTTGAAAGAAGCAGTGTCACTCATAATCAGGTTCAACTCAGCTTGAGTTGGGGAGTCAACCATCCATTGATTCATAGAATCACAGAATCATAGAATAGTGAAGTTGGAAGGGGCCTATAAGGCCATCAAGTCCAACCCCCTGCTTGATGCAGGAATACAAATCAAAGGATGTCTGCCAGGCAGTTGTCTAAGTTTCTCTTGAATGCCTCCAGTGTTGGAGCACTCACCACCTTGCGAGGTAATTGGTTCCACTGTTGTACTGTATGTTGTTACCCGCCCAGAGTAGTCTATATGACTAGATGGGCGGGCTATAAATGTAATAAATAAATAAATACTGCTCTAACAGTTAGGAAGTTTTTCCTGAAACTCAACCAAAATCTAGCTTCCTGTAACTTGAGCCCATTGTTGTATGTCCTGCACTCTGAGATGATCAAGAACAGATCTTGCCCCTCCTCTGTATGACAGCCTTTCAAGTATTTGATTCAGACCATTCACTTAAGTCCAGCATTATTGTCTCTTGCCAGCTCCTTGAAAATACAGGGGGAAAGAGAAACAATGCCACTGGCTTCACTACGTAAGAGGTTATGGGGCATCCTCATCCTCCTCCATACCTGTATTATTTTTACAGGTATCCTCCATACCTGTATTATGTTTAAGCCTTTTAAACAGCAATGGCATGGCTGAGATGGAAACTTTAATCTCCAAATATTCATTTCAACACATGGAAAAGTTACTCTCTTTTTTGAGAACTACTCCTAGAGTTCCCCAGCCATCATAGGCAGGGGCTGGTTCATTCTGTCTGCCATCTTCCCAAAGTAGCAACTTTGGCAAGCAATGCTTCCATATACATGAGTCTGAATCTTGTCTTTCTTGGTCACACACACTTCAAGTGACATTTAGGCATTAGACCTGTAAGCATGTCGGGCTCAAAGATCGGTGGAAACACAGAAAAACCCTCCCCCTCCCCCATCCCCACCACCCTTTGACCCTCCCCCTCCACACTTCCAGGCACTTTTTAAAAATTACTTTTTATTAAAAAAATTAAAATAAACAAAAATACACAAAGAATATAAAAAGAACAATTACATAAGTAACATAAATTCATATAGAGACAATACAATAAAACACAATGTGTTCCTCCTCCACTGGGATCATTTGGCAATATAATTAATTTTCTTACTCACATGGAGTCCACTTCCCCTTCCAGAACTGCATTGATTCTTGTGAAGGTAAACAACCTTTCCCCTTTATTAATACATGGTCAATAAATTCTCCCCACAGCTGTACTAATATTCTTAGTTAACAAACCTTTCTTTAAGATTACATGTCAGCTTATCATTAATGGCTATATTCCAAATTTCTTTACATCATTCATTTAATTGGAAATCATATTTTACTTTCCAATTCCTTGCTATTGTTAATCTTGCCACTGTTAACAAATTTAATAATAATTATTTTGTAGTCCATTTCCTTTGCTTCTTATCAATATCAATAAAAGTGCTATTTTAGGACATGGTATTTTAGAACAAGGCTTAATGCGCACACTTGAGCCTTTTAAAAATTTCAGGTGTTCAGTGTAGGAAGTAAGTTCTGTAAGATTAGGTAGCAGTTTAGTAACACAGGTTACATACAGACAATGGTTCATTCACAGTCAACCTATCAAGGTGAGCATGAAAATGAGCTATTTGTGTCTTTCCAAAGACAGAGGAGACCTCATAGTTTATTTATTTATTTATTATTTATTTATTGGATTTCTATCCCGCCCATCTAGACCAAGGTCTATAGTTGTCCTCACGTCTTAGATTTCCGATCATCTGCTGGTGAGTGTTAGAACTTCATGCGCAGCATTATTCCTTATCTTCAATCACACATTAACTGCCCTTCTCAGCAGTATTAACTTATGGAACAGTGCTTCATTCGAGCATTGTTTGGTTGAAAGAACTTGGCTTAATTTTGCTGTACTTGGATGATAACCCAATTAAAAAGAGAGACTAAATCTCAGGATGTTGTGGGGGGGAGGGAGAGAGAATTTGATTCACTTTAACCATACAGGCATTTTTAATTGAATCAAACCTTTTTTTCCCCAACATCCTGAGACTTAATCTCTCATTTCACCTGGATTCCAGTGGATGTTCCAAGTTGCTTTTGACTTTAGTACTTGAACGATTCCTTTACACAACATTTGGAAGTCACTTTTGGGACTACATCTTCCAGAATCAAAGAACCTGGGGGCAGGGGGCATTGGAATTGTCTGAGCTGTACCCCAAAAACCATAATTTTCCCAAGCTGTGTTTATGCGTGTGCTGCTTTGAGGCAAGAGGCAATTGCTGCATCACCTTTGCCATAGACACAACGTGTCTCTGTATAAGCTAGTCCTCAGATAAATACCATCAATGAAAACTGTTTGGTTCTGATGTTACTCCATTATATGTTGAGGCCTTCAGCCTTCCAGAGTTCTGTAATTAATAAACAGTGCTTGGTTTACCACAGCAATACACCCTGTGTTCTACTGTTCTGACGACGCAAGAGATTCTGCCACTCAACATAACTTCAGATCCCTAAGGTGGGCATTAGTGAACCGTTGGCTCTCTACTTGACTGTATATTCTCTGTCTCATTTATTGGAAATGCCTTTGTGCATAGATATCCCGGTGCCTTTCCCCAGAGCTTTGTTTTCTGCATAAAACATACCGTTGTCAAGCCATAAAGGCCTACACAGTTCACTGCAGCCAGCAGGGGCCATTGATTCCTGCATTTATTCTGTCTGTATGCAAAACCTATTTCTCATGCAGCTTGTCACAGAAAGCTGGCATGTGTCACAGAGATGCTGTCCTAAGACTGTTGAAATGCATAAGCATTGTGCAGCGCTCTAAAGATGGAGTGATCTATTCCAAGCACTCCTTGGCCAACTTGTTTGTTTTATTCGATGCATCTTTGTAATTGCCCAGAGTCGGCACTCACGGAAACGATGCATCAGAGGATACAAAATTGCTCTTCTATCAAAGTAAAGATAAACATGAATCTGATCAAACCCATATGGTTCAAATGATAAATTCCAGTTTCTCACTTTCCCACAGAAGTCTTGTTAATGTATATTTCATTTTGGTTTACTGGCATTTAGAAGAAGAGATGGAAAACTCAGCTGAGGGAAATTAATCATTAATCTGGTTTACACAGGATATGGAGACATACCAATTAGACGACGGTAACATGGTCTATATGAGACTGCCACAAAAATGTGCAGAGAAACATTAGTTTGTGTAAAATGCAACTGTACATCATCCTGGCAGGAGTCTGTTGGAATGTAATATAAATCTGAATGGAAATGTTAAAATTTCCAGCACTACTTTTCTATGGGTTGTGAGACAGAGAATCCCACGTCTTAGACAGTTGAGTCTTGGGAAGTGTGGACTTTTTTGCACTGAAATACAAATGTTTAGTAAACAGATGTTTCACCTCTCTCTCTCTCTCTCTCTCTCTCTCTCTCTCTCTCTCTCTCTCTCTCTCACACACACACACACACACACACACACACACACACACACACACACACACACACACACATATTAAGGACCACAGGGTACCTGTCAAGGAGGCATAGTGGGGAATTGAACTCCCAACTTCTGGCTCCACCTAAACCACTGACTATCAAATAGTTAACTGGGGCAAGAAACCTGCCTGCCATTTTACCATTAACCATGATGCACCAAAGCAGAAGTAATATGCTGTTGTTGCACTAGTTTTCAGTTGACTGATTCCATTCTGGGGAAACCAAAATATCTTTCAGTTGGGCCACATTACAATTCATGACAATACACGGTGTGTGCTCTGTTTTATTTTGTTTTATCTAATTTTAATTTACTTTTCTTTCACTTGTACTTTCTGGTTGCCAGACATAAAAACTTTCATTTGGACATGGGACTTTATTATTATTATTATTATTCAAAAATACCAGACACATTATTATTATTATTATTAAAAACAACAGGCAAAGACAAAATTATAAAAACACTGACTGGTATTATATAACAGATACAAGTTTTAACCAGAAACCGAAGTATCTGTTAAATATCGGCACAGTATGTATGCTGTTCCTAATATTGCTGTTTTTTGTAGTTCTCATGGTGGGATTTCTGAGATCTACAACTGTTTATAGTACTGTGTGAAATTTCTTGATATTGTTCCCAAAGCCCCAATGACTATGGAGACCACTGAAGTGTGTTTCTTCCAGAGGCGAGATGTTTCGATCACCAGGTCTCTGTAATTTGTTAGTTTTTCCAGTTTTCTATTTTCAAATCTGGCATCCCCTGGAATTGCAATGTCCATGATCCAGACATTTCTCCATTCTGTTACTACTATGTATGGTGTGTTATGTTCAAGGTGTCTATCAGTTTGGATCCGGAAATCCCACAGGATCTTGATTTCCTCATTTTCTGACACCTTCTCTACCTGATGTTCCCACAGGTCTTTGGAGGCTGGCAAGTTATATTTTTTGCGTAACGCCCAGTGCACTAATTTTGCCACTCTATCATGTATCGAGTAGTCGATTGACTAGATGGGCGGGGTATAAATGTAATAAATAAATAAATAAATAAATATAATTTTGTAATCTGTTTGTGCAATCTTTGGACATTCACTGATGAGGTGTGACACAGCTTCATCTTTTCTTTGCAGAGTTGACATTTGCTGTTGGATCTTAGCTTTCATCACATTGGTTTGGAGTCCTTGTTCTTGTGCTACAAAAATTAAGCCTTCAGTTTCCTTCTTAAGGGTCCCCAGTTTCAGCCACACCCATGTTGAATTATGATCATGCTTTCCATCAATATTTCTCAGGTGTCATCCACATAGTGCTTTATTTTTCCAGCTGTTTAATTTATTTTCAAATTGTTGTTTCTTATATTGGATCTTTGTTTCTGTTGTTTTCAAACTATTCTCCTTTTTCACTGCCTTAAGTAATTTTTCTCTGCTTGTACTGATATAATCATTTAGACTTCTTTTTTCCTCCTCTACTACCTGCTGTATTTGCAGTAATCCATGAACTCCATTTTTTAATGGTAAATATAATCTGTCCACATCACTTTTTGGATGCAGTCTGTGATGCATGTCCATTGGTTTCCATGTTCTTCGATCCAATTCTTCTAATTCGTTTTGGGGCCAATGTATTATTCCAGCTGGGTATCTAATTACTGGAACTGCCAACGTGTTTATGTCTCTGATTGTATTTCCACCATTTAATTTTAATTTTAAGATTTTCTGCAGTCTTTTGATATATTCCCTTTCTGTCAGTTCTTTAACTTTTGTGCGCAGGATGTTTTCTGCTTCTAGTATTCCAAGGTATTTATAATTTTCATCACTTGATAGTTTTATAATATTACCATTTTTAACTCTATTCCGTTGTTGTTGTTTGCCAACAATACATTGGAGTGTTCTTTGGTACCAGAAAATGCCCAAATATATATACCATGCATGTTTGGGAGGATTTTTTCTCCTTGAAATCATAGTGCACGAGGATTAAATAAAGAACAAAAACCATTCATTCAAAATCACAACAAAGAAATAAGCCGCATGCTATGCAACCAAAACAAAGGGGGGGAGGAACCAAGTTTTTTTTCAAAGCATATACATTTATCAAAGGAAAACTGTCATCATACTTGCCACCACCATTGCATTTTCACTTGCTTCTGCCCCATAGCATTAAGCTGAGCAGGCCTCTCAGTCCTGTGGGAGACTCATATTTTCAGCTCCTCTTTGTCTTGTGTGACAGTTACACTTTCCATCTGGAGGCCTCCTCAGTGACCCTGACAGTAAGAGGACCTCTTTCTCCTTGACGTCTCAAAGCATTCAGTGGCAATGTAAAGATCAAGAGAGTCTTTGACACATGGAGCAAAACCTGTCTTACAGCCAAAGCATTCCTCTAATAAATTCTAGCAGCAGATGACTTCACAGGATGGCATTAATCCCTCTTCATCATGAACCTGATCCAGAAAGATCTTTTTGTACAGCACTATGAGGTGGAAAATATTGCTAGATGCAGACAGGTACATCTGCTGAGGAGCTCCTTTTTTCCCCCTTTAGCTTTTGTTTTGGTCAAGGCCTATTATAATCAGGGGGAAAGGTGAGGAGTATGGGATAGCTGTGGGAAATGCTTTGTTTTGAGACTGTAACTCTCACAACCAGACCTTCATAATTTGTGAAATAGCAGACCACACATGCAGCCTAAGAATAGCTGGACTGGGTCCTCATAGACTGGCATCCTGGGCTAGTTGTCAAAGCCCACCAGAGTACTAAAATAACATACTGTATCTCTAAACATTAATCCATCAGTAAAGAGAATCATCATCTGCTACTGTCACAAAGACTCCATTCATCCACTGGTCCTCTCTGCTTGGAAGCTATAAAGACTGAGTTCAAAACTGTTCTTGTGACTTCTGGGAGCATCCGAGACAAAATATATCATTTTCTGCTCCTGAAGCCTCTAAGAGCTCTAGTTTTGTTGCCTAACTCTTCTCACAAGAGGCATGGGGTGAATCGAATTCCAAACCTATGGCTCTTCAGCTATATACCTAATTCACTGAATTATCTAGAAGGGACTATTTTTTTAAAAAAAATATTTTCAGGGACTAGTGTGGCAAATCCTTGGAGTAGAAAACTGGCCACAAATCCCTCCAAAGTTGGCCACCCTAGTCTAGGAAGATTAGTCTTTTTCAGCCATCAGCTACACAAGCGGAATGGTCCAGGTTCAGTCTTCCACTTGGTGGAATATGTCTGCATGTGCAACTGAATAGTAATACAGTAGTAGCAAAATTTAAGAAGCAGCTATGGCGATAAATGTCTCACTTTCTTCCCTATTCAAATTTTTAAAGCCTCAAGTTCTTGAAGAAATTTGCTGATTTTGGTAAATTCTTACACAGCTAAGTTAAATTTTTACTCATCCCTAAAGAAAAATCATGACCCATCTGTTCTTACTTTATGGACAGGGGTTATTCTAGCTTCCAGAGCTCCTTTCTAGCCAAATTGGGTGGGAAAGCATTCAGCAATAACTACAAACAAGATGATCAAATTTCTTTTTGTGGCTGATGGGAATTAGGAGCCACTGCCACCTGGGTTTTGGGGTGGGACACTGGAAGTCAACTAGCTGACTCCTGTCAAGACCTGGAACTGGTTCTGCTCCAAATCTATTCATGCTGGCCACTCAGTTACTTAGCAGTGTTACCCCATCCAGGTTTTGATTATTTTTTCTCAATCCCAGCCTGCCATCATAATCCAAAAATATCCATATCTCAGTTTTCAAAGGGAAGCTAAATTACTCTGTTTTAATAGGAGTAACAGAAAGAAAACAAAAAGAAAATCAAAATCATTGTGGCACCTTAAAGACTAAGAGCTTTATTTCACCATGAGCATTCATGAATTACAATCCTCTTCCCATGTGTGAAGCTTCATGAAAGTCCACAGAAGTTCAGAGTGAAATAAATCTGTTGGTCTACAAGATCTCACATAAGTTTTTGTTTGTGTGTTTGTGAGGGAGGGAGGGAGAGATCTTACACACATACATCTTTCAGTGATAAATAGCAAGCAGATCAGTTGAATTTGAACTTTGTTTTAGATATAATTCTGACCAGAGTATGACCATTCAGAACCAAATAAAATCTATGTTTTCATAACCTTATGATGACCATATATTGTCTACTGATACAAATAACTAGTAACTTCCTAGGAGTCCTTTCTACATAAAACTCTTTAACTGGCAACACCAGTAGAAACTGGTAGATCTATTTCTGATCTGGATTCATTTGTCATGTTCCAGTCGTGCATTTTTTTTTTACACACTTACAGTGCCCGTATACTTGAACACTCAAAGGTCTGTGTGACTTTGAGATGGGACCCCACGAGTCTCTGCCTCTGTCTGCACATCACCACTAGTCTTTAATCCCCACATACGTCCAGGCGTAACATCTCAATAGGGCTATCTTCTTTCTTCTCCTGAAACAGACCGCAACTCTCACAAATGTATATACTTCAGAAACAAGATGTGCTCAATTCTGTTAGCAGTCTTACGAAATGTGATATGGAGATTTCCACATGGAAATGAAAATCCATCAAAAACTGGATTTTTCCCTAGTAGCAACTGAGGATATCCAGTGTGGTGTAGTGGATACAGTGATGAACTAGGGCTCTGGAAACCAGGGTTCGAATCCCCTCTCAGTCATGGAAACTCACTAGGGGAATGGAACTGGTAAAACCACTCCTTAAATATATCACTAACCCTGAAAGTCTAATTAGGGTCACTATAAGTTGGTTTCGACTTGACAGCACATAACAACAAATAGCAACTGAGCTTGGTGCACAAGTGATATGAGGGTGTATAGCAACTTAATATGTACATAATAACAACATTAGTCTTAAACAAATATTCCTTCTCTCTGCAAGTAATTCCGAGTGTTTTGAAAATAGTTTGACAAGAAGAAAAACTTCAGGAAAAAAAATGTTTCTTCCAGTACTGACAACTCTCAAAGTACATTTAAAAAATTATGCTATGTGAAAAAGTCTAAACAAGTTCTGTCTCATAGCAAGCACTGTAGAAAACTAACTTATTCTAAAACCTATCAAGAGAACTGGAAGGTATAATTTAAAAGTTCTGTTGTTATGAAATGAAAATGAAAACCTACAAAAATTAAAACCAATCAGTCAATAAATCTCCTTTGCAGTCTGGTTGACAATACCCTAAGCAGCTTAGAAGATTATTATCTGAAAACATCCAGTACACATTCAGTAACAGAATCCTACCATATACTAAGAACACAAAAGGCAAACAGGGGAATTCATTCCAATTCTCCCACAGTTTCTGCAGACAAAAAAAAGATTCACATGGAAGATGCATATGTTGATTTTCAACACAATACGTCCCCTGCACATGTGAAGTGTAACTTTAAAACAAAGAGTAAACTGACAAAGGAGATCTTGGTACCATTTCTAACTATCTGCTATCAGATAAACTAGTCAAAGAGCTGAATGATACAGTGAAGTTGTATGGTGTACAGATAGTAGGTTGCAATGGGCAACTTCCACAGATCCAGAGGCCGTGCTATCTATCTATCTATCTATCTATCTATCTATCTATCTATCTATCTATCTATCTATCTATCTATCTGCTTCTAGCTTTGAAAAGCCCACCATTCTAGGCCTGGAGATATCCAACAGTAGATCATGAGTCCTGATCTATCTTTCTGTTGCATGTTTGCATTATCAGAATAATCTTGCTACATTACATAGTTGTGAAGCTTTTCTTTCTTTCTTTCTTTCTTTCAGAAAAGAAACAATTTCCCCCTTTTATTAGGACTACTCTCAGATAAATTTGCATTGGCTGAAATCCTTTTATTTAGTGTAGTAAGTTGCAGTACAGTAAGCCCATTGAATTAGTGGGTATTTGGTGAGTCAGCTCCTCCATAAGTTTCATTGATTCTAATGGGCCTACTCTAGTACAACTTATTTTACTAAGTAGCAGGACCTCAGCCACTGTCTGAAGCTGCAACCTTATACACCAAAAGTAGGCTAAGTGTGGCCTGGGAGGGGCATGTATCTCACAGCCATTTTTTATAACAAAAATATTTGATCTATTGTTCTTCTGGGAGATAGTTCACCTTTTGAACAGCTACTAGGCCTCTCACTTACTGTTAACAAATACCCATTAAATACACACTAAAAGTGGACTTCCAACCTCTTTTGGTTCCATTCTTTTCGTTTCTGTCCTTTATGTTAATCCACACAGCCCCTAAAGCAGTATCCAACATTGGGTCTCTAGATGTTCTTGGATTAAAACTCACAGAAGCCTTAACCACTAGCTGTGCTGGCCAGGATTTCTGGGAGTTGTACTCCAAGAACATCTGGGGACCCAAGGTTAGGAACCAATGCCCTAAAAGGATCTTGGGGACAAAAATTGGTTTCAAAGTTGCCCATATTTCCTTGCTATACATATTTCCTCAAAAGCAAGGCCCGCCAAACTCACTGGAATTGATTCCTGAAAAGACAGAGATAGGCTGCAGTGTTAATCTATGTTGAAGAATTCATGTGACTGAATCTTCATAGCTTAATTCATATTAAAACTGCATTGAGGGCAGGGGCTAATCCTTCACTCTTAGCTCATCATTCCACTTAAATTCCCTTTAGTTCTTTCCTTTTCACAAAACTGTTTCTTGTCTCCAACTCATCCTCCATCTGCAAGTGGTGACAGATGAGAATGATTTCCATCTCATCTAACTCGTAAAAAACAAACTAACAAAATCACAAATGAGAACCATGTAAAATCACAATGACACATTCTTTTTATGAGATTATTCTGAAACAATTGAGTACAAGCTGCTTCGAAAGGCATGAGAGCCAGTGTGTTATAAAGATTATCAGGATGAAAAAAAAAAAGTGATTGAATAGACCAGTCTCAACTAAAGTCGCATTTTTGCACCTCTGAAAACTGATTCTTGGAAGATGCATACCTCACCTTGAGAAGTCACACATTTTCAGTGGGGGAGGGCTGTGAAGTAGATTTTTAGCAGCAGTTCAATTAATTAAGAACCAGAGAGGGTGAAGTGAGACATAAAATGTGCACAAAACTAGGTGCATGCTTTAAAACGTGAACCACTAAAATGTGTTTGGTATCTGTTACGTAACAGCCATTTGGCTCAGTTTATAAATACACAGTTTATCAAGAAAGCAAAACCAAGGAAAGAAGCTTGGTAGGTGCTAACAGGTCTAAATGTTTCTCCCTTCCCCTTGCATGTCTTTCTTCTTCTTTTTCAGGAATATTTAGCAGACTTCATCAACCTGGTGTCCTGTAGTTGTTTTGGACCACAGCTCTCATTAATTCCAACTTGCATGGGCAGTGGTCAAGGATGACAGACTTTGTAGTGAAAATAATGTTTAATAGCAGCTAGATGGTCAAGGCTGTTGTAAGATGTTCTCTTTAAAAACATGTAGCTTGAAATAGGCCTTCCTGAAATAACCTACAACCCACTTTTCTTTTTTTTCCGTTGATGATATTGCTGTTCTATTTTAAGACTATAGCAGTGGTAGATGTAGGGTCTGGGGAGTTCTAGCAGATGACAGCTACCACCTCCCATCCATCAAGATTTCCTCGCACTGATTCAGTGATTACAGGGCATTGCCATGATGCCAATCATGATTATCTATTTTTCCCCCTCAACTCATCAATTTGTTTGTTGAATTATTTGAAGCCACGATGCTTTTGAACCATCCAGGACACATATTGTGTTCTCAAACACTTCGGACTACGGTGGCCCTGTGTCGTATTTTGCACACAACAGTGCTCCATTTGAAAGATTGCCCAGTCTGATGGTAGACTGAGAAGGTGCATGGTTTACTCTATCATTACAGAGTCAGCAAAATGCAATCCATCAGCCATGTGTACTCACCAACACCCCCTGTACACGTTGTTGTTATGTGTCGTCAACTCACTTCTGACTTACGGTGAATCCTTGAATGAGCAACCTCCAAAATGTCCTGTCACCAACACTCCTTCTCAGCTTTTGCAAAGTCAAAGCTGTGGCTTCCTTTCTGAAGTCAATCCATCTCATAGTTCGTCTTCCTCCTGTCCTGCTCCCCTCAATTTTTCCTAGCATTATAAACCCCTCTAGCAAGCCTTGTCTTCTCATGGTATACCAAAAGTACTACAGCCTGAGTTTTGTCGGTTTTTTGCCTCCAGAGAAAGTTCAGGCTTGATTTGACATAGAACCCACTAATTTGTCTTTCTGTCAGTCCAGGATAACTGCAAATCTCCCCTCCAGCACCATATTTCAAACAAGCCTCTCTTTTTTTCTTTTTAGCTTTCTTCACTCCCTAGCATTAGACAGCATTGTCCAACATTGCTCCTCAGACATACCACATCCTAAAAAAAAAATTATTTAATTTTATTTAAAAATAATGAGTCATGACTGTTTTAACTTCCAAGGCCCAGAACAGGTCCAGGGGTCCAAAATGGCCTGGAACACAAGTGAAATAACAAATATGCACAACAGACGTTTCTAGGGCATGACGGGCTATTTTTACATCCTCAGAGTACAGAAGCAGAGAGCTTAGAAGGATGATATGGTGGATGCAGAACAAGTGTGACCATCTGAGACCCTGCAGCTACACACACACATACACACAAACCCCTAAGACCTGGAAGTTACCCATCTCCTGCTATTGTTTATCACAATCATTTCTAAACATGTACCATATGTATAAATTAGCATAATCAAATGTATGCACATCTGGTTCTAGTTATGCTCCCCCCGCGCCGCCTTTTATTGAGGCAATAGCTCCTCTTTAGTAGTCCATAACTGGCCACTCTATTTTGTATGAAAGTGATCAGTTTTTTCCAGCCAATGAAAAAACAGTTTACTGTGCAGTGAAAGAAAAGGCTTTTCTGCCTGTTGTGCTGTCACTGATTCATTTCTGTCTGACTGTTGTGCTGTCACTGATTCATTTCTGTCCTGCAGCACCTCAATCTGACAAACTTTTCACAACAAAAATAAAAATAGCAAATGTTAAACAGATGGGAAATGATGTTGTGACCTAGAATTTTCAATAGGGCGTTGTCAAGCGAGAGCACCAGCAGCAAAATGTGCCATTTGACTTTCTGCAGCAGCATTATGGATGTTGACTATTTCTTCCCTTTTATGGTGGCTTTACTCATGTGGTTAAATGACAGATTTGGCGCTCAGGGTAAAATTGCCTGCAGTTTATTTTATTTTATTTTATTGTTTTGATGTGTCTGTACAGTATTTCAGTGAACACAACTAGAATGACCTTGTAACAACACGCAAGTGACAAGAAGCCTGTTTACCTGATGATAAAATTTGGCTACTCTCCTGAAAATTTGCAGGAAAAAGCTCACTGGTCAAAATCAAACAAACCCTTAGGCTTGTAGAATGAAGGCTGTCAGAAGAGCTCTGATGCCAAAGGTCATTCTAGTTCAGCATCCTTCTTCCAAAAATGATCAATCCAGTGTCTTCAGAAGGCCTACGAGATGGGCATGAAAGGAACATTTTGCCTCCCACTCCACAAAGTACTGCCTCTCAATTAAAAATGGAATTACAAATGGCTAAATTCCTGATTCTTCTTGTCTTCACATGACGGGACACCAAGATGAAGAATTTCCAAGCCCCACAAGGCACACACGCAAGCTTGTGTGCTCACATACATCAAGCAAGCACAGAAGGATTGGCTGGTTGTTTTGAAAATGATGCAAAGAAGCTGTCCAATGTGTCAGAATTTTTTTTTAAGCCCGAGAAACAAAGCAGCAACAATCACTGCTTGTGCCAGGTACACATTTTATGCAAAACCATCATGTTGACAGCAGCAGCAAATATCTTGCCCTCTCACAGGGTGAGGAGAAAACCTCTGCAATTCCTCACCCATGCCTGCAAGTATGAGACAAACAAAGATTTACATCCCTATTCTGAGTATAATATCCACATAGTATTGTAACTGGCAGCCTTTGATAGACCAATCCTCTATATCAATTTGTCTTAAAGACACCTAAGCCATTGGCTAGTGATACATTCTGCAGCAATGCCTTTCATAAATTTCCTATAATTTATTTGAAGATGAGTTCTTTTCTGTCTGTCCTACATCTACTGCTTATCAATTTCCCAAGAGCTTTCTGACAGCTTTTCACTGAACTATACAACCCCCTAGTTCTGAACACCTTACAGAACATATTTCCAAATCTCTAGGAATGAACAGTCAAGTGTTCTCTTGAAACACTTGACTATAGCTATGTCGGGTATAAAAAAATTAGGTGTTCCATCTGACCTCTCAATGATGACTGAAGGACATTTGATCAACAACTGGCCTAAGACTCTAGAAAAATCCCAGAAGTAGAGCTCATCTGAACAGTCTCTTCCTTATGCATTTTTGGCACTTTTTTGTGTGTTTCAGGGTTTCCAGACTCTTGAGAAAGTCCCATCATGTCTCCTGTGTTTGTTTGACATTCTCAAAATGGATTAACATCTGCAGATGCAGAACCCTAACTGATACATTTAGTTCCCAAGACAACTATAATACCTGGTCCTTGACACCTTCTAGAATTTTCCTAGGAAAGGTGAAAACATTTTCAGCCTGTGACAAAGGAAAGTGTTTACCTCTGAGTGTTGTGTGAAACTAAAAAGTTCATTGTGTCTTTATCAGCATCAGCATGCTACAAGGATTCTATTCTTTCCAGATACTGAAAGCACAAGGATGTGAACATTTAGAGATGGGGGTATTTGTATTCGTATACGAATACACCCACACAGGTGGTGAAAACTAGGGTCCGGCCCTATGGGGCCAGACGTTCCACTCACAATTCCGTCGCTGCCGCAAGCTCCGGCGTCCTTCCTATCACTCTGGAGCTCGCAATCAGCTCACCACTCCTGGAAGGAGGTGGGACGACAAGCCTCTCTGCCAGGCCGAAGAGTGGCTCACAGACCACAAGCTCCAGATAGGAAGGATCCCGGAGCTCGCGGAAGTGGTGGAATTGTGAGTGGACCATCTGGCCCCATGGAGCTGGACCCTCGTTATCGCCACCTGTGTGGGGGTATTCGAATACGAATACCCCCATCTCTAGTAAGGAACAGACATAGTGGTTGGGATGAACTAACCCTTCCCATACAAACCACCAGAATCTTACATTCATTGCGTATCAAGCAGAGGTTCAACAGGCAAGACTACCTCAATCATTACACCTTCACATTGGTGAAATGCTGCACCTGTAGCATTGATATAATAAATGTGATAGGCAGAGGGAGTTTAATTTTAGATATGAAAGATCTGTGGCTCAGACGTCTCTAGAATATGCCCTCATCTAGAAAAATTGTCCCACTTATTCAGAAGCAAATCTGGAGGTGGGGAAATGAATATCGAGATTCTGCACTGGCAGTTAAGACTGTAGTGACTTTCAGATGATGGGTCAATGGGTTTGACATATGGTTCAAGGCCCTCCTTCCCTTTAATATTGCTTCGTATTATATTTCATATCATGTTGCCTGATGCTAACATGATGAAGGAGCCATTGTGGTCTTTAGTGTTTTATTTTGTTTATTCCTCTCCAGGCTTTTGTGAGGATGGGTTAGAAGCCATCTTGTCATTCCTTCCTTTTTTGTTCAAACAGAAAGATCAACCTGCATCCCAACTCCAATATGAACTCCAGAGGCAGATAAAATGCTTGCAAAGTGCAGAGATGGAAAAAGTAATTTTTGGACAACACCCAGAATCCCAAAAACAACATTACTTAACCTCCGGCAGGGCATGATATGTCTTTCCACAGTGTGTGGGTGCACAAGTATGAGTGTATGTGGGCATGAGTGCATGGGAAGGCTTTCTTTTTAGAAAGAGTAGAGCTTTTTGAGGTACCCACTGCAGTATTGTGGATAAAGTGATGGACTAGGACTGTGGTTCAAATCTCCACTTGGCCATGAAAACTTACTTGGAACTGGTAAAGCCGTCCCTTAAATATCTCATTTATCTTGAAAGCCCTATTAGGGTCGCTATAAATCGGTTCAGACTTAATGGCACATAACAAGAAGAACAGCGAGCTAACTAGAGCTTTCGGAAGGGAGTGTTGGTTGCCAAGCAACCTGCAAGGATGTTAATAGTGCTGGGCCTCAAACCTTTGCAGGACCTTTTCTTTGGTTGTAATGGAAAGGGCACTCAGTTCATGCTCAGGAATATTTTCACCTCCAGCAGTTTCCAAAGAAAGGATCCCACTAAGGTGTTTGAAGAAAAAGAGATTGCAATTAAGAACAGTAGAGAGGGGAAGTAAGGAGGAAGAATTCCTAGAATTATTTGAGAATGTGAAAAGAAGGGCAGTGGGCACTACGTCTGAGGAATGTGCATGTGTATGCCTTACTTGTCTTGGAATGTTTCTATATCAAAAGCCATCCTGATGTACTGACCGACGAGGACTCAATGAGACCTGGGTTCAAATCCTTGCTCAGATACAGAAACACATTAGGAAAGTGACAATGGTAAAGCTATTCCTTAAATATCTCACCTACCTTGAAAACCGTATAAGGGTTGCAATAAATTCAAAGCAATTAGATAGTACATAAGAAACCATTTCTGTAATTACTTGTGGTGTCCAATATATGTATCCAGATGGTGGGAAAAAAAGCTAAAACTAAAAATAATTATACAAAATGATAGAAATAGGCATAAAGAGTCACTAAATGCTAAACACACATACTGGTGTATGTGTGCCTGTGCATGTGTATGTGTAAAATGTATGGCCTTGTGGAAAGAGGTTTCTTCTGAGCATAACAGAGGGCATTCCCTTCACAACCTTAGCCAGCCCAACTGCCAGGTATCTGAGAAAAGTTCAGAACTTTGAGTCTCAACACCGGTATCTTTAGCTTGATGTCTTCTTCCATTTTATATGCCTTTATGCAACTGCTTTCCCACTTTCTTTAGAAGTTTTGCACATAACTTGAGAATGTGAAGAAAAACATAGGCACACACTTTTGTGACTCTGACAAGGCAGCTATGAAAATGAGGAGATGCTCCCTAATCAATTGTATCTGATAGGAAATACAATGGCATCTTTACAGTTCAAAAAAATGGCAGCATTATTCTTTTGGTTAAAATCATTATGTATTGTCCAATTCACTCTTTCTTATTAGCATCATAATCACCCGTATGTGGAATTTATTCTTTTCTTGGTTTGCCTTCTGATCTCAGATACCAATCCTTTCTTGCGGAACAATTTTTCTCATCAAGAGACCAATGAATAGGTATTGCAGCATCACACACTGCAAAATGGGGACTCGGTTCCGATTTTGAAAAAAGGGGGATTCTGCAATTCTTCTCAAAATCATGTTGTTACTTCACTCCACCCAAAAGCCAATTATGCCTTCTTTTGCACACACTTCTTAACCCTGACAGAATTCAGCAACACAAAGTTTTCTCAACCCCAGCCCCATATTCATGTCCTACACCATGATGGGGCTGCCAGTTCTGACATTTCCTTCCTAGAGCTTCTTCTTCATTCCTCCTACACCACTTCTGCTCCCTTTTAGGTAGGTCTTCCAGTGCAGCAGGCAGTGTGCCTAGCTTTTTTCATTTTAGTTAGAATAATAATTGCATGCTGTCAAGTCAATTTCAACTTATGCCGACCCTTTCCAGAGTTTCCTAGGCAGAGAATTCACAAAAGTGGTTTACCATTCCCTTCTTCTGGGGACATCCTGGGACTGTGCAGCTTGCCTGAGGCCACACAAGCTGGCTCTACTCACAGGAGGCACAGGGGGGAATCAAACTCCCAACCTCTGGCTTTGCAGCCAGATTCCTAAGCCACTGAGTTCTCTTGCTAGCTTGTTTTAGATATACAGTATATCACCGAAGTGAGTACACCCCCTCACATGTCATAAATATTTTAGTATATCTTTTCATGTGACAACACTGAAGAAATGACACTTGGCTACAATGTAAAGCAGTGAGTATACAGCTTGTATAACAGTGTCAATGTGCTGTCCCCTCAAAATAACACAACACACAGCCATTAATGTCTAAACCACTGGCAACAAAAGTGAGTACACCCCTAAGTGACAATGTCCAAATTGGGCACAAAGTGTCAATATTTTGTGTGGCCACCATTATTTTCCAGTGCTGCCTTAACCCTCTTGGGCATAGAGTTCACCAGAGCTTCACAGGTTACCACTGGAGTCCTCTTCCACTCCTCCATGACGACATCACAGAGCTGGTGGATGTTAGAGACCTTGCGCACCTCCACCTTCCATTTCAGGATGCCCCACAGATGCTCAATAGGGTTTAGGTCTGGAGACATGCCTGGCCAGTCCATCACCTTTACCCTCAGCTTCTTTAGCAAGGCAGTGGTCGTTTTGGAGGTGTGTTTGGCGTCGTTATCTTATTTATTTTATTTATTTATTTATTTATTTATTTGATTTATATCCCGCCCATCTGGTATATTCTACCACTCTGGGCGGTTATCATGTTGGAATACTGCCCTGCGGCCGAGTCTCCAAAGGGAGGGGATCATGCTCTGTTTCAATATGTCACAGTACATGTTGGCATTCATGGTTCCCTCAATGGACTGTAGCTCACCAGTGCCAGCAGCACTCATGCAGCCCCAGACCATGACACAACCACCATGCTTGACTGTAGGCACGACACACTTGTCTTTGTACTCCTCACCTGGTTGCCGCCACACATGCTTGACACCATCTGAACCAAATAAGTTTATCTTGGTCTCACCGGACCACAGGGCATGGTTCCAGAAATCCATGTCCTTAGTCTGCTTGTCTACAGCAAACCGTATGCGGGCTTTCATGTGCATCATCTTTAGAAGAGGCTTCCTTCTGGGACGACAGCCCTGGAGACCAATTTGATGCAGTGTGTGGCATATGGTCTGAGCACTGACAGGCTGACCCCCACCCCACCCCTTCAACCTCTGCAGCAATGCTGGCAGCACTCATATGTCTATTTCCCAAAGCCAACTTCTGGATATGACGCTGAGCATGGGCACTCAACTTCTTTGGTCGACCATGGCGAGGCCTGTTCTGAGTGGAACCTGTCCTGTTAAACCGCTGTATGGTCTTGGCCACTGTGCTGCAGCTCAGTTTCAGGGTTTTGGCAATCTTCTTATAGCCTAGGCCATCTTTAACTAGAGTAACAATTCATTTTTTCAGATCCTCAGATAGTTCATTACCATGAGGTGCCATGTGGAACTTCCAGTGACCAGTCTGAGAGAGTGAGAGTGATAACACTTGCTCCCCCTTCACACCTAAGACTTGTGACACTAACGGGTCTCATGACACCAGGGAGGGAAAACGGCTACTTGGGCACAATTTGGACATTGTCACTTAGGGGTGTACTCACTTTTGTTGCCAGCGGTTTAGACATTAATGGCTGTGTGTTGCGTTATTTTGAGGGGACCGCATATTTACACTGTTATACAAGCTGTATACTCACTGCTTTACATTGTAGCCAAGTGTCATTTCTTCAGTGTTGTCACATGAAAAGGTGTACAGTACTCCCTTCAGTGATATACTGTACATGTACAAAATTTCCAGTCTATGCCCAGAAATGTTAAGTGGGAGGTAGCAAACATGTTTGCAAAAATATGTATCCTTGAGGTATGAACAGAAAAGAAATTTTCATTCTGTTTGCGTATTGGTGTACTACCAATTCTGCACTTCCCAAATCAATTTTAAACCAGAATCTAGTTGTCCTTTAACTTTAGCACCTGACCTTCTTGTTGTTTTTGTTTTAGAGGTTGGATCTCATTATGTCCGCTTTGATTTTGAATGCAGCAGCTCTAAACAATAAGGTTGTATTGCCTCCAAACCAGTCTCCTATACATTGTTCTACTTTCTGCATTTCTTATTTACTGTACCTTGAACAGTCATCTGCAACTGAAATCTGTAATTTCAGTATTTTGGAACATGTCCAAAGTGCTCTAGCTTTCTGCATTTTGTAGGTTTTATGATATTATGGGGCTGAATAGCTCAGTGGTTTTGGTATCTGGCTGTGGAACTAGAAGATTAGAGTTTGATTCCCACTGTGCCTCCTACAAGTAGAACCAGCCTATGTGGCCTTGGGCAAACTGCACAGTCCCAGGGCATCCCAAAAGAATGGAAGGGTAAACCACTTCTGAGTAATCTCAACCTGGAAAATCTTGAAAAGGGTTGCCATACATCAGAATTAACTGAACAGCTCATGATTATTATATTATTTCATGGTCTTTATTCATTTGCTTTAGAGTTTGCATTGGTAGCCTTCTCAATCCAAGAAATTCTTAGCATTCTGCTATAAATTCAAATTTCAAATGGTTCTTAATCTTTTTAATAGTTGTCTGTGTTAAAATCCACCAGACAATGGAGTAGAACCAAGAATACATAGCACCATACACGGCACATTCACAAAGCCAGTTTTAAGGGCAGCGGGCTATAAAATCATAGAATAATTGAGTTGGAAGGGGCCTAGAAGGCCATCGAGTCCAACACCCTGCTTAGTGCAGAAATCCAAATCAAAGCAGATCTGACAGATGGTTGTCCAATTTTCTTTTGAATGCCTCCAGTGCTGGAGCACTCACAACTTCCTAATGATTCCATTGTCATCCTGCTCTAACAATTAGTAAGATTTCCTGACATTCAGTCAAATTTGGCTTCCTGTGTCAGGGTTCAGTAGAAAAGGCACCAGGACCCAGTCCAGAGAAAGACCACAGGAACAAGTTAGAAACAACCCCACAGCCCAAGCAGAGACCAACCAACTAGGGTTTTGAGTCCAAACAGCAGCCAAGTAGAAGGATGATGCAAATCGTGGTCTGACAGTCCAGGAGTCGAAGCCAGGAGGAACAGTATCAAGGCAGCAGGGTCCAGGGAGGCAAGGAGAGGCAAGGCAGGAACAACAGGGTAAGCAGACACGGCAGGAACAACCAGGCAGGGAGGCAGTTTTTCGTCATCGGGATCGGTTTCTATTTCACTAATCATCTTTGTTGCTCTCCTCTGAACTTGTTCTAGTTTGTTAGCATTCTTCTTAAAGTACAGTGTCCAGAACTGGACCAGTACTCAAGATGAGGCCTAACCAGTGCTGAATAAAGGGGAACTAGTACTTCACAGGATTTGGAGACTTTGTTGTTGTTTAGTCGTTAAGTCGTGTCCGACTCTTCGTGACCCCATGGACCAGAGCACGCCAGGCCCTCCTGTCTTCCACTGCCTCCCGGAGTTGGGTCAAATTCATGTTGGTAGCTTCAATGACACAGTCCATCCATCTCGTCTTCTGTCATCCCCTTCTCCTCTTGCCTTCACACTTTCCCAACATCAGGGTCTTTTCCAGCGAGTCTTCTCTTCTCATGGGATGGCCAAAGTATTGGAGCCTCAGCTTCAGGATCTGTCCTTCCAGTGAGCACTCAGGGTTGATTTCCTTCAAAATGGATAGGTTTGTTCTCTTTGCAGTCCAGGGGACTCTCAAGAGCCGCCTCCAGCACCACAGAAGTATAGGAGACTATACTTCTCTTAATGCAGTCTAAAAAAGCTTTTGTCTTTTTTGCAACCACATCACACTGTTGGCTCGGATTCAGCTTGTGGTCTAAAATAATTCCAAGATCCTTCTTGCTTCTATCATTACTGAGCCAAGTATCCCCCATCTTATAAATGAGTATTTGTGTGTCCCCTCCCCTCCAGGTGTTGAACTTTGCATTTATCCCTCTAAAATTTCATTTATTTTTAAGGGAGGGGTTACATATTAGATAATTTACCTTAAGGTAAGGCTGTAACAAATGCTCTCAGGTTTTTTCTTCCCTAGTGAAAAAGATTGTCTTGACATACTGAACCACCCGCTCAAACAAAATTATCAAGTGCTAAGAGATTTTTTTTTCTCCTGCATCAAATATCAAAAAGAACAAGTCCCTATTTTCCCAGCAGTGGCAAAACAAAACCAAAAAACATTTGTGCGTGTAGAAAAATCCACGTTTTTATATTGCATATTTAAAAAGCACTCTCTGTGAAAAGCCCTATATGTGATCAAACATACAAGTAAAAAGTAATTTTGTGATATTTTTGCAAACTAAGTCCAACTAAATGCACTATGTACACAAAATCACTCATAATCTTGTCTAGCACAGAGAAAACTTTTTAAACTTGTCATTCTCACCAGTACCTTCCAGTTTCAAAGACGTTGCTCTAGGCCATCTCAATTTCGACATTAATTGTATGGCCATGTTTCCATTATTCATTCAAACGAATTTCAAGGCCTGTCTGGATTTTGGAAGAGGTAGTCGTGTTAATCTGTGCCAGCATATCAGGCAAAATTCAAAGAAATAAAACAAAACAAAAGACAAAAACATGTAGTACCTTAAAGACTTTTATATTTTAATGTGAGCTTTTGTGGACAAGTCCACTTCATTAGACATATAGAAAAAAAAGTTATACTAGATTAAATACTATTTTCAAAAGGAAAATGTTCTATATATTCATTGGTTCTAAGAGTCTTGGGTGTGTGGTTACAACTCACATGCAATAATTTATGGCCTATGTTCCTAAAGGAATGTTTACAATAGAACTTAACACCAAACAAAGGCTATAAATTACCGCATGTGTGATGTAACCACACACCCAAGACTCTTAGAGCCAATGAATATATAGAATGTTTTACTTGTGAAACTGGTATTTCATTCAGTATTTCTTTTTTTCTCCCATATGTCCGACGAAGTTCACAAAAGCTCACATTAAAATACAGTAGTTAGTCTTTAAGGTGCCACGTGTTTTTATTTTGTTTGTTTTGTTTCTATATCTAGATTTTGTTTCAATGTCTAGATTTTGCATTTCAGTTTTACAAATAAACAGGTCTAAAAATATACATGAGGGGGATTGCACATTGAAATGTGTATATTACTAAAACACAAAAATATAAAGAAATAATATGCAAACAATTTGTATACTAGAAAAGAGACTATTTTTAAAGCACATATTAAGAGTAACACTCTTGTGAGCTGACTTTCAAAGATGCAAACTGAAGCAGAAACAAGACAGATTCTATCTGCTAAAACAAGCCGAAGGTGAGAAGAGTAAATAATTGGGGGCAGGAGGACTAACCTTGAGAGATATGCCTATTCCTACCTACGTAGATGTATTGTCACAGAGAGCTGGAATCATCGTCATCCTTGTCTTAGAACTGTAGCCAGATACCCAAACCACTGAGCTATCTAGCACTAAAGGTCCATGTTGGACCATGCGCTCAGTAGCAAATCCAAGTTTGCTCTGATGTAACATCTGAACAACCCAGAGTGGTGTACTGGATAGAGTGATGGACTAGGACTCAGGAGATGTAGGTTTGAGTCTCCACTCACTGGGGGTCTGGAAATGGTAAAACCACTTCTTAAATATCTCACCTTGAGGATTACTATTACTAATGATAAACTCACTTACCTATTAGACATTACTATAAGACATTTTGGACTTGATGGCACATAACATAACAACATGTGAAATAGCTCTTTGTATATATATCATCACACAATGAACACAACTTTACACTCCCAGAACCATAACTGCCATTCTAATTGTTTTGTTTTAATTCTTCAATTTACAGTATAAAATCTTTGTAGTCAAACTGCAATTTGGAACCCCTTTCTGGAGCACATCAGATGCAGTGCATGGATTTAAAAAGGGGGTGAAATGGATAAAAGTTAAAATATTGTTTTATCACAAGCATGCGGACAAGGAAAAGGTGTACCTCCGAGGAGTTAAATGCTAGGCAAGAGTGCCATCTGCAGGCAGAACATCACAACTCTGCCCTCTTGATAATGGTGCCTCTGAAAGTCGGAGCCAAAGGAGCATTCGGCATGGTGCATTTATGCGCATTTCATATGCTAATAGGAAGTTCATTAAAAATAAACAAATACAAAAGCAAGGAAGAAAGCACAGAATGACTTGCAGTAAGACTCAAAGACTCAGACCCCTTAATATACTAAATCTTTGGATGGAGTAACTGAAAGAGAGACTCATTATCGTTACCACACTGTGTTCTGCATGCATATTTTATGAGGGCGCTTTTTGTGTGCACACTTCAGAGGTTTGCCCTGCATCCCATTTCTTTTACCGCTCAGTTTAAGGGAAGGCAGTGCCCAGCTGGCAGTTGTTACAATCAGAAAAAAAAAGGAGGGGAGCTATTAATGATAAACCCACCCACCCCCCACAGCAATGTATAATCAATCTTTCTCATCGTTGTACATATCAGGCAGCAACAAGAAACATTCTCATTGAGTTGCAACAGTTGTACATGAAACGCCTCTGAAACAACATACAACATGAGAAATGAAAAGCCCTTTTCAAGCATTCTTTCATGAGAATATTCAAGACTAGTTCTGCCCTCTTGATGGCATTTAATGTGCCAGCAATGGTTCCGAGCCAACATGGAATGCCTTGACTCTGAAATGCCTCTCTTTCTCTCTTCTACCTTCACCCCTTCTTGTCCATATTCTTCCACCCTCTCCTTCCCTTCCTCTTCCCATTTTGCATGTCCCTTGTGCAACTGCTTCCTTCTGGTTGTTTGCCCATGCAGGAAAAGTGGAAACCCAGTATTTCCTGACCTCAGGAGGTGACTAGGTTAGATGACATTATGAGCAACTTCTATCCATCATGAATACTTTTCTCTTGCTACAATAAGGCTTTGCAGCCAGCGTCATTCTCTCTCCACCCACTGCCATACAACTTTATTTACTAAAAACAGTTTTAGACAACTTAGCCTTCCTTCACAAAGCACCTTATAATACAGAAGCAATTCACGGTCAAGTCATTTGTGAAATTCAGTGGTAAAAAATATAGAGGCACTTTATATTCTGAAAGCAGTTTTAAAATGAACAAAGATTTTTAACTGAACCCGTTACAGTCAAAAACGTTTACGCATAAACTTAAAGAAAAGGTGGCTGACAAAGACTTATATTTTTCTTGCACACATTTTGAGGTTCCATTGATAAACCTGTTACAGACGCCAAAGTCACTATCCATTGATTGGACAAAACAGGGTTATCCAGTTCTTCATTCAATTTATTTGACAGCAATGTTAACAAATAAAATGGAGGGTTTTGTGGGCAAAGAACGAACATGGCACTGAAAGAAAACAGCAAGTAGGACAGAAACGGGCGCCGTGCCTGCCTAAGTCTAACTTCATGAAGCCTTTGGCCTAATTTCGAACATACTCTGTCTGCCATCACTTCAGACCTCTGGCAAAGTCAATCCATCTTTCTCCCAGATGCCCATTAGGCAGGGAAGTGCCAGATTTGTGCTTAAACTATGTAAATTAGAGTTTTAGGGCCTTGGACTAGGAAGGACTTCTAAACATATATTTTGAAAAAGAACAGTATTCATAATATTATGGTTCTATTGAAAGGTCTGCATAATATTTTGGTACTCTTAAGCCTGACACAGTTCAGGGACACAGAACATTTCATAGAATTGTCGTAGGGCTGGAAGGGACCTTGGAGGTCTTCTAATCCAACCTCCTGCCCAAGGCAGGAGACCTCGGAGACCTCATACCATCCCGGACCTTATACCATCCCAGACAGATGGCTGTTCAATCTTTTCTTGAAAACCTCCAGCGATGGGGCACCCACAACATTGGGAGGCAAGCTGTTCCACTGCTTAATGGTTCTCACAGTCAGGAAATTCCTCCTTATTTCCAGGTTGGATCTCCCTCTGATGCGTTTCCACCCATTGGTTATTGTCCTACCCTCAGGCACAATGGAGAATAAATCGATGCCCTCTTCCCTGTGGCAACCCTTCAGATATTGGAAGACTCCTATCATGTCTCCCCTCAGTCTTCTTAGTCTTCTCCATCTTAAAGGCCAGCCCTGAGGGAGGGAAACTGAGATAGAGACAAAGGTTAATTTGTACTGGTTAATTTGTTTGGCTTTATTGAATGCACTGAATGTGCACCAATTGTATTTTTAAAACTATTTTTTTTTCTAGAATTGCTCTAGGGCTATTATAGCTGCAAAATTCCCTCAGGGGCCACATGCAGCCTGTCAGACACACTTTGCACCTCCTAATCTAAGAGAAGGTGACACCAATGTTTTCATAGACAGCATCCAGTTCAGGTGAACCTAATCCTCCAGGGAGTGCAACCCATCCAAGCTGACTTGCATGCCAATGTGTTCAAAACAGGCAACTTTCCTACTCCTAAGGCCTCTGTCCTCTTTGTACAAAACTGCAGCTTGTTCTCTTTTACCCACTACAAAAAGGCTTCCAGAACCCAGTTCAAGAGCTGCATAGCCTCTCTGGGATGAGCGGAAGAAAACACCAGACAGGGCTGCATATTATTCATTGACTGCTGACACTGCAGTCCAAACCTCAAGATTATTTCTTCTTTCAAGCACACAGAGCTTCTTAAACAGTTCTTTGGACTCTGGCCTATAACCCAGTGAGCTTCCCGGGGCATTGCTAGGGTGGACAGAAAAAGCATAGCCCAAGGTTCAAAGCCTGGGGGATGCAGAGAAAAAAGTTTTATATGGTTTTTAACGAGATGAGACATTTGTTTGTGGTTTTAGTACCTGCTGTCAGTTGCAGAATGGGTTTTTCGGCTGGCACATGAAGAATGATAATAAACTTCACAGCTGCTCATTAACCCTTCACTTTTTTGATATGGGCGTAAAACCAAGTACTCGGAACATTAAGTGGAATTGCATCTTATGCATAAAAACTGATCTAGCAAGAGGGATCTGTGTGTATAACTAAACTTCTGTATGCACTGTGCATATGGATTCCAATAGTGATACTCTGTGCCCTCCACACCACATTTTTCATTTTAATCATTCTGGACAGCCGGAATGCCCATCTTCATATTTAGATGGCCAGCTGTTATATATTATCTAATTGCCAGTAACCATTGTTCAGGTACTGAGGAGCTATGTGGTGTAGTAGATAGAGTATTAGATCAAGACTAGGGAGATCTGGGTTAACTACATTGCTAAGTCATAAAACTCACTTAATGACCTTCAGCTATCACTCATTCTCTCAGAATTGACTTACCTCACTGGTCTGCTGTAACGATGAAATAGGGAAGAAGAAAGACATATCCACTGATTTGAGCTCATTTGAGGGAAGGGAGGGTAGAAATATAATTAAGAAATTCACAAATAAATTAATACATACTAAGCAAGTCTAAACAGGAAGTTTCAACTCATTTAAGGTTCTATGCATGCTTGCCCTTATGTGCTGGCTTTTCTCCCAGCAATCCCAGCCTTCATGCACTGAGCAAAACTGGCTGAGGAGGATTTCTACATATGTTCACCTGCATGATCATAGAAGCTGTTTCAGACTTGTTGCAGAGTTTTGAATTTCTGGTTAAAATTCCTTTTTGCTACACAGTAGAAGTACAGAGACTTAGAGGGGGAAAACAGCTTTAGGTTCCCCAGATAATTCATTCCTTTCTCTTTAACTGGCACTTAAGGTCTCAATAACTCATTCTGAGACATTTGTAGTAGAAAGGATAAAAACATTTCATTACTTAGAGTTGTGAACAGAACAACAGCAAACTAACAAACTGACTGCTGCTTCCAACAGCCTAAATAGAGGGAAAGGAAAGCTCAGCAGAGAGGAGGGGCTCTCTTTGAATTCGGAAGCAGGGAAAGAATGATTGGTTAGTGCTGGATAGATTGAAAATCACCCCAGCCAGAAAAGTCCCTCTCAGCCAAACCTGCTAAAGGTAGCCTGCAAACTTGCCAAAAATTCCAACATTTTCCTGTTCAACATGAGAAAGTGAGGGATAAGGCACGAGCAGAGATTGGAAAGGTTACTTTTTTCAACTACCATTCCCAGAATCCACAAGATTATGCTCAGATTCTGGAATTACCCTGGGGGATTCTGGGAGTATTCATCCAAACAATTAACTTCTCCTTGCTCTGAACAAGAGGGCTCTGCATACCTGTTGTTGTTGTTTAGTCGTTAAGTCGTGTCCGACTCTTCGTGACCCAATGGACTAGAGCACGCCAGGCCCTCCTGTCTTCCACTGCCTCCCGGAGTTTGGTCAAATTCATGTTGGTCGCTTCAGTGACACTGTCCAACCATCTCGTCCTCTGTCGTCCCCTTCTCCTCTTGCCTTCACATTTTCCCAACATCAGGGTCTTTTCCAGCGAGTCTTCTCTTCTCATGAGATGGCCAAAGTATTGGAGCCTCAGCTTCATGACCTGTCCTTCCAGTGAGCACTCAGGGTTGATTTCCTTCAAAATGGATAGGTTTGTTCTCTTTGCAGTCCAGGGGACTCTCAAGAGTCTCCTCCAGCACCACAGTTCAAAAGCATCAATTCTTCGGCGGTCAGCCTTCTTTATGGTCCAGCTTTCACTTCCATAAATCGCTACTGGAAAAACCATAGCTTTGACTATGTGGACCTTTGTCGGCAAGGTGATGTCTCTGCTTTTTAAGATGCTGTCTAGGTTTGTCATCGCTTTCCTCCCAAGAAGCAGGCGTCTTTTAATTTCGTGGCTGCTGTCACCATCGCACACCTGACATGACTTTAAATTTGGCATTCTCTACATCAGTTGATATTCTCCGCTCAGGGGTAATGTCTTAAGAGGGCTAGTGACTGTCATTTCCTGGGGATCATCTCTCATTTTTAACCATACATATTCCAGCACATGGGTCAGTTTAGTCTGTGTTTCAGTTGACCACCTGACAAAGCAAGGCTCAAACTGCTCCACCACTGGCAAAGGCTGAAAATCTTTTTTTTTTTTACTAAATATAACCTGCTACAATGAAAAGCTACAGACTCATACTATCTGTATTCCCTACTTTTGCCTGCCTGCCTAATCATTTTCCAGCCAGTCGACTTGTTACTTCTCATCTGTTTACTCTTATTCTTTTCCCACTGGGAGAACCACTCAGTTCTTGCTGGGCTGCTTTTAGAGAAAATCCTTTTTATTTTTCAAAACAACGCCTAGTAGTTCTGCGATCTTGATACTTAGCAAAGAATCCAAATTGCCTCCCTCTTGTTTTCCAGTGGCCTTTTCAGTTGCCAGTTGTCTCAGCACAGAGCACTGAGTTCCCTGTTAGAAGTGATTCGATGCAAAGAAGAAGGAAGTCCACCCTTCTCAAAGGATGCAGAACCTTTCGACATCATATATATTCATGGCATTTCTGCATGTACTGTATATCATACTGCCATTGCTCTTGCTGAAAATCACATTGATCTAAGGCATCTGAATCAAAAGAAATGTTTGCTTGGAGAACAAAGATATGCTGTGCCAAATGGCGATGTCTCCATGGAGAAGCAGAAAAATCACATAATTAAGATGAAGCTATGGACCCTTAAACTGTATCATCATAACATGAGTTTTTAATGAAATTATCTCAACAAGAAAAATAAATAGAACTTCAAGTATCAACTGAGGTTAACATTCTCAATGAAAAGGCAGGCTTTGAATGTTGCAGGAGGACAGCTCTTACACCAGCTTGGCCCGCATCTAAAATTTCCTTTTGCTTAACTTTGGAAAGGTGGCCTAGAACCAGCGGCAGATGGTCCTCCTCAGTGTTGTGTTTGGCCTGAATGCCTTGTGCATATTTTAAACCTTCTGCCATCCAGAAGACGGAAGAAATTGGAAACCTGTTTCAAATTATCCAGATATTATAAACCATTTTTGGTAATTAAAAAGACTTGTGTTTGAAGAACGTGGGGTGCGCTGCTGCCAGCACAAGGAAATTGGATAGGCTGGGATCCAGTAAGACGCAACAAGAACAGAATTACATTCATTGCCACTGGCTAAAGGCTGATAAGAAGACAGAGCAAGCCTAAAGTTAAAGCTGTGTACAGTGGTGCCTCGACTTACGACCATAATCCGTTCCAGAAGATGGACGTAACTCGAAATGGTCGTAAGTCGAAGCACCATTTCCCATTGAAATGCATTGGAACGCGATTAATCCATTCCAGCCAAAAAAAAAAATAACCAAAAAATAAATAAATAAAGCACACAGCAGCCCCGTCCGAAGGCACTGGGGCTTTAAAAACAAAAACCCAAAAATAAACAGCACAGCAGCCCCGTCCGAAGGCGCTGGGGCTTTAAAAGCAAAAAACCTCAAAAATAAACAGCACAGCAGCCCTGTCCGAAGGCGCTGGGGCTTTAAAAACAAAAACCCAAAAATAAACAGCACAGCAGCTCCGTCCAAAGGCGCTGGGGCTTTAAAAACAAAAACAAAAATAAACAGCACAGCAAGCTCAAAAAATAAACACACAAAAACACAAAAAAAATAACAGCACAGAAACATAACCCCCCCAGCCCAAACCCACCCTGCAAAACCCTGTAAATGTACTTACTCAGAACCAGAAAGCAGCACCAGGCAGTCCCAAGCCTCCTCCGATGCACACTCTCTAACTGCTGGGGCAAAAGAGCTACAAAAAAGCAGCCTCGTCGCCACCTACAGTTAGCAATTTGAATTTCCCGCCTTTTTTCCCTGCCTTTTTCTGTTCATAAGTGGAAGCTCCGGCCGCAAGTCGAAGCAAAATTTTGCGGCCGGAGCTGGTTGTAACTCGAAATGATCGTAAGTATGGACGTTCGTAAGTCGAGGCACCACTGTACACCAGAAGTCCTATCGTGCAATGAGGTATGTACATAAATTAGAGCTGCACATTGCTTAATACAGTTGTGATGTTTTCATTTGAGAGGCTGTCATTTTTGTCAGGATGGCAGAAAAACAGAGCATTTGGCAAAAGAAACTCCACCTTTCACTTACTCTACAAAGGATTGATGTCTAAATTCATTGGATAAAACGGTATTATCAAGGACAGTCGGGAAAGGGCTGAACAAGCATTACTACAGATTATTTATACTGTGCCATCAGTTTCCCTAATGCCTTTTAGCAAGGATGTGCCAGATGTGGCTCTCCAGATGTTGATGTACTGTTAATCCCCCCCCCCCAATCCTTCACCACTGGATCTGTTGACTACAACCAGAACTTAGAAACATTATGTGTGCGGGTAGGATTTAGGTGACCAGGAGTAGCCAGACCCTGGAAGAGAGAAAAGCCCTATTTGCCCTAATGGGCCAACCATAATTGGTTTCCACCATGTGGCATCTTGACCAGCAAAGCACCACGTTACTAAGTGATTTGATATTACCTGCATGCTCTTCCCATGGATAATATCATAGGGGGTAAGACTGGGTAGAGTGTTAAACTGAAGTAGAAGATATGCAGGACTTCCATGTAGACTAGTGGAGGTAATAGGAGATTTCTAGCAGTGATGTGAAGATGGACAGAGAGCATGAGTAGTTTTTGGCTAGTATGAACTATTGGTAGTAAGGTAGAACTACTGTCATGCCTCACCTTGCTGAGTCAGCTGCAGAGGAGGAGGAAGATTTCATGCAGCCAGTGTAGGCTGGTACAGAAGGGGAATTCAGTGCCCCAATGATCAGTATTGTTCTAGAAGCTTTTAGAAGCAGCACAATCAACAGAAAGTATTAGAAGATGATATGAATGTAATAGGTAGGCATGTGCAGATTTGTGTTTTTGGACTGCAGCTCCCAGAATTTCCCAGGTAGCACTTCCCAGAACTGGACTACAAATTTTTAAAAGTCTCCAAGAATTTCCCAGACAGAATTCTGGGAACTGCAATCCAAAACCACAAATCTACATGCCTTTTCTTCGCGGTTCTCTCAGCATTTCACTCTGCTGGACCCACCACTGCCATCTTCTCTTTTCACACATACATATACATACCAGTTTCAACACACAGAAGGGAGGTCAGCATGAGGCAGGACAGGCAGCTGTGCCTGTGCTAAAGCACCATCCTGCACGCACACATGCGCACACACAAACACACACACTTCTTGTGTCCACATGCTTTCATCTTCTTTCACTTGCTCTGCCTCATGCATGCATATACGTCCAAGTGACTCACAAAAGACGATATGTACCTTCTTTCTCATGGCCATGCCTGCCAGTCTGTGCATGCAGAGTGTAGAACTGAGCAGTTTGTTGTTGTTTTTTTGTGTTTTTTTTTAGTCCTGCAATTCCCAGCATTCTGCTTGGAATTCTTGAAAATTTTGGGAGTTTCTGTCCAGTTCCAGGAGGTTCTGTCTCAGGAATTGAGAAGCTTGCAGTCCAGAAACACAAATCTGCACATGCCTAACGTAGGTTTAAGGCCTGTTTCGCCTAAGGAGAGGATCCAGTAAAAGGATTAGAGCAAGCATGCAGGCAGCATTCCAAGCTTTCTGAGTGTAAGCTGGAAACAGCTGGACACCAGGGAGGCTGACTAGGATTCTAAATTCTCTGTGTGCTGCCAGCAGAGTCTATGTGGGAGACAATATGGAAGTTCACCTTTTGTCTGCTATTCCATGCTCACTGATCTTGCCTCTGCCTGCCCCCTGTTGTGGAGGTGGCTGATCTATTCAGACTGAACAGCTAGCGCCATAGACTGTACTGACCGCCAGCTTTGTGAATAAGGATTAGCTTAAGAGGAAGCACTCCCAGAGCTTGCTGCCTGACACATCACAATTGAATGGGGTAATGGAAACTCAGTATAGTAGGAGGCTGGCTGGTTGAATGCTAAATCTTGGCTTTCTCCCAAGATGGATACTGTTGTATCTCTTTTCAATCATACTTTATTTTTTAATTAACTAAAGATCATTACAGTAATGGATTATAACAGTCATTAAAAACACCAGGACAGTGAATTAGTCTTGACAATATTTGAAGCAGAAAGAAAGAAAGAATTTATATTATTTAAAATATTTTTACCCTTCCTTTCTCCTTAAAAAGGTAGCTTGCATCATTAAAAGACAATATTTAAAGCTAAAAACAGTAAGTAAACAAATATTTAAAAGGATCAAGCAATACCACACCAAAAAGTGGTAAACAAAAGCAACACCAAAAACATATTCAATGCAGTAAGCACAACCTTCCATTTAAAAACCCCATTCAGGTAGCCAGTCACTGAGGAAATGCTTGCCTGAAGTGAAAGGTTCAGAAGGACAGCAAAGATGGGGCCAGCCTGGCTTCCTGTGGGAGGGAGTTCCAAAGTCTAAAGCAGCAGCAGAGAACTCTCTCTCTCATGTCCCCACCAAACACACCTGTGAAGGTGGTGTGACCAAGAGACTTTAACACCCAAGGAGGCTTATAAAGGGAGATGTGGCCCTTGAGATAGCTTGAACCCAAGCTGCTTAGGGCTTTATAGCTTAGAACCAGAAGGAAGGAAGGAAGGAAGGAAGGAAGGAAGGAAGGAAGGAAATCCCACACACAATTCACCAAATTATCTTATAAAATGGTGCACTCCTTTTTTCAAAAGCCTATAACACATGGCATTTTCAAATAAGCTATTCCTTTATGTTAGCTGAATAACAAAAAGTGTAGATTTCTGCAAGTCATTTGGATTCAATATTTGACAGTAAATCTATTTTTAAAAACCCTGAAGACATATAGGTATGATATCACAGACTGTCACGTCAAGTATCTTCAATTGCCTGGAACCCCCACTGGTGCTTTGTCTTTGTCCTCTTTTACTAGAGCTTGGACAACATCATGATCACACTGACGTGAATATGCCAGCTCTAAACAATGATGTTGTGTTGCATTCAAATCCGTCCCTTAGGCTTCATGGCCAATCATTTATTCTCTTCCCTGCACCTCTTTTCCCATTTATTTTACTTTGAATGACAGCAAAAATAAACAGTAGTTTCCGTTCCCCAGCACTGGTCACCCTCTTGATTCAAAAAACTCTTAGATATTGTGATAAATTCACATTTGGAATGCTTCTCTTTTTTATAGTTGTTCTTGTTAAAGTCTAAAATTCCATGTCATTCGGTAAAACCAAGAATACCCAACACCTTACAATGTGCATCCTGAAAGCCAGCTTTAAGTTTGTGTTGCATGTTACACTCTTCAGGTAAACCTCTGGACCACTTTAATTTAAATTTTTATTACCTGACTATCCTCTCATTATTCAGTAAGTCAGTCACAAGTACATGGATGTTGGTTCACTTGAGAGTTAGGCTGCACTGAGGGTTTGGGTCTATATTCACTCTATTTTCACACCCACCCATGTACCTGTCCCTTGTTCAAAGCTGGAAGTGACGGAATAAGTCTAGCTTGGGCTGAAAACATGGTAGGGGCTGAAATAGCCATTAAATGATCAATCACATTCCCTGGAGACTTTTGGACAGGCAATTGGCCACATTTAGACTTAGCTTATTTTTTCCTGGCATGAAGGAGATTCTGGGAGTGTATGAGTGGCAGAGCACTAGGACTGCAGCTTATTTGGTGTGACTGGAAGTGCTGCTCATTATTCCATTCTACAATCTGTGTGGTTCTTAATTTGCTCCTGAATAGAGCTGTGGGTGGTGTTCTCTTAGGTGGCAACCCTGTGACATATACTGTGGGTTGTGACAGTAAAAAGGATGGCTGCAAAACCCTATCCTCTACTTTCATCTTCTCACAAATTTTTAAATACTCTCCTAAGGGATGCAGCACTATTTTAGATATAAGGGAGTATCCATGCTAGGTTGATGTATTGCTGTAGTGCTATGCTACTTATTAAATTAAACAAAGAAAAAGGGAAGTTGCCATGCCCTGTGGAATGACAGCTGCAACAAAAGATGGAGAAAGGAGGTGGAGGGGAAGACGTCAGTAATTGAAAAGGGGAGAAATTGGAGTAATCTGAAGTGCTGTCTGGATCCTTCTGAAGGGAGAAGAAATATCTTCCACATGAATGGAAGAATCACTCAAGTGCAAGATAAAATAGATTGCACTAAAAATAAGAGCCTTTTAAACGTGATCCAGGTGACTCCAAATTCTGTTGTCTAGCTGAGCCCTCAGACACAAGTAGAATACTGTAGTATCTATTTATTTTGATGTTTGAGGAGTTTTTATGCCAGTAAACATGTTGCATATTGTATTATAATTTTGAGCTAAAATACAAATGCAAGAGTAAGCAATACCTTTATAGACCACTAAAATCATCATACAATACATGAGCTTTCATGGATCAAGGCCTCTTTGTCAGGCTTGTACCAGTGCAAAGAACTTAAAAGTCCACAAGTTCATGATGGCATGATGAATTTTGCCAAGAAAGTTACTCTTAGATGTAAAGTCCAAAAGTTCTTGACAAGATGGATTTATCCAGGCACATCTTTCTCAGATGTCAGTCAGGAAAGATACCGGCAGCATTTGAGTTGTTTAAAAGTTACAGCTGAGGCAGCTGTGGATGGAATCTCACACTCAGTTCTTCAAAGAGTCACAGCCCATTCTTAGTTTAAGGTGATTCCCATGGAAGCACATGTCAGTGTTTTTACAATTTACAGTTCCTTGCAACTCAAGCTGCATGGTTATAGCAATTTGATAACACTTTGAATTGCCAGAACTTCATCCTACTGAATCCTTGTATTTTTAGTGTTGTAAAGTACTTTGTACTGTCTGCAAGAAAGCTCTAGTATTTATTTATTTATTTATTTATTAGATTTATACCCCGCACCATCTGGCAGCCTAGCCACTCTGGGCGGCTAACAACAACAAGACAAACAACACAATATTAAAACATAATAAAAATAAAATAATACAAACATTCAACAATGTACACTCCCTTTAAGTACATCAGAGAATTCCAAGTAACCTAACAAACCAGAAATTCCGTAATTACGTAGAATAGAGTCATGGCAGTTAATGGTATCAAAATGTTATAACTGTGTATTATAGATACATTCTTAGAGTTGTTATTGTGATTCTATCTTAATGCAAGAGTTTGCATGTCTATTCTAAAACTGGAGGGTGAACTACTAAAAGAATCTAGGCCTGTTTTTACAACTGAGCTCAGTAGCCAGAAAACCTTATCACTCTCTCTGAGAAAAAGGAAATATACTTTATAAGGAGAAGGTCTCAAACATATCTGAGTTATAAAGACAGAATCTTACATTTGGGTGGAAAAGGTAAGATGAAAAAACCAAATCCAATGAGATCTGTATTTTGAGGAGGATCAACCCTCCATAAGCTAAGGAGGTGAACAGATTTAAGAGCCTCGCTTCCTGCAGTCAAAGTGCAGAGTGGAAAATCAGCCTTGACACCTTGCGTGAAAATTGACATAGATACCAACATACCATGAAGTTTTATAGCACGGTGTTTTCATTTTCATTTCTGTGGGTACAGTACTTTTCTGTAACAAAAATTGCTATACAGCTCATATGCCATATTTCACTTCACACTGTTTATTGTAGACAATAAATAGATAAAGAAGTAAAGAAATGTGGGGGAGAAAACAGCTACTAGTAACTTGGGGGGGTTGTTATTTCCTCACTAATGGGTTTGGTGCACACATTGTTGTGATATCTGTTTATGGCATTCATATAAACATAATAGCCATGAATATAAAAAAGTATTATGAAATTACTCAAGAGAGGGTTTTGCCATGTGATTTCTGTTGCTAAAATGAAAGCTAGAGAGAGGCTTTTTTTTCTGCATTAACCTGATCATTCAGTGCCCTTTAAAAAAAATGGACATGATTACACGTGGCAGTAACTGCCGCTGAATAAAGCACAAGAGAAAAATGTCTTAGTACATAATTTTTTTCAGCCCTTCTATGTGAGATATACAAATACTTTCTAGCACAGCATTTTGTCTGTCTTGGCACGTTGCTATGGGCCAATTACTCTTTTATCACTGAGTGCTGTGGCAGAGCCTCCCCTCCCATGATAATCTATCTGTGTTTCACTTCTAGGAAGCAGATGCTTGAGGTTGTTGAAAAGATTGCATGTGAATCCCTGAGTTCATCCTTCTCCCAAAGAAAACAAGGATTCACGTAGTTGTTTGATGGTCACCCATTTTGCTCACAACTACTAAAGGGTAGTTTCATTAAGTCTCTTCATATCCCATGTTCCCCTCATGGAGGGGAGATAATGCACAATAAAACTCATTATGCTCTAGTTTTTATATGGTACTTTTCTAAGTACTCAAAGCACTTCACATTATGGATGGGGAAGGATCAGTCTTAATTTCTCCTGAATGCATTTTTTAAAAAAAAAACCTCAAGTTATTTCCCAAATATATGAATTAAGAATTTTGATAAATCATAGTGAAGGAAACAATCAGAGGCTGAAAAAATTCCTTTTCTATGATGGTGTTCCTCCCTCATACTAGCATTTTAAATGGTTAAATGAGATACATTCTAATTAGTGAATATGGTTAATGTGTGATCTTCCCATAAAGTTTCCTCATCTAAAGATCCCTAATTATGCTGGGCTTTTATCACATGATGTTGAATTCCTACTGAGTCTGAAATAAGAATTTTTACAATGGGTTTTTATTCTTGAAAAGTCAAGTTAAAAATTGAAATCCATGAAGAAAGCAACTTAATTACAAGAATCTTAGGTTAAAACAGGTTAAAAATATCAATTTGAACATATACATTCTCTCTCACACACCATCATTATCTCTGTGTCTTCCTCTACCTCTCTCTCTCTCTCTCTCTCTCAAAAAAGGTACATATCGACTCGTTTATGATGGGAAAGCAAAGCAAGGACAAAGAAAACTTGATTCTCAATATACACGGCATTATTTTGCCTCCGCAACTCAAAGATCTACAGTTACTGTACAGTGTGTACGACTTCTTGTCCTTTAAAAAAATCTCCCCCCAAACTGCACTCATATCATGTATCAATGCTGCTTTATGCAGACGATGCGGTTGTACTCTCATTAACATGTGTGGGACTGAGAAGACTCTTGAGGGGGCTTTCTTCCTACTGTAATCGAGAGCAGTTAGTAATTAATTACCAGAAGACCAAAGTTCTCATGGTCAGTAGAAGAAGAGTGAAGCACAATTAGGCTATCAATGGTCATCCCATAGAGCAGGTTTCCAGCTACAAATACTTGGGCATAATCTTTCACGCCTTGGGTTGCTGGGCCCCCCACATAAAGCATGCAGCACTGAATGCTCATAAAAGTGCAGCGGCATTAACAAGATTTTTTCACACCAAAGGGGGTCACCACATCCCCTCAGCCGTTCAGGTTTTCAAGGCTAGAGTTGTTGCTCAAATGAAGAAGCCGCTGTGGAGCCGAGGCTTCCGCAGCGTGGCTTACCTTTGCCAGCTTCCCCGGATGACGCGAGGCCATGCTGCTGTCTCGCAAGAGAAGCTTTGGAGGAGGGGGGAACGGTAGGCTATATAAGGACTGTTCCCCCCTCGTCGCTTCCTCTTTCTTGTTGACATCCCACCCACCCGCCCTATATGCTAGTGTGAGTTTACCTGGTCGCCTTTGGGGCCAGATAGGAATTTTTGACGTGTCTCCTGACTGGCTCCTGGAGGCGGGGATTTTTTGCCTATCCCACACTGGATTAGGTGCGTTGGCCATTTGATGGTGGAAATTCGGTCGCACTGGCGGTTAGTGTGGATTAAACAGGTATTTGAAGAGTTTGTCTTCAGGACTGGGAGAACTGAGGCCGGGGACTAGCACATTGGTTGTTTAGAAGGGTCCCTTTAGACCCATGTTTGAAACCTGAATCCACACTACGGCAGGACCCCCCTTTGCCAAATGATTGGCAACAATGATTATATTTTAATAAAGTGTGGCCCATGTTTAACCCATATTTCTGGTCTCGCGTATTTATTCCGGGGTAAGGGGGCAATGCTCTACGGGTGCCAATTGTTTGCTTTATCTGACCTACGTCCTCTTGAGGTATTTCAAATCAAATTTTTGAGATCTATTCTGACTGTAACCCCCTATACACCTAATGTAGCCCTTCATTTGGAGGCTAGCCTAATCGCCATAAGAGCATGCGCCAAAGTCCATATGTTTAACTACTGGCTAAAGCTTCTCTTCTCTTCAAAAGGCTTGGCACAGATGTCACTTTTTGACTCCTTTCAATCAGAATGGAACCTACAACTTACAAAAGAAATAAGGCAAGTGGGTTTTTCCACCAACATTCTTTTGGTGATGGGGCATGTCGGTGCTAAAGCAGCACTCAAACGAAGAACCTGGGACATAGAACTTCAAGAGCATATGAGCCAGACAGGCATATACAGTGTTGTTACTAATAATGCCTTTACAATATCTGCATATTTGACGAGCACAATATCAGCAAAGACCAGAAGAGACTTCACATTAGCGAGACTTAATGTTTTACCCTCTAGGCTCATGGAGGGAAGATTTCAACTTATACCTATCTTGGATTGCCTGTGTCCATGTAATTATGGCCAAGTGGAAACTGTAGGTCATATCTTACTGTACTGTCTTTTCTATAGAGATCTATGCACCAACCTCCTGAGCCCAATCATTCTCAGATATCCAGGGAGATCTGATGAATTTTACATTAAGCTACTTCTTTCCGATCAAGACTCCCTTATTACATGCTCTGCAGCAAAATTTTGTGCAGCAGCAATGGCACAGTGCTTCCTTATACGAGGGAGTCTCGTAGTCTCCTGAGTTCACAGATTGACTGGTTTTAGCGTGAGGGTGGTTTATTGTCGAGCGTAGAGAAATGTTGTGGTCCCAACCAAAGGGAGGAAATGTTTACAAATTTTTACAAATATGTAGGAAGGACTCCCTATAATCCAAAGACCCTGTCCAAACCAGTTTGCCCTAGACGATCCAATGGTTCAAAGGATAGCTATAAAAATGCTGTATTTGATTCTCCCCATATTTTACAACCACTACACAATTAATTATCTGTTGTACACTTTTTTAATTATATTTTGTATATTTTAACCATATAATATGTTTTATGAACTGGTTGTACATTTTTAAACTGCATTTTGTATATTTCAGCCACATAATATGTTTTATGAATTGGTTGTATATTTTTAAACTGCATTTTGTATATTTTAGCCATAAATATGTTTTATGAGCTGATCACCCGACCGTAATAAATAAATTCTAAATTCTTCTTTTAAAAAATCAGTTGTAGAAAACGATATTTTAAGGTATGCATGCTATCCCATGTATACTGTTGGCTAAAGCAGAAACACAAGATTGTTCCACCTTGTCTTGCAGAAATTGATCTACCCAAAGCAAACTGTGACAGAAGCTTGGCTACAATCTACACTGCAATAGGAGGGAAGATGATCACAGCATGATTTGCTACCACCTAAACAGGAGCCACTGTTTCTAAATTAACACAACAACTAAGATAGCATGCATACCTAAGAAGAAGAAGCTACTTTCTGTAGCAGGAAAACCAACCCAAACCATAACTGAGATTGGGTTTTATAGTGTCAAGTTTAGTACTGGTTTCTAGCTTGGCAGCTTCCTGCAGTACCTTTTCCTTGAAGAGTCACACACACCCCTTTTGATATCTCTTAGTTTCGAGGCATGCCAAGCACAAGTGACACCATTTACATATAACCAAATAAAAAAAGAGCAAAAGGGGTCACAGATACAAGATACAAAATTTGCCTGTTCTAATTTATAGATACCAAGATATCTATTTATAGAAACTAGAAACAGGCTCGAACTGCCAGTTTGGCAGTTCATTTCAGTTCATCCTTTGGACAAACAGGTGTTCAACGCTTCCCATCCCTGCCTTCTCTGGTGGGTGCCCACTCAGAGGCAGTGCCAGGAAGAGGCTGGGCAGGGAAGCTGAGGTGCTGCCTCTGAGTGGACACCTGCTGGAGGAGGCAGATCTGGGAAGTGCCAAACACATGTTTGTTTGAAGGACGAACCAGCATGAACTGCCAAATTGGTGGTTCATGCCCATCCCTAATAGAGACCAAGGTGAAGATCATCCATGCTATTGTATTCCTGATTACCATGTATGGGCATGAAAACTGAACAATAAAGAACGCTGAAAGGAAAAAAATGATTTGTTTGAAATATGGCACTGGAGAGAGCTGCATGGATATCCAAGTTTGCCAGAAAGATAAACAAATGGATCCTAGATTAAATCCAGCCTGAACTTTCTCTGGAAGCAAAAAATGAAGAATCTGAGGTTGTCATACTTTGGCCACATTATGAGATGGCAAGACTCACTGGAAAAGACAATAATGCTAGGAAGAGTTGAAGGCAACAGGAAAAGAGGAAGGGCAAATATGAAATGGAGTGACTTCATAAAGAAAGGCACAGACTTGAGGTTATAAGAGCTGAGCAGGGCTGTTGAGTACAGGACATTTTGGAGATCATTCATTCATAGGATCACCATAAGTCAGAAGTGATTTGGAGGCATGTAATAACAAAAATTTATAGATAGGATCCAGACTTGACCCTATGGATTAAATTAGACTCATCAAGATCAGTGAATTGGGTGTCAGATCTGACTTCTGTGACCAGTTGCAGGACACTCACTACTCATGGAAGGTGCCTGCAGCCAATATCCAAGTTACTCCTGCTCTATGCTACAGCCCGTTACATCTCTACTAAGTCTCTGCATAATATTTTCAAGGGGCTACAAAGGTTGCTATGGAGACAAGTAGGAGGGAAGTTCCCTTCCACCAGTCCAGTTGGGATCTTAAACCCATCATCCTTAGTGGGAAATCAAAACTATCCCCTTTTTGCTGAAGTTGTATGGGTGCTACCATGATTTCTACCTCACCCTGGAGTCTCCCTTACTTATTCTTTCAGAACTGAATACATGTGCACAAACATTTATACTGGTCATAACTAGAGATGGGGGTATTTGTATTCATATACGAATATCTCCGCACAGGTGGCGTTAACGAGGGTCCAGCCCCATGGGGCCAGACGGTCCACTCACCGATCCGCCGCGGACGCGGACCGCACAATTCTTCCAATCGATCCGCAGAGCGCTATCCGCTTGCCACTCCTGGCGGGAGGGCAAGCCTCGCTGCAAGGTCGAAGAGTGGTGAGCGGATTGCGCGCTGTGGATCGATTAGAAGAATCGCGCGGTCCGCATCTGCGGTGGATCGGTGAGTGGACCATCCGGCCCCATGGGGCTGGACTCTCATTAATGCCACCTGTGCAGGGATATTCGTATACAAATACGAATACCCCCATCTCTAGTCATAACCAACTTGTCTCCTTAATTTAAATGGGCATGCTTTGAGTCTGGCATCCTACCACAACTCAACTAGGAGTGGGAATTCTTATCTTAAGGTAATGGAATTCTCAGCTTATTCATGTTATTTTCTGGTCATGAGCATGCTATCTGAGAACCCATCTCATTCCCCTCTGAGAACTCCTTCCACAAATTTCTCTTTCTCCCTTTATGGGTGCTTGCCATGTGTATGAAAGAAACTTAAACACAGCAGGGCAGACTGTGTTGCACCTAATTCCAGAGAAAAACAATTAAGGTCTTGAATGGCACCAGTTTTGTCCCTCCAATAAAAGAGTAGATACTAATGTGTTTTTAAAGCAGTAGAAGGGAACAAATATGTGAAGGCCAGTTGATTACCTTACCCCGTACAGGCCAGTCTCTTCTCTAAGGAGAACAGGGTCATATCATTAACCTTGAACTCTAGAGCAGTCATTCACAGGGTGGGGAGAGCCACTTTTGAAGGGGGCCACAGACTGGAAACAATCCTTTACACACCACCTTATAGCATTAATTATGCAATTTATACAATCCTGATTTGGCCTATATTTCTTTCATATTGTATTTATCCTCCCTCCCTCCCTCTCTCTCTCTCTCTCACACACACACACACACACACACACACAGAGAGAGAATATCAGATTTTGCCATTTCTTGGCATGCAGGAAGATTTTCCTTTGAAGGAGCAATTTTGCTCCAGTACAAAATAAGAACTCATTTATGAACAAAGAAGGGAAGAATGATCAGACAATCTGTTGAGAGAACCCAGAAGAAATGTGGAGAATTGTTGATCATTTAGCCCATCCTCAAGCTATACAAAAGCAAACTGAGACAGATACACAACTCTCCGTCATAAGGAACACCGTGAGCATGCACCTTGTGTAACACCAGGTGTGAACAGCTGATAAGCAAATTCAAAGCCTTTCCTCTGGTTTCTACGGGTTCTTTAATTTTAAACCAAACAGCCCTTCAATCTTGAAAGCCTTCAAACAGAGGGCTCCTACAAGTTCAAAACCAGCACTCCAAAATAGAAGACAAGGCCACCGTAGCGCAAAAGCGTCATTTCCAGGGCTAAACTGAATGTGATTATATCTGATACAAGCAATACTGCTATCCCCATTTGATCCATCCACTGAACCTTTCACTGCCTGATGAGGGACACAGCAGCATTCTTTCTTAAATCTGTGATGCCCCAGCTTGTACCACCACTATTTGTGAGATGACCAAAAGGAAATGAAAGCAAAGTTCTGCCTAGGTATACTACATCTCTTCCTTAAAAGAAAACAGACTCAAAGGACTGTGGGCACCCAGCATGGACATCCATGCACAAAAACCTGAGTCCTTCACAAGCAAGCACAGAAGAACTGTTCAGGCTGATGTTGGAGAGTAAAGCACAGCACTTGTCTTAGGTGCCCTTCCTCACTGCCTCTCATCTGACTGAATGGAGTCAGATGAGGAATAATGATGGGCAGAAAGCAAGAACAGTATCTGCAAACATGATAAAATAACCTCTTTGCTTTCCTCTCCCTGCTTGTTACCAGTTTAATTGCCGTGTAAACTCAGCATGCAAGTCAAAGGCACAAAACCCCTGAGACCACCAGAACACGTGCCATGCAAAGGTTCAGGGGCCAACCAGCAATCCAAGAAGCGTTGAACACGCTGCAGAAGGACGTTTCAATATGAAACTGAAGGCAAGGACACCTCTTAGGCAGGTAAGGAGTCACCACCACCTGGGAATTCTTTAGAAGCAACTATACTGCATGCCCATTTAACATACTCCGCATCAGTAAGAACGTCATGAGAAGCCATGTAGCTGTTCTTTCCCAGGTGGAGAGGAACATCCCTGATCAATTTGTGCAAGTGAAATGGGAAGGGGAATACTGAAGGTCATCTCAGATAGTTCAGCCTTCCTCACTTTTGCTTCTGTATACACACCCACACCCAGAGACCACACTTGTAATATCTACAGGAAGAACATCTTGGCAGGACTGGATAACAAGTGGTAGCTCCAAGCAAAGCCAAGAGAGAACCAGTGTGCTGGTAAGTTGCTTTTTTTTTCTGCTTGGAATCTTAGGAACAGAAGTTTAAATCCATCATCCCCCAGTGGGGAAAGATAACTCTCCCCTCTTTGCTGACGCTTCTACTCAGTCCCCACTGAGCATTCTTTCAAACATCAGCACATATACTGTATACCAGTCCTCAGGGGATTTTGATGTTCTCTTAGAATGTCAAGGGGAACTAATTTACTTTTGGGATAAGAAGTTCTTTGCCTTCCTCTCCCTGTTTGTAAACAATTAAATTGCCCTATATAAGCATACAAGTCAAAGGACAGCTTGTGTGTGCGTTTGTGTGTGTGTGTGTGTGTGTGTGTGTGTGTGTGAGAGAGAGAGAGAATGTCTGCCTTTTGTTGATGCCACTGCCATACTCTGAGTAAGATACAGAAAAGAAAATATTCACAATAGCCTTCGTTCATATCATATCCTTTATTTTAAGTATTCATAGTTGAATGAATCTAAAAGCCAGCTTTTTGTTAAGATTTCAATAACATCACTGCTATTAAAATCTTTTTCCATTCTCTACTAAAATCTGCAATGGCACACTAGCCACAAACCTGCTCCACTGTGCGTCTGACCAAAGCTGTATACAGTAGACTTTTTTGACAAGGATGTGGAACCTTCGACCTACCACATGATGAGACAACACCACTCGCAATCCCTCACCATAAATGATACTAATGAGATTAAGGGGAATAGTAGGCCAAAACATATTGACAGGTTTCCCACATCTGCTCTTGTAAGCCAGAACTTTTTTACATCAAAAGTGTATATAATCTTCAGCTACCATCCCACCCTTCCCAGATTAAAATCAAGAGAATTTTTTTAAAAACATCCTGAATCCTTAAAGAAGAGCAGGGAATGCCAGAACTATAATGTACAAAGAGAGAACTGCTCACCTCTTAAAGTGGATGGAACCCCAGGAAAATCTACCCCCCAGTCACACAGAGAACTGGTTTACTTTGGAGTCACTTAATAGACTGGAGTTGGCAGAAACAAGGTGAACTTAGAAAATGAGGGGTTTGCACTCACACAGTTCTTTGTGAGTGTAGAAAAGAACAGGCAGTTTGATCCCTCAGTCGGTGTATTAAATTCCCCTCAACATGTACTGTGGAAGACATGATGCAAGCTGCCCAAAATGCTCTTGATGTTGCTTGTTATTGAGTGAAAATTATCAAATATACTGATTAATTGTACTGTGGTGCTTCTAACATGAACTGAGGGGAAAAAGCTGAAAACTGAATCATAAAGCAATATTTCCATACTTATTGTAAGGGATTACAGAAAGCAACAAAAACCACTGCCAAGGTTCAAAACCCACCATATTTTTAATCATTTATTTAAATAAATCACATGAATCAAGTATACATTTCAGTCCTGTTCCTCGCTGGACTTGTCAGCTTTAAGGAACGGCATCTCAAGGCAGACACACTCATACAAGTACTCCATGCACTCATAATTACAAAGACTGCTCAACTACAGCACAAGGAAAGATAGATGATAGAAGAGCAACTCTTAGGTGAAGATTAATGAGTGGACGTATTGAAACAGAGCCCTGCCAAAGGCCTTTGTGGAAACCGAACATTCTTTTAACACTGTATGTTTCACCGACAGAAACACCCCAGTCTTTTCTCAGTTTAACCTTCGACAATTTTGGAAACTCAAATGGGTGCAGCATTTGCTAATGATCTGCCACCCTTACTAGAGTTGGAGTAACAGCTGGGAATCAAGATAGATGGTGGGAGAGGAAAATCAGTAGTTCATTTGAAAAGGGTGGATTTTACTCTTTCGATGATGGATGGAACCTATTTTTGTTATGTTATCTGTGATCTTCCTTTATTGTCATGCCATACACTGCTCGCCAGGAAGGAAGCACCTACAATGTTTTCAAGACCCTACTCTGCTTAAATACAAAGATTCATTTTGATTCTTTCTTTGAAAAAGAGAGGGGGGAGGGATTGGATTTTGTTCATTTTTTTTTCCTTTTGACTGAGTACATACATGAATAAAGCTGACATTCATAATGAAAACTAGTGTGGGCCAAGCAATATCTATAACTACCTTCAAGCTGTTCCAACTTAAGGTGCCATGATTTCAGTCCCTTGATAAAATAGTGTGCTGCTTTTCTCAGTGCACCTTGTGTCTGAGCTCATATAAAGGCAAGACTAAAAGCCAAGCACCTGATCAAAGGCCAAGCTTACTTTAATGGACAGGAAGGTCCATGAGGGAGCAGGCAATAGCTGAAGTGACTGGTTCCAAACCATGCAGAGTTTGAAAAGAGTTTCAGTACCTGAAATTGAACACAGAACCAAACTGACAATTATTGCTGTTAGGAGATTTAATCAGTGTTGAGTTCCAGATATATAACTAGCAGCCACAGTTGGGACCCGCAGAAGTTTTCTGGACTTTTTTCAAAGGCAACCCACATACAAAACAACATTACACTAATCCAAAATTTGGAAAAGTTACATTTTTATTACAATTCCCAGAATGCCCCAGCCAGGCGCCCACTGGCCATGCTAGCGAAGAGATTCTGAGAGTTATTTGCCCTCATAGTTAGTTCTTCCAGATTCTGAACTAAGTTAGGGCATGGGTAATGGAGGCCAGCTGGTTCTTCTCCAGAGAAGAACAGAGCTAGCAATCCAGAATTGGTAACAGTGCTCTTCATCATTCCAGGTAAGGAAAATGTAAAGTGAAGAACCGCCCCTTAATGAAGGGATATGGATTGTGGAGAGCTTCAGATATGGTTGGACTGCAACTCCCATCAGCCAACAGTGAGTGATGATAACAGTTACAGTTCAGTAACATCTGGAGCAGCCATTTTCAACATGGGGGGCATAGTATCTCCTGGGGGCCCCTGACACATTGGAAGGGAATCACGGACTGGAAACAATTTTTCACACACTACCTTATAAGGTTTTTTATGTGACTTGTCCAGCGCTAATTCAGCCTATATTTCTTTCATATTGTGTTTATGGCAGTGGCCAAAAAAAGATTAAGAATTGCTGATCTAGAGGGCACCATAGTTCACCTAACAGTATACTTTCTCCTTCAAGAGGAGCTCTTGCAGGCTCTTCAAGACCGCAAGGATTTCTGAGCAACGTTCTTATCTGAAGTGGGAGGTGTTTAAAGAATGTTTAGATAGCAGAAAGACTCACTATTCTGGGAACTAATTGAATACTTTGGTAGGAAAAAATCTATCTGTCACTGGGAGGGTAGACATTGAGACTTACAAATGCATCAGGATCTTAAATGAAGGTATTTCTTCAAATGAGTGAATCGTCTACCATAAATGAAATTCCATCCATGTAGAAACCAGATGCCAGGGAAACTCAGCCAAAATCCTGTTGACATAAATTTGTGTGGTGTAACCTGGATTGGGCAGCAGAAGCATTTCATTTAAAAGAATTTAAAACTTCTTATCCCCCTCCTTTTAGATTCTGAGATCCCTGGGGCTCCTTTTCGACCATTGGAAGCCATTGGGACATGGGGAGGAACTTTTACTGTTAAAAGCTTCCTCCCAGTTCCTGATGCTCCCAGGGCAGAAGGGAGCCCCAGGGACCCCAGAACCTAAAAGGAGGGAGATAATAAGCTTTTATTTACTTCAAATGAAATGTTTCCCGTATCTGGTCCAGCTTATGGCACGTAAAGTTACACCAACAGGATTTTGCCCACTATGTAGTATATTGAAAGACTGATACTGACAGTGATAGGGACAAGGACAATAATGATGAATTTTCACAGAGAAGTATTTAGTCAGGTGAGCTCCCTTCTGTAGTCAGAAGTGATACAGCCCAGGTATGGGTTAGTATGTTAATAAGAGCTAAGCCTCTCTCTCCCATTATGCTACAGGCATGTCTATCTGTGCAATGAGGAAGTTTTAAAATCTCAAAGGATCATCAGCCTCCAGCTATTCCTGGCAATCTCCTACCAAGGCTGATATTTTTATTGCCCTGATTACATTGTTTTGTTTGAAAGAAGTCCTGGAAGTAGAAAGATTTAGTTGAATAGAAGAGAGATAACACTGATTTCTTTTTTTAAAAAAAAAGGTATATGAGGAAGGCAAGAAGGAAACGACACAAAAGACTCTATTGAATTATATTAGAGAATCTTCTGAATACATCAGCTGATAATATGAACAATAATACAAGGATAGAGCAATTCTGTGCCATCCTCACAGCTCAGCCAATATCTCAGGGGTCTCACAGACAGTCAACCTGAATATTTAAGCCTTTCACACATAGAAGCCTGCAATACATAATTTGTTCTCCCTTTTTAATGTTTTTTAAGGATTCTCCTTTTAGTCAGATACAGGGATAACTTTCATTAATCACAGGACAAATTATGCCTATGAATAGGCTGCAAATACAGGAATTTAAACTCTTCAGAAAATCCTCTTTTCATTATTCCTGAAAGGCTGAGTGCCTTAACATAATGTAATCACAAGATGCCCTAAAAATTGTAAACAAAGCTAATTTCTTTGTAACCAATTCAGTATGTCTGGGATGATCTATTCTTTTTCAAAGCACATATTCATCTAGGCAATAGCACTGAAAACTAATTACAGCTGGTGTAGTCATCCAAAATAACACCTCTTATTTAATCGTCCCAGGGACAAAACATTCCATGCGTATGCAACTTATTTCAGGATCTATAATTTTTGATGACTGTCTATCTGCCTCCTTCCCATAACCTCTAAATGTATTGAGGTTGCATAGATAACAATTTCAGCAATATTTTTACCTGAAGCTCACTTTTAGATAAGCTTCAAGCCAATTTTCTGTCTTTTCTCTCTCTTTTTTTCGAATTCATTAAAATTAATTTTAAAACAGATTTGCCAAGGATAAGGTAAAATCCAGTAATGGGTTAGGACAGTATATGCATAGTGTTTCTGGATCATAGCAATTGTTTTTCTGCATCAGTTTGTAGCAGTGCTGGGGCAAGTAATTGTGTGGAGTCTAAAATCCAGATAGCATACAGAAGGCAGTAGCTCATCACTTCATCTTCAATGTTGTCTTCTAGCAACTAGTGGTTTACAGTCTTTGAGAGTTCTTGCACATGGGACATTTCAACCTTTTTAAGTTCTCCTTCAAGCATGGATGACAACAGAAATCCCCCTGAAATCCAAACAACAGTCCCCTTATCCCACTTCGCACTACTTTTTTTGCTTCTTTTCCTGGACATTTTTATCCCTCGCCAAACCGCTAGCTATTTTTAAAAAAATATATCTCTTTGTTGTGGGGGTAAAGTTTCACTATGTGGCTCTTCTCTTCATGCTTTAATTTTGTTGTTTTCTCTGTTGTTGTTGTTTTAAATCATCCTAGTACAACTTTGTCCCTACAAGGGAAGGAGGAGAACTATGGCGTTTGCCCCACAACTGGGGAGATCAGAGAAATCAGAGAGAGAGAGAAAGTTGCACTGTGGGTTTTGTTTTTCCTTGCCACTTCCCCTTTAAGATACTTTATAGGGAAAGAAGCATCAGGTACACAACAACATCCAGTAGTAAGTCACAACTAAAGTAGATCCATTGAATTCGCAGGGATTTGGTGAGTCAACACTTATTTTTGTTGTTGTTTAGTCGTTTAGTCGTGTCCGACTCTTTGTGACCCCACAGACCAGAGCACGCCAGCCCCTCCTGTCTTCCACTGCCTCCTGGAGTTTGGTCAAATTCATGTTGGTAGCTTCTGTGACACTGTCCAACCATCTCGTCCTCTGTCATCCCCTTCTCCTCTTGCCTTCACACTTTCCCAACATCAGGGTCTTTTCCAGGGAGTCTTCTCTTCTCATGAGATGGCCAAAGTATTGGAGCCTCAGCTTCAGGATCTGTCCTTCCAGTGAGCACTCGGGGTTGATTTCCTTTAGAATGGATAGGTTTGTTCTCCTTGCAGTCCAGGGGACTCTCAAGAGCCTCCTCCAGCACCACAATTCAAAACATCCAGTAGTAAGTCACAACTAAAGTAGATCCATTGAATTCGCAACACTTATAAGTTCCATTAATTCAATGGGTTTACTGTTGCTGTGACTTACTACTGGATTTCAGGCAATGAAAGAACAGCAGGATGCTCAGGAGGCAGCAGGTCTTCCTCTCCCCTTGATGCAAGATGGGTGTTGGATTTATCTTTTGTTTCCACAAGTAAGTGACTTGCATTTCCATGGCTCCAGTATGGAACATGGGACAGCAAATCCTGTAATTTTAAGTAGGTTTACATTCTTGTAGGATAAAGCAGAACAAAGCAATACAAATGGCTCCATTTGGGACAGTCCTAAATTTAGCATTTCTTTTTAGGTATGCTTGCTGGATAGCTCAGTGACTTATGTATTAGGCTGCAAAGCCAGAGGCTGGGAGTTCAGTTCCCAGAAAAGCCACCCTGTGTAGCCTTGGGCAAGCTATACGGTCCCAGGGCACTCCCAGAAGAAGGGAATGGTAAATCTCTTCTGAGTATTTTCTACTTGGAAAACTCTTAAAAGGATCACTATAAGTCAAAGTTGGCTTGACAGCACACTATTATTATTATTATGGTTTATAATCATTAGTATGGCTATCGTCCTCTTTCTAAATTTATCCTATGGCTAAATCTATTCTCCATGAATTTGGCTAATCTTCTTCCCAAGTAATCTAAGCCAGTGGCCATCACCATATCTTATTGCAGTAAATTTCACAAACTAAATGCAAATTATGGAAAAAAAATATTTCCTTTGTCTTGAATTGTCATGCCCTATCTGGCTGAGTCCCCTTCAGAAAATGAAGGTGAGGATGACCTGCTTCAGCATGAGGAAACCAAGGATGAGAAAGTTCTTGATGTCCCAGCTGGGAGTCGCTTCCAAGGACCACAGGAGATGGAGAAGGTGACTGACTCTGCCAAAGAAGATCCCATCCTTATGATGGCAGCTTGATGAATGAATATTCTCCCTGCCCTAAAGAACACTGACAACTCCAGGTGTTAGAAGTGTTGTAGATTTTGAATCAGAGAATTAAGTCTGAAAGAAGCTTTGCTAGAAGATCTATTGGTTAACAGAATAAATGGCCATGGTGTTCCTGGGAGCTTTGAAACTCAGCTTATTCTATTCCCTTCAGCAATAAAGCAGGCAGAAGATTAAGCTCAAAGGTTATTAGGTTTATTTAGGAAACCATTCGATAGAAAATCTTATGCTAAACAAAACAGAAGACCATGTCTCAAGGCCCGAGCACATGGCCCAGAGAAGAGAAGTTTGGCCCACTCTTAAGAAGGAGATGTTAACAGCCTGGGAGATCAAAAAAGAGGAGACAGGAAGTAGGCGCAACTCTTTAGTAGGCGCAACAGGACAGTGGAGACAGCCAGGAAAAGGAATAGTTGCAACCTTCTCTTACTTCCAGAATGCCCTATTGGGCATCCATGGGGAGAAGTACAAAGGAGGTGATGTTCTGGAAGATCCTTCCAACAAGAAGGAAAGAGTCCCAGGTTGCAGTGAATAAATACTACTCTTGCAGCCAAGCCCAGACTGCTGAAAGCAGTGTTTGTAATTCCATTCTGCTCTAGCCTTCCTTGCATTGCATCAGCCTGCACTCCTGTCTGTCAGTTTTGACTGTCATGAATCTGCTCCTGCTTGCTCTTTCTTGGCCCTGTCAGATTCGTATGTACATGATTTATGGCTTAACTGACTACTTGGTTCTCTTTCATGAGTCCCCTCTTGCACATCTCTTGAAACCCAGCTGACTATTCTGTGTGACCTGGACTGGCTGTTGCCTCCCTTTCAGTTCTCTTTACAAATGCTGGCTGCATTTGCATGAATCCCATGAAAATCCATGCTATTTGATCACAACAATTTGTGATATTGATGATTTATTGTCTATCCACTTTCTCTACCACATCATGCTGAGTCTCAATACTTGCTCATTACCCTAGTTCATAAATCTGTGCATGCACCCAAAACACCCAGAAATGTTGAGATTTTTTTAAGGCTTATTATGTACACTACATTGTGCACTGTGCTGAAATACAGTAGAGAAATTAGTTCACTGACAACTGTTGAATGTCAAAAATTCATGTCTTTTTACCATATTTTTACACAAGGGAAGAATAACAGATTATAATGCCCGCCCCAGTGCTCGACCCAACAGACTATTCCTGATCACCTTGGTAGAGGGAAAGGTTTGGAGTGATGGTTGTTCATGGAAGGAACAGGAAAAGTGTAGGGTACAGGTATGGGAACCGTACCCTCAAAATAGGGTCACTACTTTGGGTGTCTCCTTAAAGTTCTGGACTGAAATCTGGAATTGATTCAATGCTCTTGCAACATAAAACTCATCAGTGGTACTGCATGGGCATTAATGTGCCTTTGAAGTTAGGAATGGAGGAATCACCTCAAACTACAAGCTGTTTTCATGTTCAGTCCATTCAGATGAGGTTGTTACAGGTGTCTAAGACAGCTATCTAAGACTGTGATGAGACTGATGCAATGCAGTGCAGTTTTTTCTCTGCAGGAACCTTCCTGCATTATTCCTTGTGACGACATGCAGATGACAAGGATTTAAGATCGGACTACTTTCTCTAGCCTTCTTCCCCTTCCTTTTCTCCCACCTTCTTACTTCTTATCCAATGTGAAGAAGGTAAAGGTAAAGGTTCCCCTTGACATTTAGTCCAGTCGTGTCCGACTCTAGGGGGCGGTGCTCATCCCCATTTCCAAGCCATAGAGCCAGCGTTTGTCTGAAGACAGTTTCCGTGGTCACGTGGCCAGCGCGACTAGACACGGAATGCTGTTACCTTCCCACCGAGGTAGTACTTATTTATCTACTCGCATTTGCATGCTTTCGAACTGCTAGGTGGACAGGAGCTGGGACAAGCGATGGGAGCTCACTCCATTGTATGGATTCGATCTTACGACTGCTGGTCTTCCGACCCTGCAGCACAGAGGCTTCTGCGGTTTAACCCGCAGTGCCACCACGTCCCTTGTGAAGAAAGCTTTCTTAAAAGCTTAAAAATGGAGAATTGACCTCCCAACTTCTGGCTCTGCAGCCAGATACCTTACTCATTGAGCTCTGTCTCTGCTTCACTGGCTAAAAACATAGAGAGGCAATAAAACTTCTTTATTTATGCACATTTTGCCTCATATTCTGGGTTCTTAATATGCTTGCTTGCCTGTTTTTTAAGGCTGGGAGTTCAGATAATAGAGTTGCCAGGTCAACAGCATCCCATCCCTTGTAGTTTTAGGACCAAATTTTGAGACCAGACGATAGATCCTTGTTCATCAATCTGGGCACTGTGGAGCTAAAGGGGATCAGAAGAAGACATTCCTCAAAGTCCCAGAAATAATAATTGCTAGATGCCAAGGCCGGCCTCTCTTACCTAAAGTAAGCTCTAAAATGGATGCTGCAGCCTTTTAAATCAGCTTCAGGACATCTGGTTTCGCTTCAGAGTGTTGAGCTGCATCAGAGATGCAGTGGGTGAGGAATAAGAGACATTTGTTTCAGTACAAGTGGAATTCCAAGGAAACCCACCTGTCTTCTCTGTTAATCTTCTGTTGACAAGTTCTCCTTCTTTGAGTTCCTCTTTGATATCGATGGAGTGCTTTTACGGGGTCAGCTTGTCATTCCTGCTGCTAAGAAAGCCTTCCAGAAACTAACAGATTCAAAAGACCGGTTCCGTGTGTCAGTTGCATTTGTAACCAATGCTGGGAACTGCTCTCAGGACAGCAAAGCGAAAGAACTATGTGAAGCCTTTGGATTCAAGGTATCTCCTGAATGGGTAATCCTCTCCCATAGTCCACTACATATTTTCCATCAGTTCCATGACAAGTGTGTGCTTGTCTGTGGACAAGGTCCCATGGAAGAAAATGCCAGGGACCCGGGATTCCAGCACATCATTACCTTTGAAGAGGTGAGGAAAGCATTTCCTCTGCTGGACATGGTTGATCAAAGCCGAAGGCCAAAAGAACTGTCTCCTCCACCCTCTGACTTCCCCACCATAGAAGGTATAATTCTGTTCAAGGAGCCTGTCCAATGGGAGACCCATTTGCAGTTGATTACTGACATACTCCAGAGCAATGGGAATCTAGGGGTAGAATTAGCTACTATGCCATACCCACATCTGCCTATTCTGCCTTGCAACGTGGATCTCTTATGGATGGCAGAAGCCAAGATTTGGTCATGGCACTTTTCTGGTGTGCTTGGAGAATATCTACAAGAAAATGACTGGCAAGGAATTAAAATGTGAAGCACTGATAGGCAAACCCAGCATAGTCACCTACCGCTATGCTGAGCACGTGATCAAGCAAAAGATGGAGAGCTGTGGCTGGACATCTCCTTGTAATATGCTGAGGTGAAAGCAGTCCCAGGTGCATTTGGCAGGAAACCTGGGTCTATTCCCGGGCCAACAGATTTTGAAAACCAGCAAAGACATTCTACTCCCAAATGGTGAGGTGGACCCAAGCACATACTCCCACTGACAGTCTCCCAGTCCCTGCCCATGTTCCTAGTTTTTTTGTGTGCTAAATTTGCACAAGCAGAAGATACATGCAAACACTTGTATGCTGAGCCAAGGAGCACTGGAGCCACTTTGGAATGGATTGAGATGCATGCCCAGATTTAGGTGCCACCTCACAAACAAGAGTTAGATTGTTCATCCAGTGGTGCTCACCATTAGAGTGCTCTCCCTACATGAAGATCCAGGAAAGCACATTAATTCCTTGAGACTATCAGCAAAAATTAGCTAAATTATATATTCAGGAAGCATATGGCAGAGACAGCTCTGATTCAGAATATGTGAAGGATGGGTTGCCTATTTAGAATGCTAGCAAAAATTTCTCAAATGTGAACAGTGTGAATTAAAAGAACCTTTAACCTAACACATTTGCTTTTTATATACAGGGAGTTGGGTATTTGAAATGGGTTTAAGTTCTCTGCCTGCATTTTAAAATGGTTCAAGTGCAGGAAGGCTATAGCATAGAGTCATTCTGAAAACAAAGTTTTGCTTCTATTTTCAAAGTTTTGTCTATTTAGAACAACAATTTAAAGAGTAGACAAACAATTCTTACAGTAGACCATGAAGACATATGGAATTCATTCACAGGAGGATGCTGGGAGCTTCAGCTGAGAACAGTTGGCTTAGTCTACCAGCGAAGTACACTCCAATTCAGGTTCTCTAAACTTTGGATGGTTTGCTCTGCTATATTACAAAGCTGAACAATTTATCTTGCCATGAAAAAAATAAAGCTGTTCTGAAGTCATTCCGGGTTATAAAGTTTTGAACAGAAGTATTAAGCAGAGGTTGGTTTTTTTTTCTTTCATGCTAAAGCCAAGGCACTTAGACAGAAGTCACAGAACATCTTTTTGAATTTCTTGCCCTATTGATTGTGCCACCAGGCTTCATTATCATTATCTATCTTTTTGTCAGATTTAAGTACCCTCCTATTGAGAACTGAACCTTTCTCAATTCAATACCTACCAGCAGGGGGAAAAGCCAATGAAAAACAGAAATTGTGTTGGATCTGGTGCCACCAAGTGATCCCAAGGTGACTGTATCATCTTCTGGCTATACACTGGAGGGGGGTGGGTAGAGACTTTTCCTGGTTGAGTTTATCCAACTGAAATAAAGTTGAGTTAAGTAGATCGAGCTTTTTAATCACTGCAAAGTAAACTGCACTGCAAAGTTAAAACAGTTCCCATTGCCTTCTTTAACCCTGAATGCAAAGTGTTCTTGAGACTAGTGTTTAATACTAGTTGTACTTGTAATTTAATTTAATTTAATTTAAGAGGCCCAGTAATTTGTATTTTGATGCAAAGCCAACCTCTGTGCAAGACCCCTTATCCCTATTCACACAGCAATTATACCTAAAATGAACTTGGACATGAGATCTCACCCACTGGTTATATCCAATGCTGTAATTAAACTGTTCTGAAGTAGGCTCAATCATTTTATGCATAAGGCTCTTTTCCACTTATTCAGGATGTGATAATCCAGACTTTTGGCAGCTCACCTGCTCAGTCTACAGTTTAGGGCTCTGGACATCTGCCCCAATCTCCCTCCCTGATGCACTAATGCTTCCACTTCTGATCAGCTAGAGATCTGTAACTATTCAGATTTCAAATGGGAAGATCAAATGGCTCAATGGTCTTCCACCTGTAAATGTCTCCCCAGATGCAATCACTTAGTTATTTTTGAAGTACGGAAGAAAAGTTCAAATTTCTCCCCAACACAATAGTTTTCTATGTGCAGCATTCACCTCCAACCTACAATTGGTTCACTGTGGGAAGATTTTTTTACACCAGTATTCCCAGAAAATATTCAAGAGGTACATAATACACTGGAAGTAAGCAAAGTGACAATGAATATTTTGAATTGGTGCCTCCTGGCCTCAGGTAAACAAAATGCTATGTGGACTTGGAGGCAACAATAAGTAGAGCCAGAGTCAACATTATGCAGAGCCAGGCCGGGCAATGCTGGTTTGGCTGCCATATTACTCCCTAATGATAGTAACAGCATTACTACAATATTCCTTCACTGTATATAAGAATAGTTTTACTCCGGTGGAGTACCACAGGACATGAAGGATGCAAACATCGTCACATTGTACAAGAACAAAGGAGACAGGGGCGACTGCAATAACTACCGTGGCATCTCTCTTCTCAGCGTTGTAGGGAAGCTGCTTGCCCGTGTTGTGCTGAAGAGACTCCAGGTGCTCGCAGACAGAGTCTATCCAGAATCACAGTGTGGATTTCGAGCTAATAGATCCACCACTAACATGGTATTCTCCCTCAGACAGTTGCAGGAGAAATGCAGGGAACAACAACAGCCACTCTTTGTCGCCTTCATAGATCTCACAAAGGCCTTTGATTTGGTTAGCAGGGATGGCCTTTTTAAAATACTTCCCAAGATTGGATGTCCACCTCGACTCCTTAACATCATCAGGTCCTTCCATGAGGGAATGAAGGGCACTGTAGTTTTTGATGGTTCAACATCAGATCCCTTTGACATCCGAAGCGGAGTGAAACAGGGCTGTGTCCTCGCACCAACCCTTTTTGGGATCTTTTTTGCTGTCATGCTGAAGCACGCCTTTGGAACTGCAACAGAAGGTGTCTATCTCCGGACTAGATCAGACGGAAAGCTCTTTAATCTCTCTAGATTGAGAGCGAAGACCAAAGTCCAGCTGAAATGCATGTGGGACTTCCTCTTCGCTGATGATGCAGCCATTGTTGCCCACTCTGCTCAAGACCTCCAACAACTCATGAATCGTTTTAGCAAGGCCTGCCAAGACTTTGGACTAACAATCAGCCTGAAGAAAACACAAGTCATGGGCCAGGGCGTGGACTCACCTCCCTCTATTACCATCTCCACACAAGAATTGGAGGTTGTTCATGACTTTGTGTACCTTGGCTCAACGATCTCTGACACTGTCTCTCTAGATGTCGAGCTGGATAAACGCATTGGCAAAGCAGCTACCATGTTCTCTAGACTCACAAAGAGAGTATGGCTCAATAAGAAGCTGACGACATATACCAAGATCCAGGTCTATAGAGCCTGTGTCCTGAGCACACTCCTGTACTGCAGTGAGTCCTGGACCCTTTGTGCACGGCAGGAGAGGAAGCTGAACATCTTCCATATGCGTTGCCTTCGACGCATTTTTGGTATCACCTGGCAGGACAAAGTTCCAAATAGAGTAGTCCTAGAACGAGCTGGAATTTTTAGCATGTATACATTACTGAAACAGCGACGTCTACGTTGGCTTGGGCATGTCGTGAGAATGGCTGATGGTCGGATTCCAAAAGATCTCCTGTATGGAGAATTAGTGGAGGGAAATCGCCCCAGAGGGAGACCACAGCTGCGATACAAGGACATCTGCAAGTGGGATCTGAAGGCCTTAGGAATGGACCTCAACAGATGGGAAACCCTGACATCGGAGCATTCAGCCTGGAGGCAGGCGTTGCATCACGGCCTCTCCCAATTTGAAGAGACCCTTGTCCAGCAGACCAAGGCAAAGAGGCAGTCACGGAAGCAGCCAAATCAGGGAGCTGGACAGGGGACAGATTGTATTTGTCTTCAGTGTGGAAGGGATTGTCACTCTCGAATTGGCCTTCTCAGCCACACTAGATGCTGTTCCAAGTCCTCCATACAGAGCACGTTACCGTAGTCTTTCGAGACTGAAGGATGCCTAATACTATACCTGTCACCAGGTGACAACACCCTTCCTTCATGTTCTGTCACCACTTCCAGCTTTGAAGCTAGAAATTTTTCTGTTGCTTATGGGTGGGTGGCAATCCTGAGGTGAATACTATCGTGATATGGCTCCTTTCTATTGTGCCATCAAATATCACAGTCCAATGTGCATCTTGGTCTTACACACTTCTGACCATTCAGAATAAAGAAGGTAGACTATGGTAGCAGTGGGGAAGAAATGAACACATATGGCTCCTCTGGTGAGCCATGAGCAGAAATGTCCACAAGCTGTCAAATAGGAAGATTCCAAGGTACAGGGTGCCACAACAGGTAAAAAAATCCTGATGGTACATGGTACAGGCTTACAACATGAATCCCTGGAAAGGTTGGAAAAATTAACATTTGAAAAGGAAAGGAAAGGAAAGGAAAAAGAAAACTTATGAGATCATGGTGATACTACTGACGATGCAAAGGTATTGACCAATCAGGCTGCTGACTGAAGGATTTTTAAAAATCCAGCAAGAGCATCCTTTGTTCTGTCTTAGATCTCCCTCTTCAGCTCACCATGAGAAAGCGCTGGTCTGAGGACAATGAGAGTTGAGAGACCAGATGCTTTGAGTAGAATCAGAGATAAAATAAATTAGTCACATCTGGGATTATGATTCTGTTTGACTGTGCTGTGCTTCCAGAAATGCCTATATGTCTTTGTGAATTCTTTTACCATTTTTGTAATGTTTACAATATGTTATGTTATGTAATGCTTGAATATGTTACACTATTTTCTTTTACAGTGTAATAAAGTTGAGTTTCTTTTTAGAAATAACTCAGCCTGATAACATCTTCTGCTTGTGTCATGTACCAGAGAATCAACAGAATCCTTCCCAGCTGTTGAAAAAGATCTGTTCATCTTGGACAGATGAAGGAAGGGTAGGTAGTGGCAGCTATTAATTTAGGGTTTTGATACCACATAAGCTCCACCTTTGACTTGTCATAGAGGCTACATAGGGATAGAAGCTTCGCACATGGTCACCTTTGCTTACAGTTTGGAAGGAAATGTTGCTCTCACACAAAAGTTCTTGTTAAGTCCAAAGAAAAAGCTGATGCTGTTGAGTTATGCAAATGAACTATTAAGTGTTAGAGAAGTCAATGTTATGTTGCCCACTTGATGGATAGAAATGTGTTTAGGGTTGACAGGCAATCTGAACACTACTATTAAATCTCATTTCCTCCTCAGAAAGTTTTTGCTCTCAGAGAATGAGGCGATCTTTAATATCCTGATCAAACAACAGAAATTGGCTGCCATCTTCTGACACTCCGGCGATAATGTACTGTAATTTTGCTAAAGTAATTGTCCTGATTCCATTGTAGAAAAACCCTTTTGCCATTTTTTACTACCAAAAAATGAGACATTATTCAAGAGACAGAATATGACTGGTAATGGCCTCAGAAAATTACAGTATAGAATCATTTAGCACCTTCTAAACTATCAAAAGTTTTCATATCGAAAAGTCCTACCGAAGGCTGGGTCTCCCATGCAGGACGGATTGTGACATTGAAATTTCAAGACAGCAAGGGTAAATTGATGTATTACATACCATATTTTCCTTTCATTACATCTGCATGCTGAAAATGCTGCAAACATTCCATAATATATTCACAGGTTCTGCTGCTTTAACTACTGTTAAAAACATGGGTGGGGGGAACCATGAAAAACAGTTTTTCATGTACAAAAACATTTGCACATCCACAAAGGATATGGGATTTGAATTCAGTTTGGTTAAGGTTTTAAGTACAATCATAAGGACTACACTCTTTAAAAAAAATAAGTCTCAGACTCTTAGGAAGTTGGGTTCACTGAGTAGTACTTATTACAGGAGTCACTGTGTTTCCACTGAATTATGGTCCATATTACACACTGCTCTGTCAATGTTTCATTTCATTTTGGAAGGGTCCACATGTAGCAGATGGAACCGACTGCTGTTCTAGAGAGTAGGACTGTGAGAATGAGGGCAAGGACACTCGAATCCCTGCCTGAGGATTGTCTCACCTCCTAATGACCTCCTCTAGCTCTCCTATAGATATAGTGGGAGCTCCAGTACATCAGAAACAGAACAGGAAGAAGAGATAGAAAAGGCAGGAAAAGAGGGAGAGGGAGGACCCCTAGGGGAGGGTAAGGGAATAAAAAAATAAAAGAGAAGAATAGGAGGAAAGAAGGTTCCAGAGAAGGAGGAGGAGGGAGAGGCAGAAGAGAGGAAAGAGATCTGGAGGGATGATGAAGAAGAAACAGACGTTGAGGCTTGCCAGGCTGAAGCGAAGATAACAGATCTTTGAGAGGACTGGAAGTGTATGAACTGTGAAGACCCTTGGACTTGGTTGTGGGCCATGTTAAAAGTTTCCAGAAAGGCTGCACCAGTCAAGGCCACCCCATAAGCCCTCCTTTGGTGATGAGAAAGAGGTGAGAGAAGAGGGAGGAGAGCAGGCAGCGAGAAGATGTTTGACTCAAAACCCTTCAGCCTGGCCCAGTCAAACTCCCTGCCCTTACAAGAAGGAGAGGGAAGGAGGGATGGCTCCTCCTTTCAAACAGCCAAGCATAAATATAAACCATCCCAGTTGTGTCAGTCTTGCTTAGCATATCTCAAGTTGGTAATGGAGAGACAAGGGATGGTTTGACAAGAACAAGGAGAGAGACAAACTAAGTAAGGAGAGTAAGTAATGAGTAAAGAAACTGTGTTTGGTTCGTACATCTCAAAAGATCTGAGCTCTGATTTGCTCTGTTCGATTCTCACAAATAAAAATGGGCATGAATGGCCACTTCAGCAGTATGTACCAGTTTGTCTTTTTGACAAATGAGTGTTTGGCACTTCTTGGCCCCACCTCCTCTGGTAGGTGCCCACTCAGAGGTAGCACCCTGGCTTCTCTGCCACATCTCCTCTGAGTGCTGCCTCTGAATGTTTGCCCACCAGAGGAGGTGGGGGTGGGAAGTGCTGAACACTCATTCATCCAAAGGACAAACTGTTACAAACAGCCAAAGTGGCAGTTCACGCCCATCTCTACTCATAAACTGGGGCTGGAATTAAAGCCTTGCAGATGATCACATCTTTCCCTAGCAATGGGCCAGAGCATTGGCCAGCCCAATGCTAAAAGTCATACCACCTGTTCCCCAATCTGGTGCAACCCTCCTTGCCTCTAGAATTACAGCCAGAGGCAGCATCTCCCCTGACTCTTCTTCATACCTATGCTGTAAAGTGCTTTGAATTTTGGTTTCAGCAATCAAGGAGCCTATCCTACCATCTTCAGAATCACTGTAATTTATAGTTGTGTATATTTTTGGAAACTTTGAATATCTCATATCACTGAGGAAGTCATCTGTATTCCATTATTTCAAAGTCTTGTTTCTCAGTGCATCGTCATTCACTCATATATATGATCACTTTTAATGTAAATCTCCCTCCTTTTGGAGATGGCTTAAGCTGATGAAGTTGCCTCCCTCCCTTTGTCCCTCTTCTGTTTTCCTAATGTGATTTATTCCCTTATAGAATTATGAATCACGCTGCCTTCAAACCAGCTCATTAGTCATTCCAAAAGGTGACCCTGGTATACTTGAACATAATAAGGAAAATTAATGGAAAAATCTCAGCAACTCTCAGCAAAGATAAGAGATACAAAAATATTCCCAGTTATTATTGTTAAAATGAAAAGGAAGATGGAGGGTAGAGCTTCAAGGAGATATGGGAACGGGAGACAGGTAAGAAGGAGTAATAAGGAATTTTTTTTTCCACATGATGTTACATTAAAATAATGGGACACTGTGATTTAATATATATCAGTATGCCATCCAACTGCCAAATCTTGGCAGCATTCACAATATGTCCCAAAATTCATTACTCAAAATTCAAATTCAATTTAATTCCATATGTCTTTTTTTAAAAAAAATCTTGTCCAGACTTTGCCCACCGCCACCTTTGACTCCAGTTCTTAACCTTTAAGAATGATTTGCAAGACATGAAAAATTGGAAAAGCAATTCAGTAAACCAAGAAAGAATCTGTTTATTATTGCTTAACACCTTATGCATCCTAGTGATTCTACATCAGGCGGAAAGTGTTGAAATTTGCATATAGAGACTCATCAACCTCCACAGTCAAATCCAAAAGCCTCTTTCCCCCCCCCCTCAGTTTTCCTGAAGAAGGACCATTGCCGAACCACAATAATTAACACATTTTTTTCTTGCTTAGTCCATAATTTCTCTAATTTTGTTTGTCTGTTTTGGGATGTCTGTCCTGTATGACTAAGAAACTCCTACTCCCACCACCTACATTTTCATAACTGGACACTGAGGAGAGACTCTTGATCCAATCAAAGCAGTAGACCACCCCACCCACCACAAGCACATACACACTTCTTTCCTCTACTCTTGTGATTTTTATTCCTCAGAATCCTTTACATTTAGAGGTGGGGAATGTTTCTTGCTTAGACTACAACTTCCAGAATACTCAACCAGCATGTAACTTTCCCTATAGTCTCCAAAATATCTCTATCTATGACAGGTTATCCTTTTGATGAGCTAAACTCTTCTTCTATCTTTCTGCAGTTTGGTGGTATCACTTCTTGCCTTATCCTCAATGTAAGGATGGATAAATGTTGCCCCTTTTCTTTTCTGACATCCCTTTAAATGTTTGAAAAATTTCCGTACATCACCTTTAATCTTCTTCTCCCTTGGCTAAGCATTCAGACTTATTTGTCTGCCTCCATCTATAGCCATTGTTTCCCATGCTTCTCAACTTCTTAGTAATTCTCTATTGCTATTCTATTATTGTTATTAAAAGACTACAGGTCACATCACATTACTTTAAAGGCATAGCTAAGAGCTGTATTTTATTTTCTACTTTAACTCTGGGGGAAGTGTTTTTATTCAGAACAATTTCACATGGCAAAGGAAAGTTTAATATTTTGCTTGCCAGTTGCAGCTTGATCCAAAACTCTAACCTTCCATGCGGTTATAGGACTTAGGAAGAAAAGAACCTTAGGTACTTGTGGAATCATTCTTTCTCAGCCTCATAGCCATGAGGACGATGATTATCAGTAACATGACTGAAATGGAAAAATTAAACCAGGGATGGGGCTTATCTCAACACAAACAGGCATGCAGAAACATAAATCAAGCCAGAAGTAGACATTTGAGCACTTCTGATTCTGATTTTCCTTTTAATATTTGGAACATTTTTTGACTTTTGGAGGCCTGGTGCCATCAGAAGTGCTGGGTGAAAAAATTGGGCCTGCCAAATTCGCAGCTGGCTGGCTAGCCCAGTGAGTCAAAGCATGTGGCTGCAGAACTAAGGTTTGGGATTTTGATTTCTTTCTGTGCCTCTCAAGAGAACATCCAGCCTGTGTAGCCTTGGGCAAGCTGCACAGTCCCAGAATGGCCCCAGAAGAAGGAAGTGATAAAGCAAATACTGTATACATAAGAACAACACTGACGAATACTGAAACACTGAAAAACAAGACAGCACTGAAAGAATTTAATCTTCCCCATGTCAATTGCAAAGCTCTCATTCAAAAACCGAAGTACCTGGCAAAATGCTGGCAAACAAGGGGCTAAAGAATTTGAAATTTTGCACAGAGCAGTGTCTTTCTTTGGCTCTTTTTTTACCGATGCATGTTCTCACTTTGCCAGATGTATAAGTGGTCTCCATACACTGTACATAGATTAAAACCAATACAAACTCATCTTAAAACGCACCGAAGAACAAGAAACACAAGGAGAGGAATGGGAAGGAAGTTTGCCAAGTCATATGAGCATTGTGTTTCTTGCCTGTTGACTCATAACTTGATAACCAAGTGAGATATTTTAAAGAATAAAAAAGATAATGGAACTTCAGGATTTCTTCTATCACGTGGTATCTTATTGTATTATATAATCACTTCCAGTGCAATATACTTCTTCCAACATGAAACCAGTTTCTTTGTTCTATCAACTAGGAATTCCGAGTCTCTTTTATCAGTTAATTCACTGTTCTTTTTTAATGCATTGTCATGTTCCTGCCAATTGCCTTTCAGGCATAAGAAGAAGTAAAAGTCACATGGTGCCACAGCAGGGCTATAGAGCAGGTTAAAGTTGGGGTTAGGGTAAGGGTTGGGATTGGGCAGCAGTGCATACTTGGATCGTGCAACAATTGAAAATGAGGTCCTTTATTTGCCTCAGTGGGTGAAAGGTGTATCTGTATCATCATCCATCATCATCCTCATACCTTTCTTGGCATAATAAAATAAATAAAATAGGAAAGGGAGAACCAATTCATAAATAAATCCAGCTATTCAAAGTTTACTGAAAAGGATACATAAACAAGTGTAAAACCAACGATCAAATAAGGCCCAGTTAACCAGATTTAGGTAACATCCTTCTTCTCTGGATAGTCAGTTTCAAGAAAAATGCCACTTTTTCTGATGCATTCACAATAACACCTAAAAGAATATACCTTATTTTTTCCAGATCTGCCCAGCCCTCCCTCTTCTTAAGGAACCTCTCCAAGAAAACAGAGCGAAGGTTCTTATAGAAGGGGCAGTGCAAAATCATTGTTGGAGGGATTGCTCCACACCTAGTGGACAAATGCAGTTTCTCTTCTTCATGGGAATTCCTCTTAATCTTCCACGTAACACCTTGGAGGCATAGCATTATTTCTGGCTAACAAAAAGGCTCTCTGAGTGTTAGAGGTAAAAGGTGTAAGCAGAGATGATCTGATACTATTCACAGGTGCAATTAATTTAAAGATTTATTTAAATAACAGCAGATAGACAGGGGAAAGGATCCATGAAATGAAAGCATAATGTAAAGGAAATCAGATAAAAGATTAAGGTAAAGGTAAAGGTTCCCCTTGACATTTAGTCCAGTCGTGTCCGACTCTAGGGGGCGGTGCTCATCCCCGTTTCCAAGCCGTAGAGCCAGTGTTTTGTCCGTAGACAGTTTCCGTGGTCACGTGGCCAGCGCGACTAGACACGGAACGCCGTTACCTTCCCACCGGAGTGGTCCCTATTTATCTACTCACATTTTTACATGCTTTCGAACTGCTAGGTTGGCAGGAGCTGGGACAAGCGACGGGAGCTCACTCCGTCACGTGGATTCGATCTTACGACTGCTGGTCTTCCGACCTTGCAGCACAGAGGCTTCTGCGGTTTAACCCACAGCGCCACCACGTCCCTCTGGGACGATTAAAAATTAAAGTATCAGATAAAATTATAGTTATGCAAAATTAGCCACAGTTAGCCCTTTATGAAACACTACATTTGCCCCTAATCTTCCATCAACTCCCTTGTTGAAGGTCACTATAATCAGCAGTCTTTGGTCTAAAGATTAAGAAAGACATAGAACTACCTGTTCCAGGGAACAGGTTCCTGATGTCTCAGGGAAATGTGCAGGAGAATTGATCAGGAGACCCCAGATGTGTAATTGAGAAGAAAAATTGTAAAATACAGTAGCAAAGTCATTGGTATATGTGTATGTAAGAAACAAATAAAAGAAGACAGGAAGGGAGGTGTAGAATACACCAAAGGAGTATCTAATCCATTGTAAAAACTGAAGCTTCTCTCAAAATCAATGCAAAATAAGGCCCAAAAGCCCCAGAGCAGTCAAAATCTGCAGAAGTAAAAATTACATGAGAAAGTGAACAGAAAAACAGCTGCATGTGAATGTGAGTGAATTTGAATCCGAGTCCCCTTCTCCCTAGCAGCTATTGTTTTTCAGTCTGCCAATGACCCTAATTTTCCTACATTCTGGTTGGCTTCCTTACCTCCACCCCTAAAAGTCAGTTTTGTATTGGTAGATGGCAATTTGGGAGAAAAATTGTATTGCACCACCTTTCTTTAGTTCTAGAAAGTAAAGCATCCCTTTGTCCTGTGACACATGATGTGATCATAGCATCTTATCAGGGTACACTTTGGCCCTGGGGCCATTGAAATTATTTCACCTTGTAACCGGTCCATACAGATCCGTTGTCTTCCAGCTAAGCCAGAGCCTTGTTGCCACAGCAATCATGTGTCTGTCTTTTTGCTCATTCCATTGTGCAGAAGTCCAGGCTGAAAGTCCATTTTTCAGCCCTTTTTGCTAACAGGAAACAGTCAATTGTGCTGTTTATGAAACAAACCAAAGATTTCCTCAATGCCATTCCATAGGCAGGCCATTCAACCGGTTGGTAAGCAATTCATAGGCCATACAGCTGTAGGCCAGTTCAATCCACATGTCCACATGCTTTTTGCCCAATGTACCCTTAGACCCTAAAAGTGGGACCTGATTAACAAAAATCACTTCGAATCATGCCACTTACAATTGTTTCATCAACACTTCAGTCACCATAAACAGCTTTCATTCAGTAATAAATTTCAACAGGAATTACTGTTTTCTGTAGCTAAAAACTCAATAGAAGCATAGTGTTTAACATACCTTCCAAAATAGCAATCACTGTAACAGCTACTAACTGAATTTGCATTATGATGTTGAGTCATGGTGTTATGTATGTGTAGGGTACATGCGGAACAACACACCAAGGTGCAAGGCACCTACTATTTGGCCGCTACAATCAAAGCAGCAAGACTTTTCAACATCCTTCATAATACTGTTGAAAGTTAATTCAACAGAGGATCTTGAAAACTGTAAAGAGGAAATAATTGCAGGCATTGGTGGGGAACAGAGAAATGGAAAATTGAAAGTCAAGGTGGAAAAGCAGAAGGAAATGGCATAAACTTTAAAGCAAAGGAATAAAAAGAAGCCAAGAAAATGTCTGAGGGAAGAAAATTTAAAGTTTAAGATAGAGTGGAGTCTAAGTAGTAATATTACAATCCATCCTTTCTTTTCCTTTCCTTTCTTTAGAAATCAAGTTACAGGCAAGAACCTGAAAAACATCACATCTAGTTCAGCTCTCAGGTATGAAAATATTCTTCATACCTCTTCTAACCTTCTCAGTATGGCTGGGGATGTGTTTTGTTTCTTTTCTTTTTTTTTTAATTTCAAGGGTAAAGGGAAATAACTCAGGATAACAGGGAATATATCATACATTATCACATATTATCTGTACTTAAACATATCATTACATTAAAGACTTTTGTGTCTGTTAGTTGCCTATATAATTCCAACTAGAGTTATTTGACTATTTTGTATTAAAATTATCACATTTCGCTTTCAGGTTATAGAACGGATCCAGTTATATACAGGGTCCCATTTTTCAGTTGCTTCTTGGATTGAATTGTCTTTCAAAGCTTCTGTTAATATGTCCATCTCCGCCACTTCCATAATCTTTTCCACAAGTTCTTCACGATTTGTTATTTTGGTTTTCTTCCATTTCCATGCATCTAGTATTCTGGCTGCAGTTATTATATGTATCACCAAATGGCTCTCTCTCCTATCTAAACTCTCTGGTAACATATTTAATAAGAATAATTCTGGTTTAAATAGTATATTACATAGCAGAATTTTCTGTAAACATTCATGTATTTGTTGTTGTTTAGTCGCTAAGTCATGTCCGACTCTTCGTGACCCCATGGACCTGAGCACGCCAGGCCCTCCTGTCTTCCACTGCCTCCCGGAGTTGGGTCAAATTCATGTTGGTAGCTTCGGTGACACTGTCCAACCATCTCATCCTCTGTCATCCCCTTCTCCTCTTGCGTTCACACTTTCCCAACATCAGGGTCTTTTCCAGGGAGTCTTCTCTTCTCATGAGATGGCCTAAGTATCGGAGCCTCGGCTTCAGGATCTGTCCTTCCAGTGAGCACTCAGGGTTGATTTCCTTCAAAATGAATAGGTTTGTTCTCCTTGCAGTCCAGGGGACTCTCAAGAGTCTCCTCCAGCACCACAATTCAAAAGCATCAATTCTTCGGCGGTCAGCCTTCTTTATGGTCCAGCTCTCACTTCCATACATCGCTACTGGAAAAACCATAGCTTTGACTATGCGGACCTTTGTTGGCAAGGTGATGTCTCTGCTTTTTAAGATGCTGTCTAGGTTTGTCATCGCTTTCCTCCCAAGAAGCAGGCGTCTTTTAATTTCGTGGCGCTCTCCTCTTTCACCCTCATTAAGAGGTTCTTTAATTCCTCCTCACTTTCTGCCATCAGAGTGGTATCATCTGCATATCTGAGGTTGTTGATATTTCTTCCGGCAATCTTAATTCCGGCTTGGGATTCATCCAGTCCTGCCTTTCTCATGATGTATTCTGCATATAAGTTAAATAAGCAGGGAGACAATATACAGCCTTGTCGTACTCCTTTCCCAATTTTGAACCAATCAGTTGTTCCATATCCAGTTCTAACTGTTGCTTCCTGTCCCACATAGATATTTCTCAGGAGATAGATAAGGTGGTCAGGCACTCCCATTTCTTTAAGGACTTGCCATAGTTTGTTGTGGTCCACACAGTCAAAGGCTTTTGCGTAGTCAATGAAGCAGAAGTAGATGTTTTTCTGGAACTCTCTGGCTTTCTCCATAATCCAGTGCATGTTAGCATGTATTAGTATCCAATAATTTTTTGCTTCACTACATGTCCACCACATATGATACAAGTTTCCCTCTTGAAATTTACATTTCCAACATATATTTGATGTACCTTTATACATTTTTGTATAATATATATATATATATAAGGGGATGTGTTTTGTTTCTATATCAGCAAGGGAAACATATTCCACCACAATTGGGAATACTATGCTAGCTTAGGGAACAGAAGGCAGTTGCCTCCTCCCTGTACTAATTGAGGAGGCAGTTAAAAGCACTGCTTTACAAGAAAGCCTTTCACATCAACCCTGTTAGAATACCTCACTTCCAGTCTTGCTTTATTCCAAATATTGGTTTGTGCCATTCATTGTTTAGTTTTAGATGATGTTTTTGCTATTTATGTTGTATTTATTTATTGCGCCATTTTTAAAAAATTTCTTCTAAACCACCTAGAATAGTGCTTCAGCACTAGTAGGGCGGTATATAAATCAAAGTAATAAATAAATAAACTTATCCAACAGTTTAATGCCATCTCCCACCATCTTAAGGTTGCTAATTATCCCATTCCTTCAGATTTTGGGACTAAAATCTGAGACCAAGGTAGGTGCTTATGATTTCCCTGTATTATTGTGATGATTTATAAATCATGTTGGAGGTAACAACCTGAAAAAAATAACATCTGGTTAGCCATTAGGTATGAAAAGATTCTTGATCCCTCTTCTGACCTTCTCAATGTGGGTTGACACCACAGAAAGGTCTCCTTCAGTTTGTAACTTTATGCTTTGTTGTCTTTATTTGACCTCCTCCTCTTCATGGGTTAATCACAGAAGCCTCTTTATTTCACATCGCTGAATTCTTTTCATTTCACACATCCTTGGAGCTGGGTTAATATCCCATAAAGGTGTCTATCACATTTTTGTGAGTTTTGACCTCGTGCTCTAAGTGAATGCTTCATAAATGTCCTCAGGTTTAATTTAATTTATTCGAAGCTCCCTCCAGTGTGTATCAGCACAAGGGTGCAATAACTGTGCATTCTAAAGCTTTTTCCCACCATTGTGGTGTATAGTATACATCTTTATTAATATCATAAATCCTACTAGATGTATGGATGCATGCAGCGTTCAGTAAACATATATTATTATGCTTCTTTTTCTCTCATGCACCATTTGTCAGTTTATTTTTACAGGTATTTGTTCTTTGCCATTTGAAAATTTCAAAGTAATCAAAGCAGCATTATTTATTATGGCTCACAAGGCAATGCTAATTCATATCTTTTCTCCAAAGGGGGCTTAGGAAGAAGCAAGTATGCTCCCTCCACGCATGGAAAGGAACTTGTGGGCAGGGCACTTGTGCCTTAGATATCCCAGTTACAACCTTACAGAGCTCCACTGCTGTGCCACATGCAGTAGGCCCTGAAACAGGGCATTCCAGACTGAGAGTGGTTTTGGATTTGTTGATTCCAAAGACTCTTCATTCCCTCCCTCCCACAAAGTCCAGGATTGGATTCCTTAACTAGGCCAGCCTGGAGCTGACATAATTATTCATTCTTTTACTTTCCGTAAGGGTAAAATTTTAAACAGCAGTAGCATCAATAAGAACAATGGAAGCTAAAAAGAACCACACATATGTCAGTCAGACAGCATGATCTCTGGGTATAGTAGACCATCTGGCATTTTATTACTTCTCCACATTAAAGACTGCTCTGCTCTTAAACATTTCTGTAACACTTGACAGTGGACAAAGTCCTTTGTTACACAGATGTCCACTAGAGATGGGCACAAATCAGAAAAATTGTGATTCATTTTGATTCATGATTCATCAAGGTTAATGAATCATGAATTATGAATTTACGAATTGTTTTCTGACAAATCGATGAATCAATTTGTCAATTTATTTTTTATTTTACAACCCTATAAAACAGCCCCCCAAGCACCTAGAGACATGAAAATCACAGAGAAGCTTTCCCTGGCTCTCCTCTACAATCCCTCCATGTTTGGTGAAAAATGTGTTTCAGATATCCAAGTTATACACCCACAAAGCAGTTCTCCCCAGCAGCAGGTTCTGCCCTTCAGCAGCTAGTTTGGGGAAACCCAAGCTTCACCAAACTTGGAGGGATTGTAAAGGAGTGTCATAGAAGTTTCTCTGCAATTTTGGTGCCTCTAGGTGCTTGGGGGGCATTTTATAGTCAAATGAAATTGACAAATCAAAAATCGCTAAAAAGTAATTGATTTGTATTTGTCGGGGCTATTGATTCATACGAATATAACAAATTAGCAATTTTTGAACAAATTCAGTTATTTGTTTTTTAGTTCATGTCCATCTCTATTATCTACCCATTAAGAATTTTTGAATTATCTTCCTTTTCAACAATGACTCAGAAAAGTAAACCTTAAATAAATGTGCATATGATTTATTTTACTTATGGGTTTTGTTTTGTTTTTGTTTTTTTGCCCTTCTTTCTTGTCAGTCATGGCTGTCACACTTCTGCAGAAGTTCAGAAAGTCATGGTTAAATGTCACTTGAACCAGACTTTTACTTCCCAAGACTTTCTGCATTCTTTTTTAAAGGAAAAAAATCAGACCTCTAGCTCTTATGACTCAAAGCAGGCAGGTGAAGCCTACTGAGCTCAGCCACCACTCCCACCCCAAATAGTCTATTGGCACTACTAGGTGTTAAAATGGCATCTTGAGTTGTATTGGTGCCCTCAGTTCCATTATGTGGCCTCTACTCTATTCCATAACACTGGACAGCTGGTAACAGACATTTTGAAAACATTGGTCGGAGTTCTGCTGGTGTTCACATGAGGTTTCCATCATTTGTAGCAGTTAACTGCACCTACTTGACAAGTCACACACCAGCCTATACAACTGAGACATGTCCCAACACCTCATCAATTACTTGCAATTAACCACAGCAAGTTCTGCAAACTCTACATGAACACCAATAGGGTTCTGGCAATTCTTTACTATAAACAAGTAAATTTATACCTTGGCATTTGGAGTAATGGTAACCCCATTTAGTTTCATGGACGGTGACACTCCTCATGTGCTGCAGAAGAAAGAGACATGAAAAACTGGTTTGAACTAACTACACTTCCAAAACTTTCCAGTAGCCATACTGACTGGTGAATATTGGAAGAAGTCTGAGAAAGTAACTTTTCTAAGTTCTTCAGACGATACAGCACAGAAGAAGGAGAGTTACATATGCAGTCTCCTGATTTAAGCTGTTCTTCCCATCCCAAAACAAGGTACATAAATCAGGCTTTCTTGTGTACAGCTTTCTACTTGGATTGCCTGCCTCGTGTCTGACTTTAGGGTTGTTCAAAAAAAGGGACCGAGCCTTACCTAGACACCCCTTGTTGCTGGCAGAGTGGTGGGCCCAGGGATGATCTGGATGGGGGTAGCAATAGCAGTGTCCCCGTGGGGTCAAAAAAGCCTGGAATATCCAGGGGCATGGCAGGGAGCTTCCCCCTCTAGCCACCTAATGGCCAGCACAACAGAGGAGTCTATCAGCTAACCAGCCATTGGCCAGCTAGAGGATCCAAAAGCTAAGAATGCCAAGTGAGCAGATTATGAGGGAGCAGTTTTCAGTCTGGTCCACTTGCCGACCATAAAAACAGAGCTCCAGGCTCCAATAAAACAGTCTTCAGACAGCTCTGGGGCAATGGGGTTGGATCCAGGAGATATGAAGGGCAACAAGCAGGAAACTTGGGTGTCCAGGATGGTAAGAAATCTCCCCATACCAGGGAAGTAAGGGTGGGGCCACGTTCTGGCCCAGATGGGGGTGGCTTGTAGGCCCAGCCCCACCCTCATGTGATGAGAGTCAAGTAGTGGCCTACACTCACGCAGTTTTCTGAGGACTGGCACTCTCAATGGAATCTTCAGCAGCTGCTGAAGTGGATGGTGGTAAGCATTGGGAAGGCAGGTGGTCTTCACAAGGCAATGAATCCAATTCCTCAATGCTAAGCCAGGGACTGCTACTGTAACCAATAAAGTTGTGGCCTTTTTCTCTCCAGCAAACGATGTGCTATATTCTTGAAAGAGGAGTTGTGAATTGATAGCCCAAGGGGCCCACTCAGCAATAGGCCAGCAACAGCCACCACTCACACACCAAATGTTACTATTTGTATCTGTGTCTGTGTCCCGTTGATCTAAGTCATGGTGTCCTTGCCAATATTAAATCCAGCCTTGGCAGATTCTTGGCATGTTCTACAAAGGTGAATTAAATAAGTCTTTGGAAGACAGCTGGTGAGACTACCACGAACAGACATGGTTCCCCCATCAGAAGCTTCCTGCAGTTAGAAAATGACCATGTCAAAATTATTTCCCTTGATGTATCAATTTTATGTGTTTGAAGTGGAAGCTTTGCAGAAAGGCAAACAAGCATTAGAAGGGAACACTACTAGTGTACCACTCTTATAGTTCTTTACTTGCTAATGAGTATTGCGACACAGTGGACGTGGCAAAGATTTGCAATTTTAAATAAGTTAACAAAAGCAACAATAGCAGTAATGCAGACCCAGTCCAAATGGGATGCTCCATAAATACACAGTCCCTGAGGTTTATCCACCAACAAGATGCCAGAACTTGCTTGCCAAAAAGAAAAGTTTTACAAAGTCTCTTTAATCCCAAAAATCAGGCAATAAAAACAAAATAAGAATAAAAAACATGGTCCAAGGACAGGATGCTGAGGATTGGGGTGGAACAGATAAAGGGTGGGGTCATGGGACAAAAAACAGAGCAATCTGGAAAAGAGTGTAGCTGGCTGGAATCTTGAACTGGAGCATTCCATATGGCAATATTTGGTTTCACGTACCATGTCTGTCATAATAATTATCACAAATAAATGTGTGCCATCAAGTCAATTCCCACTGATGGTGACCCTTTTCAGAGTTTTTTTAGCTAGAGAGTATTCAGAAGTGGTTTCCCATTCCCTTCTTTTGGGGATGCCCTGGGTCTGTGCAGTTAGCCCAAGTCCACACTGGCTGGCTTTTCTCCAAGGAGGCAGAACAGGAATTGAGCTCATGATCTCTGGCTCGGCAGCCAGATACCTAAGCCACTGATCTATCCAGTCAGCAGCCTCATGCTGCATCTTTGTGGCCCTCTTGCTCCCCTTTCCTTGTTTTACCTCATAATTATCTTCCTTTCCTACATCCCCAATGCCAGTCCCAGCTTTTCCTGCTTCTTCCAGACCTGCCCTTCAGATGTGTGGCTTCCTTCTTTTCAAATTGGGAATTTATCCTCACATAAATAATTCCCGGCACACAAACCTGTAGCCCTATTTATTTTGTATTAAGTATTTTTTTTTTTTAAAAAAAGATCTTGTTCTTTGTTCTTCCTTTCTTTATCTCCTCTGTGCCATCCTTTTGTCTAAATTTTATTGCCTGTCCTTCAGGGTAAGGATTCCACTCTTTTATGTTTGTACAGCTCCTGAGTTCCACAGCTGTAGCCATAAATAATAAGTAATCTATTAGAAGCAACCCAGGACTCAGTGTTACATTACCTAAAGGGACGCACTGAAAACAAAAGTAAGCTTTAGTCATGAATTCGCTGGTCTTGGGAGCTGCCACACTGGCAGGAGGATTAGGCGCAAAAGTTGCCAGCCCCTGTATAAAAGATATCATGCCACTGTAATAAGTTCTGCCAATGTTAGTCTCTTCTTAGTGCGGCAGAGACATGCCCTTTGAGAATGCCCACTTGTGGTGCTCAGCAGGAAGGGCAGGACTGGTCTGACAATGATGCGAGAGTAATTCTTGCAACAGCAGCGAGTAACTGATTGTTTGGTGTTTGCTGACAGAGTGGAGTGGCTGATTGTTGAGCTTATGAAGAGAAAAGAAACATCACTATGGTAACCAGACAAACAGTAATTGTACTGTTAGTTATCTGGGAAATTCATGTAGGGATAGTACTGGAACGAAAACTTTTCCTATACTTGGATACAGAAGCCCCTAAAGCTAGATTTCATGTGCATAAGTCTGCTTCTTTCCAAGCAAAACTAAAGGATTAAAAAGTGGGGAAAGGAGTCAGAAAAATACCATGAGAGTGTGGTTACTCAAGGGGGGGGGGAAATGTATTTGAATCAGGTTTAGCATGTTTTAAATTGATTTTTTAAAAGATGACTACATGATGCACATGGATGCTTGAATTTTTTTTCCCCAGGAACAGCAGGCTGTCTGGGGTTTATTTCTTCTCCCAGTGCTTCTTCTGAGGCTTAGGGTATTGTGGGAAGTATAGTTCTTTGCGGGTTCCTTCTATATAGTCCAATGGGCAGCAAAACTACACTTCCCACAATACCCTAAGCCTCCCAGAAAATGCTGGCACAGGAAGAAGGCCCCAGACAGCCTACTGTCCTACTCAGCTGGCAATGGAGGGCACAAGGAAGCCTGGAGCAAGTAAAGTAGGTGTCGGGGCCCATGAAGGGGAGCTTTCTGCGGGGGAGCAAAGTGAAACAAAACACCAATGATGAAAAAGTTCAGTGTTTCATTCTGCTTCCCGAATCTGCAGTTGCCTGAATTGCCCATGAAACGAACCACAAACTGGCCTGGTTCATGGGGGGTTTTGTTTCATGATTCATTTCATGCCCATCTCTACTGCTAGCAACCAACAAAACAGATCGACAGCAAAAAAAAAACACAACTGCCACCAACACATGGAAGAGAGGGATAAAACATTCAGCACAGAGGCGGGCCTCTCTTTGAATTTCAAAGGCTGGAAGGATTAGTTAGTGCTGGGTAGATATACAATCACCCCAATCCAGAAAGGGTCTCCCAGTCACTCAGACTACAGACAGCATGCAAGGTTGTAAATAAAACACCAACAAGAGGATCAGTCTATCATAAGTTTTTGGGCAACAGCTAAATGTTAACAGTTAACATTCATGCCAAAGAGAACAGAATAACACCTCTGCCTTCTTACGTATCTGTACCTGTAGACTATAAATAAATAAAATAAAGTTCCCAGCCAAGTGCAAAGCTTTTGTTTGCATTAACCCCAAAATCCTCTTAATATGTCTGTGCCCCCTTTTCCTGTTGCTTTCACCCCTACAGCATTGCTCTGAAAAAGCCAAGCTCAGTAGCATATAATTATAGACACTTAACACAACATAGCAATAGCACTCTGCTTTGCAACACTATAAACCTCCGAGGTGCAATCCAGATGATTTAAGTACACATGAAATCCCCAGGTTGGGGGTCAATGGGTTTGTAAATACATAGTTGAGCACTTTGTATCCCATTAATTTCAATGGGAGTCAAGCACACCTACCTTTTCCAGGATGCATTGCACTTATTGGTTGCTGTCCAAACCTCCCTAGTGCTTATTAGCATCTTGTTTTTCTCCTGTGAGAGAAGTTAATTACAATGAGCCAGTAATTGATTTGACCAAGAGGGAGAACGGAATGATTCATACTTTAGTATTTATGCAAATATGGGCAATTTATGTGATGATTAAAGAAGGCTTTTCTATTTAATCTCTCCCACAAGCATGTCCATGTTAGTTTTCTCCATGCCTATAACAAAAAGAAGAAATCTGTTTTTCCCATCATCACTTTTGTGAAAATATCACTGCTAATACACAATATAAGTTCTGTCCTTCTGTAAAGTTTCATATCCCCTTGCACATTCAGCAGTCTGTGTCATTTTATTAATTTAAACTATGAGACCTCCATCTAGAATACAAAGAAAACCAGAATGTGAGCATCTGAAGAAGCAACCCTGGACAATTTGTCAAAACTGATAAATGTAGTGGTTGTGTCTCGACTAAGTAGCTCACGGCATTGTGCCCCTGAATCAATTAACATTTAATTTGACTCTTTACAACCTCACTTATCACCATTTTTCATTCTAAGAGAATGGTAGCTTTTTCTGAACTGACACTCTATGATTGCTCACAAGCAACCACAATTTCAGGCAAAGGTAATAAGAGATTCATGTACCCGGCATACAACGGATTTGGGAGACCAAAGCAAATAAACAAACAATACAACACAAGGCTTCTAATCAAGATGTACTGTAATACCACTGAGGTTCCTTGTAGCAAAATTATTCACTGCTGACTGGATTAAAAAACGGAATTGAAAGGAGGTGCTGCGGGAAAATACATTGCTGTCGGCTTGATGTCTGAATTGAAAGGGCACAAGTAGCTACAGAGACAATAGTTTCCCTGTGAAGAAAATGTATGTTGGGATGTGGTATTTTCTGACCTGAGAATCTGTCTGCAAATCCCAGGTGGAGAGGTGTGCAACTCAGCTAATATCTCACTGTGCGTGTCTCAGCTAGTATCTCCCTGTCGTATTTTGGTCCTGGGCAGGAGAGCATGAGGGGGGAAATATGGCCAGAGAGATAAAAGGGTGAGCCTATGAAGTTCTTTAAAGCAGAGGTAGACCCTTCCAACGACCTAATCTATTTTACTGGGGTTTCCCAAATGGCCTTTCCCCATACCCAATGATACCATCACTTTATAAGTACTAAAGAGCACTTTCTTGGGGGACCTATTTTGGGGGACTATAACCCGAATGCCCCAAATCCAATATTTTCCAAATTTGGAGGAACGGAGGGGAAGAATCAGATGAAAACTTGTTGCAAATTTGGCATCTCTAAGTCATGTGGGAGCCATTCTACAGCTCCTGGAAGTCCTGAATCTCATGAACCATGGAACAGTTTGTTTCATCAGAAAGTTTGTGGTTCATGAGTAGTGATGAACTACAAACCATCACAAACTGCCATCTTCCCAGTTCATGCCCATTTATAATTCTGACTAGTAGGGATGTGATGAAATGCCACCTGGTCCAGTGGAGGAAACATGAATGATTTGCGGTGAGGCAACCAAGGTGTAACAACGGGAGGGCAGGTTAGAGATGAAAGCTGCAATAGTCAAAATGGAAAATAACTGGATCATGAACCATGATTTTAGTCAAAAGGAAGGCCACTGAAAACTAAATTCCTTAGAATAATTCAGCATCTTCTGATCTGGTCAACTTTTTTAAAAATTAAGTATTTCATTTTACCTTTCATCAACACCGATTAGAAATACTATTCAAGAGGATTAACCTAGTTGAAAAACATTCCTTTTTTTGAAAAAAATATTTTGCTGCTGTTATTACTGTGCAAGATAGACTGGTCCCTGTGAAGTCTGCAAGTTTTTTTTCTCTGTAGCAATTTATGCCAGAAGAACATTTCTAGATTATAATACTTCTTCCTATCAAGTAGATGCTGATTTTTAAAGTGATATTGTGCGTAAATTTTAACTTTATCAGTCATTCTGTACAACCATGTTGCTGATGATATATTTTTATGTTTCAACTGGTCAGAAGATTATGCACAAATAAAATTGTTATGACCTTTGCTGCCATGGTGACATGGAAAAGGTATATGTTTGCCTGGAATTGAAATGTACCAAAGGTTGCACATTGCACCTCCATCAGGGAAAATTTATCAAATAGCTAAAGCGCTGAGACTTTAATCAAACTATATAAGTTGTGGGGTTTTTTACAAAAAATGTGAGCTTGCCAAAATATATTACTTTGATACAGAATGGAGAAACCGGATGAATTAACCAGTCCAGTTAACCTTGGACTGCCAGTCAGTGATGCTGCAATAAATTTTGAAGAATATGCTCACTATAACGGGTCGTGTAACGTCATATCTAAAAAGATTCCAGAAATTCAGACAACTGAAATATCAACAACAAATGAGTCCTAACCAGTTCCATCTCCAATTAGAAGCTGATCTTTTGTAAAATTAATGCTTTTGTAAAGCCACTCTGGCAAGGAGGCAGGAAGACAGTCTCCCCACTCAGCTGCTGAGTGGTTGGCTGAGGGGAGAGGCAGGGAAGCACCTGCTGGACTCCTTCCATAATTGGCGCCATGTTGCCACTGTCAGATGCACGTGCTGCAAGGACCCCAGTGAGTGGTCCCAAGCAGAAATGAACCACTGCTTCATATTCGTATCCCCCGGGATACAAATACAAAGCTCCCATGTCTAGTTAGTACATTTATATTCACTGTTCCTCCACTGAGCTCAAGCTGTTGTACACAGCTTTCCTTCTTCCACATTATCTTCATATGAGGCAGGTCAAACTAAGAGAGAGGGAATCTAAATCAGGGGTCCCCAACTCCTGGGCCACGGACCAGTCCCGGTCCATGGCCTTGGAAGGACAGGGCTGCCAGGATAGATGAGCAGCAAGCAGGAGGTGGGTGATGAGCGAAGCTTCACCGCCTGCCAACGCGCTCCTATTAGGTTCTAATGCCGCTGCTGATCTGACAGGAGACGGAGCTCTCTCCTCTCCTGCGGCTGCTAGATCAGCTGTGCCTCTGGCATTAGAATCTAATAGGAGCCTGCACTCCTATTAGGTTCTAAGCCGCTGCTGATCTAGCAAGGGGTGGAGCTTCAACTGAAGCTCACCTCCTGCTCCTGCTCGCCGCTCATCTGTCCCAGTACAATACATGTAAGGAGCTTGATTCGAAGCAACCCTCCAACAACCTACTGCATAACAAGTACCCCCCCCCAAGTCCTTGGGAGAATGGTGTTCAACTAAACTGGTCCCTGGTGTCAAAAAGGTTGGGGACCACTGCTCTAAATCACCCAGTAAGTTTCATGACTCATTGAGACCTACAGATAGAATCTACCACATCGCACACTTCACCTTCTACACCACAATATCTCATAGAATGTATACAGGTTGCCAGTTCAGTTTTTAACTCTTCCTTTAAATAGAATAGATGTTTTGTGTCCATATATTGTATGTGTTTTGTGTTCATATATGTAGAATGAACAAACCTTCAATCTCAGCTCATGTAATAACAGTTCACACACATTGTCGCATCTATGTGATGGGCAGCTCTCTCATATCTGCACCCCAATTTTCTGCTTCAAGTACAGTTATGTAAACTGAGTGGGGCAAAAGGGTGCATTGCTTCCTTACAGCTGTGCTTTGTACCCATACCAGGATTAAGGGTGTGGCTAGTTGTTTCTTCAGTGCTTGATGATGATTAGCAATTACTCCTTCCTTTTAAATAATTACAGCTTGTTTAAAGAACTAGAACAATTAAAAAATAGGCCCCTCTGAAAATTTTAGTGAATAAGACAGTACAAGTGCACAGCAAAAATGTCAGCTGGAAATGTCAGCTGATTGAAGATGATGTTTTCATTATCACAATTTGTCAAGATTTGTTCCTTTAAGTGAACAAGGGGTTAAATTTAATATTGTAGTGAGAATGCAAAGTCATGCCTGTAAACGTCAAGTCAATTGATGACTCATGGCATGCAGCTGGAACAAGCTTAGGTAGTGCTTGTTAACCACATTCAGCTGCTATGTCTGCAGTGATAGGCTGCTCTCACTATTTAAGCAAGAGAGTGAGAACAGCACTTCACCACTCAGTTGTGAGTCTGGTGGTCATTACTTTACTTCTGTGAATGTCATGTTGCTCTGAGAGATCTATGCCTATGTATATAATGCCATGTATATATATCTGACCAATGCTAATATATCAAGTCTAATATATTATGCTATAAGTCTTATCAGAACTCTCTCCGTGTTTTTCCTTATACGTCCGCATCTTTGCTCTGCTTATAAAGGGGAGGATTTGAAGCTACCAGATAAGAGACTCTGTGTAACTTGTTATCTTGGGCTCCAAGGTTTGTTTTCCCTAACAGAGTGCTCTTGGAAGTTTCATTATCCAAATCTGACTCCAAGCTTCTGGAGAGGCAAATGCCACATCCGCCTTTGGAGTTGGACCCACGCCAACACAATTATCCTTGTTACCTAAGAAAGGGGTTGTCTTCACAGGCTCATTGGATTATACTGGATTGGACTAAATAGGATCACTATATGTCAAGTTGAGGTGTGCTAATTAGTGCAATCCTAAAATCTAAATGGCATACATACCTCAAATGACCGTATTTGGTCTGGCTCCTTCCTCTTTGAATTTTCCATATTGTGAAGTAGCTTAACAAGACAGCTACCATATGATATTGGAAAATAGAGGAGCAGAAGAAGGGCAACGCCAATGTGCTGGATCACTTACAGGGAGTAAAAAAGAAAAATTGAAAACTTCCTCCTAGAACCTGACCACAGCCAAATCTACCACCAGCTGGTACTCACCAGTGAATTTGGCTGCAAGTAAGGTTTCAGGAGGAAGATTTCAATTTTACTTTTATGTTTTGTAAATGATGCAGTGCATCAGTGCTGCCCTAATACAATGTAAAAAATTACTCCCTCTGCCCCTCCACGAAGAAGCAGAGAAAATGTTTAATTTCCCAGTATTATGAAGTGACTGTCTTCTTAAGCCATTTCCCGATATGGGAGGTACAACAGCAGTCAAAGATATATTGCAAATTGATAGCAGAAGGCCCACTTTGGTTCATTTCCAGTGATCACATGTGCTGGAAATGGACCAAAACAGAGTGATCCTACTCACCCCCCAAAAAACGTAGAAGCCCTTGACAGGCAGCCAGAAAGATACAAGTAGGAACACTCTGAGTACAGGCCAGTTCACTCCAGCAATTACATTGTGTGAACCAGCCTGTCCCTGCAGCAGACCAAACAGCCTGTCTGATTGCACCCTAAGTTGAAAAAAACACCCTGTATACTAACTTGGCCCTTGAGGAGTTGAATATTACTGTTTTTAATATGAGACAGCCTGTAACTTCATACCTGGAACAGTCCTTTGTTCTACTTTTCAGTTTCGTATTCAGTTGTGTTCTCCCTCCATCTAGCAAAAAAGAAAGCATGTTTGTTTGTCCTGCAGCAAGAGTTTGTTTATTCTGCAGTTATAATGATGAGTAGAGCAGTATTGGGTGCTTGCTTATTGCCAAAGGCTAAAATAAAGAGATAAGTGAAAATCATCTAAAAATATAGCTACCCTAGGTCATTCTCTCTTTTAATATACCTACTATACTCACAACAGCAAAAGTGGCTGTCCAACGAGGCCTTACAAATAGCAGAGAAGAGAAGGGAGACAAAATGCAAGGGAGATAGGGAAATATACAGAAAATTGAATGCAGACTTCCAAAGAATAGCAAGGAGAGACAAGAGGGCCTTCTTAAATGAACAGTGTAAAGATATAGAGGAAAATAATAGAAAGAGAAAAACCAGAGATCTGTTCAAGAAAATTGAAGGTATTAAAGGAACGTTTTGTGCAAAGATGGACATGATAAAGGACAAAAATGGTAGGGACCTCACAGAAGCAGAAGACATCAAGAAGAGGTGGCAAGAATACACAGAGGAATTATACCAGAAAGATCTGGATGTGCCGGACAACCCAGATAGTGTGGTTGCTGACCTTGAGCCAGACATCCTGGAGAGTGAAGTCAAGTGGGCCTTAGAAAGCATGGCTAACAGCAAGGCCAGTGGAGGTGATGGCATTCCAGTTGAACTATTTAAAATCTTAAAAGATGACGCTGTTAAGGTGCTACACTCAATATGCCAGCAAGTTTGGAAAACTCAGCAGTGGCCAGAGGATTGGAAAAGATCAGTCTACATTCCAATCCCAAAGAAGGGCAGTGCCAAAGAATGCTCCAACTACCGTACAATTGCACTCATTTCACACGCTAGCAAGGTTATGCTCAAAATCCTACAAGGTAGGCTTCAGCAGTATGTGGACCGAGAACTCCCAGAAGTACAAGCTGGATTTCGAAGGGGCAGAGGAACTAGAGACCAAATTGCTAACATGCGCTGGATTATGGAGAAAGCCAGAGAGTTCCAGAAAAATATCTACTTCTGCTTCATTGACTACGCAAAAGCCTTTGACTGTGTGGACCACAGCAAACTATGGCAAGTTCTTAAAGAAATGGGAGTGCCTGACCACCTTCTCTATCTCCTGAGAAATCTATATGTGGGACAGGAAGCAACAGTTAGAACTGGATATGGAACAACTGATTGGTTCAAAATTGGGAAAGGAGTACGACAAGGCTGTATATTGTCTCCCTGCTTATTTAACTTATATGCAGAATACATCATGCGAAAGGCTGGACTGGATGAATCCCAACCCGGAATTAAGATTGCCGGAAGAAATATCAACAACCTCCGATATGCAGATGATACCACTCTGATGGCAGAAAGTGAAGAGGAATTAAAGAACCTCTTAATGAGGGTGAAAGAGGAGAGCGCCAAAAATGGTCTGAAGCTCAACATCAAAAAAACTAAGATCATGGCCACTGGCCCCATCACCTCCTGGCAAATAGAAGGGGAAGATATGGAGGCAGTGACAGATTTTACCAGATTTTACCTTCCAGATGGTGACAGCAGCCACAAAATTAAAAGACGCCTGCTTCTTGGGAGGAAAGTGATGACAAACCTAGACAGCATCTTAAAAAGCAGAGACATCACCTTGCCAACAAAGGTCCGCATAGTCAAAGCTATGGTTTTTCCAGTAGCGATGTATGGAAGTGAGAGCTGGACCATAAAGAAGGCTGACCGCCGAAGAATTGATGTTTTTGAATTGTGGTGCTGGAGGAGACTCTTGAGAGTCCCCTGGACTGCAAGGAGATCAAACCTATCCATTTTGAAGGAAATCAACCCTGAGTGCTCACTGGAAGGACAGATCCTGAAGCTGAGGCTCCAATACTTTGGCCATCTCATGAGAAGAGAAGACTCCCTGGAAAAGACCCTGATGTTGGGAAAGTGTGAAGGCAAGAGGAGAAGGGGATGACAGAGGACGAGATGGTTGGACAGTGTCACAGAAGCTACCAACATGAATTTGACCAAACTCCGGGAGGCAGTGGAAGACAGGAGGGGCTGGCGTGCTCTGGTCCGTGGGGTCACAAAGAGTCGGACACGACTAAACGACTAAACAACAACAAAAATAAGTGTTGACTCACCAAATCCCTGTGAATTCAATGGATCTACTTTAGTTGTGACTTACTACTGGATGTTGTTGTGTACCTGATGCTTCTTTCCCTATAAAGTATCTTAAAGGGGAAGTGACAAGGAAAAACAAAAGCCACAGTGCAACTTTCTCTCTCTCTCTGATTTCTCTGATCTCCCCAGTTGTGGGGCAAATGCCATAGTTCTCCTCCTTCCCTTGTAGGGACAAAGTTGTACTAGGATGATTTAAAACAACAACAACAGAGAAAACAACAAAATTAAAGCATGAAGAGGAGAGCCACATAGTGAAACTTTACCCCCACAACAAAGAGATATATTTTTAAAAAATAGCTAGCGGTTTGGCGAGGGATAAAAATGTCCAGGAAAAGAAGCAAAAAAAGTAGTGCGAAGTGGGATAAGGGGACTGTTGTTTGGATTTCAGGGGGATTTCTGTTGTCATCCATGCTTGAAGGAGAACTTAAAAAGGTTGAAATGTCCCATGTGCAAGAACTCTCAAAGACTGTAAACCACTAGTTGCTAGAAGACAATATTGAAGATGAAGTGATGAGCTACTGCCTTCTGTATGCTATCTGGATTTTAGACTCCGCACAATTACTTGCCCCAGCACTGCTACAAACTGATGCAGAAAAACAATTACTATGATCCAGAAACACTATGCATATATTGTCCTAACCCATTACTGGATTTTACCTTATCCTTGGCAAATCTGTTTTAAAATTAACAACAACAACAACATACAATCATAATGACTATTTTTAAGTCATTTCCTTGGGTATTTAATGGTAAAGGAAAGAAATAGGAATACTACTATACGCACTACAATTAGAAATCTAATTGTACCATTACATCTATGCTGTAGCCCAGGCCCAATTTCTGATTTTCTCACTGTGTGTGCAGCTCAACTTCCAGAGTTCCTAGGCAGAAAAAGTATCAACTAGCAGCATGTAATAAAATAAAATAAAATCCAATAATTTTCCACAGCTAGTTTTCAACTGCTTTGTTAGTCCTTCATATAGCAAAGTTCCAACTTTTTGCCTTAATTCTCTAACACGAAGGAAAATATGAGGAACAAGACTAAAAGAAGATACACTTGCGCGAAAGTTAACAAAGACACCCTGAAGTATTTATTTTCTCTGAATTTGTAAGATAGACAAGTTTATTTTTTGAGAAGAATCTAAAACTGAGATACCTACTCCATCACAAAAACCAGGCTCAGGAACTAACTCTCATTACCGCAATAGTCCAGTTCATGAAGACATAGAACACAAAGATAGAAAACAGGCTAAAGAAGACTGTAGCTACAAATTAAGACTAGCCAAAGATATAAAACAAGATGTGTTTACTGCAAGAGGTTTCAGAGTGTGGAAGAGAACTCGTCAAAATTTCACAAACATTCCACTTCTATGATTACTATTTCAGCAATCTCTGGGTGACATGGGCAGTTTGCATTCATCATTTGAACTCTCTTCAGGAAGACCTGGCACAGATATCTGCCATGAAGTTTTGGGGCTCTTATTTATAATTTTTCTGCACTATCCATAAAATATTGGTGCATAAGCCTGAAGAAGTGGATTTTATCTTGAAAGCTTGTTGTTTGTTTGATTTTTAGTGGTCTACCTTGTTTCCCTGAAAATAAGACCTAACCTGAAAATAAGCCCTAGTATGGTTTTTCAGGATGCTCATAATATGAGCCCTACCCCAAAAATAAGCCCTAGTTAAGTGAAACCCCGCCCTCCACCATTGTGCAGCATTGTGCAGCAACCAGAAGATGACATGACTGTAAAATAAAACATCCCCTGAAAATAAGCCCTACTGCGTTTTTTGGAGCAAAAATTAATATAAGACCCTGTCTTATTTTCGGGAAAACACGGTAATAAAGGTAGTGAGGGTGAAGATCCCATCCTTTTCCTTCCCCTGGCCTAAGTCCTCATATCCACTCCACTGGTGGAGCGAAGGGATTGACTGGCATTATGTGTCTCCACCCCACCAAAACGTACCAGCTAGAAATTTGGCTGCCCCCATAATGAGGAAGAATAGTTATGAGGTTGTCCTCAGACCCTCTACAGACCTCATCATATAGCAGAATACCACAACATAGGTAGGTAAGGGAATCCAAACTGGAAGTGTCCAAAGATGCACGTTTGGCTCTGAAAAAATGGTTGCTTCTGGAGTTGAAACATGGCGACTGAGACCTATTTAAAGATGAATTTCTGATCCTGGAAGGTCCTAGAAGCAGCAGTTCCCCTTTTTTTTTTGTCAGAAAAAGAGCAGGTGGAAGGGGGGCTGCAACAGTAGCAGTAGGGAAGTCACCTACAGAACACAGGGAATCTAACAGCCACTATGTCAATTGATTTCTGCCATCTGAATGTTTTATTTAATGCTTTAAATGTTTTATTTACTGTATTTAAGTTAGAATGTCTAATACAGGTTGCTTTTATTACTTTAAATTTATGTTGATATAATTTAAGGTTGTTTTATTAGAGTTGTTGTCCATTGTCATATTCTGTTGTGAACTGCACAGAGTGGTCCTTGGTCAGATGGGCAGTATACAAATTAAATACATACATACATACATACATACATACATACATACATACATACATACATACATACATACCCCTTATCTATGTATATCATTGCATGCAAGTATTTTGATGCAAATGAGTGAGGAACCAATCAAGTATCCAAGATTAGAGATGGGCATGAAGCTCTGGTTTGGCGTTTCATGCCGTTTCGTCTTTTGGATAAACAGGTGTTTGGCAGTTCCCAGTCCTGCCTCCTCCAGTGGCACGCCCACTCAGAGGCAGCATCCCGGCTTCCCTGCCCCACCTCCTCTGGGTGCTGCCTCTGAGTGGGTGCCCACCAGAGAAGGCGGGGCTGGGAACCGCCGAACAACTGCTCATTCAAAGGACAAACCAGTGATTTGTGTCTATCTCTATCCAGGATCAGTTATCCTTAAATACCCTCTTTTTAAAAACTTTGATGAAATGGCACATGGGGAAGAAATTCTCCTCCTGACAAGTAATTCAACAAATCAAATGTGTACTTGGAAATATTTTTTATATTACTGCAGTTTTATAAGTTCAAAATGTAGCTGTTCTTTATTAGAAATTCTCCTTCAGGAAATACAACATAATGGAAAAAGTTTAGTTTAGAAGGCTTCAAAGTTTAGACAGATCCTGATGGAGCTATCAAAGATCTGTGGAACAATGTTAAAACAGAACTCACCAACATGTTTTCTGCTATTTCCCCCCAACAGTTAATCTAATTAAGCCTTCTAGGCAGGTTACAGTTCCAACGGGATCTGAATTCAGTTTAAATTGAGGGGAAAATATCAAAATGTTTAAACCTGTGATTGATGACCCAGTTATACTGTGATAAACCTGCATTTGTACTTTATCATATATAAGGATACCATTCAATTACATGTGGGAGATGGCATGTGTAATGTGAATTAGAAGATGGAAGAGTGTAGTATTGGAGGTATTGTGGTGGCTATGGGAGAGCAAAGGTAAAGAGCAAAGTGGAAGGCTACCTCCCAAGTTTCTTTTTGAAAGTTGTCAATAGTTTCATTGTTGTTTTGTGCCATACATAGAGAACTTGCTGAAAAACAGCCATGACAATTGTGTTTGGATGAGAAACGGTTAACTGATGGAAAAAGGAGTCAGCTTCTGGGATTTCCCTTGCTTGGTGTCTCTTTGTGAATGGTAGTGAGCACAAGAGGGTATCCTGTAGACCAGTGGTTTACAACCTTGGGTCATCAAATATTCTTGGACTAAAACTGCCCGTACTCTAAGATCAGGCCAGGAGGCCCTTCTGAAGGTGCCATCCCTGAAAGAGATGAGGGGGATGGCATGTCGAAATAGGGCCTTTTCGGCTGTTGCCCCCCAACTTTGAAATGCCCTCCCACATGGTTCCGACACTTTTGGCTTTTTGGCGCCAGGCAAATACCTTTCTGTTTAGCCAGCATTTTAATTAAACAGTATCCTTTAGCTGGCCATATGAGCAACAGGATTTATTAATGATAAATTAACTGTTTTAATATAGAGTATTATTATAATATTGGGAATTTTAAATGGTTTTAATGTTTTTCTAACGTTTTGATATTGTTGTACGCTGCTCAGAGACCATTGGTAATGGTGCAGCTAAAAATATATATTGTAAATAAAATAAATAAATAAATAAAACTCCCAGAAGCCTGGGAGCCTTCACCACTAGCTGTGCTGGCCAGGATTTCTTGGAGTTGTAGTCTAAGAACATCTGGGAACACAAGTTTGGGAACCAGTGCTGTAGACCATCTTGACTGCTGACATTGGTGTTGTTAACATTCCAAGCTATCTCAAGAGCCATGTCTCCTGTTATGAGACTGCCTGGGTGTTAAGATCATCAGGGGAGGTCTTTCTCTCAGTCCCACCATCTTCACAGATGTGTTTGGTGGGGACATAGGAGAATGCTTTCTTTGCTGCTGCACCCAGGCTCTAAAACTCCCACAGAACGCCAAGCTAGCCCCATTTTGCTGTCCTTCTGCGAGCAGACAAAGACCTTTCTCTTCAGACAGGCTTTCTGTTAGCAACTGACTGTCTGAGAGCAGTTTTAAATGGAGTGTGTATTGTTGCTTTGAATGTGGTTTTGGTGTTGATTTTGTTTACCATTGTTAGTGTAGTATTCGATTCTTTTTAATATTTGTATACATACTGTTTTTTAGCTTTTAAATGTTCTCTTTTAATGATGTAAGCCACCTTGGGTCCTTTCTAAGGAGAAAAGTGGGATAAAAACATTTAAATAACCTTCAAGGTGCCCTTTGCTATGTAAAGTTTGGCATCCTTTTTCCTGCTGGCAACATGAGCACAATATTGTGCAGCAATATCATGCCATTGCTTGGCCTTTTGAATCATGGATAGAGAAACACAATATCCCACATTCATAACCCGGAGGTTTTTTGAAGAATTGAATTTATTCATGTGTTTACATCTGTTGGTAATTCTGCACATGTGCCCCAAAACATTTGATACTTCCCTCTCATGTGTGGATAGTGTTGTTTTGGCTGAAATAGGAATTCCCATTGGAAGATAAAACCAGACACATTTTTTGACATTCAATCACAGTCTGTTACAACCAAGACACCAGGGATGGGGAAAAAAATCATTTGGTTACAGTTCAATGAAACATATTTCATTTTGAACCTTCAAACCCAGGCTAAAACCCATTTATCCTTAGAAATCCACACTTTTCTAAATTTTGCAACAGAATTCTTCCAATCAATATTTCTATTAAAATGTATATATGGAGGTGTGTGCACACAAGAATGCATATGTGTGTGAAAACAACAAATTATGAATTATTTCCCCAAAATTGGTCTGATTCAATAAAGCTCTGCTTATGTTCTTAAGCTATTCTGTTCTATACTGTATTCATTATATTTGCAATTGCTTGCCCTTTACCAGTTTAACCTCGAGGCAAAATCTGGAGCCGGAGTCCCGGAGGCAGTTCGTGCCGTTCTGGCAATTCCTGCGACGTCGCTGGAACCAGTTGTATAGGCTCTTGCCTTTCCATTGGACTATTTCAGTGATGTGGAGAGGGGGAATTTGCTGCTTGGGTAACAGCCTATCCTCCATATTATTTTACCCATGCTTTGTGCTCTGGAGAGGACACTCCAGCTTCACATACCAGTTTGAAAGCCAATGTCCTTTGACTGAAAAGCTAATGTAAAAAAACTCAGCATAAAAATCTTTTGCTTGTCTCATCCTAGCAGGCAAGGACAAGGAACAGCAAAATTATAGCTGGCAAGATACTTTGCCACACTCTCAACAGGAGAAGACAAAGAGAACAAGAATGGGTTTTTCCCCAAATTCAGAATAACTGAACAAAATAATGGTGATGGTTACTACTTAGTTGCATGAAGTTTTAAGACTTAGAAACATCCAAGGCACTTGTGTGTCTTCTAGCAATCAGCCAACAACCATTGTTCTATGTTTGCTGAATGTGTATGTGCTTTGCTTCTCCTACAGGAAAGCACACCTGCTTTGCTGGGACATAAGTTCTGCAGAAGCTGAGGATGGGAGCTGATGTGGACAGAAAATAGCATTCCTTGCCTTGCTTTAACCTGGAGGATCTTGCAAAGACTGACATTTTATCAGAATGTCTCTTCAACTCAAAGCAGTTGATAAGAATTAAGCATTTAGTGACAATTCTTTACACCCCTATTCCAAGCATATCAAAGTCTGGTAACAGGCTATGCCGTACATTGTCATGTGTATGCATACATATGGATGTGTGCTGCAGCACTGGTTTTCAGGTAATGGATCAGGTCCCAGTATTTAACCACAGGTTGCTCTAAGGTAAGCTGGAACAGCAGAATGACTACCAGGCTGGCAAACCAAGCACACTTACCTTTTTCAAAGGCAACATATTAAAATAATAATAATTGTGTGCCATCAAGTCAGTTCTAATTAATGGTGACCCTTTTCGGAGTTTTCTAGGTAGAGAATACTCAGAAGTAGTTTACCATTCCCTTCTTCTGGGTGCACCCTGGGACTGTGCAGCTTGCCCAAGAACACAGAGGCTTGCTCTTCTGGGGAGCACAGTGAGGAATTGAATTCCATACCTGACTCACTGAGCTATACAGGCAGCATATTAGAGTATGGCAAATAGCCTTGTCATTAAAATTGACTCAACACAGTAGAAGGGCCAGAGAGACACTAATATACAAGATCAATTGTATTTCTATCTTTGGTGAATGAGGAAGGATAGTAACTTAAGAGGAAAACTTGGAAAAATATACAGATCTTTACTGTCATCACTGGCCAAGCTAGCTGGAGAATTTTGTAAGCTACAGTCGACAAATAATTTGTCTAAGAGCACAAATGTGTGAGACATCATTCTGGAAAGATTAAAAATCACCATCATCATCATCTTAGAACTGCAGAGCTGGAAGTGACCCTATGGATCTTCGAGTCCAGCCTCTTGTCAAGAAGGCACAGTAGGGAATTAAACTCCCAACCTTTGGCTCCGCAGCCAGATACCTAAACCAATGACCTATCCACCTTGAATAACTGCTATCCAAAAGTGGACACATATATTTACTGACTTCTGTAATCTTTGTATTAAAATGATGTGGCGGACAGCCCACACATCACTCCTGTCAGTCATGTTAGAGTTCTAGTGCAGGAGCCTATGACAGGACAGGAGGGGCAGAGTCAAGAGAACTGTGTGTGACAGAGAGTCAGTTAGTGGAAAGATGGTGAAGCGTTTAGACAGTTAGAGAGAAGATTGTGAAAGGTTTAGACAGGATATTGGACAGTCGGTGTGGTTAGAGAAAATTAAAGAGTTAAAAGGAATACTAGCAAGCTTATAAGTAATCAAATACACGTTTATTGAATGAATGATAATAGAACATCCATGATTTTCCTTCTGTGATTTACTTACTACCCCATAAATAAACCTTGTTATATTTGGCAGCAACAGTGTGAGAGTCATAATTGATATAGTGAGGATAATATCCTCTGGTGGCAGCGAATATAAGTGAAAAGAACCAGTCGTGTCCAAAGGTGAACTTGTGTGAGAGGCAAAACATACAGGGGTCACTGGGGGTGCGCGACAAATGATTACTACAGATGTATTTTGTGGGGGGAAAGACCCAGTCTTTGAACTCTATAATTCTAGCTATGTTTTATTCGCTGAAATCCTTTTGCTTAGCATAATCAGATTGTAACTTTAGTTCTTCTCTGATAAACAAACTGTCCCTGCCATGACTCTTAGTGGCATGTGCACATACACTGCCTTGGTACGTGTGCATGTGGACCCTAAGAATCACACAGGGGGGCACTTTATTTATCAGAGAAGATTGGACCAAAAATTACAGTCTGACTTATGCCAGGCAATAAGAGTTGATCCATTGTATCTAGGCATGTTCATTGACTTTGGACAAATGTGCTAAAAGGGGACCAAATCAGGGCTTCTTCTGTGATTCCCAGATGACCATGGAACTGAGCAAAACAACATTGGTCACTCATACAGCACTCCTATAGATGTTTCACATTCCATTCAGCATGCATGAGATTTATGTGTTTTTAATCAAAGATGTCCAACAATTTCAAGAGAGGAAATGGAAAGTTAAAAAACAGAGCTGCCAGAAGCAAAAAAAAAAGAAGAAGGCAAATGACACTGAACCTCCCCCTCCCAACCAAATTAAAGCCCCAAACCTCCCCAGTTCAGCCCAACCACTGAGCCTTCACAGAAGGCTCCGATCAAGGTCACCAAATACTTCCCAGCTTGTTGCAGCTGCTCCACCAGCCCTTTCATGTAGATAAGTGAAAGATTTGTTTTCATTGTTGGATTTGCATTCTAGAATGCTGGGGGGGGGGGTTGTTCCTTTCTCAGATAGTTTAATTAGTTTACTGAACAAGGAACAACTATGACCAAGTGTGTGTGTGACTTACGGAAGAATGCCTGTGTTCCTCTTGTATGGGCATGTTAGGATTGGTGTTTCCTCCCTAAAGTCTGTGGGGTTTTTTTCCTTTTGCAGTGGTGCAAATACAACTGCCTGCTTGCCTTTATGCAATTGCTAGACATTTGTCATGGCTAGAATTAAAATCTTCCTGTCCCTGAAATTGATGGACTTGTGTAGCCCCTACCCAGAGACATACTCATCTGCGTTTTCCCTCAGAAACAGGGTGGGGGTTCCCCACAGAAAACTAGAATGCACAAATGCCTTCACATATCTGGAGAAGGATTGGGTCATCATATTACTCAGCCGCCCTGAGTAGACATAGTCTAGAAGGGCGGGATAAAAATCTAATAAAAAAATAAATTAAATAAATAAAGGGCAAACAGTGGGTGAGGCACCAATCTGTGTCCCCTTATGGTACAGGTGAGGAAGCCACTGCATATCCTTCATTTGTCTTCTTACATTAAGATTAATAAAAAGAGCTGTTTTCTTAATTTTAAAAAAAATCCTCAAATAAAAAAGGATGCACTGTTTTTAAAGGTCCCCAGAAAATAATTACATTTTTTTAAAATACTAAGTCCTATTTTTAGTCTCACATATATTTGGCTAAAAGGGTCATAGGCCTGAAGACTACAACTGACCCAGTAATTGAAGGATATTAGCATAATGACAGGATGTATCTATTTCCCACTTAGATATTTCCTAGATATTTCAAGTCCAGAGTCTATGAGAAGGGAACAGAATTCTGAAGAACAATGCTAACAGTTCACTCTAAAAGTCTGTATGCACAACACAGATATATCAGTTTGATCCTACATTAGCCATCACGATGCCATCCTATGGAATCCTGGAATTTGTATTGGATTAGTGCCTGGGATTCCCCATTACACAGTTCGAATGCCATGCTGCTCTTCCAGGCCAGCAGAGGAACCATGAGAAAAGAATTCCCCCAGCAGCACCAGGAGACAGACAAGAGGCCTCTTTGGCAAACAAAAGGTCCTGAGATCTAGTAAATCTAAAGCCGCCTCTGTCCCACCCCTTCCCTTCCTACAGAACTAATTGTCCAAGATGGGGGGCATCCCACCCCCAAATTTTGGTGTGACTGTCTGTTTATTTCATTGAGTTGCTACTGATTCAGAATTCCCTGTTTAGGGGTTTAATACCAACTATTGTACACAGAGGGGAGACCTTCCCCTGCTTTGTTGTTGTTGTTTAGTTGTTAAGTCCTGTCCAACTCTTCGTGACCCCATGGACCAGAGCACGCCAGGCTCTCCTGTCTTCCACTGCCTCCCAGAGTTGGGTCAAATTCATGTTGGTCGCTTCAGTGACACTGTCCAACCATCTCGTCCTCTGTCGTCCCCTTCTCCTCTTGCCTTCACACTTTCCCAACATCAGGGTCTTTTCCAGGGAGTCTTCTCTTCTCATGAGATGGCCAAAGTACTGGAGCCTCCGCTTCAGGATCTGTCCTTCCAGTGAGCACTCAGGGTTGATTTCCTTCAAAATGGATAGGTTTGTTCCCTTTGCAGTTCAGGGGACTCTCAAGAGTCTCCTCCAGCACCACAATTCAAAAGCATCAATTCTTCGGCGGTCAACCTTCTTTATGGTCCAGCTCTCACTTCCATACAACACTACTGGAAAAACCATAGCTTTGACTATGCAGACCTTTGTCGGCAAGGTGATGTCTCTGCTTTTTAAGATGCTGTCTAGGTTTGTCATCGCTTTCCTCCCAAGAAGCAGGCGTCTTAATTTCGTGGCTGCTGTAACCATCTGCAGTGATCATGGAGCCCAAGAAAGTAAAATCTGTCACTGCCTCCATATCTTCCCCTTCTATTTGCCAGGAGGTGATGGGACCAGTGGCAATGATCTTAGTTTTTTTGATGTTGAGCTTCAGACCATTTTTTGCGCTCTCCTCTTTCCCCTGCTTAGCATCCTGCAAATGATCCAGGGGAACCTGAGTAGCAGGTTGCCTCCTTCCCACTGCCCCATCTCAATCCCACGTAGCCAGCAAATGTATAGTTTAGAATTGTTCCATGTGTCATCTTGTTTTAACTGCTTGCAAAATATATTTTCATTGAGGTGCATTCCTTAGTGTTTTTAATCTCTTTTCTCAGTACGGCTGAACAAAAACTGATTCTGTTCATTTATTTAGGATGGTATGGGGAGTGGATTGCTAAAGATAGCATAATCTTGTAAAATAGAATAAGTGGGAAATAAGTGATTTTTTTTTCCTGCAGATTACATTATAAGGCTATCCTTGTGCATACAAGATTGCCATCATTTGAATTTCTACCAGAAAAACTCTCTAGGGTATGCAAATAAAGTGTAAATAAAGCAAAGTACTTGCTAGATCAGTTAATGCTTCTTGCATCCTTTTTAAATCAAGGGAGGAGTGCAAATTCTTCCCTCAAAGGGAAGGATGGAAATAATTACATTGTCTAAATGTCAGACAAGTGGTACAATGTGATATTCAGAGAATTCTAAATCATTATCAGACCATTTTTTAATCAGAAAACATTTCATTTTCTGTGGAAATGTTTGGTGCATTCCCAGCAGAATCAAGCAAAGAACAAGGTTTCTTGATTTGGAAGAAAGCAAACAAAAAACAAGCAACTCTACATTATTTCTTTTGTCCCAAAGGGGAAAAACCATCATCATCATCACACACATGCATGAACGCACAAAGAATTTTAGTACTGCAAAAACAGCATTGGCTCACTTTACTAAGATTCTGGTGCATTTATGTCTGTGTTCGTGCACACTTTTTAACTTCATGTCCTCGAGTAAAATATATGACATTAAAATGGCTCATAGTTATTAAATTAAGTGGCTGCTCTATGAACCTTTAAAGGTCTTCATGAACATTATTTTTAAAATTTGATGTATCTTTTTGCACAACTAGCTATGCTTTTAGCTATGGATCCAGTGTCTGAGAATAAAATAACCTGGTTGTTCCATACCTTTTCGTTATATACAACTCTTTGGGGAAATGTCCCTACAAGGGAAGGATTTTAACCAGCAAATAGAAAAATTGATGGCTCCATAATTTCTGTTTAAATGGAAAAGAGAACAGTTAAATTAGTTTTTCAACATTCTGAACCTATTTAAACTGAGAGGTAGTAACACCAGATGGTAGCTAAGAGAGAGGAAGTAGAATACACCTTTCTTCATTGCTTGATTATTATTTTTAAAATAAAATAACTAGTTGCAATTATAGGGGGTACCTGGTATAATGTAGTGTATAGAATAAAGGACTAGGACTCAGGAGACCTGGGTTTGATCCCTCAGCTGTGGGGTCAGAGTATTAATTGCATTTTGAGAGTCTGCCAAAATGAGTGCCAGGTCCGATAGAGGATGTGGGGAAACAAATTGTTTTACCTCCATCTTTTTTTTCTCAGACAAGAATGCAAACCGGAGAATGGCAAGGTGGAAGAAGGGGAGATGATACAGGCAGCCACAAAGAAAACAGTTCCAGGAGGCAAAATGGTAAAGCAGAAGGAAAGGGGAAGGGAGAAACTCAGGAGGCCTCACGCAGGCAGGCAAGTGCACATGCGTACATGTGTGCGCACACACTCCAGCGAGGAAGAGGAAAACCTGGTGACTCACAAGCCCTGGTTGGCTTGTGGGCACCTCCAATCCCAGCCACCTGCCCTAATTTCCTCACCAACACAAACTGTCACCACAGCTGCAGAAGGCAGCAAGGCAAGGCCTTCCTTCAGGCAGCCAAGCAAAAGAAGCGGCAACTTAGCTCCTTCCCAGATGGTCAGCCCTTCTTGCTGCCTGAGCTCCAGTGTAGCACTTGATGTTGCCACCACCATCACTGTAGGTGACCATGAGGATGTGCACACAGGAACAAAAACCACATGACGTTAACTCCATTTATAAAACTCCAAACTAGCTCCCAATTTAATTCGTTAATGTAAAACACACCCTTAGTTAATTCTTGTGGTTACTACCTCTAACCAATTCTTGTGGTTACTATTGGGAACAAGAATTAAAAGTAACAATTTGTTTGGTTGCTTCCAAGCTCTGGTTTTGTTTGTGTATTTCTCTCACCACACTATCTTATCTTCAGAAGCATTGGAGGCAGCGTTGCTGGGTAACCGGGTGCCCTAAAGTCAAAGAGAACTGTTTGGTTTCTCCTAGTCTCCAAGCAGGGAGACCAATTTCAGGGTGAGTAGTGCTGAAGAAGGAGAAAGTTTGATTTTCTTGTGTGTGGTCGCTTGTAGGTCTCCTCCCAACTCGCACCAAGGCTCAGTGATTAAGTGGGAAAGCATTTGCATGTGTGTTGCACTTGCACAATTTTGGCACATCGGAAAGGCATGAGTGAGGGTAATGGGGCAGACTAAGGAGAGGGCTAGTGGTATGTGCAGTTGGACCGTACAAGTCATCTGAGGGAAAGCTGTGAGCTTAGCCCTCTTATGACATACAAACACAACTCTTTCACAGTGGCCACACCAGTGCCCTGTCCCATGGCATTGCAAATCTCCTTGTCTCAAGCTTGGGCCCCAAAGTTGCAGGGAACAGGAAGATGATGAGTTGGCAACTCTCATGCAGAGAAGCAGGTGCTGCCAGGAGGCTCAAGGGGCTTCGTGACTGAAAGACATCCCCTTCCCTCTCACCCCTCAACATATTTCAAGCTTCTGTTGAAGTGCAGGAAAAGGGAAGAGAAGTTTGTTCAGTTTTATTTACATTTAAATTTTGGTGTTCCTCCAGTGAGCTTAAGGTAGCATAGATGGTTATCATTCCTTCCAACTGTATCCCTACAATAATCCTGTGAAACAGACCAGACTGAGGGTGACTAGCCAGGATCACTCAGTAAGTTTTTTATGGATCAATAGGGACTGTAACTTAGGTTGCCTACATTCTAGTAGAACATTCTAACTAGTATACCATGTTGGTTCATTAGCAAAGTGAGAATTCAGCATTTTATCACCATCTTTAGATGTGCTCCCTTGAGTGCTGAAAGACATCTTGTTGACATGGCATGTGATTTTCCTCAACTATGTATCTTGCGTTTAGAGTATTTCATTTTGTGACTGGACACCGGAAGGTAAATACAGACTTCATTTGCAAGCCTGATTGTCAAGGCATGAATCTCTGCTGGAATTGTGGAGGAAGTGGTTATTTAGAGGAAATAAACATCCCCCTGAATGTTTAGGTTGATTCCTTGAAACTGTTATTTTCATTTATAGTTTAGGGCTGAAATCCTGGAGTTTAGTATAGTAAATCACATCTAGAGTAGGCCCATTGAGTCAATGGAATTTTTGGAAGAGATGGATCACTAAATCCCCACTGATTCAAATGAGTCTATTTTAATTGCAACTTACTATGCTAAGCAACAGGATTTCAGCCAATGTTAGTTAAATTATATAAGATACCAAGTGTGGTGTAGTGGATAGACTAGGACTAGGACTCTGGAGATCAAGGTTCAAATCCTTGCTCAGCCATGGAAACTCACTGAGGGAGTAGAACTAGTAAAACCACTCCTTAAATATCTCACTTACCTTGAAAGCCCTGTTACAGTTGCTATAAGTCAGTTCCGACTTGACAGCACGTAACAAGAACAGTTAGATCATATACTACACTTTCAGTTGGTTTACAGAGGTGGGCCCAGAACCATTTTGGGTGACCTTCAGCAAACATAACTTACGTTTGATGTGTTGTTGATAGCCCAGTGTGGTAGACTTACACTATGTAATACTTTTTTCCCATGCAGTACACCGCAAGCTTGAACAATAGACAGGTACGTTCACTTGCTTGTCACTTTTGAATAGCCCTTCGCCCACCTCCCCTCCCCACGTCCAGCATGTCCTGTTTACAAGAGAATCCTATTTAGCGAGGCATTATTTTCTGTTTTGTCAAAGATGAGTTGCAACTCAGTACGCAAAGACCAAGTGGGTGGAAGAATGCCCAAAGTTTAGCATTTCTTTGTAACCAAAAATCAGGCTGAGTGAAAGAGCTGAGAGGTAAAACCTTTGTAAAGATGTGATGTTCCGTTCTATCTCAGTAATTCTTCTTGTAAGGATACATTATCTGTCAAACATAACATAAGAGTCCTTGGAGCATCTCTGGTTAACTTGTAAAATCAAACGTTAAGCACATTTGTTTCCGTCTGTTTATGCATTTTTTTGGAAAAAAGGTTCACAGTGCTTCACTGTGTTGGCCCGTACCAACAATTGATCTAGGAAAGAAAAATGCCTCATTAGGGAGTCTCTCTTTCCCCTTTTCTCTCTCACAAGTGGCAGTTGAAATTATACCCTACAGTGACAAACTAAAAGAAGCTCTGTAGTGTGTCAGAGAGCAGACAGTGTTACAAGAGGAAAAAAATGTCATACGTCCATAGTTGGCTGTCATATAAATAATGAATATACAATTTTGCAGAGTTCCCTGTATATTGTAAAATATAATCTTAGCTAGACGTCTATTCGGAATAACTGTTCCTGACACTGCAGCTCCATTATGTATGAATTCATCACTTTTTCACCAAAGGCGAACAGAGAAGACAGGAAACACTGAGTGACGTTCCAAGGCTCCTGAGATCACTAATATGGGACAGCAGCATATCACAAGTGTATGTCTTTGGTGAGTTCAAGGTGGCAAAGGGCCAGCTGAAGTTGTGCTGAATCCAAACCCCTGCCCACCTAGGGGTGTTAGAAGTTATTTAGGATAATAATGCAACTGGTCTAAATTTCTGCCACCAGAAATTGTGTCCCTGGGCAGGATGGCTTTGAGTATGGTATACCAAGTTCAAGTTTATTGTATTGGCTAAAAGCCTTCACAATTGTTTAAAAAATACAAATATGATCAAGTAAAATCATGATTAAATCACATACATATAAAATAATAAGAGACCCTTCATATCTGGGAGTCTCCCGCACAATTGATTGCAATGGCTCTCAGGAAATTAGCGCAGATGTTTCTGGCCGCTTTTTCAAACAGCGCTGTTCTGTATGTAACATATGGGTCACAGTCCAGAAGTAACCTGACCACCTTTATCTGAGGGCTTTCCTCCTGTAGGGCAGCCAAAACGTTACCCAGGAACTTTTCTCTGGGGTTTTGATAGAGCTGGCAGTTGAGTAAATAGTGGACAACATCCTCTATCTCACCTGCTCTGCAAATACATAGCCTTAGATGCTTAGGGACATTCATGTACCTGCCATCTAAGACAGTGATTGGCATGGTTTGGAAACGGAGTTCTGTGAATGCAGTTCTCAAGGAGGCAAAAGTAAGTGTATATAAGTATTGCGCCCTTGAGTGGTTTGTTTTCAGCAGATGGTACCAGTGAGAGAAAATTGAAGAGTCTATTAAGGCTAAGTCCTGGTCATTATCCAATTTGTAGATCCAGTCCCTCAACATTCTTTTAACCCCAGAAAAAACAAAAATGTCTGTGGAGAGGGATTTAGATTTTAGTAGGGTTTGAACTGAAGTTGCCCAGCCGCCACTCTTCCATTGCTCTACCATACAGCATTTAGGTAGACGGTGATCAGACATATCCATCACCCTCTTATAGTAGGAGAATATAGCTAGAGTTGCCCTGGCTTTAATGGACACCATGCCTGTCTCTGTTCTAAGAAAAGCTGCCGGAGAGTATGGTATACATCACCTTCTCCTTCACCTCACCCATTCTCTCCCCCTCTCCCAGAAAATCTTAGCCAGTAGAACAAGTCCACCAGCAGATTGCTCTGTCAGCAGATCTCTGAGATCAGCCATCATAAAAACTATAGTTTCTATAGTTTCTATAATTTCTATAGTTATTATGAGCATGTGGTCTCACTAAATGGTAAGCAAGGAGTTCTACTGCCTTGTGCTTCTATTCAGGTGTTTATGGTGATGAAAAGATGGACAAGGGAAATGTCTGTTTTGGACCACAGACTTGTGGCTTGTAACATTACTATGTGTTTAAAGTTAGTGAAAAGTTTAGTTACTTTTGAGAAACTGAAAATCAAAGAGTTGTTTTAAAAACATTGTAGCTATAATTGTAACTAACTGCTTTTGATAGCTTTGCTAGTATAAATGCAACTAATTACCAATTTTTAGAGGGTTTCTTTTTAACTGAAAGTAACTTTACAAGTTCTGCAGATGATTGTCTCCTCCTTTACCGATGTCTAACAGAGGAAACCTCTTGCTTCAGCTCTAGCTATCTAGGCCATGTGAACCTTCTGTATGCAAAGCATATCCTGTACCACAAAACTATGGCCTCTGGTCTATGAAACATTTCCTAGTAAACAATACCATGGACAACCGGAAAGATGAACCGGTGAGCCTTACATCAAATCAAAAGAGAACTCTCTAAGCGAGCAAAAAATGAGGAGAATGATGCCGTTGTTCTTTGGGCACGTCATGAGAAGACAAGACTCACTGGAAAAGACAACAGTGCTAAGGAAAATTAAAGGCAGCAGAAAAAGAGGAAAACCAAATATGAGATGGATTGACTCCCTAAAGGAATGGACAGGGTTGAGTTTGCAAGAAATGAGCAGGGCTGTTAAAGAGAAGATACTTCAGAGGTCACTCATTCATAAGGTCACCATAAGTCAGAAGTGTATTGATGGCACACAGCAGTAATATAAAACAATGTTTCCTGAACCCACAAGCCTACTGATTCAAAGTAATAGCCACACACTAGTCATGGGGTGTGGACTAAGGAGCTGCATGAAGACTAGTCCCTTGTCACTTTGAAATTCTATTGATGCCTCCCATTTTACTTAGATTTTACCATACATTTTCATGCTCACTTCTCCAGTCTTAAAGGCTAGAAGTATATTTAAAAGAAAAATAGTGACTGTTCACATTTTTAGTAGTGTCCAGCTCCATGCTTGCAACATGTGATCATGGAATGCAATATATCAATAATCTGTAAAGATTTTGACCCAGATTTTGTAAACAAGAAGTCTTAAGAAGTCATTTACAGGTTATAATTCCTGCATATAACATTTCTTTTTCCCTTGTGAGTGCCTGGCTTTCTTTCCTCATTGTCATCAGCCCATTCAAAATGAAGTGATTGAAGCTGAGTTTCTGTATAAATAAAGCTACAGATAATAGAGTCACTGGCACTGCAAGGCAAATATCAATCATTTATTTGAAAGAAAGCACAGAACAGTGGTTATCATACCTATCCAGAGACTATAGTCTGAGCCAAAACATTTCACATGCAATCTGGGAAAGATAGCACAACAAGAGATGCATGGCTGTCAAGCTGGCAAATGACTTTTGTGTGGCTTGGCTAGATAATTTGTATTTCTGCAAATAATATCAGTTTTTAAAAAATTAGCTGCTGGCACAAGGACATATTTCAGAAATACAGATGATACACAACTATTGCTGAGGAAGACCTATAACCTCTGATTATTCTAAGACAATATTAGAAACAAATCTTAGGTTAGGGCTGCTGAAAAGGTTTTGCATTTTTGGGTACCTACTGAAGCCCACATCCCATGGCCATGACCTTTGGTTGTTGTTGCTGAATCACTTGCCCTCTCTTATGACAGAGGCAAGAGAAGGAACAGCAAGCTTTCCTTGCTCTGTTCAGCCAATAAGAAGATATGTGGATTGTATCCAAGAAGACAAAACAAATAACTAGGGTGAACCACTAATAACGAGGAAGTAATGAGGCACACTCAAAGGTGGTGGCACACTGAGGGCATACTACCCAAGCCTCTCTAAAAACCCCATTGCTTTAAGAGATTTTGGGGCACACATACACTTAGACTCCTTAGCTCCCTAGAACTCTGCTGTGTTGATAGACTCTCTGGAATACTTATGGGAAGGGAAGGAGTCACCATGGATGCAAAGGAAAGAAATAAGCCAAAAGAAAAAAAATGCCTCGCACTTTCACCAATAGGAACCTGCCTTAATTTGTAATCCTTCAACATCCAAGTCAACTGTACTGAGTTTTGTTTTCAAAGTAATGCTCCTTTTTTGTTGTTTAGTCGTTAAGTCATGTCCGACTCTTCATGACCCCATAGACCAGAGCACACCAGGCCCTCCTGTCTTCCACTGCCTCCTGGAGTTTGGTCAAATTCATGTTGGTAGCTTCGATGACACTGTCCAACCATCTCGTCCTCTGTCGTCCCCTTCTCCTCTTGTCCTTCCAGTGAGCACTCCGGGTTGATTTCCTTCAGAATGGATGGGTTTGATCTCCTTGCAGTCCAGGGGACTCTCAAGAGTCTCCTCCAGCACCACAATTCAAAAGCATCACTTCTTCGGCGGTCAGCCTTCTTTATGGTCCCAGCTCTCAAGAGTCAAATTGCACATGAAGGGAAATTCGTATTTCCTGCTGCTAGAACAGTTCCCCTCCAGACATGCAGTTCCTCCAAAGCTTCATGCCCAAGCAATCATTGTTTGCAAATGAAGCCCCTGTTTTCCTCTCAATGATGAATCAAAAAAAGAGCAAACTAATTTGAAACATACAGACTTTTTTTAACTAGGACAAGGATACTTATTTTATCTCTAAGGGTAGTAGCGTACAGGCATCAACTAGTAACTTTTGATAATCTAATCTCCCATTAATTACTCTAAAGCCTTTTAAATATGTGCAATGTGAATAAAGAATGCCTTATCACACAAAATCAATCATATATCTAGATAAATAAAAACTTATTTTATGTTGTAGACAAATATGTTCATATTCATATTCATCAGTGGCAGTGAACACAAGATCAATACCTCCCTCCAGACTTACGTTCAAACACCATTTCCAAAGTTGAAAATACTGTCAGATTCATTTACTATGGAGTAGCATTATCTCAAGGTCAATATGCAACAAAGCAACTACAATGAACTATGCGATATAAAATCCTGAAGATAAGCATTGTAACTAGCTAGCCTATTATGGTATCTAAAAGGGATGAAAAAACATAGATACTAGCTCTAGAGAGGGAAGAGGCAATGACATGGCAAGATTTCAAAGGGATTAAATTTGAGGATGAAATTCCATTCGCTGTGAAAGCCCTCCAGCCATCCCTGTCTTGAAGCCTCCACTCACTGAGCCACGATTGAAGCTGCTGAGAGATTGAGGCCTCCTAAGACACACACACACCCTTCATTGCTGCACAGGCTGGGGGTTTGTCCTTTTCTCAAGCTGGAGGGCAGGCAGTCTCCAGCTCCACCAGGGGCAAGGGCAGGTGGGTGCTCCACACCCCCTAAAAATTTTGCAGCCAGGGCAGCCGCCCCTGTGCCCCCCCCCCCAATGCTACACCACTGCCACCGGTTAAGATTATTTGATATTTATGTTGGTAGGATACAACAGCTTATTGCAGGGCTTGTAACTCCCAGACAAGAGTAACCGCTGCTGAACAGGTAATAGGCAAAAAGGGGGGAAAAATGGACACTTTATTGTTTTAGAAAAGTCCTTCGGAGATATTAAAGAACAGAAAGAGTTCTTAAACATATTTACAGAAGTGTGCATAGCTGGGTTCCCTGCTTGAAAGTCTCTCTCTCTCTCTCTCTCTCTCTCCCTCAAGATGCAAGAACATTAACAAGAAGTAAGAAGTCTAAAACTAGCAATCTAAACACAGAGCTAAGGAAAGGAAAAGTGGCAGGCGAAAAAATGCCAAATCAGAAGCAAAAAGGGCCAGGCTGATGCACATTGGCCTTTGCATCATGTGATCATTTAAAAATATTTTGAATTCATCCCTGGTAATTGTGAAGCAACAACAACAATAACAATAATAATAATAATAGATGATAATTGATGATGATGATAATGATAATAATAATAACTATAAGCAATTACAGATTTCAGAAATCACACCATCAGTGCTACAAAAAACGGCAATATTAGGAACAGCATACATACTGTGCCGATATTTAACAGATACTTAGGTTTTTGGTTAAAACTTGTATCTGTTATATAATACCAGTCAATGTTTTCATAATTTTGATTGACTGTGCCTGGTGTTTTTGAATAATAATAATGATGATGATGATGATGATGATGGTGATGATGATGATGATTTGGAAATCCAGTTTTTGTCCTGCCCTGCCAAACTTTTTTATGTTTTCAGTAGCGTTGATTTATTAGGATTTCTTTGGGAGATAGTTCATTGTGTGTCTTTCCCCATAAAATCCTGGTGACAGAGAATCATTTTTAACATCTTTCAAACTGTCCTTTGTGAAAGATTTTGCCATTAGGATGAAGGTATTCAGAGATCTTCTGTGTAACAGAAATAGTAACTCCCCAGAGACCTTAAGTCAGGTCAGAATAGGATTTCTCATCCTTATACCTATGAATTACCTTCATAATAGTTTACTAAGTACTCAAAATTACCTGAAGTGGCCAGGTTAATCCTAAAGTCAGACTTTCAGCAAGGATAGATAAGGGATGCAAACTTTTTCCACATCCAAAGTATTAATGTTGATTTTAAAGTATCTCTGTAATAGCAAAACTGGTAGGAAATTATTTTATGTTTAATAATATAGAACAGAAGGGTAGAAAGTTTTGAAAGTTATGTGAGTTTTTCCCTGATCAAGTTTATTAATTTAAAGGGATTTTTTAAAAAATGTAGAAATATCATTTCATGCAGAAGTATGAATATCAAGGGGAAATTCCTGTTAGAACAGAACAACAGTGGAACCAATTACCTCAGGAAGTGATTAGCTCTCCAACACTGGAGGTATTCAAGAGAATGCTAGAAAGTTATCTGTCAGATATACTTTAACTTGGATTCCTACATTGAGCAATGGCCTGGACGAAAGAAAAGAAAAATAATCTCAACTCCCTGGTTCTACAGACATTCACTGCTTAGTGGGTTTTTCAACCTGTTTTCTCCACACCCAATATAGCAGGTAGTAACTATTGGCATTGCTTCCCCCAACAGATGTTACATTCCAGTGTAGAACGAGTAAATTATTATTCTGTAGCCCCATTTAGGTATTACTCTCCCTCTTTTCATCAATATGCCAGCAGGGCAGCACCTAGCTCCACATGGAAAGTGAAATAACTGAAGAGGAGAGATCCCCATTCATGTGGGAGCTTTCCACATGAGAGCATTGGAAAATGGAGGATCTTGCTCACAAAGAAAGCCTTCACTCCTATGAGATCGTCACCTCTTCACAGGTGTCACTTTTCACGTGAGGAGAGAGGAAGGGACCAGGGCAACACATGAGGACTCCTGCTCATGGGCTGATTGAAACAAAGACAGTAATGACTGCATAGGGTTCACAAATACCTTGAACACTTTTTTCCTGACTTGGTATATCACTTTAGCAGATTCTTTTACACCATAACGTGACATACAGACAACATGATAATAATGTGATGGTTATGCAGGTGATTATAATCATTATCCATTGTAATGCAGTTCAGCTTCTTTGCTGTTTAGTTGATTAGTGGTCCATTAACGTGACATTCTAGATACAAAATAACAAATCATTCCAGTATAACTTTGTTATGCAACATAAATCTCTGCCTCATTATATAAGACAGATACTGTAATGCAGGGGTCCCCAACCTTTTTCACCCCGCGGACCGGCTGGGGAAGGCGGGGCACCCCCTGCGCTCGTGCGCATGCGCGAACAAGCACACGCTCTCTCGCACAAACGAGAGCGTGCTCGTGCGCATGCGCGAACAAGTGCACACGCTCTCACACAAATGGTGTGGCGCTTGTGCGGGCGCGCTTGCGCTAGTGCACATGTGCAAACGGCGGCGCGGCGCTTGTGCGGAGGGGTGCGCGCTCATGAGCAAATGGCGGCACAGCGCTCGTACGGGCACGCTGGAGTGCGCGCGCAGGCGCAAACAGGCTGTGCGGGTGTGAGTGCGTGCGGGGGGTGGGGCGGGAGGTCTGTCTTCGTGGCCTGGTCCGGCTCAGGTCACGGACCGGCACCGGGCCGCGGACCAGGGGTTGGGGACCTTTGCTGTAATGGCCTGAAGACACTCATAACAGAACAGGTCCTCAGTTCAAGGGGGCTCATATAAATTTAACCTTCAGTTGTATTTGCTCAAGAGTGACCTGAAGAGGGGAAGCAAAGCCATGCTTTGTCCCTGTTGGCTCTTATGGGATTGGCTTTTATGGGGTTGCCAGGTCAGCAGGATCCCATGTTTTTGTTGTTTCAGATTTTAGGACCAAAACTTAAGATAATAGATGGATTCTTGTGATGTCACAAAGGCAGAGCAGGCAAAGGCTAGGGGATCCAAACTGCTTCTGAGCCAACTGGTTGTGGGAATGGGCATGAAGGCATAGAATCCAAGTGGCTTGCATCCCACACAGCCTGACCTGCAACCTTACGCAGCTGCTGCTGGGGTCATGGAAGGCTCACTACCAGCCCATGGACAGGTGGGAGTGGCCTTTTTTTCCCCTTGTAGAACACAAATGGGGGACCCAGATGTTTTAATGTCAGCTCAAGTGTTTTCCTTGTGACTGAGTAGCTGCCACTCTCAGGGCTTCTTATCAGTGGAAAAGGCTACAACTTCACGAGCTGCCAGTCTGCTTCCAGTGCCAATTCAAAGTGCTAATTATGACCTATAAAGCACTATATGGCTTGAGGTGAGGTTATCTGAAGGACGATATCATCCCATATGAGCCTCCTCGGCTTTTATAAACTTGAAGGGAGGCCCTTAGTTCCATCATTCTCACAGGCACGATTTTGGTGAGGACATGAGAGAGGGCCTTCTCAGTGGCTGCTGTGGCAGGGACCCAAGAAGCCTGCTTGTCATCATCCTTCTTGTCCTTCCATCATCAAGCAAAGACCATCCTTTTCAGGTAGACTTTTAAGCAATAAGTGTGTGTCTTAAGAATGCTGCATCTGTTGAATTTAGTGATTTTTTTAAAAAAAGTTAAATGTTTTTAATTGTTTTTAATATTGCTATGTGTTTAATTGTTCTGAAAAGGGTCACCAAAAGCCACAATTGACTTGATGGAGATATAATTGTATCTCCATAATTGTATTTTAATTGTGATTATTCTGCAATTTTAACTGACTGTGAGCTCCCTTGAGGTCCATATGAGGAGAAAGGCAGAATAGAAATTAAATAAATAAATAACAATCTCTTCATGTCTGCCTTAGATAGACAGATATTTATTGCACTAATCCACAGACATAACAAAATAAAGACAAACACAGTTTGCTAGTTTGTCAAAAAGTTGACAATTTCTGCTTTTCCAAATAATGCACATTGTTCCAAAATTTGCAAAATCAGTCTCACAAATGCCAAAAGAAAGTCTACAAAATCTTTTTTTAAATGATTACCATTTTACAGTGGTGACAAAAATACTTATATTTAGTATCAAGGTCTAAACAACTCAATATGTGCATTCCTGCAAGAAAATTTGAACAAGAAATAGTATATCAGCTAGGAATGGCTTACCTGGAACAACTGAGAGATTGAAAAACCTCAGGGAATTAACTCTGGAGATTAATTTATTTATGAAGAACACCCATGATTTCTTATCTAATGTTTCCCTCGTGGCATAATAACAACACAAAGGTTGTCACCCTTGCTCTCTCCCTTCTACCACAAATGGCATTCTCCTTCCTTTTTTTCCTACTCATCATAAACTGCCATAGCAACAGACCTTATGTTGTCATAGGAGTGCTGAACATTTTGGAGGGAAGATGCCCTGGTATGTGTTTTATTTCATTTTTGTGGAAGCAAAGAACTTGCATGTTGTTTTTCCACATATTGAGAAAATATTTTTGCAGTAATCAGACATTTCACTCTTACCCAGATGACATGTTCATAGGAATTTTTTCCATTTTGAGTTGGATGATTTGGATGGTTTTTCAATTATTCATTTGCACTGAAGATGGTTTCCAATGGTCCTGATTAAAATATTTTAATATTAATCCAGATTTGTAATCATGCCCCTCCTTCCTCATAACCTTATATCCAATGAAGAGTGCTGTATTCAGAACATAATGAAGAAATAATAGCATTGGTTTGATCATCACCCACGGGATAATATAAGCATTCAAATACAAGTTTTCATTTCAGCACTTTTGGAGGTGGGGTGTTAACCTCTTTTCCCTAGAAATAGTTACTAGCAGCACATCACCTGAAATTAAATGAACGAAGAATCCATTCTATCTCTCTGGCAGATTTAGTATGAGCATGTACATTGATTTTTGCCAAGCAGTGAATCAGAAATAGCCACATTTTCCCAAATAAATATACCAGTTTTTAAAAGGACCCTGTAGCTTCTGCTCCAAAGTTAAGGCTGCTGTCCTATTTCTGGTGACAAATTCAGCAGAATTAAGAATCTATAACTAAAAATCAGTATTTGTGTGTCAGGTGATGTCAATTGCCTTTTAACCTGTTAAGCACTAAATAGTTGGTTACTAAGAATTTGGTAATTCTCTTATGTCTTTGCCATGATTCTAATTTGATTAATTTATTGATTGTTAACATTTATAATAATACATCAATTACTATATTGTACTCTATGTATTCAGTACTTTAAGAGAAAGAGTAATCAGGTATTTCTTCTTCTGCAAATGTTGCACCTCAATGGGGATTCAAACACATGTTACACAAGTCACAATCCAGCACAGTAACTACCACACTACAGTGACTGTTGATCAACTAAGAAGAACATCTTCTAAGAAAAAACAGCCATTTCCCCTCCTTTCCTAGTACAGTGCATGATTTGCCTGCACAAATTTCAAAGTTCTGAGAACTGCAGAGCTGGAAGGGACCCTATGGATCATCAAGTCCAGCCCTTGTCAAGGAGGCACAGTGGGGAATCGAAGTACCCAACTTCTGGCTCTTCAGAGATTAGTAAGCCATTGAGCTATCCAGTTCAAACCTTAGCTGCTCCTGCTAGGGCTGGAAAAACTCCTGACTGAAACCCTGGAGAGTCATTGCCAGTTAGTATCAATAACACTATGCTAGTTGGACCAAGTGTCTGATTTGGTGTAAGCAACATCCTATGTTCCGATGATGCCTAAAACTGAAGTCCTAAAAGAATTGGGAGCAAGCCTCTATGAACACATTAGGACATATTTCTAATTTAAAATGCATGGGCTTTCAACTGTATGAAAGGCATTCATAGAGGCTATCTGTAGACCTCCCTGGAAAGTTGCCAGTAACTGGCACATTGGTTGAAACAGGAAGACATTGATTGAAACAGGAGGACAAAGAATGTGTTACAAGTCCTCTTGGTCTATACTATTTTAAGTTATAATGAGGTGGTTGTACATTTCATTGCTTCCAACCACACATACTCCGTGTAGTTAGACAGTAGCCTATGAATAGAATAATTTAAGGTCCTTCTTCCTGAGATACTCGGTTTTCAAAAGTTGATGGCTAAGAGGTGGAGATGATATCAGAAACTCTCAATCATGCCATTCTCTAACTGCTATAATCCCTGGAAGGCTTTGTTTTATGATGTTTCTGTCCATGTAGAGTGAGTAGAGGAAAATTCTGGCAAATAGGGCACTGCCCCCATCCCCAGGTTCAGCCTATCCCTTGAGGCCTCTCTTGCCAACCTCCTTACATTGCCAGAACCACAATATTAGGGTCCCACTGCTGTTCTCCAGCCTGCTGAATGCCCAGCTTCATCACACTCTGATTGCGGGAGATGAGGGAGAAAGAAAAGAAGAGAATGAAAGTGAAACACCAAGGGCATAATAACAACACAATGTCCACACTGACAATTACAGTAGGCATCCTTCAGTCTCAAGAGACTATGGTAACATGCTCTGAATAGACATATAGACATTCATTCATTCATTCATTCATTCATTCGGTTGGTTGGTTGGTTGGTTGGTTGGTTGGTTGGTTGGTTGGTTGGTTGGTTGGTTGGTTGGTTGGTTGGTTGGTTTATATGCCACCTTTCTCCCATGGCAGCTCACAATAATAAAAGGAATAGAATTAAAAACATAATAAGCTAAAGATTAAAAACAATTAAACTAAATGCTAATTAAAATTAAAATTAAACGCAGTAAACATTAAAAACTATCTTAACGATAAGAAGGCATTCAGGGATTCAAAAATGATTGTTAAAAGCCTGCCTGAAAAGATGGGTCTTCAGCTGTCGGTGGAAGGATAAAGGGGGGGGGGCAGCCTTATCTCCTGAAGGAAAACATTCCATAACCTGGGAGCTGCCACAGAGAAAGCCCTCTCCCGTGTCCCCATCAGCCGTGCTTGTACTGGCAATGGGAACAAGAGAAGGACTTTGATGTTTTTAAATGCTGAGAAGGCTCAAATGGATATGATATATGGGTCACTGAGGACACGGTTTGAGTAAAAAAAGAGACCTCATCTGCAAATGTTTCTACTTAGAATGATCCACCCTTCCCCTTTAAGAGCTATTGCACATCTTTCTAGCCCAGTGGTAGGGCATGCATTCTTTTTGGCACACTCATTGTTTAGCCTGGAGCTAGCAGCCTCTACATCATGGCTGTAGATTCTGAGGGAGGAGAAAGAAAGTGGGAGAGGGAGAGAACAAGGGAAGGGAAGCAGGGAGGGGGCAAGGGAGAAAATGGAATGGCACTGACAGAGGGAGAGAGGATATTTTTTTAAAAAAAGTTCACTTCTCCTGACCCTCCACAGATAATTGGGGAAGTGCTTAACTGACAGCTGATTGGGCTACAAGGGATTATTAGCTGTTCAGACAGGAGGAGCATGCCAAATGGTATATTTTTCCGCCCACTCCACCTCAACAGACCCTTTGCAGCCCGATCCATTCCACACTCAAACCGGCTAGTCTGGGCAGTCTCTAACTTAACAGTTTACCTTTGGAACCAATCAGCAGCAGGTGAAAACATGTCTCGTGGGGAGTTTGAGATTTTCCTGCTCCTCAGCTGGGCTGTGGAGTGAACAAATGAAGTAGAGGTGAGACAGTGGTGTTGCTTAATGCAGTAAATCACTAAAGTAGGCCCATTGAATCAGTAAGTATTTGGTGAGTCTACTCCTCTGTGAACTCTGATGACTCATATATCTGTGAGGATTCTCAGTCATCCAGGTGAGGTTATCTGGAAGTTGAGTTACGGTAACTGAACTTTTTTCTTCTTAGGTTGAAGCGTTTCACTACTCATCCAAGCAGCTTCTTCAGTCTGAGGAGAGTTGGTAGGAGACCCCTGATATATCCTCCATGTTGGTTTCACTTCCCCCTGGTCTGAATAGGCTCATTAGATGGACAAAGGACAGGGGGGGGGGGTGAGTGAAAATGCCACTTCTGCTGTCCTTCTCCACCCATTGTCATGGGTCATTAACAGTCATTAACAGTGGTCTTTCTGGTGGGTGTGGTCCTGATCTTTCTGGGGACAGATAAAAGGGCAGCATGATAAATAGGAGACAGGTTGTATCTAAGGTCTCCAACCCTGATGAGTGAGGGATTTTCTATATGCACATGTATGGCCTCCCTGACCCCTCTCTCAAACCACCTATTGAGGCTGCTTCTGGTGGAGAGGGTGTTGTCTTCTTCCAGTCTCCTTTTCACAGTTGTTAGGGCATCGGAGGTGGGAATGCTGGTGAAGAAGGATGTGACATCAAATGATACCATGGTTTCGTCTGTATTTAGTTTCAATTCCCTGACCTTAGAAACAAACTCCTGATGACTCATATGAGCTTACTCTAGTTATGATTTATTTTACTGTAGTAACTCAAAACTGGAGTAGTTCCATTTGAACCTCTGGAACTTACAGAGGAGTTGTCTCACCAAATCCCCACTGATTCAATGGACCTATTCTACTGCAACTCACTACACTAAGCAACAGGATTTCAGCCAGTGAGCGACTGCCTAACTCTGTATGGATGGATGCTTTAATGTGTGTGTATTTATGTGTGAATGCCTACTAGTCTCTCTGTATGTCCATGTATGAATATCTACTTTTGTCCTTGATTGTCGCCTGATTCTACCCACAGCTGCTGTGCATTCTGCCCCAAAAGTCACAACAAGCACCAGCTGCCGTTGAGAAAGGCCTGAGACTTGGGGAGTTTTTAAAATATTCTTTTAATTGGTTTTGAAGAGGAAAAGAAAAATGACAACTATTTGGGCCTTACATTGCATCTTTATAACTCCCACTCTTATCCTCAGATTCCCTCTGCTTGTAAGATAAAAATAGTACAAGAAACTATGGACATTTTATTTAATAGGTCTGTCTAGTTTCACACAACTTGCTTTTGAAAAGAATACACATGCTAATTTATTCTGACCCTTTCAGAATCTTCTTAAGCAAGACTCAGCCTTGGTTGCTCTCTTCCTCTGTAATTGTGCTAACTTCTATTTATTTTTTTTCCCTTTCTCTCAAGGATTTTGTCTCCTTTCCCCACCTTTCTAATTTTCTTACGTCTCCTCTACCAGACATTGTAGCTCATTAGCAAATATGTCTTGTTTTATGGCACTAAGTTCAAGTCAACCAAGAAACCCACCTTAAGGAAAGCCTCCTCTGAGGCTAAGGGCAAGGACACCTTTATCAAGGGAAACATTTATACCACAAGAATTTTTTCTGCTACAGTTTGAGAAGAAATGCTGCAAGAAACTGGGGGGAAAGTGGGCCTATATCCAATTGTTCATCTGAACTAGAATAGAACCATTAAATGAACTGAATTTATATTCCATTATTCCGTTTTTGGGCAAAGTGCTGGCGTGTGTGGTGGTTTCTCAGCTCCAAGGATTGTTAGATGAAGCAGAATCATCTTGATACATTTCAGCCTGACTTCAGGCCAAGTTCTGGGATAAAGGCTGATATGACCACCTTGGTGGATGACCTAGGCCAGGAACTGGACAGGGGGAATATGTTTTGGGGTCTTCTGGACTGCCCAGTAGCTTTCAGTACCTTTGGTCATGGTGTCCTTTTGGGTTGTCTCTCTAAGATGGGACTTGGAGGAAATTCCTGAATTGGTGAGCCCAGAAGATAATGCTGGAGGAATTCTGTTTGGTGCCCTTGATCATTGGTCTGTGATGTCCCTCAGGGTTCCATGCTTTCTCCCATGTTATTTAGTATATACATGAAATTGCTGGCACAGGTTGTGTGGCGGTTTGGAGTTCTGTGCGATCAGTACACTCAACTCCAGCTCTCCATCCAACTCAAAGGAAGCTGTCTTACTTCTAACCTAGTACTTGGTGTCAGTAACGGACTGGATGCGGACAAACAAACTGAAACTTAAACCAGGCAAAATAGAAGTTTTCCTGGTAAACTGAAAGGCAAATAAGGGAATAGAGACTTAGCCTGTGCTGTATGGGGTTACACTCCCCCTGAATCTCAGGTTTGTAGCTTGGGTGTAGTCATGGATCTATCCCAGAGTCTAGATGCCCAGGTTTTAACAGTGGCCAGGAGTGCATTTCACAACTAACAATTCATGCACTAGCTGTGCCCAATCCTTGAGATGTCTGATTTCACTATAGTGACAAATGCCTTAGTTGCATTCCATTTGGATTACTGTAACATGATGTTGCTGTTGGAGTTTTTTGCAACCTTGCATGTTTCTCTAGCTCTAACCAATTGTTACTTCCCTTCCTCTGGATTCAAAGACAGCCCTGCCTCCCTGCTCTGCTTCTTTTCCCCTCTCTTTCACCTGTTGGAGTCAGTCAGTCTGTTGAAAGAAGTCAGTCTGTTGAGGGGTTTTTCTCTGAGCAGTGAGCCATGTTGTAAGTTTGTTGTTTTATCTATTCATTCTAAGTACATGAAACTTTTTTATTCCTTCTTTCACTAATGTCTCAGAGTGAGTTATTGAGACTCTAAGTGCCAGTTGATGAGTAAAGGGGATGGACTAATCTGGGGAACTTGAAGATATTCTGTTCTGTAAATCCCCGCACTTCTGCTGCACAAGCTGGAGGAATTAACCTAGAAATTCAAAACTCTGTAAAGTCGCAACAAAGACTTTTAACTTATATGGAGCAAGAAATGCCCAATGTTCAAGCTGGATTCAGAAAAGGAAGAGGCACTGGAGATCACATTGCAAATATCCACTGGCTACTGGAGTGGACTAAATAATTTCAAAAGAAGATCAGTCTATGCTTTATAAACTACAGCAATGCCTTTGACTGTGTGGATCATGAGAAACAATCAATTGTTCTGAAAGAAATAGGTGTGCCTCAATACTTGATTGTCCTGATGTGTAACTTGTATTGTGGACAAGAAGCTACTGTTAGTACAGAATACAGAGAGAGAAAATGGTTTCCTATAGACAAAAATGCTAGACAAGGGTGCATTTTATCCCCTTATCTATTCCAAACTGTGCGCAGAACATATTACACAGAAAGCTAGACTAGATTCAGATGAAGGAGGAGTTAAAATTAGTGGAAGAAACATCAATAATTTAAGATATTCAGATGGCACCATCTTACTGGCAGAAAGCAGCAGGGACTTAAAACAACTTCTGATGAAAATGAAAGCAGAAAATGCAAAAGCAGGACTGCAGTTGACGATTAAGAAGACAAAATTTGTAGCTACTGAAGAACTATACAACTTTAATGTCAATAATAGTTAAAGACTTTTTATACCTTCATATAAATCATCAACTAAAATGGACACTGTCGCCAAGAAATCAGAAGAAGACCTAAGACTCAGAAGGGCAGCAATGAAGAATTTAGAAAAGATCATCAAGTGTAAGGATGTGTCACTGGAGACCAAGGCCAAGATCATCCAAACTATTGTATTCTCAGCTATTATGTACAGGTGTGAAAGGTGGACAGTGGAGAAAGCTGATAGGAAGGAGATAGCTGATTCTTTTGAGATATGGTGCTGGAGGAGAGCTTTGCAGATACCCTGGACCACCAAAAATATGAACAAGTGGGTCCTAGAACAAATCAAGCCAGAACGCTCTCTGGAGGGCAAAAATCATCAAACTGAGGCTGTCCTACTTTGGGCACATCATGAGAAGGCAAGATTTACTGTAAAAACCAATAATGCTAGGAAATGTTGAGGGCAGGAGGAAAAGAGGAAGACCAAATATGATATGGATTGACTTCATAAAGGAAGCCACAGGCTTTTGTTTACAGGAGCTGAGCAGTGCTGTTGAGAACAGGACGTTTTGGAGATCACTCAATCATAGGATCACCATAGGCCAGAAGTGGCTTGATAGCATGTAACAACAACAAGCATGATCGACATTGGGCTGAGTTTGAAGATAATTTAGAAATTTCAGCTGGTTTAAAATGTAGCGGCCAGACTGCTGACTGGGACCAGTTACAGGAAGCATATAACTCCTCTGTTACAATAGCTGCAATGGCTACCAGTCCATTTCTGGGCCCAGTTATGTTTGTTATGACATAAGCATATGACTTGGGTCCAGGATATCTGAAGGACCGTGACTCCCCATTTGAGACCTCCAGGCTCCTGACATCTTCAGAGAAGGCCCTTCTCTCAGTCTTTTGCTCTCACAGGCACATTTGATGGACACACAGGAGAGGTTGTGGAATGCCCTTCCTCAGGAGGTCTGGTTGCCCCCGTCCCTTATTGTTTTAGAAATAGTTAACAACTTGCCATTTCAGGCAGGCTTTTGGGAACCAAATTGGTCAAGTCCAAGGCCATCCTGGATGCTGGGCAAATGTTTCTTTTAAGTGCATTTTAAAAGCTTTTAAAAGTATAGATTTTAATTTCCATGTTATGTTTAACTTTTTTAAAGTTGTAATTTATTGTGTCTTCAGTTCAACTTGTTTTAGTTCATTTGTGAGCCACACTGGGTTCCCTCGTAAGGAGAAAAGTAACATAGAAATAAAATAGACAAATTTCTTATTTCTACACTTATGTAAGTCTCAGTAGTTCAGTGAGTCCACATAGCTGAGATTAACAACTGGATTCAGCTTATTGTCATTATAGTTACTCTGAATTTGTATGTGCCTTCAAAGACTTTCCGGCGTGTTGATGTTTGGTTGGGTGGGTGGGTGGATGTGAATGAAATGGGCTTTGTATGAAGAACTTTTGACATTTACTCAGAGACTAGAAAAGTTATTTTTAGGGCCACAGTACCCAGAACTCCACTGCCAGCAGAGTCAGTGATCATTCTGGCTGGAAGCTTCTGGAGGCTATAGCTGGGGGGGGGGGGGGGACCTAACTTTTCAAGTTCTGCATTAAGTTCATTCATTTGTTTCTTCGTTCATTTGTCCGTTGATGCTTGCTTTCCTGCCAAAAACTCTGCTCAAGAGAGTTATGAGACTCATATCTATTGATTTGAGACTGAGCTCTTTTGCTTTTCAAATAGAGTTTGTTATTGTCAAGTGGGATTTCCTTGAAAACAGCAAGTGTCAGAACATTTCACAGTTTTGCCCCACATGACACAAAAACAAATGCATATGAACAAATCCCATTCAAGGGGAAAGTGCTTGGGTGACTGGATCATTCCAATGGATTTATTACATAGTGTTTACTAATAGGCTGGCATGCAAGAACCATCAATAACATTTATATTTATATTTGTGGTTGCCAAGCTTTCTAGGCTGTGAGAATTTTTTCCATATGTCGAAATGTCTGTTACTGTGCTGCGGCAAAAACAAGACTCTTGTGTGACTCTTACAAATAAGTTTATTTGGCATGACTTTATGTGGCCTTTAATCCACTTCTTAGTCTACTGAAGAGAAGAGTTACGGTCCACGGAACCTTTTGTCAAATAGAACTGCTTTGTCTTAATGGCGACACAAAATTCGTCATTCATCACCTTTCCACATGGATCCATCTGCCAAGAAACTGCTGCATGCATTTAATGGAGCTACAGAACCATGAACCCAGCCTTGGGGAAGTCACTCTGAATGTCAGGGAAAGGGTTACGTATCCCCTCTCTCCTTGCCTCTTCCCCTTGTGTCTCTGCCTTCATTGATGTTGCTCTCCTCAAAAAAGAAGCCTCTTGAGCCTTTAAATACCTCTATGCTTCCCATGGTTTTTGTTGAAAAGTCAGAGCTTTGTTATATGCATAGAGTATGTCTTTTGTGTGTGTTGCCCATTGTGCAAAAACTGAGCATGAAGGAAAGATAGTGGGCAAACTATATGTCAGGGACATTTCTTTTGATTCGTTTGCTTACTCTGTATTCCCTAGATTAGCCTAATTACATTAATTTAAGAGCTACAAACAAGACACAAAAGAAACATCTAACATAATAACCAAAGTAGATTACAATGCAAAATCCATATTACAGCCAAATCTAATTCACTTACTATTGTATTGATGATGATGATGATGATGACTGATGTGCCATCAAATTGATTCTGACTTAGGGTGAATCCCAGAATTCTCAAGATATAAAGTGTTCAGGAGTGTTTTACCAGACCATTCCTTTGAGGCACTCTGAGACATTATGCTGAATTGTTGTATCTATATATCTGTGAAGATGTGGTGTATCTATACTCTTAATAACTTGTAGCTTGTTTTTACAGCAGTGTGTAACTGGAGTACTTTTTGTGGATATCTTGTGTTGTGGTTATCCCTCTGCTTGTTGACATTCTGGAATCATGCAGTTTGCCCAAGGCAGCAAAGGTGGCAAAGCATGGAAACCAATCTGGGTAATCTTAGCTGCCCTATTCCTGGGAGGTGTAATGGGATTTGAACCCCTAACCCCTGCATTCTCCAACCTCCTGAGTTATACCATCTTTTGAACTATTGACTATTTTATTAGTATATCAGGCAAAAGCAAAAGAAAAACTTAAAATAAAGAAGACAAAAATGTTGTGGCACCTTAACGACTAGCCACTATTTTGTAGCACCATGATAGTGGTGCCATATATTTTGCAGAAGCACAACAAAAAGAATTCTATAAGCAAAATCAAGATAGGGGTGCCCCAAACAAAAAATTATAACTATGAAACTGAGTCTCAGAACAGCACCACATTTGGCACAAAAGTAGCAGAAAGTCTGCTCTTGCTCTGTACCAAATTTGGGGATGTTTGCACAAAGGGTTTTCAATTTGTGACTTTTAAAAAAGTAATGCTATTTTACCTCATGCACAAGCAAGCGACTTTTGTTGTTGTTTAGTCGTTCAGTCATGTCCAACTCTTCGTGACCCCATGGACCAGAGCACACCAGGCCCTCCTGTCTTCCACTGCCCCCCGAAGCTGGGTCAAACCCATGTTGGTAGCTTTGGTGACACTGTCCATCCATCTCGTCCTCTGTCGTCCCCTTCTCCTCTTGCCTTCACATTTTCCCAACATCAGGGTCTTTTCCAGGGAGTCTTCTCTTCTCATGAGATGGCCAAAGTATTGAAGCCTCAGCTTCAGGATCTGTCCTTCCAGTGAGCACTCAGGGTTGATTTCATTCAAAATGGATAGGTTTGTTCTCTTTGCAGTCCAGGGGACTCTCAAGAGTCTCCTCCAGCACCACAATTCAAAAGCATCAATTCTTCGGCGGTCAGCCTTCTTTATGGTCCAGCTCTCACTTCCATACATCACTACAGGAAAAACCATAGCTTTGACTATGTGGACCTTTGTCGGCAAGGTGATGTCTCTGCTTTTTAAGATGCTGTCTAGGAAGCGACTTTTAGCTAAAGCTAATTGAAAAGAGTTGAAAATTGAGATAAGACAAAATTTGCATACCTGGGGGGGGGACTCTGTTTTAACCTCTCTTTTTTTCATCCACAGGAATTGGGCCATTTATGACTCTAATTCAGACCCTTTAATTACTGCTTTTTAACCCCTAAAACTTCTGAAAGTGCTCCTTTTTTTATATCTTCTGAGAATTGTGAAGGAACTATTTGCATTGCATAGCATTCTGGCCAATCAGAATGTGTCTCCAGTCAGCCCACAGGGCAGGTGTTTGTCACTTTTAACCCTGCTATGGCCTTCAGTGTGAAAGAAAGCATTTAACTCCTTCCTGGACACACATTCTTATCTCCTGCCTCTGGGAATATTTTAGAAGCTATTGTAAAAGAGAAGGGCCTCTGGAAGATCTTTAAACCACAAAATTCTGGACATCCTCTTTCAGGTTTTTCGTGTATATAATTTGGGGAATCATGGAACCCTGAGACACTCAACAGGCTAATGGTCAAGATGTTGAACAGGAGTCCCTCAGCAAAACTACCATTCACAAAGTGACACTGTGCAAGGGAAAATCTCAGAAGCTGGCTCCTTTTTTCATCAGTTAACCACTTCTCACCCAAACACAAAGCATTTGTAATGGATGTTTTTCAACAAGTGTGAAAAAGCAGAAGAGGGTATCCTGTAGACCATCTTGACTGCTACCATTGGTGTTGCCGATATTCTCTGCTATGTAAAACTTGGCATCCTTTTTCCTGCTGGCAACACAGGCACTATATTTTGCAGCAATATTGGGCCATTTCCTGGCTTTTTGAATCTTGGGTACAGAAGCACAATAACCCACATTCATAAAACAGAGTTTTGAAGAATTGAATTTTAATGTGAGTTTGGGGGATAAGTCCATTTCCTCTTCTAAAACTATTTTATTAGTGGCATTTATATCCCACCTATCTTCCAATGACCTCTAGATGGAGCTTGGAGCTCTCTTCCTCCTCACTACATCCCATGATGAACCTTTAAGGTAAATTTTACTGAGGGAAAATGACTGTCCCAAGGACTCCCAGTAAACATAAAATCATAGAATAATTGAGTTGGAAGTCTATAAGGCCATCAAGTCCAACCCCCTGACCATGCAGGAATCCAAATCAGCGCAGATCTGACAGATGGTTGTCAATTTTCTTTTCAATGCCTCCAGAGTTGGAGAACTCACCACCTCCCAAGGGAATTGGTTCCATTGTTATACTGGTCTTACAGTTAATAAGTTTTTCCTGATATTCAGCCTAAATCTGGCTTCCTGTAGCTTGATCCCATTATTACATGTTCTGCTTCATGTTCATGGATCTCCCATGGCTATCAAGCACCTGATAGTGCTTCCTTTACTATCCAGATTTGGTTCTGCTAATTTTCTGGCATCATGTGACACATTCAGGGAGCATGGTAGGTCCATGGTGAAAGATAAAAGCCAAGAAACAACAGTAAGTAAAATCAGCACTCACACTTCAGTAGAAAAATAAGACAGCAACCAAAGTTCCCTCTAAGGTGTGCAACTGTGCAAGCACGCAGAACTCCACCCTCCTCCACACAGGGCTCCTCTTCCATGCACCCACAGCAATCTTTTCTGACCCCTTTGGTTCCAGTCATGACGGAACCCCGCATGGGGGGGCCCGTGTCATGCACACAGGGAGTGAAGCCCCACCCAGTGGGGCTGAAAATTAGAGGGAATGTTGACAGAAACTAAAGTATTGTTGGTTTTATGTGTCAAGTGGTTTTCCACTTATAAGGACTCTGTGAATTACTGACCTCCAACAAAAAATTCTACTATTATCTAAAAAAAATTAACCCAGGTGTACCTTTACATTGTTCACTCCAGCCACTAAGATATTTTGGACCAGCTTCAAATCTTTTTAGTTTCTTCTGGTAGTTAACTCTTTTCACTACAGGCTTTTTCTCTCCAACATCATCCTCTCTCCATAGAAAAAAAGAGATATTGACCTAACACTTCCTTAGAAACAGTCATACGTTATATAATTAAAAGCTTTAAAAAATGAAAAACAGTTTTTAATGTTAAAGTATTTTAATTTCATGTGTAGTTCTTCTCAGCAATTTCCCCCTATTTAAGCTGGTTGATCGCTAAAACTCCAAGAAAAGAAAAAAGAAAAAACATGACCCAACGGAGGAACAAATTTCCTCCATTTTAGTTAAAGGTTAAGCTAAACTCAGGCACAGATATTTTAAAAGGTTCCTCATTGAAAATGACCCTAGGTGTATCTAGGTAAAGCTTTTATTGTGCCATTGCCTTGTCTCTCACCTATGGCATATTACAAGCAAAGCCTGGAAAAGTTAATTGTTTTCTACATTTCCCAGAATCCTAAACCCAATCCTCAGCCTTTCTGAGACATTCTGGGAGCTGTAAAACAAAACAAAACAAAAAATTCTCCAAACTCTGGTCATAAAAAGTCCAGTCTTAAATGTGTCCCTTCCCATGTTTTCCACAATTTATTCTATTGGGGGATTGGGGGATGAGAGGTTGCAAAGAAAACCAACGTGGAAGAAAGAATTCCTACACAGTGAGTGAACAGATTGAGGGAGGTTATGCATGCTGCAGAGTTTTGACTTTCTGGTTAAATTCCTTTAGCTGCACAGCAGAAGTGCAGGGATTTACAGAGCAGAATAGCTTCAAGTTCCCCAATTTAGTTCATCTCTTTTTCTCATTAACTGGTACTTACAGTCTCAATAACTCACTCTGAAACATTAATTGTAGAAAGAATAAAAACCATTTTCTTTACTTACAGTTTTGAACAGATCAAACAGCACACTGACAAAACATGACTGCTTCAGTTAACACACCTCAACAGAAAACAAAGAGGTAAAAACAGAGCAGAGAGGTGGGGAGTCTCTTTGAATCAGAGGCAGGAGGGAACAATTGGTTAGTGCTGAATAGACTGAGAGACACCCCAGCCAAGGAATGTCCCTCCCAGCCAAACCCACTACAGACAGCATGCGAGGTTGCAAAAAGTCCGACAATGCATACCATCCCTACTCCCAGCTCAAAAATTCATCTGATTTCATGTACAGAGCTGATGCGCAATACAGCTTCAATGTGCATGTGCCACTGAACGAAGAACCCAAATGTTCATGGAGTTCATGCAGCAGAGGCTTCATACTAACGCTATGCACATGAGCTCTGTTGAGAAACGATTTTCAAATGAGTGCACATGGAAGAAGAATTTTGTGTTTTGCTAGCTTTATTTAAACTCCTCCTATAACTTGATGTCTGGTTCGAGCTGCTCGATCTACACTGCCTATGTGATCATCCTACTGTGAAGTTTTAGCACAGTAGCCAGTGCAGAAATATTTAATGGTGTTACTCTGCCATCATATTTTTGTTTCAGATGCAGGGGCCATGGCCTTGAACATACTCTGTTTTGCTCAGTGTCTGCCAAATATTTCTCAGATATATAGGGAAACCAGGAAGATGTCTGCTCATTAGGTGCAAGGAACACTTGCCAGACAGTCAATGTAACAAAATAACAGGCAATGGATTTCATTAACAGAATCTACAAGAACTGATGCTCTAAACTGAACTGTTACATCCTTGGTATTAAACGCCTGATGAGTCATTCCACCCTTAGTGACTGAAATTTATTTATTTTATTTATTTATTTAAAACATCTTTACTCCTTAAAAGAACCCATTGAAGCATTCACTCTGGACTTGTTTTAATCAATTAAAAAAAATTTTTTGCTGCTCATAGTTTTGTAGCTGAAGATCTGAAATATACACATTGTACCACCAAAATATGTTTCATTTCATCTAATATTTTTCCTAAAAGATTTTATGATTAAATATCTCAAAATGAGTGCATTCTCATTATTTTAAAGTGGTCTGGTTTGGCTTTATTTACTTCTTTGTTTTATTTATTTATCTATCTCTATGCCACTTTTCATAAGATATTCCCAGAATATCATAAGATATTCACAATCTAAATCAATTAATTAAAAATACAGTTTAACATATTAAAACATCATAATTGGAGCAGTCAATAAAACAATTCAACAGTAAACAGATCAATTACAGTGTTAAAATGCAGTTTCATTAATTCAGTGTAAAAGCATGAATTAGTAAAACCACTTTAACTAGGTGCTAAATAGAGAGAGAGAAAAGCAGGTGTCAAATGTACTTTATACCACTTGCTTGATCCCAAGCACCTTGAGCTGAGTTTGGAAATGAACCAGGAACCCATGTAGTTCTGTCAAAACTGCTGAGACATTTTGACAATAAGCAATCCCAGTTAAAACCATGGCTGCTGTACTTTGAATTTACTAAGCTTCCAAATAGTTTTCAAGGGCAGCCCCCATCACAGTAATCTAAATGAGATGATACCAAAGCATGGTTCACTTATGTAGCCAAGCCGGAATAAGGCCACATTATGCAGCTGTGGGATGCTTGTACCACAAGCCACAATTAACTTTATGCATCAACATGTTTACCATAGCATGCAGTTTGACACTTAAAGTCCATATCTCTCCCCAGGCTCAGGCTAGCCTAACTGTCTTGTTTTTACATAATGTATTCATGGGAAATAACTTTTTTGTTTCCTTGGGAAAAACAATTTGAATTCTATTAGAGACCTCAAGCTGTGTCGTGGAGTGTGATTCTGCTCTGTCTGCCTATGAAGTGTAATTCTTAATATAGATTGTATGCTAATCGGCACATTTTTGTCAATTTTTGTTTAGACCATCTCTAATTATGTACCAGCAAATTGATACCAGAAAAATCCATCACAGTAGTGGACTTCAGCTTTTGGATTCCTGATTAACAAAGTAATTAAAATACTTGGCCACATTCTGTCATTTGGAACTCATAATTGTCTTTCAATCATTCCTATTTGGGTACATGTCTTAAAAAATAAAAGTCTGTCTTCTTTCTTCTTCTTTTAAAGCCTACAAAGAGATTCATATACAAATCCATTTTGCTGCAATTGTTAAAGAGTTAATGTATGGCTGTAATAACCCAAATTATGGATGAGACATAGGTTAGTGGTAAAGCATGTTGTGATGTCTGCCGATTCCTGTGGGCATGGGAAGGGGTTCCACAGGTGAAGCTGTTCCAGTGTCCATGACCATGTGTGTCTCACATGACACTCAAATCTTTTATGCCAATGCTGGCCAAAGGGAGGTGAAGGGGCTGTGACATAATACTACACTGCCTTTCCATCATGTCATCAAGTCATTGTTGCATCAGGGAACAGACGCAGTGAGTCAAATAAGCCAAAAATAATATGAGGCCGGAACCTGGCATCGGGCAATCAAGCTTTGCCCAGGACCAGTCATAGCTTTCACATTGTTTAACCAACATGTTGTCATGACAGCAGGCACAGTCAGTGACAAGGAGGGAGAATAAGAGGGCACTCATACTGGAGATGCACTCAGTTTAAGGATGAAATAGCAGAATTTAGCTGCTGAGTGGTGATGGCACTTTTTCATCATCACACTGAGGGACAGAGCCAGGCAGACAAGTCCAAATAATGAGCTGGGCATGAAGGGGGGGGGGTACCTTTCCACAGATGACAATACTTACTGGAGACAGTTGTGAAGCATGTCATCCCAGCCCACACCATCCTGAGATAGTGTGCACTGATGTAGTTGATCACGCTGTTTCTTGCTGGCTTAAAAGCAGTATGAACCCTAGAATCGTAAAATAATTGAGTTGGAAGGGGCCTATAAGGCCATCGAGTCCAACCCCGTGCTCAATCAAGAATAAATGCAGGTTAATTGCAAGCCATAAATTGGAACAAAATGTATGTCATATTGTTTTCCACCAAATACCCTGAAACACTTTGCAAGGTGAAAGCATAATGAACGCCTTGTCTATTTCCCCTCCCGATAGTCTGACATAGAATAAGGTGGTTTCCTGTGCTTCTAACATGAAGTTCAATGAAATTTACTCTCCCATCAGTAAGTGCAGAACTGCAGCTGAAACACATTGCTGACCACACAGTGGCTGCAGTGGGATAGATCTGGTATGCCACTAGCTTTCAGAAGAATGCACAGTTAAATACAGAGTAAATCAAGATCTACAACCTTTACACCCCTGCTACACCCAATCTCCATTCAATGATTCCATGCACTCCAGACATATGTCTATAAAGGTTTCCAGTGAATCCTAGATACTTATGCATGGTCTATAACTTGCATTTTTCAGGAATACCTAATGCCCAGCATGCTCTGTATTAGTTTCTCAGGTGTAAATACAATGGAGTAAATTACAGTGACTAATAGGCACTAGCTAACGAACTGCTGGTTGTATGCTTCAACAGATAACAATCCATGCAACCAGCAGGTGATACAAATGACAACTTGTCAACTAGCAAATGAAAAGGAACACAAAGGGCTGCTCTCACCTACTTCTGGCTCTAACCCCATCCACTGCTGGTTTCAGCACCCCTAGCATGCAACTCCCACAGATTACCTTCTGAGGGAATGTGGCCTTCCAGAGGGAAAAAGGTTGCCCAACTCGGCTGTAAAAGCTTGGAACGTTTTTGTATGCAGGAAGTATTAGAAATGACTCCAGAGATCTCTAGCCTCCTCTGCCTCTGGCAACACCATATTTTGTTCTTGATTCCTTGTGCTTTAGATATATTAAGCTCCAAGTCCAGGCAAAGGACATTTTGATGTTAGGAGACCCCTTTTTTCAAATGATTTCAGATACCTAGGCATCCAGTTTTAACACCTAGAGAGCGTTACCTTTCAGTCTGTTGTAGACCAACATTGCCCTCCACTGGTGATTTTTTTATTCCACCCTAACAGTCTCAGAAAAACAGCTTTTGAACTGCAAAGGAATGCAAGTAGAATGTTCTACCCACAGATGTCCCTGGACATTTTCACGTTCCCATTTGTGCTTTTCCAAAAGTGACAAAAATGTATGGGTTTCAGACAACAAAAAAGGAGTTCGATTATTTTGACCAGCTTTAGTACATAAAACAACCAGTTTCAACACATACTGCTTTACCAATCAAAGCTGTGAGGAAAGATAATAGGTGTGCTGTTTGGATCAGTCATTGAAACTGCAGCTGGGGTATGCGCTGTGGTCATCTATAAATCCAATTCAATATAACATAAGGTGTAACTTCTCTAAGGACAGTAAGCCTTTTTGAACATTTTAAAACTCTAACAGTACAAGCTGAATATGAACAGAAATCAGCGACCAAAATATGCCAACACTTTGCAAGAGAGCTTATAAGCTTCATAGTTATGGCAGCTTGATATCATTTTAATGGCTCTGTCCTATGAAATCCTGGGTTTTTGAGTTCAGTAAGAAACTTAGTCTGCTCTTTTGAACTACAACAACTATCAGCATAGATGGACAAACAAGGGAAACAATCATCTGTTTATCCAATTTCCCCATTCTTTTTAATTGGTTTTTAGTACATCCCGGAAATTTCCAGCGGATCTGTTTCCAAAGCCTTAGTCTTAATCTGTAACCACAACAAGAAACAACTGCCTAAATCTGATTGGTAGTCCTAACTGGAGTAGGTCCCTGGCATTAGTGGGATGTACATAAATATTGACTCACCCTTCAGCTATTGATTCAACCGGCCTACTTGAATTGAGATGATCAATTTAAGAAGGCCGTCCCAGCCTGCATCTCCCTCTCTCATCCAGCTGCGTCTGAAGGTGAAGGTACTGTGCGAGCCTTGAGCAATTTCACTTTTAACAGCGTGGCTCACACTGCACCTGGAAGCATTGTGGCGTCAGTGGTGGAGTTGGCTGTGCATCAGCACAGCCCTGTGGTTAGGGGGACCCAGGGTGGGGGTGTTTGGGCCCGGGCCCCAGGCCATAGGAGGGAAAAGCAGGGTTCTTTGGGAAAGAAAATAAAAGAATAATAGTGTGAAATTAATATTTTTTTAAAAAAAGGCGAAAGAACAACAAGGGTGTGTGGGGTTAAGGAGGAGTGGGGGTTGCCACCTCAAGTGGAGTAGGGGCCTGATTCCCAGACCCCAGAAAGCAGGAGTAGAGGACCCTGGGATAAGGGGGCGTAGTGGGTGACCCTCCCGCTTTTGTCTTCCCCTGTTACTGGCAGGGGGCCTGTATCAGGACAGGGGGTGGCACAGGTAGGATACTATCTAAAGCAGCAGTCCCCAACCTTTTTAACTCCACGGACTGGTTGGGGAAGGCGGGGCACACCCCCCCGCGCTTGCGCGCATGTGCGAAGGAGCAGACGCGCACTCAGGGGACACTCACGCACACTCGCGAAGGGGGGCGCTCGTGCATGCGCACTCATGCGCATGCACAAAGGGGCTGTGCGGGGGTGGGAGTGTGTGCGGGGGTGGGTGGGAGATCTGTCTCCGTGGCCCGGTCCGGCCCAGGCCACAGACCGGCACCGGGCTGCGAACTGGGGGTTGGGGCCCCCTGATCTAGAGAACTAGAGTAAACAATTAGGTTGGAGAGAGAGAGAGAGATAAGGGGCCTGGGCATCAGGTATTACTATACTGGTTCAGACTTCCTGCCTAGAGGATAATAACAAACAGTATGGGAACCAAAAAAGGTCAGGGTGGCAGAAGTCAAACAGCCTGCAAAATGCAGCCCGCCCGCCCCGTCCCCCTCTGGTTCTATCTAGGACGATGTGGGAGAAGCTTAGCATGTTAGAAAGGGACAAAGCACAAGCCAGGGAAGCTGAGCGATCTCCTGCAGTGTGGGGGTCGCGCAGGGAGTCAAAGGCTCATAAGATGGCTGAACATAAAAGAATGGGTGACATCAGACGGGCCCCAGAGGGCATCGGCCAGCACTCAAGACGCAAGTGGACAGTGACGCAGGGCAGATGGCATCAGTTACAGAAGCAGAAATGGTGCAGCGAGGCACTGTGGAAGGGCCCAGCTCCAGCCAGCCAGGACAGAGGGAGATCAACTCAACTAGTGTGCCCTTGGTGACCTCAGGGTGGACTCAATCAGGTGACAGTACCATTACACCGGGCACAACACAGCCTGCAGGTGCATAGCCATGGGATATCGGGAGCCAGACGGTGCCGATCCCTATGACCTTGCCTCTGCAGGCAACACAAGTGGGGGTACATGCACTTGCAGGGGCCACTACTAGCATAGCCCAGGCCTCCATGGCCATTCCTCAGGTTACTGTAGAGCTGGACACTAAAGGAGCTCAGCTACCTATCCCTGATAAGGGTTGTAACTCAGTTTCCTGCTCCGCCCTTCCGGATGGGGACCAGTCCCTGCCTCTGGGGAATCACCTCCTGCCAACCACTGTGGAGAATAATCAGAGAGGTAAATACGTATATGTGTTTGAGTTGTTGAACAGAGAGGTTGAGGGAGAAGAAGGATAAAGAGGAGGAAAGGGATAGGGAGAAAGTGCGGCAGCGCAAGCTGGACTGCTGCTGGGCAAACTGGCTTCTTTATGATGAAGGGTTCCATATGTGTGTGGTGTTGTGCTCCAATATGTGCTGGGATGTTCCCCATGATGCACTGTGGCTATGGTTAATGACCCCATCCTGGCCCATATTAGGTGACAAGTTTGATAGTGGTCATTTAGTACAAAGGGCATCACAGGCTAATGTTTCCTGCCTGCAGGCAGCCAGGTGGTTCAACCCCGCTTGGTCTGCTGGGAGTTTAATGCACGTAGCTCCTGTAGTAGAAAACCCTGTAAATTTAGGCACCAATGCTCCACCTGCAGTGCACCTCATGCATCAGCAGCATGCCCAAGAGGTTGGAGGAGCAGGGGGAAGGGAACCAGGAGGCGGTCACAAACCACCTCCTGGCTCATCCAATCATCAGAAAGGCACCCAGTCCAATTAAGGTGCCAATATTAGAGTGGTGGTTGAAGGATCATGCTGACAGGGCAGCTGCCAAGTTCTTGAGTGAAGGGTTTAGGTTTGGTTTCTGTATCCCAGCCACAGGAGACAGAGTAGCTACTTGGTCAGATAATTTGAAATCAGTTAAGGGGCAGGAAGACATAGTGCAGGCAAAAATCCATAAAGAAGTGTTAGAAGGCAGAGTATTGAGCCCTTTTGTAGGTCCTCCAGTGGCGCATCTCCAGGTGCCACCGCTGGGAGTGGTGCCAAAAAAGACACCCATTGAATTTAGACTAATTCATCATCTCTCTTTCCCAGCAGGGGATTCAGTTAATGACAGGATCCCCCAAGAGCTGTGCAGCATGCGACACACATCATTCGATGCAGCAGTACATATGGTGAGCAGCTGTGGGGTTGGGGCAGAGCTGGCGAAGTGCAACATTAAGTCTGCCTTCCATCTTCTCCCAGTCCATCCTGATGATTGTGATATTCTTGGCTTTGCTTTTGAAGGCAGCTGCTATGTAGATAGGTCCCTACATATGGGTTGCTCTGTATCCTGTTCAGCTTTTGAGCAATGTAGCTCCTTTTTTAGAATGGGCAGTTAAGCTCCGGGTAGGGAGCGCACAGGTACTCCATTATTTGGGTGATTATTTGTTTTGTGGAGTACTCGGTACTTCACAATGCAAGTTCCTCATGGTGGCATTCCAAGAACTAGCAGGTGAGCTGGGGTACCATTGGTGAAGGAAAAACAGGCCAAGTTTTAACCTTTTTAGGGATTGAGCTAGATACAATCCAGCAATCCTGTTGATTGCCAGAAGAAAAGTTGGGGGACCTAAAATTAAGGCTTCAAAGGATGCTTAGTCTAAGATTACTTTAAAGGAGTTGCAGGAGGTGGTTGGTCACCTTAATTTTACCTGTAAGGTCATCGCCCCGGGCAGAGCCTTCTTATGAAGGCTGTGTGATGCCATGATGTGGTTTCCCATTCCCTTCTTCTGGGGGCATCCTGGGACTGTGCAGCTTGCCCAAGATCACATAGGCTGGCTCTTCTGGGCTACACAGTGGGGAACTGAACTCCCAACCTCTGGCTCTGCAGCCAGATATCTAAACCATTGAGCTATCCAGCCAGCACCTGTACAGATACAACCCGTTAAATTTGTATGTGTCATTTTCAATGCATTCTTGTGCTACTGCCCTGGTTGTGAGTCAGGATAACAGGGAATGCTTCAGCTGGACTGGGAGTTGGTTGCTGAACTGCCAAGCTTCCTTTTATTCTCATTCTTCTGATAAGAAACCACAGGAAGCTAACAAAAGCGGTAGAAGAATGATATGGTAGTTGTTAGATAAGAGAACACCCCAAAGGAAGTCTTCTTGCAGACAGATAAATTTCTTACATGTGCTGAGACACGTAGGAAAAAGCAACCTAAACCAATATTTAATAAGGAGTTGCAGACCTTGGAAAAGTTACCTTTTTTGTGACCCAGTAAATGTACTGGAACAAATGGTGACTGAATTCCTTAGGGGAGAATGGAAGGGTTTCCTCTATTTTAAAACAGAATTGCTTCATTGCAATCATCAGCAACAAGGCTGCTTTCAGCAGTCTAGCAGGCCACCATCCTCTCCCACAATGCATCTGGTTCAAATGACACTGTGCCATGATTGGTCAATTGCAGTGTGGTATCACTTAGACAGAGGAATTGTAGGAGAACACGGAATCTTGCAGTGCCACATATTGCCATACCATTGCCCAACTACGGTTGTGAACAAATTTGGCAAAGCAACTGATTGTTCCACCAACCATCACCCCAACTTTTTTGGGGGGGAACTACAGAATATCCCAATACAAAATGCAATAGATCTCTTGTCCCACCTTTTTTTTCCCCTGACTTTAAAAAAATCGATATATGGCATGTGACTGAAACTCGGTGACATTGTTCACAATACTTAAAGTGACCATTTTGTCCTACAATGCATACCTAGGAGGTATTCTGTCTTGGTGAACTCTGTTTCCAAATGCTCCTTTCCTTCAATATCTCAAACAACACCTGTTATAAAGTTTCAGCAATAAGCATATTTATTTACACTGAACAACTAACTAAGCAGTTAGATGACAAATGCTCCATCAACCTTCCCAAAATAAGTTTTATTAATGGCATCTCTACTTTTAAGTCACATTTGCATAGATTGATTTATTCATTTGTATCATTTATAGACCACCTTTCTCCCACTATGGGAACTCAAGGCTGCTCCCCTTGCTAAGAAAGTAGAATTCAAAAACACAATAAATTATACATTAAAAAATAATTAAACTATGGATGCGAAGAATACTCACAAAATCTTTCTGAAGCCATGTCCTTGACAAGGTCAAAACCTGCTGCCTCCACAACAGTTGCTCAAAATTGCAAGCTGAAATCGAAGAACGTTGTTAATTTCTCTATGCTTTGATTTTATGCACGTTTAAAAGATCTGATGTAGTAACTCCCTCTTTCTTTCACATCATATATATATATAGTGGCAAAAAGGTTGCATTATACTTGCACCTCCTTGGTCTAAATGGACTTAGTCTTGCTTCAAACAGAGCCACTTAAATCATTGCAATGAGGATGTTACATTTTACTTAATGCCACGGTTTTCATTAGATCCATTTGAAACACTGAGTAAGCCTCACTTCACCTCACCATGTTTAAGTCCACTGGGTTCTTTTTTGGTTTATGCCTCAAATCAAAAGTTTTGCTCATTAGGGACAAAGGATGTCTAATTTGCTTTTGATTAAAACCAGACACTATAGTCCCACACTCTGTTCCAAATGCAGCAGTTTTGTGCATGTGTAAATTTATTTCTATATATTTACATTCAAAATAGCATCTCACCCTTAGAAATGAAACTTCTAAGTTGACAGTAGATTGTTGAGGGGTGGGGGACAACCAATCAGGCATAATAAAACAAGTGGCCAATGCAAAAGCATTGAATCTCTAGCAGACTAAAATCAAGAACAACAACTCATGCTGAAAATCATTGGAACAGCAGCATCTTCTCCTTTCACAAGGAAGAGAAAGAGAGAGAGAAATGATCGATGAGATTTTGCACAGCACAATGTTCCAGAGTCCAGATACCATTTCCAAGACAGCCTTGTGCTACATGCACACAGCTTAGGAACAGAACAAAATAGTGGATTCCAATGCACATACTTGACTATATACACCATTGAAACCAAGGACATTGACTTCCAAATGGCTGTGTTGATGATGAAAGCATGACATTGTGATCGCACTATTTATTTATTTAGATTTATACCTCAGTGAGCATGCCACTACTCTGGGCGGCTTGCAAAATATTATAAAACATGCAGCTAAAATATTAAAACCAGCTCAGGAGGGTGGGGGCCAGTCGGACCTCCACAGGAAGAGAGTTCCAGAGCGGAGCGGCCACTACTGAAAAGGTCCGGTTTCTGGTTGATGCCCTCTGGGCCTCTTTTGGAGTGGCCACCCGCAACATTAAAGACTGGGAGGTGCGGGTGGGACGGGAAGGTGGCCTGAGGGAGAGGCACTCTGACATTTATAATAATAAGCCAACCCACATAGTTACAGAAAGTAGAGCAAGAAAGACCTGTGGGTGAACATATGTAGAAGTGGACTCACTGTTCATCAGTTATTGAGAACACATTTCCATATACAATAAGGCAACATCTAAGAATATCCATATGAACAAATTGGCTGATACAAGTAATGTGACCCTGTTATTTTAACATTTTATTAACCCACTTAAATGAAATAAAACAAACTTAGAGAGTATGTACTCTGCAGGCAGACATTTTTATTGACTAAATTGGTGCTCTTTCAATACCATTTTGATGAACAATCATAGCCAATGATCTTATTAAAGCTATTTTGCATATTTATGAAGACCCTGTAGCTTAATATACTATTATGGGGCCATGAAAGTTTATGTAGACCTCTAGAAATGTCAGACGAGTACTCCAAGGGTCCCATAAAATGGAGTATTGCTTGCTTAAATCACATCCAAACTAAAATGAAAACCAGTAGTTGTTTTATTAGTTTGTCCTCATTGAAACAAAATCCAATTTCCTACATAGTGGTTCTAATAACTAGAGACCCAAATGGAGACCTGTTAAGGCAAACAATGTAGGCATAAATTTGACCTTAAGTTTCATTTAGCAGAAATGATTTCTCAGTGGAAACTCATAGGTTGTAGTATAAAAGGGTAAAGCTGTTGTTGTTTTTTAAGGAACAAAATGGCAGGTGAAAGTATGGTGAAGGGTTACTTTTTGCTTGACTTCAGGGTTCAATCAACAAATGAAAACAAGAAGATTCTGACCATTCAGAATTTCTCTGGTTGTTTCTAGCTATCTCTGCTATCTTCAGTCATCTCTATATTTCTCTCTTGGGAGAGAAAAAGAAAGACTGGAAAGAAATTGTAGAAGTGGCAGCATAGGATTAGAGATTGTCATGGATTTGGGGCACAAATCATATGAAATAGGGTACAAATCAGTCTGGAACAAATCAAGATCTAGTCTGAAGCCCCAAATTGGCTTCTGAATCATACAGTATTAGGGGAACCTTGAACAGTGCTGATTATCTACTCCATTGGATATAATGCAATGAAGAGGGGAGCATCTAGCATGCTTCACCCTGCCATCACTTCTCTTGTGTCATAAATAATACGTATGTAGAGAACAATCACCTGTTCACGTGGATGCTCTCTGCGTAATTAAGAACACTGGAAAATCAGGGTTCCTGCTCATGTGAAGTATCTCCATGCAAAGAAGAACTTTTTCTCTGCAGCCACAATGCTTTCCACATGAGGAAAATGACAAGCAGAGGAGCAAAGTACTCTCCTTTTCACATGTTGAATCTAACTCGGAGGCTGACTATATGAGCTTTTGAGCCAGCTGTTTCGTCCACTGCAGGAATGGGCTGGCCTGCTTCTAAAGACAGCAATCAGACATCATCTTTGTTGGCGTGGACCAGCCCACCCCTAGAGCAGTCCTATCTGTACCTTTCTGAGCCCCTGTCAGGGGCTTCTAAGTTTTGGGTGTGGGTAGGAGCACTCTGGTTTGGGTCAGTTCCAGCATGTGTGATCAGTGGAACTGATCTAAAGCAAGCCTTTCAGTCTGAACTTGCCAATATTGTGAAGTGTCTCAATAAGCGAGCCACTTCAGGATATCGACAAATTAATCACTTCCTCTGCTCCTAGGCAGAAAGGCAGGGGCAGTAACTTTTTTTTAATTGTATATTGGACCATCGCTGATGTGCTGCATCCGTTATTTTTTAAAAAAAATCTTTTCTCTGCCTTGTCTTAAGGACCAGTTGAGAAACCTCCTGCAATCAAATCCATGGTGGTGACTTCAGCTGCAGGCAGTTTTCAACTGTCCCTTTAAGAGATGGCAAAGAAAATCTTTTTTTAATCGTTTGTAACTCATGCAGTGCACCAGCAATTAAAAAAAATCACAATTAAAAAATCACTTTAAAAAGTCACTTTCTCTAGCTAGCTCCCCACTGCTGGCTTAGCTGCACTTTAGTAAATAATGTCAACACAAATTCCTTGTGGCATCATGCTAGCACCAGAAGACTGTAAACTAAGTGCCAATGCCCTCTGAACCTTTGGAAGGCCCCCTACCATTGCTACAGAATAATAGTGCTCTGAAGGGGACAGTGACATCACCAGAGAATCTAGCACTCCCAGTATATGGGAGGCTGTTGGGACAAGCTAAACCTCCCCCCCAAAAAATCATGGAAGACAATGCAAAATATCATAATATCAATGGCATCTAAAGCCAAGCATCTCTAATAAGAATAACAGGAAGGATCACAATATTAATGCCATTTACCCACTTCTCAGGAAACAAAAAGGGTATTTGTAAATGAACAAAAGCTATATTATTATTATATCACCTGACATTCTGTAATTCACAGTCACAATATGCAAATAGGTTTTTAAAAGCAAATACATGAAACATATTGTTACAATTTATTCTCAAATTACTCTGCTACAAAGAAAAGTTTAGCAGCCAAGATAAATAACATCTACTTCTTCTTTATTCTTTACAGCCTCAGGAACCTTGACCAGACACCATGTATTAGAAAGGGTTTCCATCTAAGCACTAAAGATTATCTTCAATCTTAAGGGTTATGTTTTATAGCTCTCCTTGCTCAGTTTGACAACCTTATCTTCTCAAGTGACTGCTGGAGGCTAGGCTTCTGTAGATATGTCTGCTTCTCAAGCACCAACGTATTTTTATATAGAATAATAAAAATGCTCACCGGTTTAACCATTATTTTTTAGTAGTCCTTGTACTATGTAAGTTCAGATATCAAGGAAGTCAGGAGTATTCATCTTCTGAGATTCTGTCCACAGGAAATTTCAGAAAGATTTTGATATCTCGCCCATAATCCTGACATCAATGTAAGGTAAAGGTAAAGGTTCCCCTTGACATTTAGTCCAGTCATGTCCGACTCTAGGGCGCGGTGCTCATCCCCGTTTCCAAGCCGTAGAGCCAGCGTTTTGTCCGTAGGCAGTTTCCGTGGTCACGTGGCCAGCGCGACTAGACACGGAACACCGTTACCTTCCCACTGTGGTGGTACCTATTTATCTACTTGCATTTGCATGCTTTCGAACTGCTAGGTTGGCAGGAGACATCAATGTACTTAAAACAAATACTTCTCTAGTCATTCAAGGTTTCAGAAGCAGATCTGAAATTGTAAAAAATGTTGCCTAATCCAATTTTTTTTGCTGCAGAGGTAAGGATTCTGTTGCAGAGTTTTGAATTTCTGGTTAAAATTGCTCCAGCTGCAACAGACATACAGACTTAGAGAGCTTCAAGTCTCCCCAGACTACCCCTTTTTCGCTCATCAACTGGCACTTACAGTCTCAATTCAGTCTGAGACATTGGTAAGAGAAATAATAAAGCAGGTTTCATTTACTTATAGTTAAACAGATCAAAAACGAACAGCAAACTGTACAAATATGACTGCTTACAGGAACAGACTCCCACAGACTCGCAGCCTGCTTCCCCCAAACTCCTCCAGATTACATTCACATAACTGCAAAATAACTGCACACTAACTGCCGGTAAACTAAAAAAGAGGGAGGGAAGAGACACTAAGCAGAGAGGCCTGGCTCTCTTTGAAAGCAGAGGCAGGGAAGGAACAATTGGTTACTGCTGGAGTCACCCCAGCCCAGAAAGTTCCCTCCCAGCCAAACCTACTAACTAAAGGTAGCATATGAGGTTGAAAACGTGGTTCCATCTCAAAGATCACAGGGAGAGGCCTTTTCTCGGTCCCAACATCTTCACAGATAGGGACACAGGAGAGAGCCTTCTCTGTTGCTGCTCCCAGACTGTGGAACTCCCTCCCACAGGAGGCTGGGCTGGCATAATCTTTGCTGCAAGCAGGCAAAGGCATTTCTTGTCAGAGAAGCTTTCTCTTAGCAACTGGTTGACTGAGTGGGGTTTTTGAATGGATTGTTGTACCTTACTGCTTTGAATGTGTTTTGGTGTTGCTTTTGTTTACTGTCTTTTAGTATGGTATTTGTCTGATCTGTTTTAGTATTTGTAAACTCACTGCTGTTCGCTTTAAATATTGTTTTTTAATTATGTAAGCCACCTTGGGTCCTTTTAAGGAGAAAGGCAGGGTTAAATAAATAAATAAATAAATAAATAAATAAATAAATAAATAAATAAGAGGGGCTACCTCAAGTGGGGAGATACATTTGTCATAGAATGTAACTTTCTTCACCTACATACCCTGCATTTGGAGTGCTTTATTTGCGATTGATCTTTGGAAGGTAGACAGGCCTAGTTTGCAAGTACAAACACTCAGACTGTCATCCTGAGGAAATTTCATTGTGGGAGGCAAAACAAGTGAACTAGAGAAAATGTACTTCCCCTTTAACATCTAATTTGACCCACAGAAAATACAGTGCCTCAACTACACAAATCAGGCTCTGTTTTAATTTTTTTCAACATTTTGTAAAGGCTAGAAACATTTTTGGTGAATATTACTGCTTCTTATTTGGGTTTAAAAGGAAACGCCACAGACAGTTATCTCAGACTTCACTCTATCATGGATGGGCACTCGAGTCATGAGACTCGCTGTCAAGTTGGACTTAATTCGCACCAGTAACTCCACTCATGTTTTTTTTCCCCAGTGACTTGGACTCAACACACAACTTGGAATCCACCCACCTCTCCCTTTTTTCTGGGGGGAAAAAGCTTGTTTTTAATAGGGATTCATACTTGGGACTTGATACCAAAGACTCAGACTTAGACTTGGACCCAAAGACTGGCCAACATCCCCGCTAACTATCCTCATGGCATTTGCTGAAAGAAACAACATACTGTCTTCTCTCTACACTGAAGGAACCTTCATTTTCACTGGAACAGGCCTATAGAGCACATGCTACCTGCTTACCCTGGCAGCTTAGCTGTGCATTTGCTGCTTGTAAATGTTCCCCTTTGGTGCACCTGACAGAATGGAGAAGCTATAAAGCTTTACTCAGCTAGGCTGTCCTTTTGCGCTACAAACTAATGACAGTGTCAAATGGCACATCCCAAAAGTGCACACCCTGTTGGTGGATGATTGTGTCAAATGGGACAAGTACAGCAGCCAAAATCTTCATCTGTACAGAAGCCAGTTCCAGGGTAGCTTCAGCAGATGAGGTCAACAGAAGAACACATCCAGAAGCAAATCATATTATCCCCGAACATTCCTAAAGCAAGGGTAAATAAGGGGTAGAAATGCAGGTGTTGCTATGATATTCTGTGTCGGATGTGTCATCTCAACCCTACTCTGAGCAGAAAGAATAGTGTTGTATGTTGGCCATGTTATGTGTTGGGAGAAAACATCTGGAAATATCTTAGCAGGACGCCGGGAGAGGGGGAAAAGAAGTGGGAGCAGTAATAATGTGCTGTAGTGGGGAAAGGCAGAAAGCAGAGCTGCCTCTCTGCCTCTAACCATGGCAAATAATATACAGGGCCAACACAGGCACACCTCTATATGTACCTCCATACTATAACACACATGTTATAGTAGGGCAGGAAAACTGAATCTCTTTGCCCTCTCCTTCCTCCTTGGAAGTAACAAATAATACACTTACCTGTAAGTAGTTGTGTGGGTGTAACAAAGTGACATTTCATAATTAACGTGCTCAGATGTTTAGTATCTGGCTGTGGAACCAGAGCTTAGGACTTCAATTGCCCACTGTGCATCCTGGGATAAGAGCCAGCCTGTGTAGCCTTGGGGAAGGTGCACAGTCCCAGGATGTTTTGTTTCATATCCAGATATTATGCAGAAGAAAAGACTCAAACCAGGCAGTCATCTTACTTTATTGGTAACTGTTTCAAAGGAATACAATTCAGTTAGGTGTACAAAAGCATCCTGACAACTGGTTAAGGTTTTTTTTTTTTCAATACACTGGTGATAATTTACAATTTCTACATTAAAATTTCCAGTTCGTTCAATTAGCAGTTCATCTTGAATTGACAAACTTTTCCTAAATTTATGGATGTGTTTGGCAAAAATGATCAAAGGATGTTTTAGCTACTAAATATAAGTGTTTTCTAGTTACAAGCCCATGTTGGTGCTAGCTCCAAAAAAAGGTGAAGAGTGGCGAAGTTCAAGACTTGATTAGTGCCTGCATTAATATAAAACTAAATTGATACCATAGTGTAATACTTGAATTCTCTTATGGCCACAGAACTGAAACCTGACATATTTCTGGAGACATCCTACAGTCTATTGCCAAACAGCATTTCTATGACTTCCCTTTTATGTGCTGGTAGAAATGCCGTTTCTGAGTAGAAGCCACATATTTTAGGGCACTTTCTATGAATTAATATATGTTTATTAGAAGTATAAATGCACGGTCTGTGATCTAGTTTATGAAATATGTTTCTTTATGATAAACAAGAGTGAAAGGAAATCTTTCCAAGTAATTCAGATTCACATGCTATATTCATATTAAAACATCCAGCGTTTCATCAGGATATAACAGGAAGCCAGAAAATATACTGTCATCTTCAGCACTAACATAAACCCCATTCCAGTCTCGTGTGACCTCCAGCCAAACTTGATCCCCTGCATTTAACTTCAAAATGGTAAGAAAGGATGCCTGGTCTATCTCTTGGCCATAAAGAGTCTCCCGGCTTCTGACCATCTTCTTGTTTTGACATACAATGCTGATTCGGGCTGGCCGCCCTCGTATTGTCATATGGTAAGAGAAGATGTATGCCCCGGCAACGGTGCAATTAAATTTCCCCGTCAATGGATTATAATCCCCTTGGTCATTGTACACGATCTTGTCAAACTTAATCGGGATGTTGGGAGGTGGAAAAGGCTTGGACAGACCAACACTAAAAGCTGATCTTGGCAAACTTGGGGTCTCACCCCTCGAACCTTTGGGACCTCGAGCACCTTTCTTCCCAGGAGCTCCCCTAATACCTTTGGGACCAGCACTTCCTTTCACCCCTGGGGGCCCCATTATCCCAATGAGTCCTGGATCACCTTTCTCACCTCTAATACCAGGCTCACCTTTTTCTCCCTTTTGTCCATCATCACCCTGGCCACCTTCCATCCCAGTGTCTCCTTTGATTCCCTTTTCTCCTTTGAGCCCCATGTCTCCTTTTTCTCCTCCTTCTCCCTTTTCACCAGGATCTCCATAGTAGCCCTTTTCACCAAGGTCCCCCTTTTCTCCTTTTTCTCCATTTTCTCCATCAATGCCTGTCAATCCCAGATCCCCTTTGTCTCCTTTCTCTCCTTTGGTGCCATTCTCACACATCTCCCCCTTAGCACCCTTTTGACCTTTGGCTCCAGGCAGCCCATGGTTTCCTTTGTCTCCTTTAAATCCCATTTCACCTGCAAATAGCAAAGACAGAAATACAGGGTCACAAATAAAAATCAGCCTCAAGTGATATTACCCTGCTTTGTGCATTCATTGGCCTACCAAGTCCTTTCTGCAATGGGGGAAGCAGAGCCTGGAGAAGTTACCAGAATCCTGTCAACCAGGTGGTTGGTTGAAATGGAAATCCTATTGGGGAGTTATGGCAGTGCTAAGTTGTAGTTACATAAATTATAGTGAATCAACAAATTGCTCCTTGCATTTCTGGTCACATGCCAAGTTACACAACTGGCACATGACCAGGAATGCGTGCAATTAACTTCAATTAGTGGCAGTTCACTGCCACGATGTACATGGTTAACACTTATACTGGCATAAATCATCAATAGGAAACTGGTCTAAAAGTATTACAAATGTCTGCTGACTAGTGGCATACATTTTACTACATAACAACAAAAAACAAAAGCTAAAACAGAAGTACTGTGGCACCTTTAAGACTAAAAAATGTATTTCACTGTGAGCTCTCCTGGACTATAGGCCTGTTCTTCAGATGCATGGGTGAAAGTTTACATAGTGTGAATGCTCACACTGAAAAAGATCTGTTTATCTTAAAGGTGTCGTGGCACTAGTTTATTTATTTATTTATTATTTGCTGTTGCCATATCTTCAAAAATTCCAGTATGTGACAATCTCTGGCCATGGAGAAGGTTGTGTCATTAAAAGTTGGGACATTATGGATAGGCCATCTTGTTAGTTTCCTTATATATTTGTTCATTCCTGGGGGGGAAAACGCATTCTAGGCAGCTAACAAAAATAAAATATCAATTTAAAATGTTTAAATTAAAGCATAACAAATGATAAGCAAGCTTTTTAAAAACCAAATATAAAAGAAAGAGACAACATAAAACAATTTTTTAAAAAAACTTCAGTAGCAAATTATCTCACATGTCAAAGGCCTGGCTGATTTTTTTTTCCCAACTCTGTGACCGAAATCTTATTGGAGATTTATGCCAGCATATGTTTAATTCAATGCCAGTGAACTGCTGCTAGTTAAAGAGCTAGTATTCGCATATCTGGCCAGTCAACCAAGTTGCACAACTGACATGCAACTAAAAATGTGTGTGACAACTCATTAATTAGGGCTATTCACTAATGAAATGTATGCAGCCAGACATATGCCAATAGGATGTTGACTTCTTTTGGCCAGCAAAAGGATGATTGAATGGGAGCCAGTATAACCTCCTTTGGCATGGAACAGCCACCAAGAAGGCTCTGGCTTCCTGTCCCCTCCAACTGTGCTTCCAAACACAGCAAGTCTAAGAGAGAAGTGCCTTCCTTGAAGATTTTAAAAACCAGACAGACGTTCATGAAAGAATATGGTCTTTCAAATGTCCAAAAGATATGCAGGGGTTTAAAGTTCATAACCAGCCCTTTAAACAGTGCCCAAGAAGAGTCCAATAACCAGAGAAAGGATTGAAACAAGAAAGAGTCAGTGGCTCCCTGTAGCTGAGCTTGGCCAACAATATGGCCACAACATTCTGAACTGGCCAAATATCTCCAAACACCTTGCAGAAGTTCCATTAACGTACCTTGTTCTCCCGGTTTACCCAGTTGTCCTGGGCTTCCATTTGCTCCTGGGTCACCATTTTCTCCTTTATCCCCTACAACATATTTGTGATGTTGTTTGAAATGTTCCGTGTTCAGGGACATAACCACATTTCACAATGTTAGTTTACCTTCAAACAGTGGTGCATCTTAATGAAAATAAACTATAGTAGATTCAGTTTTATGAATCAAATTGCTGCCTGGGTCTAGAATAAAAGATTCTCAGTTCAGATGTAGAACAAATCTGAGTAGTTGGCCCTACTACTAGCCTCTGCATGTCCGTCTGAGGGTCTGAAAACAGCATCTGTGTATAGGGTTAGGCATGATTAGAGGCCTTGCTTTTTGCCATCCAAGGAATTTTACTAAATGGCAGAGTGCAAATCGCTAGAATAAAAGGGATAATTTTATAGGTTTCTCGTTCTAACTATGAAAAAGTACCTTATATGCAAATACCATGTGTGTAGACTTAAGAACTCAAGAGCAGCCCTGCTAAGTCTAGTATTCTGGTTGTACTGTAGCCAACCAGATGCTTATGGGAAGCCTACAAGCAAGACAAGATAGCAATCTTGCTCCTGTTGTACCATCCTGAACACATTGCATCTCATCAGTCTTGGAAGCTAAGCAGAGCCTGTTCTGATTAGTACTTGGTCAGGAGACCACTAGGTAATACTAGAAATTTCCAGGTGGGAAAGAATCCTTCCTTGGAGTCAGCAACACTGGACCTAGATGGACCAATGGTTAGACAGCTTTCTATGTTCTCCAGCAAGCAGTATTCACAGCCACATTGCCTTTGATTGTGGAGGCAGCGCCCAACCCATTGTAACTACTTGCCATCTATAGCTTCATCTTCTATGGATTTGTATAGTCTCCTGTTAAAGCCATCTAAATTAGAGGCTGCCATGTCATTTCAGTGCAACAAATTCCAATTGTACACAAAATTAAGGCATTCAGTCTCTTCTGAACTTTCCATCAAACATCACTGGATGACTCCAGACTCCAATATTATAAGAGGGATGGAGAAACATCCCTATATATATATACTTTCTTATTTTCTGCTGAACACATAAAGGTCTAGAGCACAGAGAACCAGTTCAGTCTCAATTCTTCCCTGACATGCATCCATTGTCTACAAGAAAAGCGTAGTGGTTTTCTCTTTTTGTGCTCCAAACTACTCATGTTGCGGGAAAAACTTCGATAAATTTGTGATCAACAGTGTACTTCATTACACTCCTTACCTTTGTCCCCTTTGAATCCTCTTGAGCCTTGTAGTCCAGGTATACCTGGTGGACCAGGGAGGCCTTTTTCTCCCCTCTCTCCTTTAAGACCTATTTTTAAAAGACCAAATCAGATTTTTTTTTTAAAAAAAAAAACTGTTATATGGTAAGATTGATAGAAAACAAATTATGGATAACCCATTCATAAAGTGGCAGAAAATTATTTCTGGAGCAGCAAAATGTCTTGTAAAACCATAAAGACTCAAGGTCAAGCCAGCCTTTAAGTGGGGGTAGGTATTGCTTGTGATTAACCCACATGCCCATCCACAACAGAATTTCCTGAGTTTTTAATGCTTCAGCAATCAGCCACAAATAAAGCCCGTGTTTAGCTTCCAGTGACCAAAGCACACTAAACATAAAATACACAACTGAGGAAAATTAAATGCTATGGCAAGCAGGCTTCTATCAGTACCTGAAGAAGTATTTCCTTTAAAAATACACTAAATGTATCATCTGCTTTGGTCCTAGCACATTATGGCATGAGGTATCATAATCTCAGGTCTACAAACATTTATGTCTTCTATATTTATTTAGGGTGCATTAAGGTGTCATAAGACTTGTTTTTCTGCTGTGAAAAACTAACAGAATGACCATCTGGAAGCAAGTTGTATGAACACAGATTATGAGTAGAAGCTTGCAAGGGAATATTTAACTCTGCACTGCATACTGCATTCATAAGTACTTTATAATCACTATTGTTAATAAGTGATGTTGCCATTATCATACTAGTATGACTCCAAAAGAAATGGAGATACTGTTAGCCATGAATGGTAAACAGAGCAGTGCTGAGATTATTTGGGGGAATGCAGAAGACCTCAAGTCTTCTGAGTTACTGTTATCGAAGGTTAAAAGGAGATGATGGCTGGGTTAAAATTGGGAGTTGAGGTAATGGTTTTTCATGACTCCCCCACCCCCACATCCTGCCTCAAAATCTGAGGACCAATTTAGAGACAACATACCTCCACAAAACATTAGTGACAAAAGAAGAGTATTGTCTTTATGTTTTGCCTGTGGACTTTTTGTAAGGCCCATCAGGACATTTCTTCAATCTTTTTGGTATAGAGTCTAGATCAGTGGTTCCCAACCTTGGGTAACCCAGGTGTTCTTAAACTGCAATCCGCAGAAGCCTTCACCACTAGCTCTGCTGGGTGAGGTTTCTGGGAATTGCAATCCAAGAACATATGGGTTACCCAAGAATGGCAACCACTGGTCTAGACCAAGAATATGGCCCTCCAAATGTTCCTATACATAACTCCCAAGATATCTTACCACTGGCTATGCTGGTTAGAGATCCTTAGGGTTGCAGCACAATAATGTATGGAGGACTCCAGTTACCTGTCTCTGATCCAAATGTTCAGTACCTTGATCAAGTCACTCCACCTCTCTACCCAAGACCTTGCATCCTTTACAGAAGTGGTCACCCATTGCTTCATTCTTTCTTTTCCCTTGCATCGTACTTATTCCAATCCATGTATTTGTGTCTGCAACAGAAATGGCAAAATGCCAACCACAACTATTTGGTAAGACAGTACACATTTGCCTTCACATACCAGGTATTCCAGGTTCTCCGGGTTCTCCTTTCTCCCCTGGAATTGAGGGACAGCAATCACAGCAGTTAAAGAAGAAGTCAGCTGAGTCAAGAGTGAAGTTTTCAAATGGGAAGAGTGTGGTGGCAGTCCTGAAGGCATAGTTTGGAGTGGACAACTCTGTTTTAATATCTCTCATTTCAGTTTCTTCAGTAAGGAGGCTGTCTTCAGTGAGTGGTCCATCAGATGCATCCAGATTCTCAGTGGCTTCCATTTCAACAGCTTTTATTTTTGTAAACTTTGGCAATGGGGTAATTTTGCCCTCTACATTAGGATCAACTGAAGTCATTATTATAATGAAGACGGCACATGGCAAGTGCATGTTCCACATTTTTTTTGCTGCAGGAAAAGATGGACACAACAGTAACATATCTCTAGACCATTTGTAGATTGTACCTTCAGCAGCTTATGACCCTCCAACTGCTAGCGGACTCTAATTTGCATCACCTTCTGTTAATGGCACCAGTTGTGAGGGATTATGAAAGGTCAGCAACATCTGGGGGCCTCTGGTTTCCCAACCCAGGATAAGATTTCCCCCTTGAGCAAAGGAGGGGTAGAGGCTGTGACCTTCCAGATGCTGAACTAAAACCCCATGACCCCCCTAGACAGCACAGTCAATGGCAAAGATTGATGGGACTTGCTGTCCATCAGCATCTGGAAAATGATATAAAGCCAACTGCTGGACTCAAGGGAAGGACTATGTCTTGAGTATATATGGCTTGGCATCATTGTTCATGCAATCAAGCAGCTGTCTGAGCAACAAAACCAGTCATATAACAGCTGACATGTGGTCAAGATGGTGAGCTATAAATTAGGAAGTTTGAGTCTTAGCTCTGCCACTAACTTGCAAGGCAGCTGAGGACACAACACCACTCCTTCCTTCTGCCTCATTCCTTCCCCACTTGCAAGAAAGGAATGATAATACTGCCTTCCCTCCAGGGATGTAAGGATGTCAAGAAGATAACATGTGGGAAGGTGTTTAAACAGTCTAAATGCTAAGGCCTCTGTCCAACTGGGAACCCTTTTATCGTTTTGTTTTGTTTTGTATTACATTTGTTGTAATCACCCAGAGTAGTGCCTCAGCACTAATGGGAGCAGGAAATAAATAAATAAATAAATAAATAAATAAATAAATAAATAAATAAATAAATAAATAACCCTTGAATGCAGCGGCCAGACTTCTCACTGGGGTGAGAAAATATCAGCATATTTCCCCCACTCTGGCTGCCTTGCATTGGCTGCCCATTCGTTTCCACATTGATTTCAAAGTGTTAATGATGACATATAAAGCCCCAAATGGTTTAGGACCTCGATATCTAGCGGAACGCCTTCTCCCACCTAGATCTACCCGAATCACTCATTCTAGCCAAGAGGGTGGCTGAGGGGCCTAACGCCAAGGGAGGCCTGGAGAGAAAGAACAAGAAACCGGGCCTTCTCGGCAGTGGCCCCTCGCCTTTGGAACAGTCTCCCCCCAGAGATCTGTCTGGCTCCCTCGCTGGGTGTTTTTAAGAGCAAACTTAAGACCTGGCTCTTTAGGCAGGCTTTCCCTCCTGTCATCACTTGAATATTTTTCCCATCTTGAACTATATTACTACTGTTGTTTTATATTTTATTATATTGTTTTTATTTTATCTATTATTGTTAGCCACCCAGAGTAGACTTCGGTCTGGATGGGCGGGGTATTAATAAATAAATAAATAAATAAAATAAAATAAACTTACTAAAGTAATCCCACTCAACCAATGGAATTTATGTAAGTGTCAGCATACCAAACTCCCCTGGATTCGGTGGCCCTACTCTAGTGGGATGTTTCAATGGGATTTGTGTCGAAGTGATTATGACTGTGTGTCCCTTTTTTCTCTAGTTCACGTCTCCTTGTCTATTGCGTGCCACAGACTGATTTGCATCTACTGATCTGTGACTAAACTTGCAGGTGTAAAGAATGGCCCCTTGTGTGCAACATGTAAATTGTACCTCAAGGAGATTGGAGGCCATCATTACCACATGTCCTGCTAGGTAGGACCATTGTACAGCACCACAGATCTACATGGGGCAATTTTACAGCACCTTGCTCTTACATAAGCAAATACTTCTATTCACATTATTGTCTAATTTTACAGGCTCAGAGAATAAGAGGACAGAGAGGGAGATGGGCCAAAGTTTTTGTACTTTGGGGCAGGAGAGGAGAAGAGAACAAAGTCTCTAACCTCTGGTAGCCAAACAACAGGATGCTTCCTCCACACTAGAACTTTTTTTCACATGACCTCCACCAGCTTGAAAAAGTTACTCTTTTAGATCACTTTTCCCAGAATCCCAAAGCTAGCATGCTCATGGAGAAAGTAACACTTCTGAACTCTGAGTTACTTTTGATGAAATAACACGCTAGCACATGGTTACACTGCTCCTAGTTTTACCTGCTTGTAGCAAACTAAGCAATAGCCCACACTACACAGTTAATGCCCATTCCAACCAATTAAACATTACTTTACCCTACATACATCCTTATGTACAGCTTTCCCTTATTGCTAATAGAACTGGCCCACACCTAAGCCAATGCTGGGGACATTTAAAATATATTTTCACACTTCGCTCGCTTACCCAAGCCCTACTCTTTCCCACATGAGATAAGAAAACTTTTCCATGAGCTAGTTAATCGCATGACTACAAACTGTCAAAATGTACAGTACTACCTGCTTCAGGGATGGTGCCATTTTTAACATCACTTTTATCAACAAGTCCCAATTATTTTCACCATAATAATCACATCCTCTCATCAGATAAGTCCTATTTCTCTGATGTTCACATGCATCTGTTAGGTTTGGCATTGGCCAAATTCTGTATTTTGTTTTGTTTATTACCTTGAGCAAAAGCAAGACAAAAAAATTGTTTTCATTGAAACTGAATGCAGCTATACAAAAAAATCAGCAGATTTTATTTTTACTGTATACAACACCAACTGTTTCACACATTACACAGCATCAAATTCAGGACTGCCCCCAGGATCCATTTTGCATGTTAACTAAAGATAAACCTACGGTAAGTTCATTCCTGAAAATCGAAACAAAGATTATTTTAAATGTTTGTTCATGTACAAGAAACATGGTGGTGTAGATGCGAAGATATTATGTTAATTTCATTATCATCTGAGGAGAACTGTTGACTTTGTTGAATCTGACCATTTGGAATTCCTAAATCTTCTTACCAAAAATAATAGTAACAAGATACAAAGGACATCATCAACATCCGGCATGAGGAAGTTTTGCCCACTGCGACATATTAATAAAAATGTTATTAAAACATGGAGGGGGAAATCTGGTGTGTAAGGCTGAATGAGCAAGAACATTCTGAGATCTGAAGACCATTCATAGTAGTTTACTTAGAGTGCTGCAAAATTGAGTCTCTATCAGAGATAATTTGATAATGACTATCAAGTCAAGCACAATTAAACATGTTGAAAGGTTTTAATAAGAAGAAATAAATGGGAGCAGAATTAGCCACTTGTTACTCAGTGCATTAAGAAGGTGCAGTCTTTTGTGGAATATACCTTATTCTTCAGTTTCATAAAACTGTCAAATCCATTTACTCCTTGTGGAGATCATTCATTTAGGAAGGACACTGTGAAAGACACTAACAGATGGTTTGCAGACCTTTCCTCTTTGGAAAAACTGGAATTGTTTCCTTTGAGAAGTTATCTGTCTCCTCATTCCACAACGGAGCAAGAACAGGCTCGCACAACTTGTTAACAAGCCACCATGTGCAATGTTTTTTTTTTATGGCCAGCTACATTGCTTTCAGCTTTCAAATATAAAGGGCACTCACATGAACCTCTTCACAATTTCAGTGTACACATGAAGGGGAACTGATATGTTGGGAGAGATACTGGTGAACTCACTGCCAATGCTTCTTGATGGTTGCATGTTCACTGTTAGTGAGAAAGGGGCCATGTGCCTTCAGCTATAAACATAAAGTCCCCCTCCACATCAGTTTGTCTAATATGCATCCCAATGTGCTATGCTAGTTGGGCACTGTAGTGCAATATATTTCAAAGATACTTAAGTTGGCACAGGTGGATAGCTCAATGGTTTAGGTATCTGGCTGTGGAGTCAGAGTTTGGGAGTTCCATTTCCCACTGTGTTCCTTCCCTCAATGGTTCCTATGGACCATTGAGGCTGGATTCAATGGTCCATAGGGTCTCTTCCAGCTCTGCAGTTATACGTAAGATTAGGTAAACAAAACTGGGCGATAAGTCAGAGATTGAGAGAGAAAGAACTATTTCTCAGCTTAGAAACAACAGATGCATAATATTACAGTAGGGCTTTGAATATGCTGGAATATCAGTTTTTGGGGGTGGATGTCCCAGTGGGTGTGTATGTGGAATTTTTTGTGCTATCACTCTATCAATGGATAAGTTACTTGTTCACCCAGAGTCAAAAACATATTTCATATTCTCCTGAACATGTAACCAGGAGAGAAGCTACCAAGGAGAAGTGTTTGTTTGTTTGTTTGTTTGTTTGTTTGTTTGTTTGTTTGTTTGTTCATTTGTTCATTCGTTCACTCGTTCGCTCGCTCACTCTATTTTTATACTGCCCATCTAACCCAGTGGTTACTCTGGGTGGTTAATAGTACAACCCACCAGTCCTCAAACGCATGATAGACCCTCTTCTGAGATCTTTTTCTGAACAGAACTGAAAGTGATGAAATACATGGAATTAGTTTATTTTAGAGATACTGGATTAATGACTGGATTAATGGATTAATAAAAATGTGATCTTTTTTGTATCTAGACTTCCTAAGAGTAGTCCCATTTGGATATTCCTATCACCTCCAGTGCACAGAAAAGTATGGAAATGACCAACCTTCTAAAGAAGTAGTTCTCCTCATGCGTAGATATTTGACTTTGATCACTTTTACCACCAAGCTAAATGTTTTATCCCATTTAGTTTGGTAGTAAAAGTGGCTAACATCAAATTATCTCAGCATGAGAGAAAGAAAATCTACCCACTTCTTCTCAAGGCATCAAGACAACTGGGTATTGGGTGTTGATTTTAAAAAGAAAAAAACTAGTTACTGTACTGTACCATGAGACTTATTTTCCAAAAGAGGCTTTCGATTATTGCCCAAACGTAATTGACTGCCATCATTGCATGCGCAAAAGCCCACTCTGCTTACTTCACATATCAGTTTGCCTCCACCACTGTGAGAGGTCTTCCTGCCAATACACTGATAATAAGAAACCCCCCTCAAGAGCCTCAGTTTCAGTGTAAGCCAAAACCCAAACAAGGCAGAGGCTGGTTTTTGGTGTGTGTGTTTTCTTCTCTCTCTCTCTCTCTCTCTCTTTTTTTTTTTTTTTTTTTTTTTAACAAAACTGGCATCAGATTGAGGCAAGATGCAAAAGGTTACATGGTCACTTTAAGGAAAGCCCTGGTATGTTCTGCTCCCCTCAGTTGAAGACAATTCCTCGCATTTATAAGAGCTCCATAACTCAAACAATTAGCAAGGTAATGGCCTGCGGGGCTTATTGAATCAGAACATCAATATAAACAGTCAGGAAGGATTCTTTGGAAAGTCTTATGACTATCAAAGGCTACACCCTGGCAAACAGAACAGTAAGGGTGAAATGCCAGGCTTAGCAAACAAAAGGAGGAAAGCCTAGAAGCCTCAGAATAGTCGCTTTATTCATGGGGGTATCATGGAAACAGAGTTGTGAAACATATAAAATATCTGCAAAGTCACACATATTTCAAGAAGTGCCAAGACGCAGCAATCCTTCTAAGTATCAATGGCTATACAATGATGTTATTCAACACAAATCATTGGTTTTACGGCCCTTGGCTTCCCCTCCCCCTAGTTATTTTTCAAATATTATTATTATTATAAGCATGCTGTTTATGTACCACCCCATAGCACTCAAAGCACTCTCTTGAGCAGTTTACAAAGCTGGGTACTCATTTTACCAACCTCGAAAGGATAGAAGTCTGAGTCAACCTTGAGCCGGCTACCTGGGATTGAACCCCGGGGCATGAGCACAGTTTTAGCTGCAGTATAGCAGTTTAACCACTGCACCATGAAGCTCCTCAAAGAATTCTATAAGAATTCTATAAGAACTTTTCAGGCTTCAGAAAAGAAAGGAAAGCACTTCAAGTTAAAGAAGTATGTTATCCCCATATCTGCTGCTTGATATATTTATTTCCTGGAACTGCCAGCTCATCATTCATTATATCCCAAACCAATCACCGTCTGATCAGGCTCAGCTTTGTTAGTTATTGTTCTTTTTAATGGTTAGGAAACCTAGGAAATCTATGCATGCTAACTCAGAAGCAAACTGAAAATTTTGCTTTCTTGGACTGTAGCCACACTGGATGAGTATTCTGGGAACCATCGTTCAAAAAAGCAACTTTTCCAAGATCAAGAGTTAACCATCCAATTCAGGAGTAGCTAAGCAAGCCATGGACCATCCATCCATGGCTTTTTTATGATATCCAAACCAGCTCTAAAGTTTGTCTTTCCCCAACAAGCCAGAGTCATAAGCCTTAGCATTTGTGACATATGACCCTGGCTTGTTGGGGATGAGACAATCCAAAGTACTGGAATTAGAGATCACAATAAACAAACAACAGGGGGGAAGGTCCATGGTTTATTTAGCCACTCCTATTGGTTATTGAATTAGAACACAGATACGAATTTCCTTACCAATTTTAAAAAGGAAAATAATATTGATAAGGATGACTGTGCAAGTACTGAAGCTGGTAGCTTTAAAACTTAAGATTATCTTGTTTAATTTGTTTCATCTATTTAGGTGGATAGTGAATCAGCACACCACAAATCTGGCACCCCAGGTAGCCATTTGCCACAAATCTGGCCTGTCTGCATGCATGCCTTGGGTAAAACTATTATGTTGTTGTTATGTGCCAACAAGTTGGAACAGACTTACAGCGCCCTAATAGGGCTTTCAAGGTAAGTGAGATATTTAAGGAGTGGCTTTACCAGTTCTACACCCCCAGTGAGGTTCCATGGCTAAGCAGGGATTTGAACACAGGCCTTCTTAGTCCTTGTCCATCACTACAACACACTGGGTATCAGTGGTTAAAACTACACATATTTTAATACACCTCTTCAGCTCTTTAGATAGATTGTAAAATAAATCCAGGTCTGTAACCCGGATGGAGCAACTGGAAATTTGCCTCTGGGCCACAAAACTTTAATTCAGGTCTGGGTCACAGCTACCCTGTTCCTGCTCCTGACTCATAGGAAGGTACTCTGGCCAACTTATTCATCATAGAGAACGACACAGTTGCTGCTGGCTTTACAAGGTGATGAACAAAGCATTTGCCTAGTTTGGGCACCTTAAGCCTACTTTCAGCCACAGCAGAAGTGGTATAGCCTCCAGACTAGGGGAAGATCCAGTATGGCCCCCCACTGGGGGAGAAGATGACCACCTAGAATATCCATTCAGCCCTTCTAGACAGAGGATTTGATAAGCATCAAGCACGCTGACTCAAAGAACTAGAAAACATGCTGCCATGATCAAACTAGACTACCTACCCAAATCAGGTATGATAACCCTAATCAACAGCATTAATCATCTGTACCTCACCCTACATCAGGAATAGGCAACCTTGGCAAGTACGGGGGCCAGTTTTCTCCACCCTGGACCCTCTGAATACTGCAATTGCCTCTAAGACAACTCAAAAACAATGGGCAAAAGTAGAACTGCTTGGAAGTCAGCCTTTAGATTTGAAATACAGAGTCTCACTCTCTTTCTCTCTTTGTGTGTGTGTTAAGTAGATGAGGGACCTGTCCCTGATTTAAAAGACAAAATCATTGCTCTTGAAGAATTCCATGAGCTCCAGAAAGGGGAGTGCAAGAAAAAAAAAGATGAGCTGGGGAGAGGGGGGGCCCTTCACCTGCCATTGACTGACAGCAAGGGTGGGCAAATTCTAGAGGTAGGAGGCTGCATGATCCTACCCAAGATGTTGAAGGAGTGCTGCCACATAGACCAAATATTTTTTCTTTTACAAACTGATTTTACAGAAAAGCCTCCTCATGCCCTCCGTTGCCCAAAATTTGTTTCATTTTTTTAATGGGAATGCAGAGGCACAAATACTGGATGGCAAAACACGGGAAAGTTGTCTCCTATACCACCAAATTCTTTTTACCAAAAAAAGTTAAGCAATTTTTTTCATGCAGAGTTGGGAGTCAGGGGTGAAGGGGAATGGCCTTTGAAAGCCACCTCTAGCCCACAAACCACACTTTCTTTGTTCACCCCTGCCCTAGAGGTGCAATTTTCCCCACCTCAGTTCCTGGTTCTTTCCATGGTTTCTGTTCATGATGCATAACATTTCACATGCTTGAAGGTAGCACAAAAGTGTTCCACAAAGTGTGGGAGAAGGACTGAATGACAGTGCAATCAGATGGCAGGAAAGGTTTGCGCCCAATCACAATGGAGTCACTTTGTAGAGAGCAATCTCCCTTAAAGTGACCTTCCATCTCTCTGGGAATTGCTCCAGCACATCCTGAAAATGTAGTAGCCCCCAAGCTGTACCAAAAAACGTCCAGCTTGGACATGGATAGGCAATTCCCCATATGTCGTGTGATTGCTAGGAAATAGATGGCACCAGACTGCTTCACAAGTGGTCCAAAATGCAATTTATTTCCCCATGTGATTACACCATGAGCTACTCTACAGCATCAGTTCTCTCTCCACAAAATCATATGATATAGAGCAAGAAGTGCATAGTCAGGAAGAGGTTGCTTTCCTGGGTAACCAGACCCACAAACTAGTCTGACCAAGACCTACTAGGGGAGCAGGAAATATCATCTGGCTCCCTCCTGGGTTTATATGTCAAAGGAAATAGAATCTTCCTTGCCTTTTGTACTGGTTTTCCTTCTTTGGCCAAAGTTGTTCAGTGAAATGTTTGCCAAGAGCAAACCAGCAACCTCTCAGCTCCTTCAGATGCACTGCCAGCTCAAGTTTTTGAGAAGAATAAAATAAATGTTAGGCTGATCTTAGTCCCTATATTTCTTCTCTACAATTTTTCCTCCTTGAAGTGTTGAAGGAATGCATCTCTGGAGGGATACGTATTTATGAACTTCTAATTGAAAAGCAGTGTCTCGTTTTACTTGGCCCAAAGTTATTCGTAATGAGACAATGCATCGAATTCCGCCATTCAAAAAATTGGGTTAAACCTATCACTAGGCCAATGGTTCCCAAGCTTTTTAGACTTGTGGCTCTCTTGACTTACTGGCCACTGGCCATGGCTCCTCCAGTACAATACTTTGGGTGAGGGGGAAGAAGGGAGGGGGAAAACTCAGCCTGAGTAGTACTTCCATGGATTCCACAGAAGAACTTTGGAGGATTCTGCAGCAGCCCTGGCTGGGTTTGGCAGAGCTTCAGGGTGTCACAGCACACAGTTTGGGAACCACTGGACTAAGCTGATTAGTGATGGTTCTGAATTATTGTGAACAGGACACTTCCCTAACTCTGCAACATGAGATCTTGCTAGTAGCAAAGTATATGAGATAAAGGACATGTCTATAAGCCCATATCTTCTGCTGCTCCTGTATCAAATGTATGATTTCTCACTTACCATAATCCACAGCATTTCATAGGAATGGTAATAAGTCAGATGTAAAAATCTACATAGCAATGGTTTCTATAGAGATAAGAAAAGTCACAACTGCCAGAGTCCAACCAGTGACTGTAGTGGCTTGGGGGTCTGAGACCTATCATCCAAAAAAGCAACTTCTTCTGTCTCTGGAGATACTAAACCAGATGTGACCAGAATCTTTTTGTAGATTTATTCCAACATAGGTGCAATGGCATAAATTACAGCAGTAAATTGCCTCTTGCATTCTTAGCCACACATCAAGTGGTAAGACTGGCCGGTGACTAGATATTCAAGCGGCAACTTGTTAACTACAGCAATTCAGTACTTCAGATTATGCCATGACACTTAACACTAGAGTAAATCTACAAATAGATTACTGAAAGACAACTGAAGCCCAATCTACATTTACTTGGAAGGAAATCCAAATTTGTTCAGAGGGACATGTGAAGATTTTGTTCAAGTCCTGCTTAAATTAAAGGGGCTTAAGTTAGTGGCTATAAACTTCTCCCACTGAGACTTAAGGCCTGTTAAGGCATTTTAAAAATATTAATTTGAACATGTAAGCAAAGAGAGGGTTGCAGGCCCTCCCCACCTGTTCCTATCTCGATAGAGAAATACTGTCTGAGGAGGAGATCTTCTGTTAGTTTGGCAGAAATCCTCTTCTTAGTGCAGTAAATGTTACTAGAGTAGGCCCACTGAAACGGTGGGTATTTGGTGAATGAATTTCTCCATAGGCTACACTGATTCAAAAGGGCCTATTCTATTTGCAACTAGAGTGTGGGAAGTCACATCTACAGTAGGCCCACTTGAATCGGTGTAACTCATGGAGGGTTTGATTCACCAAGATCCCCATGATTCAGTGGGTCTGCTTTCATGCCACTTGTGACACTAAGCCACAAGATTTCAGCTGGTATTTCATAAAAGACCCATAAAAATAATGTTTACCAAAAACATCTATGTTCAAATGCAGTGGATCAAACTCCGAGACATCAATCTTTCCCCTATATTTATGTTTAATGTGCCCATTATTGTTGACTTTTGTCCACACAAGGTGAGTAATTCTAGTTTTCCAAATTTGTGTCTAATGAAAAGCAAACAGAATGGCTATATCACTGTCCTGCAATAACCTACATTTTTTTTTCCAGGAAAAGTACACCACCTCTTTGCACTTGTCTTCTATATAATTGCTTTCATGAATCAAAATCTACAGGAAGCAGCCTTTGAAGCCTGAACATTCTTGCAAAATGTACTTTATTCAAGAGGATGAAGTGTTTGTTATCTCCTACCTTACGATCACTGTCCTCATCAGGTGTTCTCACCCTGCAAAGTATACTGAAGAAGCCAGTCTCATTCTCCAGCATGTAGTAATCTATTTTATTCCTTTAATTACTTTAATCACAGCCAATGAGAGGATGCAGTGGGCAGAGAAGAACAGAGATTGGTGACTTCTCCAGAAATTCAGCAGAACTGAAATTGGAGTAAATGCAAATTCAATGCCATCTGCAGGTCAGCTGGCCCTCTGACAAATGTTCTTCAGGTCCTCTCTACTTACCTTGCAGAAAAGGTCCGCCGCCGCCCCCCCCCCCCCCCCAGCTTTAATAGCTATGTTTAAAACAGCAGCTACTAGCAGTGCATACATTTTTATTTTTGTTTATTTATTTAAATGCAATCTTTACAATGTACAATGTCTTTATCTTCACCAACAGTGCTGCAAAGGAATCTTTGTTATTGTCACTTTGCAAGCGGACAGCTGAAATTCTGAAATGGCAGCTTGTCTCAAGCCAATTATGTTGTCAACGCAGAACAGAAGTAGGGCTTGGACTCGTGTCCCCCAGACTCAAGCTCAGTGGTCTAGCCACTGGCCAGATGCACAGCCTCATAAGACTGACAAGAAGAGTTGTCCAGTCTGCCTTTAGCATGGTGCCTGCTCTTTAAAAACCCATCACAGATTGGGCAACTCTTGAAATTTCCTAGGAAACTTGGAAATGTATGTGAGGGTGTGTTTTTTTAATGTGTGGGTGTGTCCACTTGCCTTCATGACATTTTAAAAATATGAGGAAAGTAAAGATGTTGCCCAGACACAGGAATTCCCAGCTCTTTCCTGTACTGTTTCTGTACTAGGAACATGGGGCTTTGGAGAGAGGGAGACAGAATCTCCATAAAGCAGATTAAGGGCCCCAAAAGATTGGATAAAGACTACAGACTGGGGGCTTTCCTCCCCTGATCTATGCAGTGGCAGCTTCCTTGCAGTAGGGTCCATTGATAAGGTCAACGTAATCAATATTTTCTTGAGGTTTTCCATAGGGGGCTGCAAGTGATTATGGTCATCTATCAGTACCCATATATGCAATAGTAACTTGTGCTTTCTTTGAAGGGTAGAGAATACTCCTCCATTTGTAAGGCTGTCCAGTCTGAATCAGGTACAAAGATAAAGAAAGATTGGAAGAAAAAGCCCAGTGCTGTTTAAATTAATAAATTTTGTTTTGGAGGTAAACACTGGCTTCTTTTACAAGTATGATTTCATGACCACCACGGTCTGCCTGAATCAAGTCTCTGGAACACTAATAGATTTGAGCTTCCAATAATAGACCCTCTGTAATGTACAGTTCTGGCCCTGAGCAGGTGCAAAAAGTTATGCAACCGGATTTCGCCTATTGTTTCCATTTAAATTATAGGAAAAACTATGGCTAATATCCTGCTGCCTAAATGTGAAATTGTTTACTTGCCTCCCCCACACCCAGCAGGTTCCCCATCTTGTGCCTGTTCTCACACTGGTTGGGAAATCAGTGGTGTAGCTACTCATACAAGGGGAATCCTGCCAGGGCAGAAAGGAAGCTAACATGGTTTCCTTTTCACCCCACATTTAGGCAGCAACATACAAGTCCTTGCTTTTAATAACTGTGCACGTTTGCAAGATAAAATGCAGTTTTGGAAGGGAAATGGGGATTCCTAAATGGGAAAATGAATCCATATATCTCCAATGGGATATAGTAGAGGGGTGCACTGTTTCTGTAACTGTATAGTTTACATTGCTTTTCTGTTGTGTTTCTTTTGCTTTATATCTTTTTTTCTTATTGATTTGAATAAAATTATTAAATAAAAAATAACTGAGTACACACTGGCCAGAAATTAGGAGGAAGCTGCTGGATTTCAGTGTTGTTGCTGTTGTTGTTGCTGCTGCTGCTGCTAGGTAAAGGTTCCCCTTGACAATTTGTCCAGTCGTGTTCGACTCTAGGGGGCGGTGCTCATCCCCGTTTCCAAGCCATAGAGCCAGCGTTTGTCTGAAGACAATCTTCCGTGGTCACATGGCCAGTGCGACTTAGACACGGAACGCTGTTACCTTCCCACCGAGGTGGTCCCTATTTATCTACTCGCATTTGCATGCTTTCGAACCGCTAGGTTGGCGGGAGCTGGGACAAGCGACGGGCGCTCACTCCGTCACGTGGATTCGATCTTACAGCTGCAGATCTATAGACCTTACAGCACAGAGGCTTCTGCGGTTTAACCCGCAGCGCCACCACAGCTGCTGCTGCTACTGTTGTTCAAAAACACCAGGCACAGTCAATCAACATTATAAAAACATTGACTGGTATTGACAAGTTTTAACCAAAAACCTAAGTATCTGTTAAATATCGGCGCAGTATTATGCTGTTCCTAATATTGCCATTTTTTGTTGCTCTGATGGTGTTACATCTGAGAACTGCAACTGCTTATAGTACTGTGTGAAACGGGGACTCCATAAGTGAAATGTTTCGATTGCCAGGTCTCTGTTCTTTGTTAGTTATTCTTATTCTTATTCTTATTCATTCATTCATTCATTCATTCATTCATTCATTTACTAACTTACTTACTTACTGCATGCTTCTTCTTTCAAGAAGCTTATGGAAAGCTGAATGGATCTTTCCTTCCCATTTTAGAATTACAAGGTAGATGTGGCACACTAGACTGAGAGGTGCTGACTGGTCCAGAGCAGGAAAAAGTAACTTTTTGGATTGCCATTCCCAGGAATTCCCTGCTGACATGGCCAATGGCATGCAGTCCAGAAAAGTTACTTTTCCCAGCTCTGGATTTTGATCTAGGGTCATCCAGAAAGCTTCATGGCCACATGGGGTTTTGAACCGAGGCTTTCACAAGCCTAGAATCAAAGCACTAACCACTATAAAGCACTGTCTCTCACAACTTTGCAGACATTTGTTCTCACCAAAGATATTCCTGAGTTCAAACTATCATACTCATTAATCCAGACATCATTTCAACTCCTTTGCCTTCATTGTTGTCTTCTAGCTTTCTGTTGCTGTGTTCATGAATTTCAGCTTCCAGTGTATAAGCAACTTTAAAGGTCACTGACTTTCAGCATTCTTGCTAGAACCATTATCTGAGTTAAAGTATTTTCATTATTATTTTTTCTTCAGTTACAGCTGGAAAGCTTGCACATAAGAAAAGCATCAGAAATACGCTTTATTGATTTCCTCTCATCAGCTGAAGCGGAGGCAAAATTAGTTGTCAAGTCAAGAGTGTACTGGGGTGTACATGCAATAACACAGCAATAGCTACACTCCCAGTTAAATACAAACTGACTGATTTGTAAGTTCTAGAACTGGAGTATTAATCATGAAAACCTCATAGGCTGTGTGACTTGTTGGAAATACGTGAGACTTGGAAGCATTCTGTCAGCACTCAGTTAGTGGCTTTTGACCCAAATCTTTCAAGGCCAAAGTTTATGTTGTTGTTTTGTCTCAGGGGTTTACAAACATAATTATGCTAACAATAAATTTTCCCTCAGCAAGCTGGGTACTCATTTTACCAACTTCACAAAGGTGGAAGGCTTAGTCAACCTTGAGCTGGCTACCTGAGCCTGTCAGGATTGAACTCAGGTAGTGAGCAGAGGCTTGACTGCAGTACTGCAGTTTAACCACTGCACCACAGGGCTCTTGGCAAAGGTGGGCAACTTTCATAAGATTGAGAATCATTTGCCCCTCAGGAACTCACTGTATATCACACTGTACTACCACTGATTATTGTAATGCCAAAATTGGGTGACACAATAAGCAATGCTTTTCCTTTGAAACTAGGGTGTAGACTTCAAGATTTTGTCTGAATAAAAGTTCCAGCATTCCTCACAATCGGCTATGCAGGCTGGGACTGATAGGAGTAGGCTTCTGACAGCTTATGGAAGAATATTGTTAGGAGTGGGGAAGGAACCGGGTTCTCAATGTCAAACTGATCACTGGGAAGCCTTTCAGGGCATTCAGGAGAGCACACATAGAAGCAACTGGAAAGTGTGTGTGTGTGTGTGTGTGTGTGTGTGTGTGTGTGTGTGTGTGTGTGTGTGTGTGTGTGAGATTCTTAGTTTCATGAATGAAAGCAGCTTCAGGAGTCTAATTAGGATTGGGATGACAGCTTGGGAGAAATGTTACAAAACTCCGTATCTTCTTGTTTGGCTATTTGAACATACTGCCCAACAGCAGATCACAACCACCTTTGAAAGCCCCAGTTTGCCACATGGCCTGGAAGAGATACTTGTTTAGCTAGAGCAGCCACTGTTTTCTGTTACAGGTGTGCAGCACTTTTTCCCCGTTGATTATACCTTTGTTTCATTATAAAGCCCCTCTTTTTTTTGTCATGATTGGTTTTATGAATTCCATTCATTTTGTTATTTATGCAGCTAAAAGGGATTCATTTTGATATTGACATTCAAATGCTCTCGCTCACTCTCACTCTCTTGCACTTTCGCTTTCTGGAGAATCCTTTGGATGTTGTATCACGGCCTGAGGCACTCCAGATCATGAGAAGAAGTGGCATCTTCTCCCCAAAACTGTCAGTTTCCACTTGTGGCAACATCTTTGTTTTTGTTTTGTTTTTCTTTGTTTTTCCTTTCCTTTCCTTCAATTTTGCAACCAGATTTTTTTCCTGTTCACTTTGGCCGTACCAAAAGCCGGACACCTCTCGCAGATGGCTAAATAATCTTTATCGATGTTATGTGCCGTTAATTTGCATGTGACCTAAGAGGACCCCATGAATCAGTGACCTAAAAATGGCTGTATCATTATCACCCGTGCTCAGGCCTTGAAAACTAAAGACCAGACCGTGGCTCCCTTTATTGAACCAAATATTCTTAGCAGAGAATAATATTTTATGCAAAGGTCCAATGTTAGGATGAAGGACAGGTTCCTAGTGAAAGGAATCGCCAGGGGTACACAGATGAGAATTTTCTTTAAACAGCTGTAGACTTTAAACATTTCTAATTACACTTCGGAGCAGGTAGCAATCTACAGTACAAACCAATAAAGTGTGTATTGCCATTCATTTATTGTACCCAATGATAAATTTACTGTGTTAAGCAAGTTATATATGTATTTTCCCGATAGCCTCACAGCCAAAAACATTGGAAATTAAATATAACAGGCAGAAAAACTGCAGCATTCTTATAACAAGAGCAATCTGCATTTCCAGTTTGTACAGAAATTGCTTATTGGGGTTCAGTCAGTTGAATTCTAATTATAATGTATATTTTGAATCCCAAAGTTTAGATATTGCCCATGCATCAACTTTTAAATGCAACTAGATTTCATTCCTCAATCCTTCCTTGTTTTTTCTTAATATAGTTATTTTGAATTATTTACCTGTAACTATTTAGAAAAGGGAAGATCTGTAATTATGTTCAAAATTGGATAGCTATAAAATACAACGTATTTTAATAGTACACTTGGTTATTATGTTTCTTGTATTAGTTTTTCTTTCTTCTTTTTCCATTTTGACTGAGTTATTCAGTAGGAATGTACAGTATAATGTCATTTTACCCTCTTTTTAGGCCATCCAAACCTACATGCCTCCATGATCCTAGATCAGGGGTCTTAAACTCAATTTACCTGGGGGCCGCTGGAGGCAGAGTCTGGGTGAGGCTGGGCCACATCAGATTTTCCGCCAAGCGGAGCAAGAGCCCGAGGAAGCCGCCCAGGAGTTTCCTTAGCCCGGCTGGGGCTCCGAGGAGGAGGAGGAGGGGCGCGCGAGCCCTTGTCACCGGCCACGACCCCCTCCGGCTCCTTCTTCACTACCACCACCAGCAGCAGCAGCAGGATGAAGAAGCGGAGAAGGGAGGGAGTGCCAGCGACCGCCTAGCAGGGGGGGGGAGGGCACGACATAATTTTTTTAAAAAAAACCTCACAGAATCACCTTGCCAAAGGAGAAAAGCCCCCATCGGTACCTGCGAAATTAAACAGAACGGGGCGGGGGCCCCCACAGGTGTGTGCGCGTGCACGCACACAAACACACACGGAGGTCCGGCAACCTTCCTCTGAAGGCCCCCCTCAAAAAAAGGTGCACTCAGCAGCAGCAGCAGCTACCCCCACCACGACAGAGGAGCAAACTTTGCGAGGCGAGCCCAGGCAGCCTCCAGAGCTGAGGCGGCTGAAGCAGGATGAAGAGGAGGAGGAGGAAGCACTGCCGGGCGCTGAGGCAGCCGCTGGCCAGGCTGGTGCTGCCGAGAGAGAAAGAGAGCCAGAGAGCCACTTCCCTGGAAGAGGCGGCGGCGGCAGCAGCTGCTGTTGGCGGCTTGGAGGCGCTCTTTGAGGACGGGCCGGGAGCGAGCTCCGCTCTCAGGCATCGCTCGGCGGCGGCTCGGGCACTCAGGGAAAAGGGCCGGAAGCGCGCCTCTCTCGCCGGCTCTCCCCCAAGACAGCGCCTCTTGCACCCTCCATCTGGAACTGCAGCCTGCCAGCCGGCAGACAGGTGGGCTGGGTGGCAGTCTGCAGTTCCGGATGGAGGGTGCAAGAGGCGCTGTCTTGACAGAGAGCCGGCGAGCGAGGTGAGGCTTTTTTTGACTCTTGACAGCAGAGGCCGCGTGGGCGCTTTGGGGGGGCAGGCAAGGCGGGGGCCACAAACTATCATCTGGGGGGCCGCAAATGGCCCCCGGGCTGCATGTTTGAGACCCCTGTCCTAGATTAAAACTACCTGTATACTGCGGAAGGAAGGGAGAAATCCTATTTCTACAGTAAATAATCCATTTATCTAGGTATCAAATGACATGATTCCCTTGTGTTCCATGGGCCTTACTTCCTAGGGTGCCTTCAGATGGTTGCAAAGGCACCTGCCTGATCACACCCGGAAAGGGTTCCTTTAATGGGAGCAATCTCCCTTAAAGCAACCCTTCGTCTGCCGGGGAACTGAACCAGCCTGGTCCCCAAAGGTTGAAGTCCTGCAGCTGGACCAAAAGAGGTCCTGCTTGGGGACAGATTGGGATAGGGCTGGAGAGCATTTCCCCATGCTTCACTGGGGGAAAGACTGCATCGGACCACTCTATAGGAAATTCAGATTGCAGTCTATTTCCCCCATGTAGTCACACCCTTAGTCGGTAGGTTTAATGTTTCCCGTGTCTGCTGCAAGTGAGTTAGCCTCTGCCTGCATTTGTCCATCACCTCTCCTGTACAGTTTTGCTCATGTGAGCTGGGGGAATCCGGGAGATGTACAGTACAGCCTCCTTTTCTGTGGGATTAGTATCCGCTGATTCACTTATCCATGGTCTGAAAATATTAAAAATATTAAAAGAAAAAGCCCCCAAACATATATTTTAATGAGGAAATTACTAGAACTGGCTACTAGAGAGATCCAGAGACCCTGCTATGTATAGGGTTCACTAGAGAAATACTATATTTCCATGGTGTCATTACAAGAACTGGTCACCAGAGGGAGCCAGAAACCATGCTTTGTATAGCGTTTAGAGATGGGGACAAATATAAAAACAGATCAGTTTTTCTGACAAATATAGCCAATTTGTCATATATTCGTCGATCCGTATTTGTAAAATTTTAAATCAGGACAAATATGGCTTGATGAATATTTCCTCGGTTTTATTCGTCGATCCGTTCATATTCATCTATATTCGTTACCCCTTTGGGGGGCCTCTCTGAGCTTGCTGGCGCCAATTCGAAGCTCTGGCCAATCAGGACAGAGATCCTGGATTGGCATGGCAGCCAATAGCACTGCTGAAAGGTGTATTTACTTTTACAGACGCTTCATATAAGCTTTTCCCGTTCGGCCGTTCCCCACTTCTGTTCGTGCTCTCCAGAGTGAGAACAGTTGCTGCTCGCTGGCTTGCTGGTGCTCTTGTGGTTTCGCTTTTGCGGCAGCAAAGCAAAGACTTATATTTTTCTTTTCATCATCATTCATCAATCATCATCAACTTTACTGGGAATTTGGGGAGGGATTTCAGGTAGCTTAGGCTACTTCTTCGGAAGGAAGGGCTTAATTTCATTTCAAATTCAAATCAATCAAACCTTTTTTTTCCCTGGAGGCTTGTGTGTGTGTATGTGTATCGTCCGGGGGGGGGGGGGGAACTGTCATCGTGTGACTGTGGAATCTCTTTTCCTTTATATTCAGTTTTCAAAAGTTCATTTTAGGGAGGCTTGTGTCTCTCGGGGAATTTGGTAGGTGGCTGGAGCCATCATTCCTTTTTCTTCCAAAACTTATTTGTGTGTGTGTGTGTGCGCGCGCACGCGCATGCGTGCATGCGTGTGTGTGTGTGTGTGTCTGACTGAGACTTAGCTGGCAGGGCTTTTATTTTTGGACTTTTTTGGCTTCTCTGCCACACTGGGTCGGGGGGTGGAAATTTCCTAATTACATTATACTGAGGGGGGGCTTTGTTTAGGCAGGCAGGTCACATTTTAGTAAAAGAATTACACCACCACCATTCTAAAAATAAAATTTATACACACTCTCTGACCCTCTATTCGTTTCCTTCCTCAATCTCCATTGCTTTATTTGTTTAGTTGGTTTGTTAGGCAGGCAGTAGAAAACAAAGGGATTTCTTCAGGGCGAATCCAAGGGGAAGAAGGCTGTGAAGCTACGCAGGCTAGGTAGCAGCACCGTCATCACGACCACCACGTGCACAACCACGTCTACGATAACCAGTGCCACTGTCCCTCCTCCGGTGGCCTTGCAGGCAGGCAGGGAACCAAAGCTTCCGGAGGTGCCAAAAGAACTGCCGCTCCTCTTCCTAGAGGAATCTGAGGAGTTACTGGTTTCCAAAGATCCCCAGTCCGATTTGGAACCAGTAACAGCAGGGCAGCCTTCACAGCCCCCCCACCCATCCCCAGAGTCATCTGTTCCCTCTTCCCAGACTAGCAGCACCCCTGGGACACAGAGTTCTTCCCAGGCCAGCAGTCAGGGGCAGGCAGTGGGTCCTCGTTTGGGCAAACATGGCAGAGGGGCCATGTGGGATCATTTCACGGCGCTTAGCGATGACCCACGGCTGGCATGCTGCAATACCTGCCTTGGGGTGGTCCGGAGGGGGGCAGACCCCAGGTATCTGTCCTCCACCACCCTCCACCAACATCTGGAGAGGCACCACCCAAGGCTCCTGTCCAGGGAAGGCATTTCGTCTGCGCCGTCTGGGAGAGGGAAAAGAGCAGCTCCAGGGGAGGCAGAAGGGAGGCAGGAGGAGGCGCCTCCTTTCAAAAGGGCAGCCACAGGGGTTTCTGGAGCTGGGAGCATGAGGCAGGCCACGCTCAACGAAGTGGCACCCGTTGGGTCCGCCATGACCCTCAGCCGCGCTGCTCGGACTTCCACTCTCCATCGTGGAATCCCAAGCCTTCCGCTGGTTGCTGCATTTTTTTTTTTTTGCCCCCTGGTACGACCTCCCCTCACAGAGAACTCTCATTTCTAGAGTGCTGCCCTCGCTCTATGACTCTGTGAGGGAGGTGCTCCGTGACCATTTTTCATGGCTACAGGGGCTCAAGGTACACTTCAGAGTGGACCTGTGGAGCAGAGGTCAGCACGGCTACCTCTCACTCACAGCCCACTGGTGGCAGCCAGAGGACTTGAGTAGTGGCAGAGCATCGGTGACAAGGCCGCAGAGGGAGGCCCTTGCCCTGCCCCCAGGCTACAGGCCCGTTCTGCTGCAGGCACGGCACATGGAAGCTCAGGCGACAGGGAGGAAGATTGCCAATGAGTTCCTGTCCGCGCTGCAGGAGTGGACACCGGAGCGGGAGGTGACCCGTGGCCACATGGTCACAGATGCTGGGCGGAACATGTTGGTGGCATTGAATGCGGTGGGCTTTGAGGGCATCGTATGCATGGCACACAAATTACACCTTGTGGTGCGTGATGCCCTCGGCCTGGGCAGCCACGTCAAGCCCAAGTGGGATGCAGGCACCCGGGAGACGCAGGCACTCCTGGAGCAATGCCGCCAACTGGTGGGCCACTTCTCCCGCAGCCTGAAAGCTGCCCGCCGGCTGCATGAGAGGCAGGAGGAGTTGGGTCAGGAGACCCACATTCTCCTGACAGACCTGCCCACCAGGTGGAACTCCACCTACACCATGGTGTCCCACCTGGTGGAGTAGAAGGCCATTTTCGAGGACATCATGTCCTCCATGCCCATTCTGCCTGGGGAGAGAGAGGTGGGCATCAGTGCCACGGATTGGCTGACCCTCTCCCAGATGGTGGAGGTGCTCAAGCCCTTCCTGGAAACCACGGACATCTTGTGTGGTTATACGGCAAGCCTGGGGCAGGTCATCCCCCTGATTCATGCCCTCGATCAGTCCCTGGAGACTGCTGTGTCACAAGGATCCTCCCTCCTTCCATGGACCAGGGCTTTGGTGAAGAGGTTAAAGGCAGTCGTGCAGAAGCGACTCCATCCTGTCTACAGCAACAGAGCTTACCGCATGGCCTGCCTGTGTGATCCTCGAATCAAGGGGGGACTTCACAGCATGCACCTCAGACCTCGAGGAGTGGAAATCAGAGCTCTCCACTGAGGTCCGCAGGGCATTGGGGGCACAACACTTGCATGGGGCAACGGGAATGTCAGGCCACGAGGGGCAGGGTGGTTTGCCCGAACCACAGGGAAGGACTTCACCTGGTGAAGGCTCCATTCACCACCAACATTACTGGAGCTCTGTGGTGACCTTGGCACTTGCCTCAGAGGAAAGACAGCCGGCTGAGGAGGATTCGGCAGAGATAATGGTGCGGGAATATCTGGCTGAGCCCCCTCAGCCCCATCAGTCAGATCCCCTCCATTACTGGGCTAGGAAACTAGTCATATGGCCGGAGTTGTCCAATGTAGCCATGGACCTCCTTTCCATACCCCCCCCACCAGCGTCCACAGCCAGCGCGTGTTTTCCCATCTCGGAGACATACTCCGACCACGCCGCTCGCGTTTGGATCCTGTTACTGTGGAGAGACTGTCATTCATCAAGGTGAACCTTCCCTTGTTGGGCTTCCCCTCACTGAACCCAAAGAGGCAGGGTTCCAATGACAGTCTCTCCCTTAACACACCACCTGCCTGCCTGCCTGCGCCTGCCTGCCTGCCCACCTGCCCCCCCTCCAGTCCTCCTGAAAAAAAAAAGACCTGCCTACTTGCCTACCGGCCTGTAAACCTGCCCCTCAGTCACAACTCCAGCTGCTGATTCCAGTCACCTCCTCGGGCCAAGTTCCAACCAAGTCGTACCTGCCTGCCTGCCTGCCTGCCTGCAAGTCAGACCAGCAGGCCAAGAACTGTTGAACTCCTGCCTGCCTGCTGGATCAAGTCAGACCAGCAGGCCGAGAACTGTTCAACTCCTGCCTGCCTGCTGGATCAAGTCAGACCAGCAGGCCGAGAACTGTTGAACTCCTGCCTGCCTGCCTGCCTGCCTGCTGGATCAAGTCAGACCAGCAGGCCGAGAACTGTTGAACTCCTGCCTGCCTGCCTGCCTGCTGGATCAAGTCCCAGCGGGCTAGGTTTGTTCCACCTTCTGCCTCCCTGACTGCCTGCTGGGTTACGTAGTCCCAGCGGGCTGTTTGTTCCACCTTCTGCCTCCCTGACTGACTGCTGGGTTACGTAGTCCCAGCGAGCTGTTTGTTCCACCTTGTCCGGGCATGGCCCCATCGCCCCGCTTAAGATGGCAGATCTCTTCTGGTTTTCAACCCATGCCAAGGGGGCCGGCCTGTCTAAGCCCCCCCAAACCTCTGAGGGCTATCTTTATCATATCCGGGAGGTCTCAGCAGCCAGGTTGCAAGCAATCCCCAGCTTTCCAGTTCTAAACGAGCATCTTTGTCGCCCCGTCGCCTGGCTTCAGATTGCAGAGCTGATCTGTTTCCGACAGCCCCGCGGCCCCGTGGATTAACCGCTGTTAGTAGCACCGACCTGTTCATCTGATGGTGCTGCTGGTGCTGTTGGAAGTTGCAAGCAACCTCAGTTGCCTCCTGGGGTCAAAAACCTTTCCTTTGCAGGCAAATCTGATGTTGCTGAAGAAGACCAGAGTCTACTCTGCTGCCTTTTGCCTCAGTGCCCAATGGGGCAAGACACGGTACTTTGCTGCTGCCAACTACTTCAGTGCCCGATGGGGCCAAAAGAGCCTGTTTTCCTGCTGCCAACTTCCTCAGTGCCCGACGGAGCCAAAAAGCCTGCTGTCCTGCCAAATACCTCCTTGCCTCCAGTCCTCCTGAGGGCAAACTCTACTTCACTGGCAAATGTAATGTTGTGCTGAGCTGAAGACAAACGTGATGCCTCATGTATGCCTCTGCCAAAGGGACCTCTCATTCTGCTGGGGCTATATATAACTCCCTCAATGCCATGGGCTTCTGTGCCGTGTGGTAAACTCTCCTGGGGGACCCAATTTGTGGGTGAATAACTCAGAGTTCTGATATCCAATCTTCACCAAAATTGGCAGGCATGTTGGGGAAAGACATAGGAAGCTCCGTTGTGATTCTGGATTCTCTAAGTACCTGGGGGGAGCTTTCATGGGGTGGTCCTCTTTGTGACTATATAACTTGGGGGTCCGTAATCCAATGTTCACTTAACTTTCAGGAGTTGTAGAAATGTGTCTGAGGAAGCTTCCCTACAAATTTGGTGTCTCTAGGTCGTCGGGGGCCAGTGTTATAGCTGTTTAAAGTGCAGATGAATCAACAGATCGATTTGTCAATTCGTCAAAGAATATTTGTATATTCGTATTCGTTGATTCGTTAACCTTGATGAATAACGGATCAAAACGAATCGCCATTTTTTTGATTCGTCCACATCTCTAATAGAGTTTGCTATTATAATGTCATTCACAATAATCCACATTTTTTAGTGGGGGCACTGGCTTGGAACCGATCCCCCATAGATACAGAGAGCCTGCTGGAGTTTCAAAAAGATAACTTTTCTAAACTCTGGCTGGCACATACTGAGTAAATGAAGACTGAGTTACACACCAGACAACAAAAAAGGAAATTCAGATTAAAAAATTGAAATATCCCAGTCTTATGATTGCAATTTATTAAGAGTTACAGGCAGCAGCAAAGAAAATGCAAATTCAAAAAGTGCAAAGTCCAAAGATCTTAGATGAAAATTAATGGATTTTTAAAATACTTGTCTTGGGCTGAATAGGGGTCTGAAACAATTAATGGCACATTTTGAAGCGACATAAGAAACAGAAAGCTCCTTCACTCCTCAATTCAAATCTAGGCACCAAAAGCTTAGCTTTGCAAGAAAGGGGCTAACGGAGAGAAAAGAAGGCTTTGCTAATCCTGAGCTTCCAAGACCATAATAAGTCTCTCAGCTTTCTTTCAACATAGATTCAAAACTGTTATTTCAATGCATATGCCGGTAAGATGTTCAGTTTGGAGATCTAGCAAGCTCAGCTCAGCTCTTGGTCACCTTCTTTTCATTTATTTACTGTTAGCATTTATATCCCACCTTTCCTCTGTGGAAGCTCATAACAAGTACATGCTACCTCCATCTTTTATCCTCACAACAACCCTGTGAGGTCGTGTAGGCTGAGAGATGGGGTGACTATCTGAAGGTCACCCAACTGACTTCAGGGCTAACTGGCTGTTTGAACCTTGGTCTATTTGGTCTACTTGGCTCTACATTTTCAGAATTGGAGTTGGAGTTCCAACTTTGAGGCTCTGCTTGTTAGGCTATGGATAATATTATAGAAACTTTCTGGTTCTAGTCTACACCTTGGCAATCTGGCTATCCAATATTGTGCAACAGAGGAAAAAATGAAATGTGAGTTGAGTGTATTTGAAATGCAAAACAGAAAATCCATTGGTTGAAATAGTGGAACTAGTTTCAGAACTTGACAAATATCAGGTTGGTTTGTTTTTTTCAATTAAGATGAATGTTTTACATTGTTCTATTAGTTCGTAGCTTAGCTTAGTGTATTAATCAGGGTATAAAAGAAACCCTAAAAACACAGAATCAGTGGTTTCATCAGCCACCAGACCATTCTGGGAGGCATTCAGAATCTGAAGCCAAACTTCATCATCTTCAGAGAGATGAACCAGCACTGACCCAGAAACCTGGGATATGCCCTGTGGAGGAGGCTGCCTCCCACCAGAGACCTGCAGAATTCTCTGGCCATTGTGGAAAAGAGCGGCTCTCAGTGGTTTCCTGGAAACACTCAGGTGATAACTGAAAAAATAGATGCCTTCAGCAGTGGCAGTAAATATACCTGATTTGTCATGATAAGCTTCATTTTCGTTCAGAAAAATATTTTCAAATCTCACTGGGGATCCTGGCAATGGGAAGCTTCTTCTTTTCTGAAGAGCAGCTGAAAAGGCTGTGGGTTCAACAGCTCTACAGTCCCCCTTCTGCCCTTTTTCCCCTTTTTGGCCTGGAAGTCCTGTTGGGCCCTGTTTCCCAGGAACACCTAGTTTTCCTTGTATTCCTGGGTCTCCTTTTATCCCAGGAGTCCCTTGAACCCCTTGTGGCCCAGATGATCCTTTTACCCCCTTCCTACCTGCTATGCCTTTCCCCCCTTTTTCTCCAGGATCTCCTTTTTGTCCAGGATCACTTTTGGCACCTGATTCTCCCTGGGAACCTTTGTCTCCCTTCAATCCCTGATGGCCTAGTGGGCCAGGTTCTCCTGCTTCCCCTTTCTCTCCTCTTGGACAAAAGAAAGCATGAGACCCAGTACGTTCTTCAGTTTGGCCAAGGAACAATGATTTGTCAATATCAGTCTTGGATCTAGAATCCCCCCTTTCCAATGTGACCGCTTCTCCAATGTCTGCCAAAAATCGCAGTTCTCCTTTCTGTCTTGCAAAGCTTGGCACATCTGGAAGCAAAGAGAAGTAAATCAGTTCATTTTTCAAGCTCAATTCAAGGTGTTGGTGCTTCTTTTTGAAGCCCTAAATGGTTTGGGAACCAACTATCTTCAGAAGCCTCTCCACCTCTATCAGCTTGACCATAGCTTAAGATCATCTGGGGAGACTCTTTTCCATGCATCTCAAGTACACTGTGTGCCAAATTATACATTACAGATAGCTCATTGTTAGAAACTGAAATCCATTAGTATTCCACAGACCTGCTCCAGTCAGACCTTCATGATTGTACAATCCTGTTTGCAAACAGATTCTGTTTACTTCCTGCTCACCAATCACAAAACAGCTAATGTGAAAGCTACAGCTAGTGTGAAAAGCTACTGCTGTGATAATCAGATTCTTTCAGCACCTAGGGAATTCCCTCTTTTCAGGAGGAACCTATCTATAATGTAGGATTTGGCATAAAATATCAACAATGGGGAAGGTCTTCACAACTGTGGAACCACGACAATGAAAGACCTTCTCTACATGGATGAATGACAGCTCAAACCCTATTTTACCTTCTTCCCTTCGGCCGAGGCATTTCATTAGCTGTTTGGTTCATTTGACTGGTTTTGCTTCTTGCTTTTAGTTTCATAGCCTGTACTAGAGTTTCTAATGTTTTAACCATATTTGGACACTGCCCTGGTATCTGTAAGAATGAGGAGTATGTTTTAAACATTTAAATAAATAAATAGATCTTCATCTATTACTACAGAATTGGAATGACATACCCCAATGAAACATAAAGGGGAAAAATATTAAATACCATATAGATTGTACTGTGTTAACTTATTAATACACATACACAGAGGATGGATGTTAAACATGATGCTATGTGTGGGGGTGTAATGAACTTGCACAGTTTTTTAAAATGTAAATAACAGCAATAGCAGGCCCAGCCCTACCATGAAGCAGAATTAATTGGTTGCCTCAGAGGGCAGATATTAGAGGAGAAAAGCAGCAATGAGGCGTAGGAAGCCAGACTGTACATGCCACTTGGTCTCTCCTGTGCCACTTGAGCTAGCCTGATGCCCACAGGTGCCATGAAAATACAGTCTAAGTACCAATATTAATTCCACTGCTAGTCCAGTCCAGAGATTAGGCCTGTGTTCTAATCTCCGCACTATCAGGGAGCAGGCCGGGTAGGTGGGGCTCGTCAGCCTTGGAAGGCAGCCCATCTAGGAGAAGGAAAACTCCGATTTCAAACCTCCACTGCCTTGTGGCTATATCCACTGATGGAAAAGGCTTCAGGAGTTAACCTCGAGGCAAAATCCGGAGCCAGAGTCCCGGAGGCAGTTCGTGTCGTTCTGGCAACTCCTGCGATGTCGCTGGAACCAGTTGTATTGGCTCCTGCCTTTCAATTGGACTATTTCAGCAACGTGGAGAGGGGGGGTTTGCTGCTTGGGTAACAGCCTATCCTCCACATTATTTTACCCAGGCTTCATGCTCTGGAGAGGACACTCCAGCTTCGCATACAGTGTTGAAACAACACGGGAAGTAGCAGTTACTGGTCTTTGCTCAATTGGCGTAGAACATGATGCCAGGGGCTACTTCCGATGGTGGGAGAGGTCATTGCACCTCACTAGGTAGCTACCACCCGCCTTAACTTGGGCAGTCCCCAGCCAGTAAGATGCTACCTCGCCACAGTCTGTTAACCTCACGGGGTGTGTGGGGTTTAGGGTGAAAGCCGACAAGCAGATCAATAACCCTGCAACATGCAACAATCATAAGAAAACTTCTGCCCTAAAGTTGGGGACCTGGAATGTTCGGACAATGACCCCTGGCTTTTCTGACGACCTGCAGGAAATAGACGACGTGTGCAAGACAGCTGTCATCGACATGGAACTGAGTAGACTGCAGATGGACATTGTTGCCCTGCAAGAGATGAGATTACCAGACATGGGATCTGTCAAAGAAAAAAACTTCTCATTTTTCTGGCAGGGAAAACCATTGAATGAGACCAGGGAACATGGTGTTGACTTTGCGGTCAGAAATACTCTGCTGAGATCCATTGTTCCACCTACTGTGGGGAGTGAAAGAATCCTGTCTCTGCAGCTCCACTCATCAGCGGGACTGGTCACGCTCATTAGTGCATATGCACCAACACTGTCGTCCACAACAGAAGTCAAAGACAAATTCTACGACGATCTGGCAGCTACTATCAAAAAAATCCCCGAGAGAGAGCCACTGTTCATTCTCGGAGACTTTAACGCTAGAGTTGGTGCTGATCACAATTCTTGGCCCACTTGTCTAGGCCATTTTGGCATTGGGAAGATGAACAAAAATGGCCAACGCTTGCTGGAGTTTTGCTGTTATTATGGTCTCTGTGTCAGCAACACGTTCTTTAATACGAAGCTTCAACACAGAGTTTCCTGGAGACATCCAAGATCTAAGCATTGGGATCAGCTCGATTTGATCCTCACTAGACGTTCTAGCCTTCCTAGTATTACGATCACACGCAGTTACCAGAGTGCTGATTGTGATACTGATCACTCCCTGGTGTGTAGTAGAGTAAAACTGTGAACAAAGAGATAGTATCACACGAAAAAGGAAGACCACATATTGACATCAGCAAGATTCGCGATCAAAGAAAAGTGGAGGAATTTGCCCAAGCACTTGAGGAAACCCTTCCAGGCCCAGCTGATGCAAATGCACCTGAACAATGGGAACATTTCAAGAATGCAGTTTATAACACCGCCCTGTCCACATTTGGCAAGAAGACCAAAAAGATGGCAGACTGGTTCGAAGCCCATTCGGAGGAGCTGATGCCAGCCATCGAGGAAAAGAGGAGAGCTCTAGCAGCATACAAAGCCTGTCCTAGTGAGTACAACTTGCAGGCTCTTCGAGTTGCTCATAGCAAAGTTGAACAGGCTGCCAGGAGATGTTCTAACGATTATTGGCGTCAGCTCTGCTCTCAGATACAGATAGCAGCGGACACAGGTAACATCAAGGGAATGTATGATGGTATCAAGCAGGCCTTAGGTCCAATAGAGAAGAAATCTGCTCCTTTGAAGTCTGCTACAGACTTCAATCATCCAGGACCGAGCACAGCAGATGGAACGCTGGGTGCAGCACTACTCTGAGCTATATTCCAGAGAAAATGTAGTAACTGAAGCGGCACTAAATAACATTGAGTGCCTGCCTGTCTTGGAAGAGTTGGACAGCGAACCAACTTTAGCAGAAATAAAAGCGGCCTTGGATTCCCTCGCCTCCGGCAAGGCACCTAGGAAGGATAACATCCCTGCTGAAGTGCTGAAGTGCTGTAAAGAGATCAAAACCACTGAGCTGTATGAAATCTTTTGTCTTTGCTGGAGGGAAGGTGGAGTACCACAGGACATGAAGGATGCAAACATTGTCACATTGTATAAGAACAAAGGAGACAGGGGCGACTGCAATAACTACTGTGGCATCTCTCTTCTCAGCATTGTAGGGAAGCTGCTTGCCCGTGTTGTGCTGAAGAGACTCCAGGTGCTTGCAGACAGAGTCTATCCAGAATCACAGTGTGGATTTCGAGCTAATAGATCCACCACTGACATGGTATTCTCCCTCCGACAGCTGCAGGAGAAATGTAGGGAACAACAACAGCCACTCTTTGTGGCCTTCATAGATCTCACAAAGGCCTTTGATTTGGTTAGCAGGGACGGCCTTTTTAAAATACTTCCCAAGATTGGATGTCCACCTCGACTCCTTAACATCAGCAGGTCCTTTCATGAGGAAATGAAGGGCACTGTAGTTTTTGATGGTTCAACATCAGATCCCTTTGACATCCGAAGCGGAGTGAAACAGGGCTGTGTCCTCGCGCCAACCCTGTTTGGGATCTTTTTTGCTGTCATGCTGAAGCACGCTTTTGGAACTGCAACAGAAGGTGTCTATCTCTGGACTAGATCAGATGGAAAGCTCTTTAATCTCTCTAGATTGAGAGCGAAGACCAAAGTCCAGCTGAAATGCATGCGGAACTTCCTCTTCGCCAGTCATGCAGCTGTTGTTGCCCATTCTGCTGAAGAGCTCCAACAACCTATGAATCATTTTAGTAAGGCCTGCCAAGAATTTGGATTAACAATCAGCCTGAAGAAACCACAAGTCATGGGCCAGGGTGTGGACTCACCTCCCTCTATTACCATCTCCACGCAAGAATTGGAGGTTGTTCATGATTTTGTGTACCTTGGCTCAACGATCTCTGACACTCTCTCCCTAGATGTCGAGCTGGATAAAAGCATTGGCAAAGCAGTTACCATGTTCTCTAGACTGACAAAGAGAGTATGGCTTAACAAGAATCTGACGGCATATACCAAGATCCAGGTCTATAGAGCCTGTGTCCTGAGTACACTCATGTACTGCAGTGAGTCCTGGACCCTTTGTGCACTGCCGGAGAGGAAGCTGAACATGTTCCATATGTGTTGTCTCCGATGCATTTTTTGTATCACCTGGCAGGACAAAGTTCCGAATAGAGTAGTCCTAGAATGAGCTGGAATTTTTAGCATGTATACATTACTGAAACAGCGACGTCTACGTTGGCTCGGGCATGTCGTGAGAATGGCTGATGGTCAGATTCCAAAAGATTTCCTGTATGGAGAATTAGTGCAGAGAAATCGCCCCAGAGGGAGACCACAGCTGTGATACAAGGATATCTGCAAGCGGGATCTGAAGGCCTTAGGAATGGACCTCAACAGATGGGAAACCTTGACATCTGAGCGTTCAGCCTGGAGGCAAGCGGTGCATCATGGCCTCTCCAGTTTTGAAGAGACACTTGTCCAGCAGGCCAAGGCAAAGAGGTAGTCCCGAAAGCAGCAAAATCAGGGAGCTGGACAGGGGACAGATTGTATTTGTCTTCAGTGTGGAAGGGATTATCACTCTCGAATTGGCCTTCTCAGCCACACTAGACACTGTTCCAAGTCCTCCATACAGAGCACGTTACCATAGTCTCTCGAGACTGAAGGATGCCTAATCAGTCCAGTCGGCATCTGACCATGAAATGTGGGAATCTTGTCCTTTACCTTCAGTGGTGAACAGAGCTGAAGAAGAGAGTGATTACAATTTCCCCTTTGTGATCCCCTTTGTGATGCTTCTTGTTCACACAACAAGAACTTGGGCTCTAAGATCTTTGTAGAAAACTCCTTACAATGGGTAGCTTTCACTCTTGTTATTTGACTGCCTGTAATGTAACATCTCTGTTGTGAGTAACAGCAACAACAGACAAAGAACATATTCCTGAAAGTCCCTGCCTTGTACAGGTCCCACCTAAGGTTTTCTGCTTTCACCAGTTTGTGGCTAGTCTTCACATATGGCTTTCTGGCAGATTTGCACATCAAACAACTGAAAAACCCAAAATAAAATCTGCAGTTTCGAAACATACAAATAAACATATGCATGAAAAGACAGCTTGAACACCAAGATGGCCATCATCACACTTTGGTTCAATGGCCATAGCCACGGGAGTTCCTGAGATTGTATTTACAGTGTCATTAAAATGCACTTATTGACATGACACTTTGGTGCACCTCCAAATGAGCTCATTGTGGTGAATTATACAGTCCTCTAGAAAGGATTTTCTTAATTACTGCGCAGGAGGTGCCTAACGTATTCATATTCCACAACAAACTAAGCATTATGGAAGCTTGCAAAATGGAATGGAAAATTCCCACCAGGCTTAAAGTACTTATGGTTATCTCTTCTCTTACTTAGTTTAATAGCAAGGCTTCAGCCCAAATAAAAATGTTGTGACCAACTAATCATATTTGTTTTAGTGACTTAATATCTGGATCAAATTTGCATATATGGTTATTTATAGGTAAAAACCAGTATTTCTAAACTCAGAAGTCCACTTCAAACATATGCTATATAGTATAGTACAGTATATAATATCTTAGATCAGGTTAGCCAACTTGCCACAAACCAAATCCACTAGTGGATCGACCAATGCCACTGAAGTTCAGCTGCTATCACTGAAATCCAGAGACTTGCAGTTGCCACTAAAACCTGGTGGCAAATAGGGTGACTCTCTATGGTACAGGAAAGTGCTAGAATGTCTTCCCACCCAACAGTGCTTTGTAAACAAGCAGAAAGGGTAGAGAGTGCCCCTTCTGGAAGAAGAGAGAAGACATACAGGAAATGGCTTGGTGGCAGGGCAAACTTTCAGTGCCATAGCTCTAGAGATAATGGGAAGGAAGGCACTGCAAAAATATTGGGAGAGTAGGGACACCACAGGGCACATGTTTGCCTACTCCCATCTTAGATGATACTTGCCTAGAAACTGGTGTTGTATTTTTAGTCAAATAAGAGGTAAAAATGAATTGATTCAATCTCGCAGCCCAAGTTCATCATGTTCATGAATGGGAGTTAGGCCTTGGGGATGCAAGTAAACATTCTGACTAATGTAAAGTTCAACAATCTTACTACACACCTAACTGAAGCAAGCATTGTTTTACATTTCATGTGTGAAAATACCTTTATAACTCCATCCTACATGCCACAGCTACACTTAGTAAGTGCAGAAAGATGAATGAGGCAATTAAGCCCTAACATATCAGTGAGAGCAGATTTACGCTGCAGTGATAGTGAATGTCAGTCTCAATAGATGCATCATGGCAAGGAAAGGGACAACAATTCCAGCGGACAGCAATGGGAAGAGAAAAGAAATGAGAGTAGGAACAATGACAAGTGACAACTTACCTGTGTGCCGCTACCTTTGGGTCATCATTGAACTGGTTATATTAGTGTATATATTTCTATGCACTATCTACACACTTATGAATACTTAATAGTGGTTTACAATTACTTTCTTCTGAGGGCAGCCTGGGACAATGCAGTTTGTCAAGGCTACACAGGCTGACTCTTCTCTAGGAAGCACAAATGGGGAACTGAAATCTCAACTTCTGGCTAGAGATGGGCACATATCAGAAAAATTGTGATTTGTTTTGATTCATGATTCATCAAGGGTGACAAATCACAAATTATAAATTTATGATTTTTTTCTGATGAATCGACGAATCAGTCAACTCATGTTTTACTTTAAAACCCCTATAAAATAGTCACCAAGCACCTAGAGACACCAAATTCACAAGAAAGCTTCCTTTGACTCTTTTCTACAAGCCGTGCAAATTTTGTAAAGTTTGGGTTTCGGATATCTGAGTTATATACTCACAAGCAGGGCCTCCCAGGAAAAGTTCCCCCCAAGCACCTAGAGACACCAAAAGTACAGAGTAGCTTCTACTGACTCTCCTCTACAATCTCTTCAAGTTTGATGAAGATTGGGTTTCAGATTTCTAAGTTATGCACTCATTAAGTGGGTCCACCAGGAAAATGCCCTTTAGCAGCTGGCTTGGGGAAACCCAATCTTCCCCAAACGTGGGGGGATTATAGAGGACAGTCATGGGAAGCTTCCCTGTAATGTTCATGTCTCCTGGGAGCTGGTTTATAGCCAAATAAACCACGGGGCACTGAGGCAAAAGGCAGCAGAGCAGACTCTGGTCTTCTTCAGCAACATCAGATTTGCCTGCAAAGGAAAGGTTTTTGACCCCAGGAGGCAACTGAGGTTGCTTGCAACTTCCAACAGCACCAGCAGCACCATCAGATGAACAGGGTCGGTGCTGCTAACAGCGGTTAATCCACGGGGCTGCGGGCCTGTTGGAAACAGATCAGCTCTGCAATCTGAAGCTGGGCGATGGGGTGACAAAAATGCTTGTTTAGAACTAGAAAGCAGGGGATTGCTTGCAACCTGGCTGCTGAGACCGCCCGGATATGATAAAGATAGCCCTCAGAGGTTTGGGGGGGGTGTAGACAGGCTGGCCTCCTTGGCACGGGTTGAAAACCAGAAGAGATCTGCCGTCTGAAGTGGGGCGATGGAGCCACGCCCGGACAAGGTGGAACAAACAGCCCGCTGAGACTACGTAATCCAGCAGTCAGTCAGGGAGGCAAAAGGTGGAACAAACAGCCCGCCGGGACTACATAACCCAGCAGGCAGTCAGGGAGGCAGAAGGTGGAACAAACAGCCCGCTGAGACTACGTAACCCAGCAGTCAGTCAGGGAGGCAGAAGGTGGAACAAACAGCCCGCCGGGACTACGTAACCCAGCAGGCAGGCAGGGAGGCAGAAAGTGGGACAAACGTAGCCCGCCGGGACTACGTAACCCAGCAGGCAGTCAGGGAGGCAGAAGGTGGAACAAACCTAGCCCGCCGGGACTTGATTCAGCAGGCAGGCAGGCAGGCAGGAGTTCAACAGTTCTCGGCCTGCTGGTCTGACTTGATCCAGCAGGCAGGCAGGAGTTGAACAGTTCTCGGCCTGCTGGTCTGACTTGATCCAGCAGGCAGGCAGGAGTTCAACAGTTCTTGGCCTGCTGGTCTGACTTGCAGGCAGGCAGGCAGGCAGGTACGACTTGGTTGGAACTTGGCCCGAGGAGGTGACTGGAATCAGCAGCTGGAGTTGTGACTGAGGGGCAGGTTTACAGGCCGGTAGGCAAGTAGGCAGGTCTTTTTTTTTTCAGGAGGACTGGAGGGGGGGCAGGTGGGCAGGCAGGCAGGCGCAGGCAGGCAGGCAGGTGGTGTGTTAAGGGAGAGACTGTCATTGGAACCCTGCCTCTTTGGGTTCAGTGAGGGGAAGCCCAACAAGGGAAGGTTCACCTTGATGAATGACAGTCTCTCCACAGTAACAGGATCCAAACGCGAGCGGCGTGGTCGGAGTATGTCTCCGAGATGGGAAAACACGCGCTGGCTGTGGACGCTGGTGGGGGGGGGGGGTATGGAAAGGAGGTCCATGGCTACATTGGACAACTCCGGCCATATGACTAGTTTCCTAGCCCAGTAATGGAGGGGATCTGACTGATGGGGCTGAGGGGGCTCAGCCAGATATTCCCGCACCATTATCTCTGCCGAATCCTCCTCAGCCGGCTGTCTTTCCTCTGAGGCAAGTGCCAAGGTCACCACAGAGCTCCAGTAATGTTGGTGGTGAATGGAGCCTTTACCAGGTGAAGTCCTTCCCTGTGGTTCGGGCAAACCACCCTGCCCCTCGTGGCCTGACGTTCCCGTCACCCCACGCAAGCGTTGTGCCCCCAACGCCCTGCGGACCTCAGTGGAGAGCTCTGTTCTCCACTCCTCGAGGTCTGAGATGCGTGCTGTGAAGTCCCCCCTTGATTCGAGGATCACACAGGCAGGCCATGCGGTAAGTTCTGTCACTGTAGACAGGATGGAGTCGCTTCTGCATGCCTGCCTGCAACCTCTTCACCAAAGCCCTGGTCTGTGGAAGGAGGGAGGATCCTTGTGCCACAGCAGTCTCCAGGGACTGATCGAGGGCATGAATCAGGGGGATGACCTGCCCCAGGCTTGTCGTATAACACACAAGATGTCCATGGTTTCCAGGAAGGGCTTGAGCACCTCCACCATCTGGGAGAGGGCCAGCCAATCCGTGGCACTGATGCCCACCTCTCTCCCCCCAGGCAGAATGGGCATGGAGGACATGATGTCCTCGAAAACGGCCTTCTACTCCACCAGGTGGGACACCATGGTGTAGGTGGAGTTCCACCTGGTGGGCAGGTCTGTCAGGAGAACGTGGGTCTCCTGACCCAACTCCTCCTGCCTCTCACGCAGCCGGCGGGCAGCTTTCAGGCTGCGGGAGAAGTGGCCCACCAGTTGGCAGCATTGCTCCAGGAGTGCCCGCGTCTCCCGGGTGCCTGCGTCCCACTCGGGCTTGATGTGGCTGCCCAGGCCGAGGGCATCGCGCACCACAATGTGTAATTTCTGCGCCATGCATACGATGCAACTGTTCTCACTCCGGAGAGCACGAACAGAAGTGGGGAACGGCTGGACGGGAAAAGCTTATATGAAACGTCTGTAAAAGTAGATACACCTTTCAGCAGCACTATTGGCTGCCGGATATGCCAATCCAGGATCTCTGTCCTGATTGGCCAGAGCTTTGAATTGGCGCCAGCACGCTCAGAGAGGCCCCCAAAAGGGGTAACGAATATAGACAATATGAACGGATCGACAAATAAAACCGAGGAAATATTCATCAAGCCATATTTGTCCTGATTTAAAATTTTACAAATACGGATTGACGAATATATGATGAATTGGCTATATTCGTCAGAAAAACTGATCCGTTTTTATATTCGTCCCCATCTCTACTCAGCACATGTAAGTATTGCATTAATTGGTAATTTTAACTAGTATCAGCTACTTTGTTCAGTGATCAAAAAGTAACTAGTTCTGTGTACCTATGTTACTTGTAAGTAGCTACTTCAGGCTGTTATTTATTACACCTGAAATGGATCATGCTGTATTGCTGCAAGTATATCATGGGTGCAACTGAGCATCTGGGCTTATCATAAAGTAGCAAACACTCAGGCTATCAAATACTGTCTCATTATGAGAATGAGTACACACTGCTGCAGGTCAGACATGCAATTCAACAGCTGGCCCTGACAGGGCAATGACAACTCTACAGCTTCTGTGGCATTCAGAAGTCCGTTCACTGTTGATTTGTTCAGCCATGAGGGACATCGTTTGTTCATTTACTGCCGTTGTGTATCTTTTTACTTCATTGCACAGAGAATGTGGATTTGGGGGATTTTCAATATGATACTGATCTGGTTGTTTTTAATTAGGAAATATATGAATGGTGTTCGTTAAAGACGATTTCGGCAACCCTACGGCATTAAGTGATAAAATTACTCGCATTCTCTTTTTTCACCTTGTTGCTTCTTTTGTCCTCCAGCTGGTGGAATTTTACAGAAGGGGTGCCGTTCGGTGTTAGTGCTGTTTTCCTTTGATACATTTGAGAAGGCAGGAGCTAAATGATCACCAAATGCTACACTTCTGTTCGCTTCAGCCAAGGGCATAAAAATACGACTATGATTTTCAGCCCCTGAACCTCCTACACCGAGGAAGGTCTGCCCCTTGTTTGCAGAAGTGGACATTTCTAAAATCATCCGTTGTTTGGACCCAACTGTAGTAGCAGCTGCTGATTCTGGAAGGTTCTTATTTCCCTCTCCATCCGCTCCATTAAAGAAAGAGGTTGCCGGAGTTGTTACGACAATCTGGGAACTTGCTCGACTCCCACCATCTGTGGCTGGATCAGTTTCACTCGTCTCTGGGTCCTGATCAGGGGGAACAGTGGAGGTTTGTTTCGCCTCCACTGTTTCAGCCACACCACCGAGCGACTCTGCTGTGAATAGCTCATGGGGAGGGAGGCTGAAGATGGTGGTCGCTCTCACTGGGCCCCAGAGGACAGTAGAGAGCAGAGCTTGGATTAGGAGTACAAAAGGCATGCCTGAAATGGGCAGAAGTGAAATGAACAAAATCAGTGGGGCTGAAATAAATCAGCTGCAAATAACAGAGAATGCTCTTTATGCAGGCTTACACTGATGAGGGGCCTCACTGATACATTGTTTTCATTATGTCAAGAATATTAGCTTCAAACCTACAAGCATCAGCATAATGGACAAAGCTTCAATCTTGGACTAATAATAGCGTGTTCTAATTCCACTGGGCCAAGAAGCTCACTAGGCCAGCCTAAATTATACTGCAGGACTGTCGTAAAGAATAAAATGGGATGATCCTCTTGGGCACTCTGGGGGAAGTGTAGGACACACGTGACAGTCACGGTGCTGTGGTGGACAGAATACTAGCATGGACCTTGGGAGACCAAGGTTCTGGACCCCAGTGAGCCATGGAAGTCCATGGGTGACCTCCTAATGCTCAGTCATGGCTCCAGTGCTTACCCCATGTTGCTGCTTCATGCTCTTCATGCCTCACTGATGGTAGGAGAGTGTGTTTTGTGGTTTTCAGCCTTCCGGCTTTTTGTTTGTTTGTAAGAGTAACAAAAAGTAACTACTTTCTTTACTTTTGAGAAATGGCGAAGCGAAACATTTCTTTTTAGACTGTCATCATAATCACAACTAACTACTTTTGTGGCCTTGGAACTATAGTTGTAACTAAGTGCTTTTTAAAAGTAGCTTTCCACATTATGGATACTCTGCTGAATGCACAAGAAACCAGGTTTCTCTGCAAAGATAATAATTTGCAAAGGCAACAGAATCAGAAAGAGAAAAAAGTAAAGCTTGGTTAATAACTGACTTTTAAAAACTGGGAACCAATAATTGGTGCAGAAGTCTTGCGAAAGAGCCTAGTATATTTTAGAGTTTAAGAACCTGGTCTACAGACTTGAGGTCCCTGATTGAAATGTCAGCATCTGGCCACTAGTTTTCAGAGTGGCTTCAATACATCCTCTGCCTTTGAAAGCCAAAATACACATTCATGTGCATGCATCTTCCTGCTCTTACAATGTTTGCTGCCCTTTGCTATGCGTGTCTTCAAAATCATTCAAGAAATAATCGTTCGAGAAATAATGCTGACACTCACTCTTCTCCTTTCAACATGGTTTCACAATTATTACCTTTTCAGCACTAGAGGGAGCACTCCTAGAAACAGATATGCCCCAATGTGACACCCATTTTCAGCCCCATATGAGGCTGCTCCTGATGATGATGATGATGATCATCATCATCATCACCTTTGAACTTCAGAGCTTGAAGGGACCCTATAGATTATCAAGGAGGCACAGTGGGGAATTAAACAACCAACCTCTCCCAACAGAGACCTAAGCCACCAAGCTATCCAGCATACTGCTCTACTAGTGTGTTCCTGGAACAGAGTATAGAAATGAAGCACCTATCAGCTATAGGTCTATTTTGCTGAATATTTTTTTAAAAATACTTTGCAGAATAAGCAATTTTGAGTATAAATGCTTCTAAATTCTTCCTTCTCATCAATTTAGGCTTACCTGACCCCATAAGACACCTTGATAAGGAGTCTTCAAGATTTGTGAGATTCCCCATCTCTCCCACAAGATAAGAATAGGGTTTTTTCCTTCATCTCTATCATTTAAACAAATTGTTTCTAAGTAAACCTACCATCCCCTTCATTTGAGATGCAAAACCTGTACTGACAGCGTACATAGAGCAACTGACTGAGTGTTTAGAAAGATGCACATGAGCCCTCCAAAGCTTCTAATTCTCAAATGTCCAGGCACCAAACAAGTGCACACTGTTGTTCTCTACTTTGTGTGTTATTGTATTCTTTGTGCAGTTTTGTTTAATTTCTGCAAAAATCGTTTCCATTCTCATTCTCTTGTCAAGAATGCCATGGAATGCCTCCCTGTGTCGTAGGACAAGGAGAATAATTTTGTGTTCTTCATCTTTGCATCCAAGGACTAGACAAACGAAGATGTGTATCCCTACTCAGGAGTCATGGATGTGGTTATGCAAATATGTTAGTGAGAATCAAACCCACCAAAGCAAACCAGTTCCCAGCCCTGAAGTTAGAAGAAGAAGACGCAGATGGTTAAATCAGATGCACTTGCAAATAAAACACACCAAATCCATTATATGAGGCCATGCTGGCTGGATGATTCTGGAAGCTGAAGTCCAGAAAAGGAACTTCTCCAGCCTCTAAGACCAGTAACAGACATCTAACATGACTGAGACAAGGTGACTGGTACATAGTTTATCTTTGCTACCTTTGTACTTAATGTGAAGCTATAGGGAACATGGCATATTTTACTTTTTTTTGAATGCAATTTAATTTAAGAGGGTAATAATGTGATGACTGATGAATGGGACTAATCAATGGCAAAAATTTGGGATCAGAATCTAAACCATCTGGTGGGGAAAACTGAGAAGAAACTGATTGAAAAAGCAGACTGGGATGATTTGCGGAGGTGTGGAAATTAATTGAAGAACTTAGTTGGGGTGACTTGGGTGGGAATATAAATGGCATGCCTTCTCTGAAACCTGAATTCTAGTAATTAGTTATAAAGGTACATACATATAAATTAGCCTTGGGAAATACTATATACATTTCTGCCATCTTTTGTCCATTGGTGCCTATATCTTCTTTTTCTTTTTTGGCAATGTGTAAGTGAATACCCAAGATAGATATAGTCATGGACACTATACCCTTCCTAATTAGTGAAACAGAGTGTGGGGATCGCCCTTGTGGCTGTGTTTGTTGTGGCCCTCACAAAGGTTCTCTCCCTCTTGTTTCTTCTCACTTGTCACCAGGTATTATTATCTTAATACCACCTCTGAGTGTTAGACACATGTGCTGCCAATTGCCAGGTTTATTGAACTACAGAATCAGTTGGTTTGAATAACAGATAACCTTTTATTATTAATCATTTCACAAAGTAAATCACGTAGTCACTGTAACAGGGGTCTGATTAAGTTTGGGTAGGACGGGACATATATTCAGGCTTGTGTTATATACTTTCAATCACTTAATATCTCTATTATTCTAGGTGTTCTCATTCCTGCTTGTTCACTCTAATAACCTTGGTCTTAATTCACTTTCCTAACTCTCTCCTCAGATCACTCTAATTCTTCTCTTCTCTCTAAGCTCCAACTTCTCAACTCTCTTTCTCAGGTTCCCACTGTCTAACTCTCTAACTGTCCCCTGTTGTTCCGCCCCTCCTGCTCTATCCTTGGCTCCTCCCTCTAGAGCTCCTGTGACTGACAGGCAGGAATGACGTCACCTGTAGGCATTTCGCCACACAGAGGAATTATTAACCTTGTATTTTCTAAAATTCCATGCTTTAGCAGTTCTGGACTTGGACTTAATAAGTAGGACTAGCAACAAAATACTGTAGCGTGCACTAGTATTGTTCAAGCCAGCTAATCTATCTCCAAAATAAGCCCTTTCCAAATTACTCCATTCTTGCCTCCTCACAACCCCATTTTTCCATTCCCTGCAATAGCAGAAGACATTCATGCCAAAATCCAATTGCTAGTCCCAACTCAAGTAGACCCATTGCATCAGTTGCTGGATGACAGAAGTTGTTACTTATATAAATCTCACTGTGTTTGTAGATCTAATCAAATGGACTCTAGCAATATGGTCCAGGCCTTAGCCACTGAGCATGGTCTCTGGGTTTTGGGAGAAGATTTTTCCTCAACATCTTAATTTTTTCAAAGAGCTTTCTGTGAGGAAAGATTCACAAGTGTGCTGATACCGCCATCTTGTGTAGACATGGAACCATATTGGCTGCATAAGAACTGATCCTTAAAAAAAAAATTCATCATTGGCATACAGAACTGAAGATAGCTAGTAGAGCTCACAGTCAGATGTTTAAATCTTCATTGTGCCTCCCAGAAGGGAGGCCAGCTGAGATCATCACCCAGAGTATGTGTGGCTGATAATGTTATGAGCCCTGGCACTTGTGCAGCTTTGGGCAAGCTCCATGGTCTTAGAACATTACAAGAAGGAGGGACTGATAAACCACTCCTAAGTGCTTTATACCTAGAAACCCTTGAGAGGATTGTTGTAAGTTAGAAGTGGTAACACATCATCATGATTCAGAACTGACAGATTTACACAAGCCACATTTGCTGAATATAACTTTGTTATATTGTGGAAGAAAAAGGAGAACCCAGTCTGTTTACTCCCCAAGTCTCTGTGTTAAGACAGAACATCTGGAAATTGATTGTGTGTTTTGTTGAACATGCATACACTGCTCTACAAGACTAAGAACATGGAAGGGTCTGATATGGAGGGCTCCACATGGGACAGTACATTCCTGCCTCCCTCCTCATTTACAACAAATCCATGTCTGGTAAATACTGAAGGAGGGGCATGACTTATCCTATGTCTGAGTGTTGTTGTTTTTTCTTAGATACTTTCACCCAGTCACCCATCTCAGGGCCAAACTAAATTTTATAGGTGACCTGTCATCAGAGTTCAAATCACATTAATGTTGGAAAATGGGACTGAGGCCATTGTTTCTGTCTAAGCAGAGTTACAAAGGAAGAAAATGCTTGAGCTCTGAAGATCAATTACAAAGAAAAGCAAGTTAATTTGCAAGGTAGAGAAGGTGAGAAAAGCATTCACACACATTCAATTCCTAAGGAATTCTCTCTTCTAGTGATTGGTTATTTGCAATGTACAATAGGACCGTTAGTCTAGCATCCTGTTGTCTAAATGTAGAACGGCAGGAAAAAAACTTTCTCCCCACTCCAGTGAGTTCCCCATACTTCTGCCACTGGATGCAAGATCAGGCTCACAGCTGGTCATGCAAGCAGAAGTCTGGTGGAGGGGACAGATGCTTATGTGATTTCCCTTCCGTTCCATTTTTAGACAACAGGATACTAGCCCTTGTCTTCTCCTGACTCAGCAGCCATCAGCTTTCTCTAAGTTCACGGGTTCCTAACAGGCAGTTTGGAGAGGGAGAATTTGTGTTCCAAAATTTTCCTTTACTTTGAAAACTGACTGAGGTCTGCTTACCTAGAGAATTCCCCCAATGACACAGAAAGTCAGGGCAACGATAACTGGCTCTTTGACGACCCTGTTTCACTTCCCAGCCATATGAGTTGGCTATCAGAGGGAATAAGCAGCAGTAGTGCCAACTTTACCATCCGCCCTTGTGAAGCAGTCGCTTCAATTAGTGGTGTGATGGATTGGCAACAGTAAATGGACCACTGTCCTGCCATGTCACTGCAGTGTCTGAAGCTGAGAACCACTGTCTCCCACTGTGCCTGCCTAGCAAACAGATATTAAATACTCTTTCCTTTTATGGCTTTTTCCAGCAGCAGGTGCCAAAAAAGAAGCAAGGGGAATGGTGCTGCCAGAAACACAGGCCTAGTTCTCCACAAAGCTGGCTCCTTTTTGCAAATGTCAGTTGTGAGACGTACCCTCTGAACCAAGCTTTGAGCGAGGAGGGGAGGAGTCTCTGAATTCATGGTGATCACGTGAGCACTGGAAGTGTGCTCAACTAAGCATGCTTTAAAAGACCTTTCTGTTAAACATGCAGAGATCTGAGAGACATCTGATGGGAGGCGACTCCAAGACAGTGTATCTCCACATTTCTACCACCCACTGAACCTTACACAGATTCAACTTTTATGCCTGAATAGGGCTTGATTTTAACACATTTATTCTAAGCTTTGCTCTTTTCCTGTAGCATTCTACAGGCAGCTGATGCAGTGACCATCACTAGACCCTAGTGCAACAATGAAAATCATACCATTAATTCATGGTATTTACTGCCTCCAAGATAAGGAGATGGCCACTGCCTTCACTAGCTTCCCAAACTTTCCAACAAAACTGAACTAAGTCATGGAAGACAGTCCAGTCAATCACTACCAACCTTTAGCTAAATCATCCCTTATATTTGCAGCAAGGAAAGGTAAGTCTTCTTATGTCAGTTTCACATGAGTTAGTTCCTGAATCTGTTAAACCCTGTTTCTGTGTCAACCTGAATGTGTGTTCAACACAACCTGCTTATTATTATTCTTTCACAAGATACTTTATTACAGATAAAATATGTAATTCTATTTGTATTTTATCCATAAAATATGCATGTTTGTATGCATTTTAAGCAAAAATCTGCATTTTACATGCATTTTGCTGTGAATTACATAGCTTAAAGAAATGCAAAAAGCAGGGGATAACTGCGTTCTTTCTTATCCATGTATTAGTCTGGGTTTAGGTAGAGCTAACTGGCTTCCTTAAAAGTGCAGACCAAACAAAACTTTGCACTCAATATGCCTCCAAATACCGGATACTGTAAGGGCCTATCCACACTCTGAAATTTGATCCGATCCAGACAATGTTTAAAAGGTCCTTATCTTCAGTGTAATCTATTTTAACTCTTGGTACCTGCAAAGGCTGGACAAAGAGCTATTTTGCATCCTAATGAATCATCCCAAAAGGACTGCATGCCCTAGCCATGTGCCAGAAAGATATGGCCCAGCACTTAGAGGAGAAGGATGGAGCATTTCAAGTAGAAAAACAAGCGGACTAGATCTCTTTTTTTCATGTCAAACAGTGTTATCAGGGGACTATATATCATAACTATGTGCCAGTGGAGACAAGCTCTCAGTCAGGAAAAAGTGTTGGCTTTGTGCTATGCTTCTCAGTTTCCTATAAACCCCTAGCTCCTGGACACTGTTAGAAACAAAATGAAGCATGGTTTAATTCTGCAGCGTTCTGAGGTAAGAATGGAATCATTTTGCATTAAAGGCAGGGGAGGGAATGGTTAGTAAATCCAAATTAATAAATACATAACAAGTGTTTACCTGAAAGAATTCTTCAGATGTACGAACGCTTTTTTCCAGTGCATCCTGACAATGAAAGGCAGACTCAACTGACTTAAATACTAGAACTGCAAAGAACATGTATTTTGGACAACAAAGGAAAGCAGGCAAGAGGAGTTGAGCCATTTCCTCAAATGGCTGGGGAGGGCAGTGGGTTGGGTCAGACTGGATCTTCATAAAACCTGTTAGTAATTATTTCTGTTGGTATGTATGAAATAATAGGTTAGTTCTTCAAACTAATGATTACTTTCAAGACCAGTTATTCAGACTAATAGTGGTCCATATCTTCCAGTACAACAAAGACACAATTTTGTCTCAATGAGCTACGGAATGGCTGTCACTCAGGATACAAAAGGCTGGGTTAGACAGAGCAGTACTTTAACTTAGAACATATAGCAGCTTTCCAGTTCCTGTATGAGAGAGAAAAGAGGTTGAATTGTAACAATACAACAAACAATTCACGATTGACTGTTTTGCAGTTCAGCACAGTTTAAAATTCCACCAAGGAACCTCTGCTTGAAATCGAAGCTTTAATGACAAGCAAGTCCAGATACGACCCGCAAGATTAGTCAGTTTTTTTAACTCCCTGGGCAGGTTTGTACCCACTCCCCAGGCTTTCCATCACTGTCACTGCTGCATTTGTCATTTCTGCTGCAAAAAAAAAGGAGAAGGGAGGCAGTGGGCTTATTTCCTCATTTCAATCAAGGCATGTTCTCTCTGAACACCTTCTTTCTAGTTAAAATTGGGTTTTGCCCTTTAAAATAAGGCTGGCAAGGTGGCCTCCCCACTGAGTGCCAGTACAGAAACCCAATCCCTGGAAGTAAAGGGAAATGCCACCTATTTTCTACTAGACATACAGGTGTTACTCTAGAGTATGAATTATTTCCAGATGTGGCTTGACTGTCCTCCGTTCTCCACTACCATGAGATTAATACTGCTTGCCCTCCTACCTGTGCCCCCCCCCCGCTCCATAGGGGATATATGCTGGAAATATTGTGATAAAGCAACAGGGATATGAACTCTTCATGGCGCCATGTTTAAACCATATATAACTGCACATTGTGTAGTTAAAAATAGGATACATAGAGCACCACTAGAAATAGGCAGCAGATCTGGACCCTTCCATTCCCTCACTATGTTCCTGATATAAGGTGCTTCTAGCTGCTTCTAGCTGGGAACTTAATTAGGCTAATGGAGAAAAGTAACTAGTTCTCCTTCTGCTTGTTTTACCCCCTCTTTTTTAGCTGTTTTCAAAGAGTTAGGGAAGCACATAAAATCCACAGGGTTGTGTCAATCTATTTATTTATTTATTTGTTAGATTTATACCCCACCATCTGGCAGTGGCTAACAACAACAAGACAAAAACAATATTAAAACACAATAAGAATAAAATAATACAAACATTCAACAGATACAATAACTAGTAGGATAAATTAAAACAGATGGCTATAAAGATGGTAGAAAGGATGATAAAAGGATGGCAAAAAGGATGATAAAAGGGAAGCAGAGCTATCAGCAACTTAATGCTCAGGGAAAGCCTGACGGAAGAGCCAAGTTTTCAATGCTCGTTTAAACCCGTCCAATGAGGGTGCCAGGCGTATCCCCATGGGCAGATTGTTCCACAGGCGGGGGGGCGACCGCTGAGAAGGCCTGGCTTCTTGTTCTTTCCCTCTGGGCCTTCTTCAGGGTCAAGGCCCTCAACCACCCTGCCTGTGAAGAACGGGTATTACGGACAGATCTGGCTGGGAGTAGGCGTTCTGCTAGATACCGAGGTCCTAAATCCCCTTTCTTTTGCTCTGGAACCCAGAATAGGCAGAGATCCAAAGAACCTCACAACTTAGGGCACATATGTCATCGCTTAGGAGCCCCTGTGACTAGAGGATACTGTTCGAAGCTATTCTTTCTCTTATCTGCATCCATTACTACACATCACAGGCTCTGTGGGTATCAAACAATCTCTCCAGGTTCTTGTTCTTCACATGGAAGTACAGTGGTACCTCGACTTACGAACATCCCTACTTACGACCATTTCGAGTTACGACCAGCTCTGGCCGCAAAATTTTGCTTCTACTTGCGACCGGAGCTTCCACTTACGAACAGAAAAAGGCAGGGGGAAAAGGCAGGAAATTCAAATTTCTTACTGTAGGTGGTGACGAGGCTGCTTCTTTGTAGCTCTTTCGCCCCAGCAGTTAGAGAGTGTGTATCGGAGGAGGCTTGGGACTGCCTCCTTCTGCTTCTGAGTGAGCGTGTGTGTGTGTGTTTGCAGGGAGGCTTCGGGCTGCCTGGTAAGGTAAGGTGCTGTTTTCTGCTTTTTTAAAACTGTTCTGGGTGTTTTTGCAGCATGGTTTTGAGCTGGGGGGGTTGTTTCTGTGCTGTGATGGGTCTTGGGGTTTTTGTTTGTTTTTTTGGGTTTTTTCCCCCATTTCCAATGGGTCTTGGGGGGGTTGGTTGCTTTTTGGAGTGTTTTTTCCCATTTCTGATGGGTCTTGGGGGGTTTGGTTGCTTTTTGGGGGGTTCCCCATTTCCGATGGGTCTTGGGGGGGTTTGTTTGTTGGTTGGTTTTTTCCCCCCATTTCTGATGGGTCTTGGGGGGGTTGGTTGCTTTTGGGGGGGGTTCCCCATTTCCAATGGGTCTTGGGGGGTTTGTTTGTTTGTTGGCTTTTTCCCCCCATTTCTGATGGGTCTTGGGGGGTTTGGTTGCTTTTGGGGGGGTTTCCCCATTTCCGATGGGTCTTGGGGGGTTTGTTTGTTTTTTGGCTTCCCCCCATTTCCGATGCGTCTTGGGGGATTTGGTTGCTTTTGGGGAGGGGTTTCCCCATTTCCGATGGGTCCTGCATGCTTCCCTTGCTTTTTCCTTTGTTTTCTTTGCATTTCCGACCTGCCCCGTTTGTTCTCTGTGCATTTCCAATGGGTCTTGCACACTTGGTTGCTTTTCTTCCCCCCCCCCCCCCCCTTCGGCCGGAAGGGATTAATCACATTTCCAATGAGTCTTGCAGTGTGTTTTTTTGTTTTTGTTTTTGTTTTTTGGTGATTTTTTTCTTCGGCCGGAACAGATTAATTGCATTTCAATGCATTCCTATGGGAAATGGTGCTTCGACTTACGACCATTTCGAGTTACATCCATCTTCTAGAACGGATTATGGTCGTAAGTCGAGGCACCACTGTATTCCTTATTTTTGTCTTCTTAATGTTCAGCTGCTTTAAATTGAACATTGTCAACTTAGTGGATCATCCACTAGAGGGCAATACTCAACCATCCATTTTTCCCTTGTTTTTTTTTTCTTTTTTAAACATTGTTTAAAGTGTTTCTTCATTGGCACAGAAGAGCATGCAATTTTTTTTCCTCCTGGCTTTTCTGAAACTGCAAGCAGTGTGCACAGAGCAGATAAAAATTATGTGGCAACAACTGTATCCTAAGGATAGGAAAACAGCCATGTGGGAGGGTTTCGAAATTTGAATTTACATACCTGTAAACTTATGTTTGCTCAGAGCTGTATCACACTTTACATCAATCAAAGCTGCCACAGTTGCACTAGTAGTTTCCACAGCAGTTTTGTTTCCAGAGAGTGCAGGCAACCGGACCTTTAGATACACATGCTTGGGAGCCCTGTTTACAAGGAAGAGAGAGGCAGCATGGTGTAGTGGTTAAAAAATTGACCTGACTGAGGAGACCTGGGTTCACAGGTGCACTTGACCCTGATACTCAGTGAGTGACCTTCTCTCACCCTATCCTGCCACATAGGATCGTTGTGAGGGAAAAATGGGGATTGGGACCACATACACTGTCTTGAGCTACTTGGAGTAAAGGCAGGGATACATAAAACAAAATAGATAAAAACACACGCCTGCCACTTAAGATAATACTTTGTGCATCTGAGAAACTGGGCTGTACTCCTTGAACACATGCACCACAATAAACAGTATTTGTTATTCTTTGAAGTGCCACAAATTAATTCCTCCACCACAACCAACCGTCCTAACCACTCTCTGGAAAATGGTTTGAATGAATCTCTCCGATGCTTATCCATGGGTATTTAAGACATGCATGTTTGCTGTATGAATGGGTTTACCCAATGATAACAGTTCAATAACACTTTGTTTGCCAAGGCTCCACTCTGGAATTTGTAGTTTGGTATTTGTTCCTGCAATTTTCTGCTAGAAACCTCTTGTGCTAAAGTTCAGGAAAATGCACTAGAGTTCCCAGTCATAAATAATTCTCGGTACCTCACCAAACTAGAAATCCTACATTTTCACTGGAGGCAGGAATGGCAGTTCATGCTATCAGATAGCTTGAACATATACACTGGAGATCCATGTAACACTTATTCAGCAAATTCAATGTCTGTATGAGAAAAGTGGAGCTGCTTTCACATCCAAATAACTTGTGTTGAGAAGGCAGGGAGGTTTAAACATGAGATTTTACAACAATAATATATATCCAACAATAGCATTCTAGATTCAATAAAGGAACTGTTAGCTCTTTAAAATACACCGTTCAATTATTCTCAAGCAAGTGAGTAAGAATCAACTTCCATTTCATTATTAAAGGTACAATGGATAAGGTCTTTACTGCAACACCATTAATAGTTTCCTTAGATAATTCCATGGCATTTGAGATTGCAATTCTACAGCCTAGAATGGGATAAAGTAGTCCACATGCAGCACAATCAAGGACTCCAGTACAAATCATAGAACCCTACCTCAAACCACTCCCATGCCAAAATGCTTTTTCCTGGAACCTCAAAATGGATTACTGTAACCCTAGAAACATCCAGGGGGCATGACTGGCCATTTTAATACTCTTAATGCATTAACTAAATGCATCAATGCACATCTGTCTAAAATAGCCTTTTTAAAAAAACGAGTTACTAGTTTTGTGGGGAGAGGGAGTAAAGGTGGCCTGCTCGGATCCAGGTGGACAACGGGCTACATGAGGTCTGCAGACCTCCCACAATTCCCACCCTGCTGTATCTTCTTAATTGAGAGAAATGCCCAATGGACACTGCGATTTACTTCTCAGTTAAAATGAATGGAACTGTACTGTTGACCAAAATTCCAAGCTAGGCTTGTATTGTTTTTTTTTTTAAGCTTCTTTTATTCTCTCTCCAGATAAGGTGATGCTCCAAAGCAGTAGTTCCCAATCTTGGATCCCCAGATGTTCTTGGACTGCAACTCCCAGAAGCCTTCACTACTAAGTGTGCTGGCCAGGATTTCTAGGGGTTGTAGTCCAAGAACGTCTGGGGACCCAAAGTTGGGAAGCACTGCTCCAAAGCAAAGTCAAGCTCTCCTAAACCAACCCTGTTCAACCGAGGCCCATGTCTTACAGGCCTGGGGCAACCATCCTAGAGTAAAAATATGTGATTTATAAATCCATGCCAACCTTAGCTCCTAAATTCACTGGAAGCACACCTGCAGGAAAATGTGCTGGCCCAACTCTTTAAGGTGACATTGCCAAGCTGACACACATTGCAACCTCACCAAAAAGAGGGCTAGCTAGTTAGCACTGTGAAAACACGCTGTATAGTAGCAAAAAGAAAAATCATCCATAGGTCCTAAAAGTCATTCCAAGGACACAGCTTGTAAATGCTGCCTTTTTTTTGTCCACGACCCTTAGAGTATCCCATCAGGGATTCTGATCATACTGGCCAGAGGATTTTGGGAGATGTGATCTGAAAACGTAACTAGATTCTATAACTTTTAGAGATACAGAAGTTATCCTTGTGCAGAGTTAAGGACAAAGAAGTGGCTTCAGATAACAAAGGGGCTTTAGATAACTAGAATAAACTTGTTTTGTGTGTACCTGTACTCATTGCTTGCTTGCAGCAAACCACAGTAATCAGCTCTTCTCCGAAATACAGCCTCCCTGTGACAGAACCTGTGATTATCACAACTGGAACAGAAATAAACAATTCAGTTTGAAATTCAAACTCATTTCCTCTGCATATTCCTAGTCTCCACTCTGGACATCCTTGAATGGACTTGAAACAGGGTGACCATGTATTTGTTTGAAGGTCTTTCACATGGAAAGTACTCCAGTTCAAATCCAACTCAAAGACTTTCCTTTTTTGTTGTTAAATAAAGAAGAAGTGAGAAGAGTGTATTGTGGTGTTATTCTACCCAGAAGTGAACAATGGTTCCTTGCTCTGCCCTGTATTTACCCTGGAACTGACAGATACCTCTCATTTGGTCTAGTTGTACATATGTATCCAAAGACAGTGCACAGGCCTAGTAAGAAGTGTCTTACATAGAGTTGCTAGGGTTCAGGATCTTAGTTGGAATCTCAGGAAATTGCTATGCTTCTCTGGGAGGCAGACAAACCTCAGGGTGAGCAATGCTAGAAGTGAGAAGAGTTTGAATTTTGTATGGGAGTTGGCTTTAAAGCCTGGACAATCATCTCCACCCCATTTCCAGCTGATGCTGAGCTCACGAGCTCAATAGAAAGTCATGTGTATAAGTATGTGTCCTGCTTGCATACTGTGGCCAACAGCATGTCAAAAAGTCAGGAATAAGAGGGGGAGACTGGGAGACATAGTTGGTAGGTGCATGCTTTGGGGCCCAGTATGCTGATTGAAAAAAATAAGGGAGTCAAACACGAAATCCCATTTCACGAGCCTTCTTGCTTGGCAAGCACTGGTGGCAGCAGTACAGAGATGGAACGGTGCATGAAGTGATTTGGCAGTGAGTTTTCCACAAACCCCTGCAAGCACTTGGGGCCTAGAAAAACTCCTCATGTATCACATGTTTTAAGTATGGCTGCAATGGTTCAAGTTCCAGTGAAAATGGTAGCAACCACTGCAATTGCTGAAAATATTTTTCCACCTACTTGAGGCTTAAACCATTCCTTTTCCTTTCAGCTCTGAGATGTCATCATAGTAAGTTGAGTCTCACTCAGCTTCTTGGGCTGTTTTCCTGAATTTCCCTCATGCCTGTTTCCAGGTTCATCTCTCTCTCTTCCAGCTTTTGCAACAGCATAGGTAAAGGATGGGAGGTAACTCTGAAAGCTTACACACAATGCTGTGCCTCATTACCAAATTAATTAATCAAGTAAGTAAGTAAATACAAAGGTCGGCTTCCAAAACTCACCAACTTGAGGCATAATTTGGATTTCACCCAGCAGATGGCACCATTATACTATCAAGAAGCATTTCTGCTGTGAAAGAGCAGCCTCCGAAGCAACCACTCTTACTTAAACCATGCTTATTGGTATCCATTGAGCTTTATGTTTTAAAGACTAATTTGTCTTATGAGTCATAGGCTCCTTTGACTTGCTTATTGGTTTGATCCTGTTCTGTTACACTGCAAAGCTGATCAACAGGGACCTGTTCTTTATATATTTGCATAAAAATGTAACAGCCTTGTAAAAACAACGTTCCTGGATTTCCCTGTGTTTTTCATCTGAGTGCCCTCATGTTAAGTAGTCCTTTTCAGCATTGTATAGGTGCAGGGATGACTATATAGGGAAGCCAGACAGGTCATGCTGCATTCCACCATTATATAAAAGGTTTTTCCACTGTGAAATTTAGTATTGCAGCATCCAGGTAATATGTGCCATACTCTGGCTAATTTACAGAACTTTACAGAAAAAAAATGTAGAGATATACATTCACTCTCTACTTCAGTCCATTTATCAGCTGTTCACAAATTTTGCTCAGGCATAACTCCAGGGTTTTTGTCTTCTTTTCTTCTTTGGCTGCACCCATAACATCCTGTTTTGATACAATCCTATCGAGTATTTATCAGTCCTATGGCATAGTTACCTTTGGCAACAAATTCCCCCAGGTTAAGTAATCAGCATAGACATTATCAGTTGTGTGTTGAGTTTCATAACTCCATGTGCAGCACAAAATGTCTACAATAATTTCTTAACAGTTATGCCACTTGTGTTACATCAGTGTAACTAGGCCAAAGATTTTGAGCCACCAAGTTACAGATTTTGCCAACTAAATGCAAAATTATGTGTCTGTTTCAATAAAGGCATGGTAGTAGAATGTCTGTTCTATGATTGATTTGATTCACTTTTCCCAAAACGAAGATGGCCTCATCGCCAGACTGCCCACAGGGCTGGTAGCTGATGTCAGGATCCTTAGGGGACATGTTAGTGATGAAGCTAGAAAATATCATCATTATCTTTCCTAAACAAGAAGAATATCAGCCCAAAGCTCAAGACTCGGGTGGCCACTTACATGTCTCCAAATTGAAAGACATGTGAAATCAAAAAGGGGGACAAAGGCAGAAAATGATTTGCATGCACTTCCATGTTTATTTATAATGTGCAAAATTATAAAAGATTTTTTTTTAATTTAAAGAGAATTATAATGCATCTCATTCAGTTGAGGAAGACAGCCACTGGAGGAACCATATGCCTCTTCAATCCACCATTCTAGTGCTCACTGTGAAAAGCAACTTCAAGGTCCATGATCTTCCTTCTTATGGTTCTCTATCTTAGACAGCTGTTCAAACGGAAAACATCTTCAAAAGGAAAATTGTCCTCTGGCAACTTTTTAAATGGAGGACTGTGCTTCCTGAAAGGAGACATATAATTAAGTCCAGTGCCATCTAGTGACTAAACTATAGAATAAAGTTATCCACACAATGGGCAAGTGGCTTAGTGAAACCTTCTCTGTGTTTATGACTTAGGAGTGGAGATAAAGAAGCAACTGTGTGTTTGTGCAAGCAGACAAACACTTTTCTCTTCAAGCAGGCTTTCCTTTAAATGACTGACTTGAACAAGGTGAATTGTTAATAGGGAGCATTTTATTCTGTATTTTATTCATGTTTTTAATAATGTTCTTACTAGGAGTTTTAATATGATACTTGTTAAATGCTTTTTTTATATTGTAATAAATTATTATTTGGCTTTTAACGTTGTTCCTCATAATACTGTAAGTCACCTTGGATCCTTTAGGAGAAAGGTGACATATAAATATTGCAAATAAATAAATACAAAAATTTGTGACGAGTTTCTGTGTTCATCTTAATAGCTTAGGGACTTGTGAAAGGCTTACAAAAAGTGTGGGCATGCATTGTGCAACATGTTTGGGAGTTTATGAATGGACTAAGTGGCCAATGAGGTTTCAGTACTGTCCAGGACTGCATTTGCACAGTTAAAGCTGGTGTGTTAGTTGAACCCATTTCTTGAGGATGTCCGATCTGGCCACAATGATAGTTACATCCCATTTGGATTACTACAACATACAGTGGAACCTCTACTTACGAACTTAATCCGTTTTGGAACGGTGGCCGCAAGTTGAAACGTTCGTAAGTAGAAGCACCATTTCCCATAGGAATGCATTGAAAACCGATTAATCCATTCCGGCCGAAGAAAAAAATACCAAAAAAGAAAAAAGAAAATAAACAGAGCAAGTCCCACGCTGGGACTGCAAAAAAACAAAAACAAAAAAACGAATGAATCCAAAAATAAACATTGGAGCAAGTCCCACACTGGGACTGCAAAAAAAAAAAATCACCCAAAAACAAAACAACACAGAAACATAAACCCCGCCCCAGCCCAAACCTACCCTCCAAAACCCACCCAGAACAACTTTTTTAAAAGGAAAAAGCAGCACCTTACCAGTCCGAAGTCTCTGCGGAGGCTTCCCCGGCTTCCAAAGCACGGGCACGTGCCCGCTTCTCCTTCCTCCTCCTGCCACGCGCCCCGCCCAGGGTGTTCGGCAGCCCTTACTCGTGAGTAGACTCGCGCGGCGGGGAAGCCCTGGGAGGCTGAGCCTCCCTTTTCCTAACAGTTGAGGCGAAAGAGCTACAAAGAAGCAGCCTCTTTGCCACCAACGGTTAGCAAATTTAAATTTCCCGCCCTTTTCCCCTGCCTTTTTCCGTTCGTACATTGAAGCTCCGGCCGCAAGTAGAAGCAAAATTTTGCGGACGGAGCTGTTCGTAAGTTGAAATGTTCGTAGGTAGGGACGTTCGTAAGTAGAGGTTCCACTGTACTTCATATGGGGCTGCCTTTGAAGAGTGTTCAGAAACTTCAGCTGGTTCAAAATCCTGCAGCCAGACTGCTGACTGGTACAGGTTATTGGGAGCATGCAATTCCCTTTTTTACAATGGCTTCACTGGCCGCCAGTCTGGACCCAATTCAAATGCTGGTTATTGCCTATAAAGCCCTATACAACTTGAATCTGGACTATCTGAAGCACTGTAACCCTCCACATGAGCCTTCTCATCTTTTAAGATCTTCTAGGAAGGCCCTTCTCTCAGTTCCACCACCTTCCTATGTTCGTTTGGTAAGGACATGAAAGAGGGCCTTCTCAGTGGCTGCTCCCAGGCTTTGGTTGGCCCCCTCCTTCTTGCCCTTGCATTGTCACGCAAAGACCTTCCTCTTCAGGCAGTGAATTATCTCAGGGTTACTGGTTTTTAACTTACAATGTTTTTTAAATGTTTTTTAATTGTTTTTATACTTCATTTTTAAAATCTTGGTGTACATTTAATTCTTTTTTAAATGTGATATTTGTATAGTTTTTAAATGTGTTGTTTTTATCTTTGTAAGCTGCCTTAGGTCCCCTATGTAGAGAAAGGTAGGATATAAATAACTTAAATAAATACTAAAGAAAAACTTGAGTGTGTGTGAAATACAAAGCAACAGAGAGACAAAGGGAAGGAGGGGAAGAAAGAGAGAGGACCAAGAGAGAGCTGTACTGTGTTTAGGGGCTTGTGCTCAAGTGTGTAGTGTGTTTGTTAATGGCATGTGTATGAGAAATGCCTAAAAGAGGTTTGGTCCTAAATATTAACCGGCACAGGTCATCTGTGTTTCGTCGCCAATGTTTCTTTCCTTAGCAAGGTAGTTGAGAGGGTGGTGGCCGATCAGCTACAGGCTCTTCTGGATGAAACCAATGCCCTGGATCCATTCCAGTCGGGCTTCAGGCCGCGCCATGGCACTGAAACAGCATTGGTTGCCCTGTTTGATGACCTGCTGAGGGAGGCCGACAGGGGCAAAATGTCTCTGCTGGTCCTCCTCGATATCTCAGCCGCCTTTGATACCGTCGACCACGGTATCCTCCTGGGGAGGCTCTCCGAGTTGGGAATCGGTGGCCTGGCTTTGGCCTGGCTCCATTCCTTCTTGGAGGACCGTCCCCAGAGAGTGCAGATTGGAGAGAGTTTCTCGGCCCCATGGAGCCTCAATTGTGGGGTCCCGCAGGGCTCGATTATCTCTCCAATGCTGTTTAACATCTATATGAGGCCACTGGGAGGGGTCATCAGGGGATGTGGGGCTTCGTGTTATCAGTACGCTGATGATACTCAGCTCTACATCTCCTTCTTTCCAACAACAGTGGATGCTGTCTCATCCCTTGAGCACTGCCTGGGGGCTGTTCAGCAATGGATGCAGGAGAACGGACTGAGGCTGAATCCGGGCAAGACGGAGGTCCTTCGGGTGGGCGCCCCAGACATCAGTGGTCTGGGAAACTCCCTCTCTTTTGGGGGGGGTGACTCTTACCACCAAGAGTGAGGTTCGCAGCTTGGGTGTACATCTGGACCCGGCGTTCACCATGGAGACCCAGGTGTCGTCAGTGGTCCGTTCCGCACATTTCCACCTTCGGCGGATTGCCCAGCTGCGTCCCTATCTTGATGTGGGGGTGCTCACCACTTTGGTCCATGCGCTCGTAGTCTCAAGATTAGACTACTGTAATGCGCTCTACGTGGGGCTGCCTTTGAGATTGACGCGGAAACTTCAGATGGTACAAAATGCCACGGCCAGACTTCTAACTGGGGTGAAGAGGCACCAACATATTTCCCCCACGTTGGCCGCCTTGCATTGGTTGCCCATTCGTTTCCACGTTGATTTCAAAGTTCTTACGATTACTTATAAAGCCCTAAACGGTTTAGGACCTCGATATCTGGCAGAGCGCCTTCTCCCACCCAATTCTGCCAGAGACACTCGTTCTAGCCAGGCCGGGCGATTGAGGGGCCTAACGCTGAGGGAGGCCCGGAAGGAAAGAACGAGGAACCGGGCCTTCTCGGCAGTGGCCCCTCGCCTCTGGAACAACTTGCCTGTAAAGATCCTCCTGGCTCCCTCTCTGGGTGTCTTTAGAAATAAACTTAAGACATGGCTATTTAGGCAGGCTTTCCCTCCTGCTGTATTTTAATATTTACATTTTTACATCTTGGATTTTGCATGTTCATTGTTTCTATTGTTTTTAAATTTTGTAATGCCGCCCAGAGTAGACTATCTGTCTAGATGGGCGGGGTATAAATCTAATAAAATAAAATAAATAAATAAATAAATAAATCTGGAGGGATCTGGGTGGCTGACTAAGGAGCTGAACCAGGTCTTTATCCAACTGCCCTGGGGTTATTTTATAGGAAGATGAGACACATGAGACTGCAAGAAGTCTCTGCTTGCATGATCTGATAAGTGCATCTGGACAATAACTTACTATTATGTTCGTAATTTTGAGGCAAGCTGATTATTTAATTTATCAACACCTGGATATTGGGCATTTGTTTCCAGATTCCTAGAATGGAGTTGAGTGTCACCAGTCCTTCTCCTCTTTTCATAATGATGAACAATACTTCCAGCTTCTTGTGAAATACTGTGGATGTAAACACTCCTGACAATCTCTGCTTTAAAGTCTCGATTGAATTTGTAAAATATTCACAGAAATGAATTTAAAACAACATGTTTATTTTTCTTTGGAGAGGACCCCAGAGTAGGACCTTGGGAAGAAAGAATGTAAAACTGTTGACTTAACAGAGAGGCTTACCAAGCACCGAATGGAAAGATACACAGGAGAAAAACAAGATTATAAACCACCATGACAGGTATTGAACAATAGCTCCAAAAAGGGGTTACGTAAGAACATAAAAATATGAATAAGAAATGGGATGGGAAATGTGTGTTGTTACTGAGAACACATAGTCTCTTTTCAGCAAAGAGGTTTAACTAGCAGGAATGGTAAGATTAAAATTTATTGTTTTTTCAGTATATTAACGCACATAAATGTCTAAAACCACACAGGCATTTGTTTTTGTTTTTCAAAATAACCGTCTATAAAATGATGGCATGGTCTGGTCTGGGTGACTCTGGTGCAGAAGAAGAAAACTGTACCTAACACCATGAAACACTTTCATTACCTGTCTAAATTCTGCAGCTCTCTTCCAGACAGAGCATTTGTTCTCCATGTTGTTCACTGATGATATTGGTATTTTTCTCACACTGCAGATGATGCAAGGCTTAAAACAGTATCAATCTGATAAAGTATCCTAAACTCCCTTCCCAACTTTTCATGCTTTTTAAACTCATATCCTGTAGTTAGTTTTCTTTCTTTCTTTCTTTCTTTCTTTCTTTCTTTCTTTCTTTCTTTCTTTCTTTCTTTCTTTCTTTCTTTCTTTTTCACTTTGCACTGGTGAGGGAATTCAGGAAAAGTATCTCCCATCAGGAGCTTTCTTTTAACACTATTCTACTATTTAAAAAGCAAACAAAGGCAAAAACTTACTCCTTATGCCCACTGACATAATACCGTTGGCATTAGTTACTGTGGTCATTTCCAACTGCACGCCAGTCACACAATTCAGTGTGCAACAGAAAATGCCTACCCTGACTTCTTAACTTGTGCCAATTTTCTGCTGAAAGTTAGACCAATGGTATTACATTAATGGGCATAAAGTGTAGGCTACTAATTTTATTCCTTAATCAATTTTATCCAGCTGTATGCATGGTTGTAATTTCAGTTTAACATGATCAAACAGAATATGAAAGATGTATTACTTCCTTAGGCTATTAAGTACGTAGATATAAAAACACACTTGCAGGTAGACAAAAGCAGTAATGACCTGCCTCATTCTTTCTTTCTCTCTCTCTCTCTTTCTCTGACTCACTGACTCACACACACAACACACACACACACACACACCTTAAGACCAGGCACAAGGCACCATATTTCAAACGAATCAATTTTCTTCCTGTCTGTTTTCTTAAGTGTCCAGCTTTCACACCAGTACACAATAATCAGGAAAGCAATAATGTGGATGATCTTGGCCTTGGTCTCCAGTTACACATCCTTACACTTGATCTTCTCTAATGTCTTCATTACTGCCCTTCCAGATCTGAGTTTTCTTCTGATTTCTTGGCTGCAGTCTCCATTTGGATTGATGATTGAACCAAGGTATACAAAATATTTCACTATTTCAGTTTCTTCATTGTCACCATTAAAGTTGCTTAGTTCTTCAATAGTCCTGATTTTTGTCTTCTTAACGTTCAACCTACTTTGGCACTTTCTACTTTCACTTTCATCAGGAGTCATTTCAAATTATTGCTGCTTTTTACCAGTAAGATGGTATCTGCATATCTTAAATTATTGATGCTTCTTCCACCAGTGTTCTCTTCTCCTTCCAAATCTAGTCCAGTTTTCTATATGATATGTTCTGAGTATAAATTGAACAGACAGGGAGATAAAATACATCCTTGGGCATTTTTAAATGCCAATTGAAAACCTGGTTGTTCAAGCAAGCCTTCCCTCCATCCACTGTCTGAATTTTTTTTTTCTTGTGTTCTTTCCATCTTGGATCATTGTGGTTTTTTTTGTGTGTGTTTTTTTTAGTAATATATTGCCATTTTAAATTGTAAATTGTTATATGTTATGTTGTTACCCGCCCAGAGTAGTCTATATGACTAGATGGGCGGGCTATAAATGTAATAAATAAATAAATATCCTTGTCTGAGACGTTTGCCTAATAGGAAACCATATTGTGTCCTAAGAGTACTTTGTCCACAATACAGGCTACGCATCAGGAGAATCAAGTGTTACTCATGATTCAAACACTCAAAGGCTTTGCTGTAGTCTATAAAGCATAGACTGATCTTCTTCTGAAATTCTTTGGTGCTTTCCAGTGTGTTCCAATCTGATCTCAAGCACCTCTTTTTAGAATCCAGCTTGAACATCAAACATTTCTTACTCCCCAGTGGCTGATTGAGTGCATTCTGACCTGGGAGCCTCATCTTCCAACACTATCACTTATTTCATTTTGGACTGTCTCAGCTATATGCTCTATACTTTTATATAATAATATAAACAGTATTATATTATTTTCATATATGCATATATTATATTATATTACCCAGAGACCTTTGGGTAGTGTGGGCAGCATATAAGTTAAATAAATAAATAAATATTAAATGCATTTTGAATATATATATAAAATAATATATATTTATATTATAAACTGTATGTGTGTGAGAGGGAGTGTGTGTATGCATGTCTCATGTTGTCTCATGCCCTATCTAATTGCCCCCCCTCAATCTCTCCCTCCCTCCCCCCCCCCCACACACACATGGGACTGTGTTCTGTGACAGTGAACTTTGAATCTCTCTGCAAAACATATTTTGGTTGGGGGAAAGAGCCGTTATGGAAGACAAGGATTTAACCGAGAAAACAACATATGGGGGAAACGTAAAGTCTCCCCACACAAGTACTACTTTCAAAGTCTGATCAATCCTATAAATGATTATGAACATTTACAGCATTTTACAACAGAAGGAGCGCTGTCTTGTGTTTTTGGTTTTCCTTTGAATCCAACAATATGCTGGAATGGGGTTGTGCATATGAGAATGTAAATTTGAACTTTTCCTAGGAGATTCAAAAAAAGGAGAATATGCATAAGATTTTCCCCTTCCCAGTTACTTTTAGCTTTAGAGAATGCATCCCTGTTCATTTCATAGGAGTATTGGGGAGCTAATGGTATAAAACGTGCATCTAGAACTTTGCTAACTAATCTTAAATCCCATGAAACACATTTTATGGGAGTAATTTCCTGTAAAATGAATGTTTGTGCTTACACTGAGGTGTGTGCAGCATACATTGTTTGGGTGGAGAGCACATTCTGTTTGCTTGATGCTACAAGCTCACATCCACGTAAGAATGGAATGAAAGCGTGGAATGAAATTATGTATTCAAGGAATAAAATTTAACAATGGGAGGAGAGAATGAATGAGTAAACAGTGTCATGCCCTGTTCAGCTTACGCTTCAGGAAATATCTGTAAAGAAATGATTTATTATGCTGAGGCAATTGCAAGCGGCAACCCTGGGCGTTTGCTCAAATCTTGGCCAGCTTTGTTTATGGAAGGGTCAACCCCTAAGAAATGAGACCAGAAGTCAGCAGCCTCAGTACCCCCACCTCTGGAAAAGGAGCCTGTTGCCAAATGTTCAGTGCAATCCTATACAAATCTACCCCACCGAGACCAATGGGGCTTGTTTACACATAAGGAAGTATAAGATTGCAGTCTTTGCTCTCAGGGGAGGCAACTTTCCTGGGGGCCACATGCAATCAATGGGAAGGGACTGAGCAAAAAATGTGGGTAGAGTCATTCCACACGTCTATTCATCAGCATTCACTCATAAGCATGCACATTCATGCCTACACATCTATTTGCCACTCCCCCACCCAAATGCTCTGTTCTTCCCATCCCTTACCTTCATCCACAGTCTGTACAGAAAGTGGGCTGGTGACACTGGCATACAGCATTGCCCTATGCTATTCCAGCTATCGGCTACATGGGACTAGCAAAAGTAAAGTGTTTTTCCTTGTCTTGCTAGTCCAATCAGCTCTGCAGTGGCTACAGAGAAAGGGTGTAAAGCAGAGTTGGGTGACCTCTGGGTCAATTTTGATTCATAAAAACAGCCAAGAGCCCCTGTGTTGCCTGCAGGTGGTATACTGCGCACTCTTTTGCCACATTATGGGTAATTATTAAAGAAGACACCAAAAACTGCAAGAAGTTGATATCTTGTTGAGAGATGATGCTGAGAAGCCCTGTGTGGAATATCAACACTCCTGGGTTGAGCTCAAGAGTACCAGCAGTACTAAGAACATCAGCAGGCCAAGTCAGACCAGTTAGGACTGCTTTGGAATGGACCCACATCTGTAAGAAATATCTGATCATTCTAGTTGTGTGAAGAGGTGAAAAAAGCCCTTGAGCAAAAGAGAAAGGAACATTGACACATTTGTCATGTGCTCTGTACTTTTCCTCATTCCTGTTTTCTTCTTTGCTGCTGTTCTTCCCTTTTGCTTCATTGCTTTTTCAAATATTTTCACACACAAACATTTGGAAACTTAATTCTTTTCATACCAATATTTCTGGGAACTGTAAAGGTGAACGTTCAAAGAGCATATGCTTTTCTAGTGGATTGGGCAATTTAAGCACGAGGTGAACATTTTCTTCATCTGGTGACCATGGTGGCTGAGGAATCCTGGGATTTGGGGTCCATCATCTAGGTTATGGTAAATGACTGACCATTTCTGACCAACTCTGTGATTTCTGACAAAAGTCAACTTCTTGCAAAATACAGGGCAAAAGAACAGAGACACAACTGCCACAGGAAGTGTAAAATTTCTGTCAGTTTAAGGACAGAAGGAATCCACAGACAGTAAATACATTTTACAACAAAGTAGGAAGACACGAAGATGTTTTCAAACTGGGCACTATCACCTGCATCCCTCCCTTGCTGATGGATCTCCACCACCAGGACGAGGACCACCAGCAGTGATTCGGTGGTGATTTTTCACTATTAAAGAGTCCTCCCACATCCTGAGGCTACCGAAGGCTTCCCCATACAAAAGAGAGTCCCAGAGAGCCTTGGGACTTTTAAGTGGGGGAACAGGAAGTTTTCCATTCATTTAAACTGATTGTTTCTGTATCTGTAGTATAGCTACATGTGAAGGACAGGAAGCTAGTGTGCCGTCCCCACAAGGAAAAATATCAAAAGAGGCATGCGCATGTGTGGGGTGCTCGTGGAAATAGAGGGAAGTGAAGGGAGGAGAGAAAATGCACTGGAGGTGTGCTTAGCAGAAGATAAAGGGGAGGAGTTAGATCTTATAGTGTGGGAGGAGATTATAAAGAAGGAGGAAGAAGCACGGGAATTTCGGGTGGTGACAGACCAGACTGCGAGACGCACAAGAGATTGTGCTGTGCAGACAGAAGATGAGGGCAGCACGCCTGACAAGGTTAGAGAACTAACTCGGGAGTTCCCTAACCTAAGGACTGGTGGAGGGTTACTTCCTGATCCAGATGTGCCCAAGTGTGAAAGACAAAGGATAAAACCGGTAGAATGGACTGTAGTGGTCTACCCCCGCAATCAAGATGGGGGGAGGAAAGTTATTCGCCCTACACCTTCCTTCAACCAACCACCTCTGGAAGGGGACTGGGCAAGGCACCCCTGCTGCGGGACAGTATGTGCGGTAAGGAGTGCACCTATACGGGCGATGACCGATTGGGAGCGTTTTGGACCGGCCCCGATGTGAGGAGCGATATATTCACTCCGGAGTTAAGCGTTAAAAGTTATAAGATGTTACCAGAATTAAGTTGTCTTGATCCGTTTGATATGGTTGAAATCGAAGTTGAAAGGAATAAAAAGGAATCTGTTCAATTTTTGAAACCGCCTCCATCTCTCATTCCCGCCAAGACGAGGGAACCGCCAGTAGTTTTAGAAGAACCTGATCACACTACACAAACAAGATTTTGCCTCTTCACTGAGATTTCAGAACTTCTAACCAAGGGATAGGCTCTCATGTCATGGGGCAAACGAAGGTTAGAATGGAGGAGTTCCCACTTGTGCAAAGCTTTGTGCCAAGATGACTCATAATCCTTGACGGTGGTGCCCTCTCCCTGCCTTGCTCCCCAGTGATCTGACAACCCAGCATCAGCAAGCCAAAAAGGCAGGAGTGAAGAGAGAAGACAAGGGCGATAACTGATTGGTGCATGTACTTGGGCCCATCATGTTGTTTGGAGCAACACACAAGGATACCTTCATGCAGTGACACCAGTGAGTTTTGATGTCAGCTAGGAATAGCTAGAGATGGATCCCTAGATTTTAAAGTCACTCCACAAACAAAAAGCAAACTCTCTCTTCCTCCAGTTCTACGCTTCCTCGCCTAGGGAAACCTGGCAACTGTCAGAGACTTCATCCAGTGTCTCAAGACCTGGCAATGAATAGATATTCAAACCAGCAAAACATTCATTGCTGCAAATGAATCACTCTGAAATGAAATTTTACTAATCAATCTTCCTGATAGCACGTGAATTGTAAATCCCCTAGATGCTACTGATTTCTCAAAGAAAAAAAAGGAGACAACAATGAAATCATGATTCTGTCCATTTCAAACCACTGAGTGAATTAAAAATGGACAAAATTATAAATATTTAAGTTGGTATTGTCACAGAGTTTTGAATTTCTGGTAAAATTCCTTGTGCTACACAGTAGAAGTACAGAGACTCATAGAGGAGAAGAGCTTCAAGTTCCCCAGATAATCCACTCCTTTCTTATAACTGGCACATAAGGTCTCAATAATTCACTCTGAGACATTTGTAGGACAAAGAGTAAAAAAGTTTCATTATTTACAGTTGTGAACGTATCAACAGCAAACAAGCAAACTGACTGACTTCCAATATACTAAAGAGAGGGAAAAACAAGCATGCAGGACTGAATTATTAAATGCTTGTCTGAAATTGTGACTCTTCAACTGTCAGCGTAAGGATAAAGGGGAGGAGGCCAACCTAATCTCCCAAGGGAGAGCATTCCACCACCTGGGAGCTGCCACAGAGAAGGCAAAGGAAAGAGAGAGAGAGAGAAGGGGACTATGGACTGTCAGCTGCCTCAAAGAATACTTGGGAGGATTCTCTCAAGGGGGCCAAGAGAGAAGAATCGTCTCAGGGCCTAGGGCGGATGGGAGAGCTAAGAGAGCAGTTAGAAAAGGCAGGAAAGGAGGAGGAGGAGGAGGAGAGAGGAAGGGAATAAGAAGGGGTGGGGGAGGAAGGAGAAATAACAGTAGTAGTAGAAGAAGGAGAAGGAGAGGAGATAAAAGAGGAAGAGACACTACCACCACAGTGGGAATGGATCTGGCTAGAAGATCCCTGGACTCACAGATTGGAGAGATTAAAAGTACCTTGGGAAGAAGCAGACCATAGGAGGAGAGTGGTGATTCCCCCAAGACCTTCCTATCAGGGAGAAGCCGAGGCGAGGGAGTGGAGAAGGAGGAAAGGAGGTTAAGAGAAGAGAGGGAGAAAGTAGAGCAGGAAAGATAAGACGGGATCGAATGGTGAGCGTGGGACATGAGGAGGAGGCCGGGGCTGGGAGAACCTGGGAAATCATGGAACCTTCATGGGGAGAGGACAAAGTGGGAGGAATTTTTGGGAGAAGCATCCATGCCCCTGTTACCTATATAAATGGGGATGACAATAAAGGACTGGATACTGGCTGAGCAACCAGACCCCTAGAATTTGAGTTTTGGGAACCCTTTCGTTCAAGAAGAGTGGAAACCCTTTCTGGCTCAGTTGGATGGAAAGGAGAAAGGCTGTGTTCCAGTTGAAGTAAACATGTTTATTTGATAGTTCTAAAATAAATGTTCAACCATTGCAACCACGATCGGTGTCCATGTTTGGACATGTGGGAATACGAGAGGAAGGGAGACAACTCGAGATCCAACCTGAACCCTCACACCAGTAAAAAGCAAGCAGCCCAAGAAATGCAGTTAAGGATCCAAAATGAAAGGGTGGAGCCTGTTGACAAATATATATATATCTCTTTTATATTTTATGCTTTTAACTGTAATTTATTGTATTGTACTTGTTTTACTGCACTTTATGATATTTGATTTATGCCCCAATTGTATTATTATTATTTTGTATATGTATTATTTTGTTATTCTGTTGTTTGTTTATCTGTTGTAAACCGCCCAGAGTGGCCCTGGCTGCCAGATGGGCGGTATATAAATCAATCAATCAATCAATCAATCAATCAATCAATCAATCAATCAATCAATCAATCAATCAGTAAAGAGGCAGGGCTCTCTTTGAATTCAGAGGCAGAAGGCAATAATTGTTTAGTGCTTATCTGGTCACCCAAGCCCAGAAAAATCCCTTCCAGTCCCTCAAAACACAGGCAGCATGCGAAAAAACTCAAACAGGTTGGGAACATTAATTTTTTTGACTATGGCTCCAATAGGTTGACAGAACCACTAGCCAGCATGGCAGTCAGTCTTGGGCTTTTGAGGTTGAAGCCCAGAAAAAAAAAACTAACCCTTTTTTTTCCTGAGCACTGGTAAAATAGTTTCATGCTTTTGGAGGGCGTAGCCCTGAGGTGAAACATGCATTGGGCTGGTTCAGATCAATGCTAATCTACACTTTAGCATTACTAGAACAGGCCTAGTTACCTCTTGCACTCATTCGCTCTTTATTTCTTCTTCCACCATCTCCTGTGTGAAAGGAGGTATTCAGGAGCTTTCACTTAAGATTAATTACAGTGTGCCCCAGCATGTGAACCCAGGCAAACTGTGGCAAATCTAAACTAATGTTAGCAGAAACAAGCCAACTTTGTTTTAACTAAGCAAAGTAAAGGTGGTCCCCTATTTAAAGGCATGTCCGATCAGAGCCTGGTTTGAAAAAGAAAAGAACCCTAAGATAAGCAATTGGAGGCCTTGAAGCTAGTTATCCATCCATTTTAGACAGTAGTAATTATCCTAAATGCATATCTGTAATAATTCCATGAACACCCACTAGAATAGGAATTTAATATTTCATAAGAGCCAAGGAAAAGCTCCTTCTGATTCCCACACCTGTAATTACTAAGGATGAGTGAAATTAAAGCTATTTTGCCCTCGGGGAGCAAATAAAATTATTTTGTTCCTAAGAAGTCGTGTAAAAATTGCTGACCTGTATAATTAGAGACCACCAACAAATTATCTAATGCCAGCAAGAGCAGTCTGCTAGGACAGAAACACATTAATGCAAACCTGCATCCTTTTTTTCTCTTCTTTCTGCCAACCAGTTAAGTCCCACTCTGTAACACCTTGTCAACACACGTAGCAGGTGGCTGGTTCCAGAAAGCAGAGTCTTCTGGATTTTGGGGTGACCTTTTGGACTGGCTATTTACGGTACATGCTGCGGCACAGACCTCTCAACTGAATTTTTAAGATAAGATGTATACAAACAGTGTTATTCTGAAAGAGATAGCTGTGCCACTCTGCTTCAGCATGTATAACCAAAACAGCACCAAAAAAGAAGAGGAAATCTTGTGGCATCTTTAAGACTCACAGATTTATTTCAGAATGACAAGCTTGAGCTAAAAATAAATCTCTTCCTCTCTGAGGTGACACAAGGTTTTCCTTTCTGGGGAGGGACGGGCATTGTTTGTTTGCAGTTTTTTGTTATATAGTGTCATTCGGATTTCACTAGGCTTCTTTTACCTGTCTAACCAGCCTTCCTCAAACTCCAGTGCTGATTGGTTACAGTGGAAGTTGTAATCCAATGCCTTATGGGCGGGATCATGTTTGGGCAGGGTGTCTCAAACCACTTTGTTGCCTTTGATAATGGCTGGGCAACTTTCAACACCACCCACAAAAAGGGTATTGGGATTTTAAAAAAAGACATTGGTCCTGGACAGTGAAGCAGTGGTAAAGTCTGATGGGATTTGTGGTCCAGCAAGATCACTGGAGGGGCCACATATTTCTAACCACTGTTTTTGACTGTGAGTCCCTAGGACAGAAAGGGGCAGACTTCATGTTTGTGGGATCTACTTCATTTTATATTACAGTCTAGAAGTCTGTCAAGCAAGAACGACAACTCCAGTATCTCATCCACGTAAGCCCACACGTACAAGGACCTTTTCTTTTATCTACATTTTAAGTACAATTTTTTTAACTACCAGGAGTTTCCAATCCTTGGTGATACAGTGCAGAAACCTTTTTATTTTTTGTTGGGTTTGGTATTTCTTTTACACAATCTGAAGGCAATGGTGGATGATGCTTTTATAGGAACACTAGAATAATCACACACATATGCTTTCATTTGCTAGCTTTCAACCCTGTACAGGCCTTCATCAGGCAGAGCACCACAGAGCTAACAGTTCTAAAAATTATAGTCAACTATGCATGTCAGGTTCCTTTCTTAAAAGTGAATTTCAAAATGGAGACTACAGATTCACGTCAGAAATTTAGCTTTCTCATTTCACCTCTCATGGTGTTGATTAGAATGGGTCTCTGAATCTTGTTAAACAAAGCATTGGCAGTCATTCAGCATTCTCTCCACATCAAACAAATATGTGTTTTCAATAAATTGTAATAAGTGCTAGGAAAATGAAGAAATAAAAACAAAATGTCTACGGAAAATTTAACTTACATATTTTACCTGTGAGAAAGTGCCCTTGAATTCAGTGCACCTAAGAAACAATATTGAGATTGAACTGTAACTCTTATAACACAGACATATAAAAAGCCTTTTGTGATCCTAATAAACAGCTTTCATAACTTTTATTGAGCATAACTATCTTGAACATCAATTTTAAGGACCTGTTTAATTATTCCTTAACTTCATCATTCTCAGGTTCATTTATTTATAATCTAAAGCTTTTTTTAAAAAAATATGTGCTGAACACATCAACTTAAAAGGCTCCCAAACAAGTCTAAAAATCAGTAAAATAAATAAGATAGTCCCTGCCTTCAGGCTTACAATCTGAAATACAAAACAAAAAAAGGGAAAGAACAGTGGCAAAAAGTAAGGGAAAACAAATAGATCCAACTCAGGCACAAATTCTCAAAACAGATGGAACTAGGGTAAGGAAGAGCCAAAGTTTTTCTTACTAGAGTCAAGACAGTGTCCCTGCTTTTCCCCTCCCCATTTGTGTCTTGTGTTATCACCATTAAAAATGAAGTTACTGATCATTAGATATGTTATTAACAGATCTAAAACCGGTTTAATAGTATCCCATTGAGACATCTTTCTTTCATTAACATGCAGGAAGGAATATCTTTTCTAAGAAAACACCTGCTTTGATGAACGTTTATACCATTTAAAAAGGAAAGAGTACTGTTCTTATCACACACATACTGAAGTTATACAGATTAACTGATGGAAACTCAAAACATTAATTGACTAACATTACTTTGGTCCAAATGCAGCCTAACTAATAATGGTTGAGTTTCAGTCAGCATAGAAATCTGGAAGAGGCACTTGCTGTGACTTCCCCAGTAACACACAGAGCAGATTCAGAAATAATGCTAAAGCAGAGCTAAACACTGCCTTCCCCACCTCATGCCCTCCAGCTATTTAGGATACCTAACTCTTGGCATTTCTAACCAATGCCATGCTAGCTTCTAGGAGAACGCTGGAAGGGAACAAGTGTCAGGAAGACTAACTTAGTATTAGGAAAGCCTGCTCTTTCTCCTTGCTTTGGTGAAGAGAGACTATAAGGAGGAGAATGGGAGCATCTATTTCCATGTTAAACTAGCAATGTATAGTTTCATCTGAACTATGATTTGTTTAAACCATAGTTTGTCCAAACAAGCCTGAATTGGAAACCAAGCCACAATTTGTTTGGAACAAATGAGCAAGGCATGGTTTAGGGTAACCACTGCAGGCGTGCTGGAGAAGGGAAGGAAAAGTTTGGAAATCCTAGTTTCATCCACATAAACACTAAATTGTGGTTTATGTTCACACATGAAGCCTATTACACCTCCTTCCGATGCACCTGCAAATGAATAGTGCCCTTCGGCATTATTTGGAGCTTTGCCATGTAATAGCATCAAAGCATATTTTATTAGAAAATCACTAAGCCTTACAGAAAACCCATTAATCTTTTGTCATTTGAAAGCATTGCTTTCACAAATGTGACTTATTTCAAAATCCCACTAAATTTTAGTAAATAAGGAAGGTAATTCTGATTCATTCAGGGCAATTGTGGCATGATTTTTTTTTCATATGAACAACATAGTACAGTATCTCGCTTATAAATTAATTCTTTCCTTTCATGGTTCTAACAGCACATTTTCCTCTGCTGGGGAACAGTATACAGCAAGAACATTTTTCCATGTGAAATTTAAATATATCTGGTTCATATTGAGAACCTGGGAGGGGATCACATTTTTAAACTATAACTCCATGCTAGCTGATTTATTATAAGCATTTCAGTGCAAATACGAAACTTTTCCAAATTCTGAAAATATTAAGTGATTGTATAACTCTTCATTGCTGCTTCTTAAGGATGAACAAACTATGGGAACATCCCATGCCTCATAATGATATCCATGGATTCAGTACACCACGACTGGAGTGGCACTCACATGTGGTTCAGCGGGGGCACAGGTCTATATAAAATCAATCCAAGCATCATCCCTGATATACGTAAGAAGAGACATGCTGGTAAAGCCATCTCAGTAAGGCTCTTTGTGCTTCCAGTGAAGTAAGATCAAGCTGCCAATGTTTACTGATCATCTAAAACTGAACATAAAACAAGCTATACTGTCTATCAGCAGGGATTAATTGATCCTTGGAAACAGATGGCAACTGTTGATTATTTCCCCTTACCTCTAGTTTATAAGCTCAATATCTGATCACTTTTATCTTGTGACTGAAGCTGGTTTCTCACACCTAACATTTTTCGTATTTCATATTTTTATACTCACCGTTCCCTTAAAGGCTTTAAGTGTATACATGCTTCATAAAAGAAATACATTTTTACAATTTCATGTAAAATCTTTTACATTTTTATATAAAAACTGGCTATCTACATTGATGGGGGTCCTCTTGTTGATTGGAGCATTGCAAAAATGTATACTGTATTGCCTACATATATACATTTAAGCTACAGCCTTCATGCCCCTCTAGAAAGCTTCAGGGGTCATCACATTAACATACCTGAGTGGTTCTGGGTGGAAAACCTAATAAGATTTCCACTGAATGATTGATTCACCAATAACAAAGTTAACACCAAAAAACAGTTGTGGTTAACTGTTCTTGCATCCAACTGCTTCCAACGGATAGTTCCATTCCCACCCTTGGTGTTTCATACAGTACATCAGCTTCTAGCTTTACATTTACAGCATTGAAAGGCCACAGTAAAACAAATTATTCTCAGGAAAAATGAGGAAAATGCCGCACGGTCGTTGAAACAATACGAATACAGGAACAGGTTGTACCTTTAATCGACCATTAAGAATATAAAACAAAAGAACAGAAAACAAAACAAAAAAAGAAACAGCAAGCGTTCAATGATAAATAATCTTCTTCAAGGCTGTGTATCAAGTTCTTGTGGGTAGTTCCAACTTATACGTTGTTATGAATGGGTTGAGAATGGGTGAGTTAAATTCTGATACAGAACATACCTGACATGTGTAAAGCATTATAAGCAAAGAATAAATAGAATAAATAGTGGCAACTACTGATCAGACTAATTTCCCCAAATCAGATGGAGATCTAGAACAAATCATTTGTAGCTGTCACTGATGAGTCCTAGGCCATCTCCAGTTTCTTGCAGAGATACCATCTGTTCTTCACTTGCCAGCCAAAATCAAGTCATGTGCATGTGACACGAAACTTGTGAACACAAGTCTGGCAAAGTTGACCTCATTACCAAGCAGGGTGGTGTGGAAAAGTCCCAGTTTTTCTACAACTGTCAAAAGTAACAATAAGCCACATCTCTCCAGTCTTATTCTCCAATCCAGTGGCGATGGAGATGATTAGCCATTCCCCATCCTATCCTCACAGTGACCTTCCTAACAGAGCATAGCAAAGTTTTTTGGTGTTTTTTTTAACTAGGACTTACCAAACCCCCATGCTGGCTGAGGTGTATGTGCAAGTTCTGGAACAACAACAACAAGAAAATAACATTTCCCAGCTAAGACTCCAGAGAAATTTGTTGTTGATCAGTGCTACATAAACATTAGATCCACAAGCATTATTGACCATTCTAAACATCAGGAAGGCTACATGGAAATTTCTGAAAGAAGTCTGATTGCAATTTTGGAGAAATCAGGACTGCTGACTCACTGCTTCTCAGACAAGCCACTTACAGAGGAGAAGAGCAGCTTTACCTTGTAACTTTATATATTCCACAAAACTATGAAAGGCACATTTTTCTCTTGCTGGAAAAAGGAGAGGCCAAGCCATCTTGCAAAGCGAGTGCAGTAATGTAATTGGTTTCTGTGTTGTTTAAGAAGAGTCAATCAGGTCACAATGTTTCTACTTGCATACTGCTTTTCCATAGGTACCACAATCTAAACATTTCACAATGAGATATATCTGTATGTATAGTCCTAACAATGTAAATATGTGAACAATATATTACGGTATATGCAGCAATAACAGTGCCTGGTATGGTAGGACTCCCTCCCAGCCGCCAGTCAACATGCAAGGTTGGCATTTTCTTCTGCAATGGCGTAACTGGTAGTGACTGAGCGTGCCTACGGAGGGGACAGTCCTCTCTTTGAAGAGCTGACATAGAACAATCCTTTGTTTCAAAGGTGAGGCCAGGTCAAGTTTAGTTTAATGATAACCAACCATCAAAAGACAAAAGAGGGGCCTTGAACCTGCCAGCCCGCAGTTAGTACCTGGACAGCAATCCAAGCTGTCATTCCCATTTCATTTCATTTTGTATGCTGCATTTCTCCCAAAAAGGTAGCTCACAAATTATTGAAAAAACCCGACTAAAAGCACAAAAAACAACATTGCCACTATGATGAGATGTACTGGATTTGTTTGTTTGTTGTGTACCTTTTCTGCTGGTTAGGGATTCAAAGCAGCTCACAGTCAATTAAATTATACAATAATTGTCATTGAAAACACAGAAACAATACCAAAAAAATTAGACATTTAACAGTATTGAAAATATTTTAGAAATCACCATTATAGAAACACTTTAAAACATTTTTTAAATCTGTAACTTCAATAGGAGAATAATTCCTAAAACTCTACTTATTACTTAGCACTACTGGTAGTGTTTGTTTCTAAATCAGTGTCTATACATATAAATCAGTATTTCTACAATTTATGCAGATTTATGTCCATTTTTCTAGCTGTTCATAATGCACTACCTCAGATACAGGGCAATTACATTAATTCACCAAAGCTAAACTACAATCCAAGGCAGGGGGGAGTAAATCCCATTCTGGGGGCATCTATTTTGGTCATTTACTCCATAGTTTGCACTTGATTTTGCATGGAAAAAATCAGGTTAAAAGTCAGTGGCTACATGATGAAAAGCTAAGCATGAAGAAGCTCAGTGGAAAATTGTCTCTTTCCTCTTAGTGAGTGGGGGGTTTTTTAGTTCAGCCAGCAGGGGTGGTTTAAATTGTGTTCTGTTTGCTGGCATTGCTTTTCTCTATTTTTTTCACTGTGTGATTGCCTGATCCCATGCAAAGCGGCACTCATAAGGGTGTCAATTCCCTTAACAGAATATCTATTGTCTCCAAACAATTTTTAAAAAGGCTTTCCAAGGTCAGTGCCAAACTGAAGTACCGCTAAATCACTCTGGAAAAATAAATGAACAAATAAGATGTGGAAATTGCCAATTAGCACCTTGTCAGATCAAAGGTGTAAGTGGATAGTCCACAACTGGAGTGAAAAAAAAACTTTTCTCTGTCTTTTATGAAAAACGTGTCATCGTCTGAATGACTACAGCAATTTCACCCATAGAAACCAGCAGGGACTCACTTTGAAAGTCAGAGTGGATCTAAGCATATTTTCCCTGCTGTGCAGTCGGAATCTAAGAGACTCATTTTCAAGCGAACCAGCACAGGATTGGGAGATGGTGAACCAGTTTAGAGACATGGTCTCAGTCCTCACGCTTTGTGAAAGGTGCACCAATAGAAGCATAATAGAACTCTTCACACATTGCAGTGAATATGCAAGAGTAGGAGCAAGAGCAAGCCTGTGTGGTGTAGCAGTTAAAGTTCTGGAAAGATCTGGATTTAGTCTCCACCGCACCATGACACTCACTGGGTGACTTTGTTGCAGCCACTCTCTCTTAGCCTGAGATCCCTGTATTATTTATTGCAAGGGCAGGAGAAGGAAAATGTGCATTGCTTTGAGGTCACAAAAAGGATGGGATACAGAGATAAATAAAATAAAGTACCCACTGCTTCTGAAGGCTACAAGCCAGGGGAGGGGAAAACAAACCCAGAACAGCAGACATAGACCCACTCTTTCTTCTGCTCAGTGCTACCTGTGACAATAATCACATTTATAACTCTATCAGAGAGGGCCTTTGGTCGGCTGCCTGGTTTCCCTCCCTGGTGTCCTTTTGCTGGCAAGCAAAGGCCTTTTCGTCCAGGTAAGTTTCTGGCAGCTAAACCAGCAGCAGGGAAGATGCATTTTTCTTTTCTAATGTGTTTTTCATGCTATTTTAAATTTGTTCTGTGTTGGCAGTCTTGCCCTATTACCTTTTACTTGCACATCGCTACCATAAATTATGCATTTACTTCATGTTATAGTTTACAGCTGTTTTTATTACAACTTACGCATCTGTGCGCAGTGTTGTTGTTGTTTTTTAAATAGTACTACTACTACTTTGTACACCTCCTTTGAGCCCCTCCATCAGAAAGCCAAACACTAAATTAAAAAAAAAGATGTCCCCTTGCATTCTGGGTTAGCAGCCCGCAGGGATGGGGGTGAGACGACAAAGGAGCACATTTTACCCTTTTCGTGCAGAATCGGGGTCTTGTAGCTCTTCTGCTTTCTTATACCTAACAGGTATTTGTTTTTAACAGATTATATGTACTACTCCATTCTGCCAATGAGGGAGATGAGAAAAGAAGGTCCTTTTTACAGGGTGACGTGTCTGTGCCGTGGATAAAGCAGGGAAACGGGCTCAGCATCTAATACAAGCAAGCGGATAGATTGCAAGGACAGGATCTTTTCCTCTGCAACTTTGCCCCAAGTCTCACCCTCTGGCACGCCCGCCACCTGGAGCTGGCGGGAATACCCACCCGGGCGCACCCCGTTGCGCATCACGTCGGTGCAAGGCGAGCGCCTGGTCGCACACCTTAGTCAGGAGGCAACGCGTTCCCTGTAAGCCTTTCCCAGGCAGAAAAGCAGAGCAGGGACCGGACTTCGCGCGCAAAGCAAAGCCCCGCGGGGTTGTTGCCGAGGAGGAGGAGGAGGAGGGGGGCTTGGTCTGTAGCCCTGCAGCATGGAACCCAGCACCAGAGAGGTGGGTAGATCGGCGGTTGGAGGACGTCGTGAGCTTCCAGGATCGGGGTGGAGAGAGAAGATGAGAGTCACCCTTTCCACTCCTTCCCACCCACCCGTCATGCCGCACGCAATTGCACTGCAGCAAGAGCCGTTTTCCCCACCCCACCCGTCGTCCGATCGCTCCAGGTTCTGCGTTTCTAGCCGGCGCCTTTCGTCCCGCCTTGGATCGGTTTCGCTCCCTCTTCCTTCTCCTCGTTATTTTAAAATAATAATAATAATAATGCACCGCGCACCAACCAAGCCAGCTCGCGGACGGCGGCAGGCGCCCGAGGAGGGAAGGGAAAAGGAAGGCGGCGTTTTGTGCGCCTTTCTGGCTGCAAAGCCCAGGCGCTGCTGCAGCGGTGCCCTCTCTTGCCTCCGCTGCCGCCACCCGGCGAGCCAAGGCAGGCTAGGCTGCTCGCCGGCATGCCCTGCCCCACCCGCTTCACGCACCCCGGCTGGTCGCCGTTGGCGGGTTGGTTGGCGGCACGGAAGAGACTCCCGCCGTCGCCGGACACCTTATAAAAACTTACGGCTTCATTAGGGCATGAGAGGATGCTTGGGGAATCCCTCCAAAAAAGCTGCCCACGTCCCACTCAGCGGGCTAGCCGTTCAGGTACTGCGAGAAGCCTTCGGAAGGCTGCTCGCCTGCCCAGCGTCTTGGGGTGCTGTATTTTTTTTTTTATATATTGTAGGGAACAACCTCTCCCTCTCTCCCCAAAACCAGGGCAGAATATGCGGTTTCAAATATAACGGGGGAACCGCCTCATTTTACATGGTCTTCTGATGTCCCCTCCCAAAGACCCCCATCTGCTGGGCTAAACCCCCCCACACACACACAACTCAATGCCTCGTTAAAATGCAGCCGCCAGGAAAGCGGGAAAGAGACGCTGCCCTCCGTCTGTTTGGTCGCCCACTGCGCGGGAGAGGCCACAACAGGGTCGCCATGTGCCCAGACCAGCCTCCCCACCCCACCTCCAGACGCACATGGGCGGTCCAGCTCCGTCGGGAGGCTTCCTTCTCGGCAAACAGCCTTCCCTCAGAAGAGTTGCCTTTAAAAATCAGGCTGCGAGGTGTACCTGACCAGGGCTTGTGGCTGCTGTGGCCCCCCAGCCAGTGGCCCTGGGAAAAGATAAGTTGGCCTGTGCCTCCCCCTTCCCGCCCACAAAATACCTTCCCCGGGTGTCCCCTGTCAATTATTATTCATTATTGGAATGTGGCTAGTTGTGGAAGGGAGTTGATACCAGAGTAGGTGAGCGACACGGGATCACTACTCGGTTCTCAAGTTCTCTCTCACGCTCTCTCTGCAGTGAGGGGTCAAGCCAACCAAGACTTTTGGAGCAGTGATCATATAAGTAGCTCTGAGGTAAGTGCCTTTTACTGCAGCCTGTCTATTATTCCTTAACTTGTTTTTTTTTTGGGAGGGGGGGGGAGGTTTATTTTGCTATGCATGCATACCATTGCCAGTGTGGTGTGTAGGGGATAGATTGTCAAGCTGGGAGACAAGAAGTCTGGTTTTGAATTTCCTCTTGGTTGTGGAAACTCTCCGGGAGGATGGCACTGGTAAAATCGTTCCTTGAACATCTCACATACCTTGGAAAGCCTGTTAGGGTCACCATAAGCCGAAAGTGACTTTATGGCCCATTAGCTGTGTATTTGTGTTTGACTTGCAAGTAACATAAATTTAAAAATATTAATAAAATCACATTTTTTTGAAGAAAACAGCCAGTGTTGTCAGGATCCTTCCCATGCGGTATTTGATTTTATTTATTTATTTATTAGATTTCTATCCCGCCCATCTAGACCAAGGGTCTACTCTTGACGCCCTGTGAATGGGGGTGGGATGGGGGTGGATAATTCATCTAAAAAGCAGTATCCAAGGTGGTCTTTGCATTTTTGTTTTCCTTCTTGCAATAAAGAACTTGGCCTAAAATCTACCTTAAGCTATAGTGCTAAATTCTAAGCAGTAAGTCATGTTGAACGCAAGAGGACCAGTCTTATATTACGTACATAAGATTGCACTGTAACAACAGTCCTCTCTGTGTATTATCCTGAAACTGGGGGTGCTCTAACTGGTGATGGGGCAGTGCATGCTGCTGTTGTCCCCAATGATCCTCTGTGTGTTGATGACCCCAGCCCTTCACTTCCCTGACCTTGTTGTACTTAAACAGCAAGGTCTGGAGGGGAGTTCTCTGTTTGCTGGCTTGAACGCAAGCATAGTTCTCAGCATGATCAGGAGCTACCATTTGGGTGTCAGATTAAAGAGATGAAATTGAACTTGACTCCCACAGGCTCCAGATCAAAATGCAAGCTCATAGTAAAAGGAAGATGACTGTAAGAACTATGTAGCTCAAACCTAAGAGCAAGAAGTAGGAGTCGTGTGTCTGTGAAAGGATTTGTGCATTAGCTCCAGTTCGAGTTCTGAAAACAAACTCCTGAATAAACCATGTGCCTGCTCAGTTTATTTTGTGCACCCTTTTCCTTAGTTCTTCTTTCTTGCAGAAATTGGATCTTAAGATAGATCCTGCAAGGCTAAAGTCTTCCTACATCTTGTATAATGAGGTAGGCAGAGCAGAGATCTCACTTGCTACCAGGCAGCTTTTTATCTTCAGTTCCCATTTAAAAATAAATAAATTATGAAAATATTACTTCAGGCCTCAAATGGAATGAGAACTTTCTTTAAACTTAGTTGGCATTGAAAGCTCTTGGCTGTTGCACGAGATGAAACAGTAGATGTTAGAGGCTTTGAGCTAGCGTCATCTCTCTCTGCAAATGAATTTTCAGAAGCACCATTTTTGACTAAGTTCTTGCTCATCCACTCTGACACACTGCAGTGGTGGCTGTACTGTACTTCTTCTGGATTTTCTGAACATTCAAAAAGTTAGTTTCTCTTCTGGTAGTAATGTCCAGAATTCTTCTCCTTTATTTTGTGTGATATTGAAAACCACATATATTCTTGGGAGTGAGCCTCTGTACTGGAAGTGACTCTACTAAGCTGTATATTATTTATTTATTTAAAATATTTTTACCCACCTTTCTCCTTTAAAAGGAGCCAAGGTGGCTTACATCATGAAAAGACAATATTTAAAGCTAAAAACAGTAAGTATACAAATCTAAAAAGAATCAAACAAAAACCATACTAAAAGACAGTAAACAAAAGCAACACCAAAAACACATTCAAAACAGCAAGGCGCAACCATCTATTTAAAAACTCCCACTCAGGCAGCCAGTCATTAAGGGAAAGCTTATCTTAAGAGAAAGGTCGTCACCTGCTTTGAGAAGTATATCAAAGATATGGTCAGCCTGAACTCTAGGAAGAAGTTCTAAAGCAGGGGTCTCAAACTCAATTTACCTGGGGGCCGCTGGAGGCAGAGTCTGGGTGAGGCTGGGCCACATCAGATTTTCCACCAAGCAGAGCAAGAGCCCGAGGAAGCCACCCAGGAGTTTCCTTAGCCCGGCTGGGGCTCTGAGGAGGAGGAGGAGGGGCACGCGAGCCCTCGTCGCCGGCCACGACCCCCTCCGGCTCCTTCTTCACTACCACCACCAGCAGCAGCAGGACGAAGAAGCGGAGAAGGGAGGGAGTGCCGGCGACTGCCTAGCGGGGGGGGGGGGGGCACGACATAATTTTTTTAAAAAAAACCTCACAGAATCACCTTGCCAAAGGAGAAAAGCCCCCAACGGTACCTGCGAAATTAAACCGAACGGGGCGGGGGCGCCCCACAGGTGCGCACGCTTGCATGCACACAAACACACACACACACACGGAGGTCCGGCAACCTTCCTCTGAAGGCCCCCCTCAAAAAAAGGTGCACTCAGCAGCAGCTACCCCCACCACGACAGAGGAGCAAACTTTGCGAGGCAAGCCCAGGCAGCCTCCAGAGCTGAGGCGGCTGAAGCAGGATGAAGAGGAGGAGGAGGAAGCACTGCCGGGTGCTGAGGCGGCCGCTGGCCAGGCTGGTGCTGCCGAGAGAGAAAGAGAGCCAGAGAGCTGCTTCCCTGGAAGAGGCGGCGGCGGCAGCAGCTGCTGTTGGCGGCTTGGAGGCGCTCTCTGAGGACAGGCCAGGAGCGAGCTTTGCTCTCAGGCATTGCTCGGCGGCGGCTCGGGCGCTCGGGGAAAAGGGCCGGCAGCGCGGCTCGCTCGCCGGCTCTCTCCCAAGACAGCACCTCTTGCACCCTCCATCCAGAACTGCAGCCTGCCAGCCAGCAGACAGGTGGGCTGGCTGGCAGGCTGCAGTTCCGGATGGAGGGTGCAAGAGGCGCTGTCTTGGGAGAGAGCCGGCGAGCGAGGCGAGGCTTTTTTTTTTGACTCTTGACAGCAGAGGACGCGTGGGCGCTTCGGGGGGGCAGGCAAGGCGGGGGCCACAAACTATCATCCGGCGGGCCGCAAATGGCCCCCGGGCCGCATGTTTGAGACCCCTATTCTAAAGTCTGGGAGCAGCAACAGAGAAGACCCTCTCCCATGTCCCCACCAAACACACCTGTGAGGGTGTGTTTGGTGGGGGTGGTGGGACCAAGAGAAAGGCCTCTCCTATCTCCTGATGATCTTAACACCTGGGCAGGCTCATGAAGGGAGATTCAGTCCTTGAGATAGCTTGGATCCAAGCCATTTACGGATTTTGCCTGGGAATGAATGGATCAGCAGCCAGTGGAGCTGCTGTAACCGAGGTGTGTGTGTGTGATCCCTGTGACCAGCCCCAGTTAGCAGTCTGGCAGCCACATTTTGGACCAACTGAAGTTTCCTGAAACTTTCCAGAGGCAGCTCCAGGTAGAGCATGTTACAGTAATCCAGCCAGGACTAAGACATGAGTCACCATGGCCAGATCAGATCTTTCCAGGAATGGGCACAACTGACACACTAGTTTTAATTGTGGAAATGCACTCCTGGTTACTGCCAAAATTTGGGCATCCAGGTTAAACTGTGAAAGGAGGTGATTTTGCTGATGTGCCAGATCAAAGTGGTATGTTTCTAAAGAAATAATAAAGTCAGAGTCTATGAATGAAATGATAACTTGTACAATTTGTATTCTCTCTTGTTGGAGTCACCCCTTACATGTCTTATATATCCTTGATAGATTCCTATAGAGTCATTCTAATCTCCACTGTGGACTTATCTATACAACCTCTTTTGGAGCGTGCTGTGGTGGGAAAATTAAGGTTGCTTGGGGTCAGGTAGAGATCTGATATGGCATTTGGTGTGATCCTTACATCCAAATAACACATCAGACCTCAAGTCACCCTGTTTGGTCCAGCTCCTTTCTTCTCATATACTCTAGACTGGGGGTAGGAAACTTTCAGAGTGCTAGTTCAAACCTATAAAGGCCTAAATGGCATGGGTCCAAGCTATCTAAAAGACCATAACTCCTTTTATGACCCTACCCAGGTATTAAGATCATCAGAAGACCCACCACCCTCACCGGTGGGGACATGGTTTGGTGGGGACATGGGAGAGGGCCTTCTCTGTTGCTGCACTCAAACTCTAGAATTCCCTCCCACAAGAGGCGAGCCTGGCTCCATCTCTGCTGTCTTTCCACAAGCAGACAAAGACCTTTCTCTTCAGGCAAATTTTCCTTTAAATTACTGGTTAGGGATTTTTTAAATGGAGCATTTTCTGTGTTTTACTTGTGCTTTTAATATTGTTCTTATGAGTTTTAATCTATATGTTTAATCTGTTTGCTTAATGTATTTGTTAAATATTATAATAATTTATTATTTGGCTTTTAACTTCATTATTTTAATACTACAAGCCACATTGGATCCTTCAGGAGAAAGGTAGTATATAAATATTTTGAATAAAATAAATAAATAAGAGTTCTGGGGGACAAACACACCACCTCCTTGATCTTGGAGAGTTCCATCCACTCCCTCTAGTGGGTGTAGGGAGCAATTTTGCTATGAAGATGCTTTTTCAAAACCGGGTGTGACTTCAAATTTGGGTGGGGTAGGGCTTAGAAGGACAGCTTACAGGGAAAGGATGGCAAAGTTGCCTCTGTGCTCCCTTAAAGGTGCAGATAAACTTAAATAAGTCTTTTTTTAAAAAAATAGCGTGTTGAGGGGCCAGGAGGTGCAAAGAGAGGACTCCTTAGGTGTATTTTGCATAACCCTGATCTAATTGGTCTCTTCCTGTAGACGTTAATTTCCTATTATCAACAAAAGTTTCAGAGGGAGATTCCAATAAAAATTGGCTGACTTATTGGCAAACTTGACATACAGTGGGGTCTCGACCTACAGAATTAATCCGTATTGGAACGGGGTCTGTAGGTCAAAAAGTCCGCAGGTCGAAAATGCATTTCCCATAGGAATGCATTGAAAACCATTTAATCCGTAACCGGCCCAAGAAAACGCCCCCCCCCCCACACACACAAAAAAGTTTTTTAAAAAGGGAACTTACCTTTCCGAAGCCTTCCAGGGGTCCATCGCCGCTACCGGAGGACTCTGAGGGCTTCGGCGCTGCTTCCGGAGGACTCTCGGAGGTCTCCCCCCCCCCCCACCAACGCAGGCTTTCCCAGGGTGGACCGGGCCTACCAGGGGAGGGCTTCCCCCGGTAGGCCCGGTGTACTGCCCGGGAAAGCCTTCCCCCGGTAGGCCCGGTCTACTGCCCGGGAAAGCCTGGTAGACCGGGCCTACCAGGGGAGGGCTTCCCCCGGTAGGCCTGGTCTACTCCCCAGGCTTTCCCAGGGAGTAGACCGGGCCTACCGGGGGAAGCCCTCCCCTGGTAGGCCTGGTCCACCCTGGGAAAGCCTGCGTCGGCGGGGGGGGGGGAACCCCCGGAGACCTTCCCCGCCACCATGGGAGGCCTCTCGGAGGTTCCCTGCCGCCGCCGATAGTGCCTCCGAAGCACGATCAGCGGTGGGGGTGGACCTCCGAGAGGCCTCAGATGGCGGGGAAGGCCTCCGGAGGTCCCCCGCCGCCGCTGCTGGGAGCCGCGCCGGGCAATCCCAGCCATGCTCGGACTCCTGGACTTCCCCCGCCGCTGCTGGGAGCCGAGCGGCAGCGGGGGAAGTCCAGGAGTCCGAGCATGGCCGGGATCGCCCGGCTCGGCTCGCGGCGGCAGCGGGGGACCTCCGGATGCCTTCGCCGCCGCCATGGGAGGCCTCTCGGAGGTCCGCCGCCGGGAGCCGAGCCGCACCGGGCGATCCCGGCCATGCTCGGACTCCTGGACTTCCCCCGCCGCCGCTGTCGAAGTGAAACTTTGCGGCCAGAGAAGTACGGACGTCGAAAAGTCCATAAGTGGAGCCGTCTGTAAGTCGAGACTCCACTGTAGTGGGAAATCAACTAGAGACTGGTGCAGATTATCTCAAGGCATTACCACGTAGTTATTTGTCCTATATTTCTCTATACCTTACCTTGGCATTTAAATCAGTGTAAATCTCAGCATGCCTGCTTGAAAATATGCAAGTGTAATAGTTCCTATTCATAGATAAGTGTGCATAAGGTTGTAGAGTTTAAGTTGCAGGGGGAAAAAGAGATGAGACAGCATTTTAAAGATTTATTTCCATTTAGTACCAGCACCCCACACAAGAACCTTGTCCATGTTCTGACAACACTGGGTAGTACTTCCATGAAAAATTGTATAGACTAGCATGATTTTAGTGCTTATAGATTGCTAACCATTGAAAAAGTACCGAAAAAGTATTCTAGAGCCGCCATTGTCAGCAGGGGCCATAGGGCCCCCTTGGGGACCCCTGGCACATTTGAAGGGGGCCGCAGACTGGAAACGATTCTTCACACACCACCGTATAAGGTTTGTTATGTGTTTTATATAATCCTAATTCAGCTGATATTTCTTCTATGAGATACAGGAAGCTGGACCAGATGGGCCCTTGGCCTGATCCAGCAGGGCTCTTCTTACATTCTTATATTTCATTTTGTGTGATTTTGTTTTCGTTTATTACTGTACAGTGGTGCCTCGCAAGACGATGTTAATCCGTTCCAGACAAATCGCTGTCATGCAAAAACATCGTCTTGTGAAACCAAATTTCCCCATAGGAATGCATTGGAATTTAATTAATGTGTTCCGATGGGAAAGAAAAGCACAGAAACTTTAAAAAAAATTAAAAGAAAGTCACTTACCAGGTACTGTAGACTGAGCCCGGCTTCTCATAGTGCCTGGTAGCAGCGAAACATCCAGAAAAGAGCACCAAACAGCTAAAAGCCGGCAGGCAGCAGGCAGCTGGCAGCCATTTTGTGCTCTTCTCCGCTCCTTCCCCCTCCCCTCTCCCAACCAACAGCTGATAGGAGGTTTCTGAGGCTTCTGCGGGCTTTCCCAGCAGGGAAACAGGCAGTGGAAAAGCACCCCAGAGGCTTCTGGAAGCGGGGCTTTGCCAAGGGGTGAGGGGGTGGGGGTGGGGTGGGAGGGGCAGGCCTGCCACGCCCCCACACCACCCCCACTGCAAAGCGCTGCTTTCAGAGGCTTGCCGGGTGCATTTCCACTGCATGTTTACCTGCTGAAGAAGCCCCGGCAGCCATTTTGTCCGCTCCTCCCCCCTCCCCTCTCCCGACGAACAGCTGATGGGCGGGCTAAAAAGAGGCTTTCTCTGCCCTGAAAATTCAGGGGGAAAAGCTGGAAATAAAAAAATTCCGCTTTTCCCCTGCGCCCCGGGAGGCTTCTGAAAGGGGGGGGGTCACGGGAGAGGCCCCCAAACATCGTCCAACGAAAAGCGCCCATAGGAAATCGTTTTGCGAAGCGCAACAGCCATCGCAAAACCTCATCGTCTAGCAGATTCGTCGTTTAACGAGGCAATCGTCTAGCGAGGCACCACTGTAGTTTAATTTTATGTTTCTCTTATATTATTGTAAATTGCCCAAAGTAGTGGCCTGGCAGGATGATTACATAGGTAGGTAGGTAGATAGATAGATAGATAGATAGATAGATAGATAGATAGATAGATAGATAGATAGATAGATAGATAGATAGATAGATTTTAGCATCTGTCAGAAACAAGCAAAACTGTGGAAAATAATTTTTTGCTGATGTGTAGAGCCTACCAGCAAGCAAGACCTTACCCCCTTCAGACCCTGCACTGAAATCATGAAGAACACAACAGGAAGTGTGGGGATGCGTGCTCCCTTGATGCATGTTCTCCATGCTAGGTTCTGTAACACCTGAATAGGGTTTATGTGCAGGCAGAGGTGAAGAGCAAATGTAAAAAAAATAATAATAATTTAAATGCCTGCAATGGTGGAGATGGAGAAGGACAGGCTTAGTGAACACCTGAAGCATGGAGGCAGAAAATAAAGTTGAAGGTTCACTTGTCCAACCACCTAAACTTTACCTGCAGTGTAGCCGTGCCACTTGCTGCCCATTCATACTGTTACCCAGCCTGTATTCCAAGGTTACATAAAAACAGTGTTATGTCTGCAGCCTTTGTAGGAGTTACTGTATAAGGCAGAACATGTTCTGTGGCTGCTCTGACTTTTCATGTATTCAACCACCAAATAAATTCACAGATGCAAATAACATCACATTTTCATGTCTTACAGTGACAGCCTAAATCTTGACTTTTAGATGATGTTTCTGAGGGATGGTTGTTTCCTATATTTTATTGTATTGTGCTTTTTTGTTTTGATGGACAGTAGATTTTTTGTACAGTGATGCTGTAGCGATTTGACCCTTTTTGGATCCCGCACCTCTGGAACCTATGTGGCGTGGGACCCACTCGTGCCTTGGTCTGTCCACCTAGACTCAGACCTCAGAGCACACCAGGGCAAAACTGATCTCTTTCCTTTCTTCCACTGCTGCCACCAGGAGATCCCTAGATCCCCATAACTCCTTTAGAAAGAATCAGGTCCACTCTTTAATGAAATAGAAAGATCTTTAGTTTATTTGCTTATTTGTTTCAGTATTTTAATATTCAGTTCTATTCCATCTCCCTTCCAGTCACTGGTCAATCACTTCTCAGATCTCCTACTATATTTTCATCAGTCTAATCACAATCACATAAATCTCTGTACTCTCTAATCAAACTCCTTCCAAAACTCTCATCTCCCCTTTTTCTCCCTCTCAGGCTCTGCCTCTTATACTCTGCCTCTTGGCTCCACCTCTCAGCAACATAAATATGCATGACTCACTCTAACTAAACCTGAGCCATGACCACATTTAAAGGAGAACGCTACAGACCTCCCCCCTTACTTAGGTTTGTTTGGGAGGGGAAACACATTTTTCCTCCTGAACAAACAGCTGCAATAGCTTAAACTTTTTTTTTCTCATAACATTTTAACTTTCACATTTTTACTAAATTTCAACCAAATACCTTACCTTATCATTTAATCATCAATACCATACTTTATCTTTTCATCTACTAATCAATAATATACATTACCTTATCATTTAATAATCAATACAATACTTTACCTTATCATCTACTAATCAATAATATACCTTACCTTATCATTTTACAGAATTTACAACCATACAGAAATCACGATCCTGAACTTTTACATAAATAATTAACTGTGAATTATAGTCCATTTCAGTTTATAATAAAAGTCCTGGTATCATTCATCTAGCCTCCTGGAAAGCACATCTGCGACAACGTTGGGGCTTTCGAGGCAAGAACTGAGTCTCTGTTGCAAAGGCAAAATTTGCAAAGTCCAAGTCTCTCACTTTCCCGTCGTAGTCTGGCGCACCATGGACTGGTCCGGTTGTGGTCATCTCCTTCAGCTGGACACACCTCTGCTGGTACTCAGGAGTCCCTCTGTTGACCACTGGCTCCTTTCTCCGCACCCTTTTCCGTCGACTGGCGGTCATCGGCCACTCGGTTGTCCACAGGATGTCATCTGCTGGTCGTTTTATAGTGACGTCATCTTTAAGTCTGGCTCGGGGCTTCACTTGCTCAGCTAGGGAAAGGGTAGGCAGTTCCCTCTTCTCCTCCCGAACATCTTTAGATGCATCCCTCTTTAAGGCATCAGGGCCTTCCTCCTTCTGTATCACATAATTGACATTGTTCAATTTTGTCACTACTTTATAGGGATCCTCCCAAGCTAATTGTAGCTTGCGACTTTTGACTGGCCTAAGCAAAAGAACTTCATCTTCAGGCCCAAAGGTTCTTTCACGGGCTTTCTTGTCATACCAGGTCTTCTGCTTAGTCTGGGCAGCCCTTAAGTTCTTTCTGGCTTTGGTCCTGTCCTGCCCAGTCCCTCATCTCTGACAGACATCACACGTTTTACAGAAACTAGTAATCTGTTTGCCCATACCTGGCCAAAAGAAGTTCTGGCCAACCCGTCTTTTGGTTCTGGTGATCCCCATGTGAGCTCCAAATAAACTGCTGTGAGCTTGATTAATGATTTTCTCCCTGTATTTACTAGGGACCACTAATTGCTTTCGGGGTTCCCCTTTTCCTCGGTATGGAGTAGCTAACGTTTCCCTGTACAGCAGGTCTTTGGTTAAGCTAAAGCTCTCAGGGCACTCAGGAGACAGTACAGTGGGAGTCCTGGCAGCTTCAAAGCAAACTCCCAAGCTAATGTCCTCCTTCTGCTCCTGGGCAAAATTGTTATTTGTTTTGGGATTCTGTAGTAGCATGAGTTCTGCCTCAGCCCTATCATCAAGCTGGGTTGCCACGGTAACCGCTCCTAGGCCTCTCTCTGCTACAGTATCGGTTTGAGCTGCAGAGGATGAGTTTTGACCCCCCTTTGAGCGGGTAAGCACTAACGCACTCTTGACATGCTCTATTAAATCCCAACCAAGGAGAAAAGCTGCTGGTATTTCATCTGACACAGCTACTTGCCACTTTCCAGACCAATTCTGGTATTCTACTGGTATCTCAGCCACTTTTAAAACCACGGTTTCCTTCCCAATTCCCTTTAAAGACATTTCTTTGCCAGGAATAATGTCATCCTGGGCTACTAAATCGGAATGGACAATGGAGATTTGAGATCCTGTATCTCTTATTGCAATGTACTTCTTTCCTTTCACAACTATCTCTTCACCTGCGTTTCTGAGAAGGGTCTGGTCATTGCTGATATAGAAACAATGGACTACTTGGGCTATAGGAATATCTTCCTCCTCATGGTCAGTAGAAGTGGTGGTGGTTATGGGATCAGGTCTCTGTCTACTATTTTCCTCCCCTGATTCCACTTGCTTGACACAATACACCTTTTTGGTTAGAGAATCATTTCTCTGCAAGTTGGGGTCTGGTTGCCTACACTGGAATTGTAAGTGGCCTGGTTGCCCACAGTTAAAACATTTAAAATTCCTTTTGTCATTCTGAGGTACTTTGGCAAACCGTGCCTCAGGGTTTGATGTTTTTGGCGGGCTAGCCCTTGGCAACTTTGGGGAAGTCCCGCCCTGACCTTCTCTCTCAGGATTCCTGCTGAGGTAATTTTTATTAAAAGGCTTTTTATAGTTATTGTCCCAGTTTGGTTTATTTACTCTCAGCTCTGAAAATCTAGGGTTCCTGTAAGCATTAATCAAATCAGTTTGTTCTCCCGCTTCCCATAAATTTTTAGGATTCTTGTCCCTTACTAAATACCGTAGTTCTCCAGGTAATAGGGAGTAAAACTGTTCTAGCCCAATTAAATCCTTCAACTGTTCTAAAGAAGTGATCTCCTCTCTTTCAATCCACTTATCCAGAGTCTGCGCCAATCTAGCTCCCAACTGAGAGTACGATTCATCCTGCTTTTTAGAGAGAGAGCAAAATTTCCGCCTCAGGTGTTCAGAGTTCAGACAAAATCTTGAATAAACCATCTTTTTATATGCCTCAAAATCTCTTGCCTTCTCGGGATTCATCTGGGCATATATTTCTGCCAGATCTCCGCTAACCTGCGCTCTTAAAACCATCATTCTATCTTCATTTCTGATTTCAAAGTCATTGCAGGTGCGTTCAAAAGCAATGAGGAAGGATTCAGGACAGTCCCCTCTTTTGTACTGGGGAAACTTCTTCAAATCTATCTTTGACAGGATTCCACCTCCCCCACTGTTGTTATTATTAAGATTATTGTTTAGAGCAGAAATCTCTAGCTGTCTCATCTGTAGTTGAAAATCCATTTCTTTTTGCCTTAATTCTAGTTCCCTTCTTCTCTCCTCCTGCTCAAATTGTCTGGCCTCCTGCTCAGCTCTTTCTTTGCTTTCCTGTTCCCTCCTTCTCTCCTCTTGCTCAAATTGTCTGGCCTCCTGCTCAGCTCTTTCTTTGCTTTCCTGTTCCCTCCTTCTCTCCTCCTGCTCAAATTGTCTGGCCTCCTGCTCAAATTGTCTGGCCTCCTGCTCAGCTCTGAGCTGTAGTTCCTTAAATTTAAATTCCCGTTCCAGTTTCCATCTCTCAAATTCTTGAGGGCTTAATTCCTTATTTCCCTCCAATTCCTGAGGTAACTCTTCAGACTCAGGACTCCCCCTTGTGGCGCGTTTGGGAGGCATCTTTTCCTTTTTGGGGTGATTAGAGCAGCGTTCACTAATTTTTTAAAAGGACCTGTCTTTTCTCTTATTTTACTTCCAGTTACTGATATAAATTTTTCAAGCCTTTTCTTTTAGTACTTTCCCTCAGATCTGCTATGACCTGGCTTCTGCCTTGTCCACAGCGCTCTCCTATCTCAGAGCCTGGGATTTTACAGTAAGCCCTCTGATCCTCAGATCCTGAGGTAAACTCAGAAATTCCCTCTCAGAGAATTCAAGCCTTTTCCTTAGGTTCTCTCCCTCAGATCTGCTATGACCTGGCTTCTGCCTTATCCACAGCGCTCTCCTATCTCAGAGCCTGGGATTTCACAGCAAGCCCTCTGATCCTCAGATCCTGAGGTAAAACTCAGCAATTTCCTTTCAGAGTCGTTCCCTATCTTAGACCCCCCTGATCTGGGTTCTGAGGCCCCGCTACTAAGCTTTTCCCAAAAGCTCTAGCAGGAACCAAACCTCATTGCCACAGATCCTGTCTAAAAGGTACCCTTGACTCAATAAATTCTTTTTATAATCAGGTTTCACTGGATTACTTCAATAGGTTTCACTGGATTATTTCAATAGGCTTCACTGGATTACTTCGTTTCCCGCCGCTGGACACCAATGTAGCGATTTGACCCTTTTTGGATCCCGCACCTCTGGAACCTATGTGGCGTGGGACCCACTCGTGCCTTGGTCTGTCCACCTAGACTCAGACCTCAGAGCACACCAGGGCAAAACTGATCTCTTTCCTTTCTTCCACTGCTGCCACCAGGAGATCCCTAGATCCCCATAACTCCTTTAGAAAGAATCAGGTCCACTCTTTAATGAAATAGAAAGATCTTTAGTTTATTTGCTTATTTGTTTCAGTATTTTAATATTCAGTTCTATTCCATCTCCCTTCCAGTCACTGGTCAATCACTTCTCAGATCTCCTACTATATTTTCATCAGTCTAATCACAATCACATAAATCTCTGTACTCTCTAATCAAACTCCTTCCAAAACTCTCATCTCCCCTTTTTCTCCCTCTCAGGCTCTGCCTCTTATACTCTGCCTCTTGGCTCCGCCTCTCAGCAACATAAATATGCATGACTCACTCTAACTAAACCTGAGCCATGACCATATTTAAAGGAGAACGCTACAGATGCCTCGCAAGACGAATGCCTCGCGCAACGAAAAACTCACAAGACAAAAGCGTTTTGTGATTTTTTTTTGGTGACTCGCAAGACAAATTTTTCTATGGCCGTGCTTCACAAGATGAATTTTTTTGCATTTTTTAAACTTAAATTTCAATGCATTCCTATGGGAAACCGCGCTTCGCAAGATGAAATTTTCGCAATATGAAACGACTCGCGGAACGAGTATCACTGTATTTTGTTACTACCGTATTTTTCCGTGTATAAGATGATACTTTTGTCTAAAATCTTTAGACTAAAAATTGAGGGTCGTCTTATACACGGACGTAAGCTGAGGAGAGAACAAAACAGCACGTACCTTGCCTCTGCAAACAGGCTTCCTTCAGTCATGAGGCTTAGCTTCCTCCAATCACAAGTCTTATGTAAGTGATGTCAGCTGATGCTGTACAAACCAATTGGAACACACCTCATTGGAGGTGGAGCCTGTAGACAGTCCTCAGATTCAACAGGGACTTGTAATGTCTGAGTGTTCTGAGCCCAGAGGCTGAATACTCAAAGCTAAGTTTTCTTAATTTTGGGTTAGAAAAGGGGTACATCTTATACACAGGGGCGTCTTATAGATGGGAAAATATGGTATATTGGGTATAGAATGTGGAGAGACAGGCATAGACAGAATAGTGTTTAAAGTTGTTCTTTCTTTTAAATTGTAATCCATCCTTGAAATGTGCAGAAGGAAAGCTTTTGGGTTTCATTATTTCAGGTTTCTTCAAGGAGTGCCTTAATTTTAGGGGAGTCATTTAGGTAAGTACTGGTCTTTTCATTAAACACAAGGGGGGCAGCTCTTTCGAGGTTTTCCTTGTTCATGTTTCTTATGCTAGATCAAATAAAGCCCTACAGAACCAAAAACTACTACTAAAAAAAAAAGTAGGGACAAGGCCATAGATAGTTCATTTAATCCAAAAGTGGATGACAACAACAGTACACGAGAAAGAAAAATCAATCATCATCAGACTTATGTACTTAAAGTTCACATTCATAATCTCATCGCCCTCCTCCTCCTCCTTAATTTATCAGCAGGAATTATTAATAACAAAGAGAAATCATCATGACGGTGATCATTGTCAAACCTGTGTAAGATAGCACTACTTTATATTCCTCATCATCAAATCACCATCATCATGGCAGGTTGTTGCCTGTGTCTGCTGTTCACCCACACCAATAAGTTCTTCTCAGACCACACTAGTAACCTTTGGGGTGCAAGAGAGAATGGCCTCAGAAATGAATGGGTGTGGTGATTTTATCTACATGGGTCAAACAAGAGTAATCCAAATGAGAAAATCTAAATGTTTGAATCAAAGTGTTTAGGTTCCTCTCATTCGTTAAACCAAATGATTCAGATTTCAGAGGCTTCCTTTTGGAAATAAAGACTCCAAAATCAAAAGAAAGCCTCTTTCATTTCATTCATTCATGGGTCTGAAAGACCCATGCCTAACCCATCCTATGTCCATTTTCCTAGGAATAAACCCCATTGAACTCAATTGTGCTCTTTTTAAAAGTAAACCTATACAGAATTTCTAACTGACTTCACAAAAAGAAAGTCTCTTTATTTTAAAAGTGAGAAGCCTTCTGCACCTCTTCAGAGACAGTTGATCCTTAAATCCATTTCTGAAAATTATCTATTGTCATTGCTGTTAGTAATGCTTAGCATTTTAAATGTACAAAACACTTTTCCTACATTGGTCAAAATCCTTTTAGCTATACTCATGGCTGTAAGGCAGGTAGTGTAAATCTTAGTGTTGAATCAATACAAGTTAAGTTAGCATAGGCATCTGCTCCTTTGTGATAAGTTGTGCATCTTATTATGCCACAGCACACATCAGAATGTGGCAATTTGCCACTGGGATTTAGGCTTATTGTGCTGCACTGGCATATAAAACACAATAGGATTTTGGTCCTTAGCTCATCAGTTCTTCTAGGACTCCTAATTCTGAGTCAGTTCTGCACAATCGTTCTCATTTTGTAACTGGGAGGAGGGTATGAGACTAAGGAAAGGTCCAGTTGTGGAGTTTGGTCTCACCATGCAGTGGTCGTGGAGGTGTAGTTGCTAGTGTGTTGTATCACTTCAAAATATTTTTATAAAGCTCCCCCCACCCTGTTTCCTTGCATATGCTATGTGTGGGTCATGCTATAGCTCTCTGGATCCAGAAATCTCCCCTGCTCTGAAATGGGTATTTAAATTGTTCCTCGCTTCCTTGAATAATTTGTGTGTGTATTTGAACATGCTGTAGGTCTCTATATCCAAAAGGCTTTTCCAGCTCTGAAATGAACTTTCCCAGATCTTTTTTTCAGTTGTTCAGTTCCTTACACTCTCTGTATGCGCCTTGGACATGCTATGCATGTAACACCATGCAGAGCTGCCTTGGATCCTTTTGAGGAGAAATGCGGGGTAAAAATACTTTAAACAAATAAATATGTATGTCTGGGTCTGTCAGTATTTCCTAGTCAGCAATGGGCATTTGTAACACTTCTGACTGATTTCTGTTGCAGATTCTGCAAGTAGTTTTCATGTCTTGTACAGTATCCCATACTTTATGGAAGTCCCATCCTGGGAAAGCTATACATATGATGAGCATCTGCAGCCTCGGTAGCTCTTAAAGGAGCCTTGAAGAAGAGGAAAGTAGGACAGGCATCTGTAAAACATCTTGGGCTGCAAGTTGTGCGTCCAGCATTACATGCAAAGAATCTAAGAAAACTGAACCTTCTGTTCGTTATCTGGGAAGCAGCATTGAAAGGCATGTTAGTGAGTAGGAAATTGTGTGTGTGTGTGTGTGCAAACACATGCATATGTTGATTGATCCTTCTATGGCCCGTCAGATGATTTTCATAATGATAAAATAATTGCATAATATGCAAATATGCAGAAAGCTTTCTCTGAACCAGTAGGGTTTTAATACAACCATGTTGTGCAGTTCTTTGAAGGAGGGAAATCGTCAGAATCATTGAATTCCTGGAGAAAACCACAGGTGGTACTTCTTCAAATATATCCTACCAGAGCAGATGTGTTGTTTTATGTAAGGATAAATATAGAAGATCAAATCCCTTTTCATTGCACTTTGCACTTTGTTTATATGCATTTATGACATTCTGATAGATGCTTTAACTTGTGTAACATTGTCTTTTAAATGTCATATGGTGATGCTTCAAAGCTGTGTGCTGTAAATGTCTCTATAATGGATTCTGTAATAGCTTGTGCAATAGCTACAGCATAGGATTGCATTCTGGGTGGACATTACAGGAATCTGAGAATTCCATCTGTTATAAAAAAAGAAAAAATAGCATCTTTATAAGCTTCTAGGCGTGTCTTGTGTTTAAACGTGGGGTGTCTCATGTTTCAACTTTAAGAATTACATAATTGGCTCAATAATTAAGTGCCGCAACAGTGTCCAGCTGTTTACTGTTGTCACAGCATGTGAAAGCCTGCCTGAGTGTAACAACTTTCAGAGGAGGTATTTCTCTCCATCCCATCACATGTTCAGGCATGTTTAATAAGGGGATTAAGATAGGGCTTCTCAGTGGCTGCCCCCAGATTGTGAAATTTGTTTCCGGGAGGGATGGCTAGTTTCCCTCAACCATAGAGTACAAACTGATCCCTCTTTGGAAGAGAGTTCCACAGTTTGGAAGCAGTCACTGAGAACACCTTCTCTCATGCCCTTTCGAAATATTCTTGTGCTAGCAAATACCTTTTTATTCAGGCAGGTATTTGGCCACTGGCCAACCTCTGAGCAAGAGGCTTCTAATGGAGTTCTATACTTCCCCCTTACTACTTTTCTTGATGTGATTCACCTTTAATTTGATTGCTATGATAAGTAAAATACATACTGCAATATGATGATCTGGTTTTGTGCCTTAGTTAGTACTATAAGCTCTGTAAGAGAAAGACCAAATACAAGATGGACAGGCTCCCTAAAGGAATCCATAGGCTTGAGTTTGTAAGAGCTAAGCAGGGCTGTTCAGGACAGGACATTTCGAAGATCGCTCATTCATTCATGAGGTCACAATAAGTCAGGTGTGACTTGACGGCACATTGTTGTTTAGTCGTTAAGTCGTGTCCGACTCTTCGTGACCCCATGGACCAGAGCACGCCAGGCCCTCCTGTCTTCCACTGCCTCCCAGAGTTTGGTCAAATTCATGTTGGTAGCTTCGATGACACTGTCCAACCATCTCGTCCTCTGTCATCCCCTTCTCCTCTTGCCTTCACACTTTCCCAACATCAGGGTCTTTTCCAGGGAGTCTTCTCTTCTCATGAGATGGCCAAAGTATTGGAGCCTCAGCTTCAGGATCTGTCCTTCCAGTGAGCACTCAGGGTTCCTTTAAAATGGATAGGTTTGTTCTCCTTGCAGTCCAGGGGACTCTCAAGAGCCTCATCCAGCACCACAATTTAAAAGCATCAATTCTTCGGCGGTCAGCCTTCTTTATGGTCCAGCTCTCACTTCCATACATCGCTACTGGAAAAACCATAGCTTTGACTATGCTGACCTTTGTCGGCAAGGTGATGTCTCTGCTTTTTAAGATGCTGTCTAGGTTTGTCATCGCTTTCCTCCCCAGAAGCAGTCGTCTTTTAATTTCGTGGCTGCTGTCACCATCTGCAGTGATCATGGAGCCCAAGAAAGTCAAATCTGTCACTGCCTCCATATCTTCCCCCTTCTATTTTCCAGGAGGTGATGGGACCAATGGCCATGATCTTAGTTTTTTTGATGTTGAGCTTCAGACCATTTTTGGCGCTCTCCTCTTTCACCCTCATTAAGAGGTTCTTTAATTCCTCCTCACTTTCTGCCATCAGAGTGGTATCATCTGCATATCTGAGGTTGTTGATATTTCTTCCGGCAATCTTAATTCCGATTTGGGATTCATCCAGTCCAGCCTTTCGCATGATGTATTCTGCATATAAGTTAAATAAGCAGGGAGACAATATACAGCCTTGCCGTATTCCTTTCCCAATTTTGAACCAATCAGTTGTTCCATATCCAGTTCTAACTGTTGCTTCCTGTCCCACATAGAGATTTCTCAGGAGATAGATAAGGTGGTCAGGCACTCCCATTTCTTTAAGGACTTGCCATAGTTTGTTGTGGTCCACACAGTCAAAGGCTTTTGTGTTGTCAATGAAGCAGAAGTAGATGTTTTTCTGGAACTCTCTGGCTTTCTCCATAATCCAGCGCATGTTAGCAATTTGGTCTCTAGTTCCTCTGCCCCTTCGAAATCCAGCTTGTACTTCTGGGAGTTCTCGGTCCACATACTGCTGAAGCCTACCTTGTAGGATTTTGAGCATAACCTTGCTAGCGTGTGAAATGAGTGCAATTGTATGGTAGTTGGAGCATTCTTTGGCACTGCCCTTCTTTGGGATTGGGATGTAGACTGATCTTTTCCAATCCTCTGGCCACTGCTGAGTTTTCCAAACTTGCTGGCATATTAAGTGTAGCACCTTAATAGCGTCATCTTTTAAGATTTTAAATAGTTCAACTGGAATGCCATCACCTCCACTGGCCTTGTTGTTAGCCATGCTTTCTAAGGCCCTCTTGACTTCACTCTCCAGGATGTCTGGCTCAAAGTCAGCAACCACACTATCTGGGTTGTCCGGGACATCCAGATCTTTCTGGTATAATTCCTCTGTGTATTCTTGCCACCTCTTCTTGATGTCTTCTGCTTCTGTTAGGTCACTACCATTTTTGTCCTTTATCATGTCCATCTTTGCACAAAATGTTCCTTTAATATCTCCAATTTTCTTGAACAGATCTCTGGTTTTTCCCTTTCTATTCTTTTCCTCTATTTCTTTGCACTGTTCATTTAAGAAGGCCCTCTTGTCTCTCCTTGCTATTCTTTGGAAGTCTGCATTCAATTTTCTGTAACTTTCCCTATCTCCCTTGCATTTTGTTTCCCTTCTCTTCTCTGCTATTTGTAAGGCCTCGTTGGACAGCCACTTTGCTTTCTTGCATTTCCTTTTCTTTGGGATGGTTTTTGTTGCTGCCTCCTGTACAATGTTACGAGCCTCCATCCATAGTTCTTCAGGCACTCTGTCCACCAAATCTAGTACCTTAAATCTGTTCTTCACTTCCACTGTGTATTCATAAGGGATTTGGTTTAGATTATACCTGACTAGCCCAGTGGTTTTTCCTACTTTCTTCAGTTTAAGCTTGAATTTTGCTATAAGAAGCTGATGATCAGAGCCACAATCAGCTCCAGGTCTTGTTTTTGCTGACTGTATAGAGCTTCTCCATCTTTGGCTGCAGAGAATATAATCAATCTGATTTCGGTATTGCCCATCTGGTGATGTCCATGTGTAGAGTCGCCTCTTGTGTTGTTGGAAAAGAGTGTTTGTGATGACCAGCTTGTTCTCTTGACAAAACTCCCCACATTTAGGCAATAGGTTACTGGCCACTGTTCCAATCCCTGTCTGGTGGGTCCAATCACATTCAAGTGACTATTGGAGTTTTGGTGAATTGCTGTAGGAAAGGAGGACTAGTGCATTCCTGGTGAAATAGGGTAGACAATGTACATTCTTTGAGAGTTTGCAAAACATTTTCAAACAAATAAGTACAATACCAGACACTGATGTGTAAGCTGATGCTTAAATGTGGAACAGAAGAGTAATCATGCAAGTCTTCATTTTTTAAGTCTATGTTCAACAGGTTGTCCTTAAAAGCTTTGCCTTAATGGACAGGGGTGAAGGCTTGTGGGACAATTTCTTGTTCTTTCTCTCCGGGCTTCCCTTGGCGTTAGGCCCCTCAGCCGCCCATCCTGGCTAAAGCGAGTGATTCAGGTAGATCTAGGTGGGAGAAGGCGTTCCGCTAGATATTGAGGTCCTAAACCATTTAGGGCTTTATATGTCATCATTAATACTTTGAAATCAATGCGGAAATGAACGGGCAGCCAATGCAGGGCAGCCAGAGTAGGGGAGATATGTTGATGTTTTCTCGCCCCAGTAAGAAGTCTGGCTGCCACGTTCTGCACCATTTGAAGCTTCCACATCAATCTCAAAGGTAGCCCCACGTAGAGCACATTACAGTAGTCTAATCTCGAGACTACAAGTGCATGGACCAGAGTGGTGAGCGCCCCAACATGAAGATAGGAACACAGCTGGGCAAATCGCCAGAGATGGAAGTAGACGGTGCGGACCACTGACGCTACCTGGGTTTCCATGGTGAGCGCCGGATCCAGATGGACCCCCAAGCTGCAAACCTCACTCTTTGCGGTGAGAGTCACACACCACCAAAAGAGACGGAGTTTCCCGAACCACCGATGGCGGGGCCACCCACCCTCAGGACCTCCGTCTTGTCCGGGTTCAGCCTCAGTCCATTCTCCTGCATCCATTGCAGTACAGCCTCCAGGCAGCGCTGAAGGGACGGAACGGCATCCACTGTTGTTGGAAAAAAGGAGATGTAGAGCTGGGTGTCATCAGCATACTGATGACACGAAGCCCCACACTCCCTGATGACCTGACCCAGCGGCCTCATATAGATATTAAACAGCATTGGGGAGATAATCGAGCCCTGCGGAACCCCACAATTGAGACTCCACACTCTCCGATACACTCTCCTCAAGCTATACTCTCTGAGGATGGTCCTCCAAGAAGGATCAGAGCCAGGCAAGTGCCAGACCACCGATTCCCAACTCGGAGAGCCTCCCCAGGAGGATACCATGGTCAACGGTATCGAAGGCGGCTGAGATATCGAGGAGGACCAACAGAGACATTTTGCCCCTGTCGGCCTTCCTCAACAGGTCATCAAACAGGGCGACTAATGCCGTTTCCGTGCCGTGGTGGGGCCTGAAGCCCGACTGAAATTGATCCAGGGCATTGGTTTCATCCAAAAGGACCTGGAACTGGTCAGCCACCACCCTCTCTACCACTTTGCTAAGGAAGGAAAATCGGCGATGGGCCTATAGTTGCCAATGTCATCCGCCGCCAAACTTAGTTTCTTCCTGATGGGCCTAATGGGTGTCTCCTGGAGATACCCATTAATTATTGTAGTTGACCATTCAGTTGTTACAGGCCTGGCTGCTTTGATTAGCCAGGCCGGGCAAGGGTCAAGGGAGGTGGTGGTGGCACGACAGCGATCAAGCACTTTGTCCACCATATCTGACGTCACAGGCAGAAAAGATTACATCTTATCGGGCAAGGCAGAGCGCTGGACGTCTCTGCTCGATCTACTGTTTTCAAATAGGGGATAAGATCCCAGCGGATGGCCTCCACTTTAGATTTTAAAAATGCTGCAGATTGGTCAGGTGAGATGCTAGTGGGAGGCCAATCACTGTGACCAACTCCGGATAGATTGTGGACTATATGGAAAAGTTCTGCCTGCTGATTAGAAGCTTCGCTTATCCAGACAGCAAAGTGAGCTCGACTGGCAGCCCTCACCTTAGTAAGGTCATGGTTAGTCACGATCCTAACAGCTTTCCGATTATATTACGTCAGGTTCCATCTCCAATTGCACTCTAGCCTTCTCCTATTCTGCTTCATAGCTCGCAGCTGCTGGTTAAACCAGGGCGCTGGACGAGCTCTGCAATGGAGAGGGTGTTTAAGAGCGATCGTGTCAACAGCCCTGGTGGCAGCGGCAAGCCAGCCATCAACCAGAGCCTTGACAGGAGCGCCAGTCAGATCAGCCGGAATCCCTCTCATGGAGTCCTGGAATCCTATAGGATCCAGTAACCTTCAAGGGTGGACCATTAAAATAGGTCTTTGCTCCCTGTGGGGAGGGAGAGCCACTGAGAGGTTGCATTTTATTAGGAGGTGATCCGACCATGACAAGGGGACTGACACAAGGTCAGTCATCATCAGACCACACTCACTCCGCTTGGTGGAGACCACCAGATCTAATGTGTGACCGCCCATGTGGGTGGGGCCGTTGACATGTTGGGACATGTCCAAGGAAGCCATGGTTTCCAAGAACTCAAGAGCCGGACCAGAAACCTCCGTCTCCACATGGATATTGAAATCACCCAAGACCAGAAGCCTTGGGGATTCCAACAGTTCCGTGGAGACTAAGTCCGCCAGCTCCGGTAAGGAAATGGCTGGGTCGCGGGGGGCGTGGTAACCCAGCAAGATCCCAATACCATCCCTGGCCCCAATCAACACGTGGAGGGCCTCAGGACCCGGCATCGCCACCGCAGAGCGCCTAACACCAGTTTCAGTTGTGTCCATTCTTTTAATCATGTTTCAAGCCACCTTTGGGAGAAGAGTAGAAAAGAAACAAAATCAATAGGTTGTAGTTGGTCTTACCTCCGGCATGCCCAATTCTGTCTTTATTGCATTGCTGCTGTGATTGGTTATTGAGCAGTCAGTGTTTTGACTACAGTACCTTCATCAGGATGACCTAAAAACCAGAAAGTGGTAAGAGATTCTTTGAACTTCATCGAATGCTCCAGCAGGCTTGATGTATTAAGTTTTGGAGGGAAAAGTGGAATGAGAAGGAAGAAGAGAAAAGGATATTATTACTAAATAGCATTTGTAAAAACATGAGCGTTTTGTGTGTGGCCAAGGTTAGACTAGCTATAGCTAACAAGAAGAATTATACCTGAGATGGGGACATGGGAATCTGTCAGGGTAGATGAAAATCAATGATTTTTTAAAATTTAAATAAAAAATGATTTAAATCATCAAAAAATCTGATTTTTGTAAATTTAAATAATGATTAAAATTGGGATTTAAATCAGATCCACCCTGGAATCTGTCAGATTACATTTCTTAGGATCCCACCAGCATTCTCATTCTGTCTAAGGATTTGTTGACACTGAACATTTTTTCACCTTTTCTTGCAGCCGTGATAGCAGTGCTGCATCCAGTATCCAGACAATGCAAGGCTGAAACTCGTGTCAACAAAGTGGACAAAAAGCCTTGCTTTCCAGGGTTTTTTCCATCCATCCTCAAGTGGTCGTGTTTTGCTCTGATTTGCTCCAGTGCAGGGGCAATGCTCACGTAGATCCTACTAACGCTTTGCTGTGCACTGCTCCTTGTAGATCGGTGTCATTAAATGCTGTTTTCTTTCATCGTCTCTACGAATTCAGAAAAGCACATTTACAAGCTCTGCATACTAGAGGGATTTGTTGGTTTTCTTACAGAATAAGGCCACGGTGTCAGTGCCTTCTCACCCTTGATTTTTATTATGCCACTTGAGTTAAGTACATAATCCTTTGTATGTCCATCTGCAATGGCGATACTCTTTGTGGTTGGTGGGATCAACATTCGGTAGCTAGTCTATAAGTATCTATTGCCCATTGTTCTGGACTCAGGTGTGGTATCTGTTGCCACCCATACTATCAAACCTCCAGATTGGAAAGTTGTCAGGCACAGGAGGGCATAAATGTTGGACCCTTCTGTTGTGAGATTGTCCCTTGGTGGGTTTTTTTTAATACAATCCCCAGCCCTGCCCCCTCCCTCCTCGTCAGCACAGCTAGCTGATTCTTTTCATACCTTGCTGAGTCATTCTGGTTTTGGCTATGTAGCCACTAACAGTTCGCTGTGTTCATTTGTTTTATGGGTAGTAAGCAAGTTTCCTTCTACAGTTGACTGTGGGTGGTTATATTGGGTGCGGCCATTTATTAGGTTTTTTTAATTAATAGGTAATACAAAAAAAGTGTTGCAGTTGTGGAGGACAGTGGCAAAGCAGCAACAAAGGGGAAATTGATTGGTTTTTACTTGCAGTAGATAGAAGTGTGATGGTGAGGAAAGCAAGTTGAAAAAAAGAATGTAAACCGCAACATGCTTCGTTGCAGGTGGTCACCTGTTCAGTGATAGCCTGGTAAGTAGCTTTCTAGCCCTATAGCCCTTGAAAATCACTGCCATGTAGAAAACCATTTCTGACTGCCTCCCTTATGAAAGCCCCAGAGCTTGAGACCATCTAAATCAGGAGTGTGCAACCTATGGCCCAATAAAGGTCCCCAAGGCCTTAAATATATCCCCCATGAGTATCTTGACAGGATACCCCTCACTTACCAATTTTTAATGATTTTATACAAATCTCTTTCTTTTGCTGGTAGTAGCAAACAAAGAGCATTCTGTATCAGGATTACCAAGTGAGGCAGTGAAGAGCTTTCTTATTTGGATTGGTAATTGAATATTCAAAGTACCAGGTAAATGTGAAACCTGCTGCTTATGTAATTCATCACCTGGGAAGTGGGGGGTGAATACATCATTTGTCTCTAGACCCCTAGTTTAGCAGACAGGTTGGATCAGTTATTGAGGGACTTCAGGTCCCAGAATCCCCAGCAGCAAGACTATGGGTTGTGCTGGCTGGGGAATTCGGGGGTGGGGGGTGGGAATGTAGTCCAAAAGAGTACCTTTCCACAGCTCTGTTTTCACAAGTTTTCCATTATAAATTTGTTCTGCCCTATTTTCTGGGAAAGGTATGACAGGCTGCATTCAAATTTTAACATCGTTCCCCGCTGCCTAGTTTTTTTTTTTCCCCTTACACTAAAATAGGCAGGTTTTGGTACATTTTGATCTGCACACTGCCTGCTCCTGACAAGAGAATAGGGGATGAAAGCAGAACAGCAAGGATGACGTAAAGTGTGACTTTAAGCGGATTGAAGAATATAGGTTGCATTTTAAATCAATGAACATAAAGCTTGTATTTCTCATTCTCAGGCTATTTCTTTTTGTCCTTTCCAATTCTGCAAGTTCGGCAGATAAGAACTGCAGAAGAAATTATGGAAGAATATGGCACAAGAATATGTCTTTTTTTATTTGTGCCCATCCATTCAACAGGTACAAATAAGAGCTAAGAAATCCTTCCAAATAACTTTAGGGGTTCTGACTGATTAGTACCAGCTTCCCCATGCTTTTGTCTGTTCCATGCACTGTGTACATGTTGTTATGTGCCTTCAGGTTTCTTCAGACTTATGGCAACCCAACAAATGAGCCATCTCTAGAATGTCCTGTCCTCACCAGCCCCGCTCAGCTCTTGTACACTCATGCCTCTGGCTTCCTTTAGAAAGTCAGTCCATCTCGTATTTGGTCTTCCTCTTTTCCTGCTGCCTTCAACCTTTCCCAGAGAATCTTGCCTTCTCATTATGTGCCCAAAGTAGGAGTTTCAACATTTTTGTGTCCAGAGATAGTTCAGGCTTGAGATTGTGTACGTATTAGCAATCTGAATATTGTTCTCAGTGTCCCTCTCTCCTTCACCTTTTTTCACTTTTTAAACTGCTACATAAATGTTTGTTTCTTAAAGCCATTGTTTTCAAGACAAAAGTGCTGGCTAACACCACCGTGGGAGGTAAATTCATCATGTCACAGATGGCAGTCTGTGCTATGTAGAATTGACTTTTGCTGCAGATGTACAGATTCTCTTTGCTGTGTAGAGTATCTCTGTGCACAGTGTATTAAGTGTGGTTCTACAAACTATGTGTCCAGTATCAAACTATTAAATGTAGTTTTAGAAGAGGTAGCCAGAGTTAGTCTGTGCTAGCATGTCAGGCAAAAACAAAAATAAAATAAATAGACAAAAACATTGTGGCACCTTAAAGACTAAGTGCTATATTTTTAATGTGAGCTTTTGTGGACAGGTCCACTTGTTTAAACTATTAATTGTTACTAGTCCACAGTTTGTTTTTTTAACCAATAAGCACATACCTCTGTTAATTATTTAGGGCTTCTAACACAGAAAGAGAGAAAGAGTTTTCATGAAGTTTTCCTGCTTTCCAGGTACTTCCAGCAGGGCAGTTCTTACTTCCCACTGCTTATCAAGCAAGCCAGAGCACAATTGGAACAAAATTAATTGTTGCTTTTATGTCCACCAGTGTTCTTTAATTTTGCTGGCTGTTTCAGTCAAGCATATTTTGAAGACCACATTACTGGGGGTATGAATAGTTACTGTGATAAAATGCATTGCCCCCACTTCTTCTGTTAGTTACAGAAGAGTCGGGCATGTAGTATGCAGATGTTGACAGGGTTGCTAGTAAGAAACAATCTACAAGTGGATGATGTTGCCTTAAATTAAAGTTTGGGAGATGAAAGGTAATAGAGATGAGCATGAATTAACTTGGCCCAGGGTGATAAAATTTTCTTGGCTTCCCTTCCCCACCTTCTCCAACAGCTTACCACTCACATAAGGAGGCAGGAGGGGGATTCTCCCTGTGCAGCCATTGAGTGGTTGGCTGCTGGAGGAGGCAGGGAGGGGAAGCCCAGGCTCCTTCTAGGACTGGGCAGCCAGTGACAGATGACAACCCGGGCCATGCAGTGAAGCTTGTGAGTGGGGCAGCCGGATGGGGTTGGGGGGTAGGGAACATGTAGCCACATAATCCATGGAGAATATTTCAGTCAGCTGATGAATTTCATTACCCTGGGCTGAATTAATTTGTGTCCATTTCTAAAAGGTAAGGTAGGAATCCAAATAGCAATAATGACAACAAAAACAAATAAAGGTGGGAGGCACAGAAAGGAATGTTTGTCACATATTAGAAACCTAGTCTGCTTCTTCATAACACTTGGGCCAAACTACAGAGATCTGTGATCCAATCTGTGGGTTTCATTTTATTTTTTAATATTTAAATGGGAGCAGATTGAATTTTATTGGAGCACTGTTATGGGATAGGGTGGAACTGATCATTTCAACGTGAATAATAGGCCCTATACTAGTAGTAGTTCTGTCATGGTAGGGAAGCAGAATACAGATGTTTGCATCCATTAGGCTAAGAACAGCTTGGGTGGAGTTTTTCAGTCAGAGAAAAGAGCAGGAGGGCTAACCCATTCTGTGCCATCATCCTGCTCCAACTCTTCCCACCCACATGTCCTGTTAGTGATGAATGGGTTCTTGTTCCAAACAAATGCAGGTGGTAGGTGTTGTTACAGATCTCTGTGTTGTGCATTGTTGGACTAATAGGTGAGTATTGAAAAGAATGAAGACACATTCCTAAGGAGCCAGACAAACTTCGTAGAATGTTTCTTTAAGACAAAGCCATCTGTCTTTAAAGATTAGACTGATTTGAGCAGCAATAAACATCAGATAAGCAAGAAAATCTGGTTTTGGTTGGAAGAAAATGATGCTGTTTTTCAGGTTTCCCTCCAAAAAAATGTTGCCGTTGAGGAATGTTAAAAACAGGAGAGAAGGATAGGAAATTCCATCAATGTTCTCAGTTACTCTTCTGACACTCTTACCGTTCAGTTTCTACTAGCTAACTCAGTGGTTCCCAACCTTTTTCGAATCATGACCTTTTATAATAGCCAAGTAATTTGCAACACCCTCCCGTCCCGTTTGCATAAAAAGGTATTTTTATTGGAGTAAAGTCATCCCCAGAACTGTCCAAGGATAGTGAGTGCTGAAGGCCCCAGGGCTTTCCTTGGCTCCAGTTGTGCTTTATGAAGAAGCTGCTATTAGAAAATCTTGTTGTGTGCATGAGTGTTTCTGTTTAGTCATGGCTTTGTGAGAAAAGCAGACCAATGCATTTAATCTGTCTTGAGATCTTGAAGAAATCTTTATAAATCACATGAGAGTCGAAATATATTAAGTAAACATGGGGTCTGAGCCTAAGACTCAGAACAAAAGCTCTGTAGTGGCTGCTTTTGGACCAAGTTGATGCTGTGACTTGTCAAGTCAGTTTAGATCATTCTTATTTCAAAAACCACTGAAAATACTTGGTTTCACCTAGGTTAGAACTAGTGTTGTGCCAAACAGTTCCCCCATGAGAAATTTTGAGCATTCTCTTGCAATTTTATAGAAAATGAACTTCTTTTTAAAAGAATTATAAAGGATGAGAAATTCAGGAAGAATTTTTATTGTGTGGTCCAGAATGTTTGTGCTTAGGAAGCAGTTGATGGTATGTGTTCATGCCTTGTCTTTAACTGTAGAATCATCTCCGTGCCAACTGGGAGCACTCTCCACCACCAACACTTTCTACACTGCCATTAAAGTGCAGAGGAGGTTACTGTAAGATGACCTCTGCCAACATTCTTTTTTTCAGATCAGAAAGTGCGGGCAGCTATGGAAGCTGCAGAGTTACAAAGATGTTTAGCATAAATTAAAAAAGAGTGCCATATTATGCTATGTTCAAAAATATTTCCAAAATAAGTGCCCAAGGGCCCTGAGGATGAGGCAGAAAAACAGAAGCCTTTTCCATAGGGGAGATTCTAGGAAAATGAAGGACAAACTATGGAATAGCTTTGCCTCATTCCTGGAGCTACACACAACACTGCTCTCCTTTATATCTGTTACAGGGCTTACAGGGAAGTTATTTTGTAAGCCTCTGAAATAGAGCCTAAATGTATCTACAATGACCGTCCTCCCCCTAAAAGTATAATTTGGGGGGGCTGAGAAAGGTATTGACACCTGATGAATGTCAATAAATGCTCAGGCAAGACTATGGATCTGGAGAATATACAGCTTGCTTCTGGTGTTACTGCAATTTTCTGCAGAGGATCTTTCAATGCTATCAAAATTACTGACCTCTAAGGTTGCTCTTCTTATTGTTCTCCTTCAAATTAAATTCTGTTTGATCAACAATCTCATCAAGTCCACCTAAAAGTTGCAAGGGTCTGAGAGGTACTTCTTATGGTAGGAGGTGAGGAGGACCTGATGGGCTAGTGCATACCATACAACCAGGTTCATGCTTTGATTGTGGGCAGAGTAGACTATCTGTCTAGATGGGCGGGGTATAAATCTAATAAAATAAATAAATAAAATAAATAAATTGGGCACATGAGAGCTTTGTATCCACACTGGCATAATTGGGCAGAGACCTCATTAGATCACACAGGATGCTCCCGTTCTGCAGCACCAACACAATCTCCTTCACATTCTCCAACACATTCTATGCAGTCCAGGATCCAATCACCAGTTTTTCACACTTTTCTGTCTGAATATTCAGAAGAAGAACAATCAGAAGAGAAGGAAGGAGGCAACCTGGAGGTCAGTAATTTTCATAGCACTGAAAGATCCTCTGTAGGAGCCAGCCGTATATTCTCCAGATTCATAGTCACAAACATTACCTAATTATTAAGTATCTCTTTGATCGCCTAGAAGTCTTAGAATTTAAGCAGCAACAAGAAGATTGAAGTGATAATAAAACCAGTTATCAAATCTAGGTTTGTTTTTTTGTAACAGGGAATATGAGGGGGGAACCCATATGGTATCACAGTTTTCCTAGCTAAGAAGCATTATGATTTTTTATGAAGTTAAACACTGGTGTGGCTGTTGGCTTGAAGCAGTTGGAATGTGCCACTGTTGTGATCCACCCCTGGAGTTTCTTCTTGCCTTCTGATTATATGGCAGTAGGTACAAGAATTTGATGCTGAGCCACCTGTGATTAATCGATTGCAACCATGATTTATAGCTGGATTGTATGAGAATGCATAATCTTGTTTCCTCTAGAGTTGTTTCGTGGCTCCAGCCATTCTCACTCTGTTTCTTTCTGTCTTGTACGTTCCTATTCTTCTGCGTTTAGCCAGAGGGTTTGAGGAGGGTTAGGCAACCTAATTGATGCAGCATAAATACCCATGGTTTATGATGCTAGTGCTGTACTTCTTGCCATGTTCTAACAACCCAATGGGCCCAGCATTAGCTGGCCAAAGAACACCACCTTCACAGGGACCTCTGGTGGGAATACAAGAGTTGTGGAAACCCCTCCCCTGGGATGCTAGGTTGACCCACTCCCTCTTTTTCATTCGGTGACAGGTGAAGACCATCCTTTTTAGACAGGCGTCTTAAGCAACTGATTGGACAGTTTTTAACCATGTGCTGGGCACTGTTATTTTTTATGTATGTTTTAAAGTGTTTTTAACAGCTTTAACTAATTATTTTAATACTTCTATATGTTTGTGGTGTTTTAGTCTCATAATTTATTATGACTTTAGTTGGTTTATTTTTTAGTAACTTGTGGGCCACCTTGGGTTCCTTAATTGAGAGAAAGGCAGCATACAAATGAAAATGATAACTAAATAAAAATCCAGAAGGAGGGAGAGTGATAGGTGAAGGCACCTGGGCCCATCATACCACTTGAAGCCACAGAGATATACTAATCTTCATCTTAGGTGTTTGCGCCCTGATGCCAGCTGAGAATGGGCAGTGAAGGATGTAACGCCCTATCATAAAGTTAAGGATGGAGCTGGAGAGGCACAGTAACCCCCTGTGACTTCAGCTGGCATCCTGACAGTCCTCATTGATAGTGCTGCAGATTTCGCTCATCGCATTTTTGCAAACTGGTGTCTTCTAGACTCCCTTATCTGAATAGGAGCCAGTCTTCTGAATAACAGCTATGTCATGGTAAAGGAAGTTTTCCGTTTAGGAACTGTATCATACTGTACACTATAGGCAAATTTAAACTGATTAAAATTAATTAAGTTGTTTTAAAGACTGAACATCTTAGAGATGAATGTTCTCAGATTGCTGTAATATCCATGCTAGTTTTCAGGTCTCTAGGCTCCATTGTCTGTGGCAGAGATGCACACACCTTTTTGTAGTTATACCGTGTTTCCCGGAATATAAGACAGGGTCTTATATTAATTTTTGCTCCAAAAAATGCATTAGGGCTTATTTTCAGGGGATGTTTTATTTTTTTCATGTACAGTGGTGCCTCGACTTACGAACGCCCCTACTTACGACCATTTCAAGTTACGACCAGCTCTGGCCGCAAAATTTTGCTTCTACTTGCGACCGGAGCTTCCACTTACGAACAGAAAAAGGCAGGGGGAAAAGGCGTGAAATTCAAATTTCTAACTGTAGGTGGCGACGAGGCTGCTTCTTTGTAGCTCTTTCGCCCCAGCAGTTAGAGAGTGTGTGTCGTCGTCGGAGGCTTGGGACTGCCTCCTTCTGCTTCTGAGAGCGTGTGTGTGTGTTTGCAGGGAGGCTTCGGGCTGCCTTGTAAGGTAAGGTGCTGTTTTCTGCTTTTTAAAAACTGTTCTGGGTGTTTTTGCAGTGTGGTTTTGAGCTGGGGGGGTTGTTTTCTGTGCTGTGATGGGTCTTGGGGGGTTTGTTTGTCTTTTGGTTCCCCCCCCCCCCCCCATTTCCGATGGGTCTTGGGGGGGGTTGGTTGCTTTTTGGATTTTTTTTTCCCCATTTCCGATGGGTCTTGGGGGGGTTTTCTTGGTTTTTGGATTTTTCCCCCCATTTCCGATGGGTCTTGGGGAGTTTGTTTGCTTTTTAGTTTCCCCCCCCCCCCCATTTCCGATCTTGCACGATCTGCTTGATTACTTTTTGCTTTGTCTTGTTTGCATTTGCAGTGGGTCTTGCATGGTTGATTGGTTTTTGGTTTGTTTTCTTTGCATTAGGTCTTGCACGCTTGATTGCTTTTTGCTTTGACTTGTTTGCATTTGCAATGGGTCTTGCACGGTTGATTGCTTTTCTCCCCCCCCCCCCCCCCCCCTTCAGCTTGGAAGGGATTAATCGCGTTTCCGACTGGTCTTGCAGTGATTTTTTTGTGTGTGTGATTTTTTTCTTCGGCCAGAACAGATTAATTGCATTTCAATGGGAAATGGTGCTTCGAGTTTCGACCGTTTCGAGTTATGACCATCTTCCTGAACCAATTAAGTTTGTAAGTCGAGGCACCACTGTACAACAATCTACATTTATTCAAATACAGTCATGTCATCTTCTGATTGCTGCATGATGGTGGAGGGCGGGGTTTCACTTAACTAGGGCTTATTCTTGGGGTAGGGCTTATATTACAAGCATCCTGAAAAATCATACTAGGGCTTATTTTCAGGTTAGGGCTTATTTTCGGGGAAACAGGGTAGATGATTTTAGGGTTTGCCCTCTTAAGCCGAGTTCATCTTTATGAATTATGCATGTGGAATCCTATTATCCCAAGATGCTTTTACAGTTTGGCCTACTTTCTAAAAACAAACAAACCTCCTGTCAAGAGGAGCTGGCTTTCAAAATGTTAAATACTGTGATAATGTTTTAAGAGCATCTGCAGCAGCCATGTGAGACTAATTTAGCAGTTGTGGGCTTCTTGGATGCGGAAATAGGAGAATTCTGGGTTCAAACTACCAGGTATTATGTATAGAGACTCATTCATTTCAAAGATAATCTGCATGGATGGTTTATTGAAACAAATAACTGACAGAAAGTACTTAGTAGATCATGCCTTTCTGTAGAAATGTTGGCAGCCTTTATCCTTGAGTCTGCCTCAGGTTTAACCTATTATGCAGAAATATTACTGTTGCTTCACCATACTGTAGCTAGTGGATAAGGAATATCTGTACTTGGCATGTGTTGACACCCTTGTTTTAAGAGCTGCCACCTTACAGAATCAACACTGGGCAGTTTCTGTTAGATACTGAGCTGCAGCTGAACTGGCATATTATCAATGTAGTTCAAGTCTCACCATTCGGTGAAAAAGAATGGGGGGAATACTTACTTGTAAAAGAAAATGTTTCATCCTAACATCAGAAGAAGCAAAGTGCTAAAAGTTCCTTGCACCATCATCCCCAACAGCCCTAATGCTGTCTTGGCCGCTCTGTGCTTGTTTAATCTATTTAAATACATGATAATCATATTCATGCAATAAATGGCATGTCTAGTTTGGAATAGTAGGTATATCTACAGTTACAAAGTGCCCTGAACCTCTTTCATTTGCATGCACACACTACCAGGCAACTTTGTCCTAATTGTAGGTACAACTCTTTATTTATTTGCTTGAGGCTCCTGAATGCCTTCCTTGCAATTTTATCAACCCCAAAGGCTCTCCATTTGCTTAGCTGACTCTCTTGTTTATCATGATGTGATAAGAGGTCCAACCTTAACAATCTAGGTAAACAAAATATTTAATCACTTGGGTAGCAACACTATACTCAGAGTGTTTTAATTACAGCATCAGTAGCAATTAGAACTAATGCAGTCTGGTGTCCAGAATGACAATCATCCATGATCCCCTCCTCTCCATTTTCTAATGATATTATTTGCCATACTCTTGAAAATACTTAACTGCTCCAGACAGCATGGAGCCCGATCATCTGGGATCATCTTGATCTCCTGTTACCTGATACAATGCACTTACTTATCTGGAGGACGTTTTACCTCTACTTTTCTCACCACCAAAGCAGCTTATAATAAGTAAGTCATTTCTAAGGCCAATTGATCTGGTATAAATATCTCATAGCTTATGTTGGTGCTTCAGAATAATAATGTCTTACACCACAGAGATCTGTTAGTTGCCTTCCCCATTGCAAAGCAATTAGATATTCATTGCATTTGAAGCATTTTCCTTATTGTTGTTTTGCATGTTGCCCTTTGGTAGCCAAAAAGATGCATTTTTAAAAAAGTTAAATGGGGGATTGGGGATCCCAAGGATTCTGGGGGCCTTCAGAACATGGCAGATTTGCCCCCATCCCCCCTGAGGGCACAAGTAGAATTTTGTGTCAGTTTTTTTTCAGGTAAACATTTGGTGGGTATGGTGGGGACTGCATGTGGGCCACTGCGGGCCAAACGTGACCTGTTAACCTTCCCATCCTATGCCGTGCATTTTTTAATCAGCTGTCTTTTGTTAACAGGTCATATCTCCTGATGCTCCTCTGAGCCAACAATGGACCTGAAGCAAATGAAAGATTATATCTATTGGCTGTATTACCAGTATCTTCTGGTTACCTGTAGTTATGTCCTGGAGCCCTGGGAACGATCCATGTTCCACACCATCATAATTACTGTGGTGGCAATGGTGGTCTACACTGCATATGTCTTCATCCCCATCCATATCCGCTTGGCTTTTGAGTTCTTCTCTCAGATATTTGGAAGCCATCCTGAAAGTACTGTGACCCTGATGAACTGAACCAGGAGGTGCTTGCACCTTGTGCAAAAATAATGGTCTTCCTCAGTGTTGTCTCACTCAACTCTGCATCATGTTTGCTCTGGAAGCAATTTGATCCTGTGGTGTCCACATATGGTTCTCATTGCACTGACTACTGGCTGATTAGTTCTCACTGAAATGCACACACAACTTTTGTCTTCCAGAAATGACACAATCCCATTGAAATATACTGCTTTGTTCAACCTCTTTGGATCAACTGCATATATGTGTGGCACCAAAATAAACCATTTGGGTTAAGTGTTGTTTTTTTAAATCCTGTTTCCTTTATATGCTGGGGAAACTGACTAATTCAGGTTTACATGCCTTTCACTCCTCTGTTTCTCACATCTTTGGAAACAAATTTAGATAAATATGTGTACAAATCTGTAATCCACTTTCTGAAGGGCTTAATAGGAAAACTTACAATTGCTATATTTGAAGCCTTCCCTTTTGAAAAATGATGCTTTCAGGTAAAGAAAATTCAGTAACTTTTTATGTTGTCATCTACTCCACTTTCTTCCATTACCTGTTTCCAGTATATAGGCCAAAATCTTATTGCCAGTATATGCCTGCATAAAGGAAACGGGGTAAGTTTTGATAACTCATTAGTAAGGTGCTGGTTGCGTTCCTTATTGTGCACCCAGCTGGGTATGCATCTAGGAGCACAACCAGCACCTTACTAATGAGCCACAGTTTTCTGTCTGCCTCCTTCTTTGTTTTGGCCATGGAAGAATAAAAAAACACCATGTGGTTGGATCCAGAGAAGTGTGAGTACAGTCCTTACTCATTCAAACCCCACCACCACCTCAACAATTTGGGTTTGTATCTCTATGTGTGTATCTAGAATGGCGGATATAGTGCAGAAGCCTTTGAGGTCATTAGTAAAATTAGGGAGAACTTCTGTGAGTGGAAGAAACTGCCTGTCATATAAGAAACATTCTCGATTTCAACCACGGTGTTAAAAAGCCCAGACTCCAGCTTCTCTCCTACTTTACTGTTTTATGGAGGCAAAAAAGTATGTGGGGTTTTTAAGGAGAGAAATTATTGCAATGTTCACTTTTTCCCCCAAGTCCTGGCTTTTTGCAAGTAAACAAAGAATAGTACCTGATTTTTTTTAATGTGTGTATGGGATGGTATTAACCTTCCTAAATACCCTATGGGAAGCTGATACCTATTCTGTTAGCTCTTCCCATGAGGCAAATAAATCGTATGCATGCACTACAACAGAAATTAAACCGCAGTTATCTACAGAGGCTCTGAAAGCATTTACATGGAAGGTTGAATGCTACAGTTTCCTTTTATAAAGCAGAAGCAAGACGTCCTTCCTTGAGTTATTTTTATTTTTAGAAATTGTCAATGCTACACTCTAAATGAAATGTGAATGCCAAAGAGCAAGCTTGCATATCCTGTAGATGTACCTCTTTCTGCTCCTGCTGCTACCAGTGAAGATGGTTTTAAGTGTCAAATGTAAATAGCACTCGGATTTTGCACCACAACATGCAATATGAAGAATTTTATCTCTTAGGTATGTTAACTCTGTATGTCAGCAAAAACAAAACTGGCACATTGTGCTGTTTCTGAGACAAAAATGTGTCTTGAAGATTTTTAAAAATCTGAACATGTGAGCTGTTTTTCAGAAACAACAATAAATTGGAGTTTATTTTAAAATGCGTCTGTATTACTTTCTGCAGATTCATGGGAGGAAGAGAATGGAGTATCTCCCATGTAGGTCTGCCATAATGTTCTAGTAAAGATGAAGTTGCAGTTATCACCTAATGGAGTACAGTGGTGCCTCGACTTACGAACGTCCTGACATACGACCATTTCGAGTTGCAACCAGCTCCGGCCGCAAAATTTTGCTTCTACTTGCGACCGGAGCTTCCACTTACGAACAGAAAAAGGCAGGGAATTCAAATTGCTAACCGTTGGTGGCGAAGAGGCTGCTTCTTTGTAGCTCTTTCGCCCCAGCAGTTAGAGACTGTGCGATCGGAGGAGGCTTCGGACTGCCTGGTAAGGTGCTGCTTTCTACTTTTTAAAAACTGTTCTGGGTGGGTTTTGCAGCGTGGTTTTGGGCTGGGTGGTGGGATTATGTTTCTATTCTGTGATGGGTCTTGCGGGGTTTGTTTTTTGGTGGGTTTTTTCCCCATTTCCGATGTGTCTTGCAGGGTTTGTTTGCTTTCTGCTTTACTTTTTTTGCATTTCCGAAGGGTCTTGCACGGTTTGTTTGCTTTTCTTTTCTTTTTTTCCCTTCGGCCGGAACGGATTAATTGTGTTTCCGATGAGTCTTGCACGGTTTGTTTGCTTTTTGCTTTGCTTTTTTTGCATTTCCAAAGGGTCTTGCATGGTTTGTTTGCGTTTCTCTTTTTTTTTTCCCTTCGGCCGGAACAGATTAATCGCGTTTCCGATGGGTCTTGCAGTGTTGTGGTTTTTTTTGGTGATTTTTTTCCTTCGGCCGGAACGGATTAATTGCATTTCAATACATTCCTATGGGAAATGGTGCTTCAACTTACTACCATTTCAAGTTACGACCGGAGTTCCAGAACCAATTAAGTTCGTAAGTCAAGGCACCACTGTACACCCATTCAAGTGCAGTAAGACAGTTCTGTTTTTTCTATCTGTTGGTGCAACCATTTTATCATATTTGTACTGCTGTAGCATGCATTGACTCACATTAATTAACTTTTAGTAGCATTAAAAGATCTATATTGTCTGTTCAGTGTCACTTTTGATATGTTTGTGAAAGTATTACAGTTAACTGATGTGGGAAATGTAGAATGAATATAAGTTTAGCAATTGTATATTAATATGTATGTTTTATATGTTGATATATCATTGTAACATTTTATTTTGTAGAGGCCTGTTCCTCAAACCTGTCTTTAACGAACCAATCCCTAGGGGTCAATAAGAGATTGAGTCGGGAGATCTGGAAAACGTTTCTTTAATCAGCTGAGCAAAGCCACGGGCGGACAGTCTCTTTCGAAACTGCCGCGCCTACAAACAAGTAATGCCCATTTTTATACCCTTGAACGGTTATACCATCCCCCCCTTGTACTGCCCATTCTCCTGGCCCCTCCCTTCTATCACATTCTTACAATCTCCTGATCATGAGTCGGCAGTTGCTCACCAGTTCTGTTTGCACATTCATAGTCCATCATGGAGTCACTTTGGTTCCCTTCAGTATCAATAACCATTGCTTTATTTGGGAGAATATCCTTTTTTTAAAACCTTTATATTACCTTTTAGGTATTTCGCTATAGAGCCAGAGATTGGGATTTTGATTACCCACTGTGCCTCTTTGACAAGGGCTGAATTTAATGATCCATAGTGTCTCTTCCAGCTCTGCAATTCTAAGATTATTATTATATATACCTCTTTCTGCAGAAGGAAAATGAACTGCAAGCAAAATATGAAATGAGGGCAATGGTATAAAATGTAAATGGAAGGTAGAGCGGTCTGTTTTTTGTCAGACCTGGCCAGCATAGCCAATTGTGAGAGATTCGGGGGGGGGGGGGGTGGAGTTCGTAAGCAAGAAATCTCTGAAGGACAACAGTTACCCACTGTTTTTCTGGCAGGCCCAGGTCTTCAACATACGCCGCTGCTCAACTTCTCTTGTGACAGCCTGATGAGGTAGAACCTGAAGAGCGAGCTAGTGCTTGTATTATCTGCATGTAGTGCAATTCCATCTTGACGGAGAAGACATATACAAATGCCATTCCTCATCCTATGTCGCAACCCCATAGAGCCAGTCTAGTACTGGCTGATGGATCTTACAAATGCACATTTCACTTTTAGGCCAGTAGGTCATTGGGTTATTGACATATTTTAATAGAAGCCTGCGGGCTAAATGCAGGAACACATTTAACTTCACTTCTGTTTTGGCTGAGAGTTCAGTGGGACCTGTTCCTAGGTGAATATGCAGGGCATTACAGCTTTCGATAAGTTAAGCAACGTGGTCATGTTTTGAATGCATTTTGAGAACAGTGTCTGCAGCCTGCAAGAAGAACCCCAGAACATGCCTATTTTTTTTACACTTGCAAGCAGGGCACAACCTATAAATAAATATTTGCCTAACGCAAGTGTTACAACTTCGTATTTGTATTTGATGCCGCAGTGATGGTGAAGCCTGATAAAGTGAAAGAGTTCGGGTTGGACCTGTTTCCTATCTGTGTGAATACATTCCCTGTGGCTCCTCCCCCCCCCCCCCCCCCCCCCCCCCCGTTCCTGACATTTGTCAGTGCAAACCAACTCCTCCCACACAGGAGACAACCTAACGAACAGAGATGGATGGTGGTATTAAAAGGAATATGAAGTCCGATTTAAAACATTGCAACAGGTTTGTAATAGTAACTGTAACCCAGTATTATTACAGACCCTTATCACAGCTTTGTTAATAAATATTTAACATTGTTGAAGACTGCAGGGTTCCCAAATGAATCATGTTAGATTAACACTAAACTTCTGTAATGCAGGTCTACATAAAACAAGGGAGGTTACTGGCCTGACCTCCATATCACTGATTCATCAGAGTGGAGAAAAAGAACTTACCAAATGAGAAAGCAGCTGACACAAGCCTCAAAAAATAAGTGAATATTTCAGCCTTTTCTGAATTGGAAACCAAGCTCCTAAATGCACAAAGTAGGTTCATCTCCAGCCGCATACCATGACTATTGTTGTTTTCCTGTTTTCCTTACTTCTCAATTCAACAGGAGATAGAGGAAACTACAAACTCCATGGTTCAATCAGAATAATATACCTCAGTAGAGTCAAGCTTTCCTGCTTTCTGTTTAAGCCCAATAGGGCTTCTCTTATCACCCATAAGGTTCCCCTGTTGCCTTAAGGGATGATCTTCATGGAGAGGGGACTGGCAAGAATGGAGTCAGTCCTCATTTTGGGACCACACACCAGCTCAAGGTGACCTGATCCCACTTCAAAATGGGGTAACCATTTCAAACTAGAGAAGCCCTTATTTCAGATCTGTCCAATTGGGAGACTTCTTACCATCACTGGATCTTGGAAGCAGATATTCTTAGATTGGAGAACTTTCTGTCCTGCTCTTTTTCCCATTTTAAATTTTACCACTACTGATGTTTCCTTTCCCCAAATTTCTAAACGTTAAATTTTGTTCTGTTCCAATTACAGCAAACTGAAAGGTTTCTGTCACTGTTTCTGCCTACTATTAGCAAGTCTGAGCAAATATTAGACACAGGAAGTAGCCACCAAGACTACTGTGCCGCCATTTGGACCAGGCCTTTTAAGAAGGGGTGATGTTCTCTGTTGGCTTGTGTGCTCTGCTCCCTTCACCCACACTCGCCAGTTAAGAGGCTGCATGGTGTATCTTGAGTGAAGGATTCCCCGATTTTGGAGGCAGCTCTGATAATTATAGAATTTGAGGAAGAAGGATTTCATGGATTACCATCATGGCCTTCAATTTTATGTTAGGATTTGAGGGATCATAACTTGTGGTTCAGCCCATGTTTATACATGGAAAGCCTCCAGTTTCATCCCTAGTATTGCTAATTAGATGACTGGATAGTTCACTGAGTAGGTGCACTGTTCATACGTGTGCCTTGTAGGCAAACAGCCAGACTTTATTGCTTTGGATAAGCTACATGGTGTCAAGAGTGCCCCCAGAAGAAGGAAGCAGTAAAACCATTTCTGGATACTTGATATTTAGAAAATGCTGAGACAGTTGGCTGAATGTTGGGACTGACTTGATGGTACACAATTATTACTATTGTTTTGGTGGTTAAAAGCAACAGATAGTAAGTTATATGAAGAAAACTCCAGTCAAACTACAGGATACTAGTCTGATCTGGTCTAAGCAATCTTCAGTGCTCCTAAGAGTTACAAACAAGATTTCTTAGTATGATTTCTAAAGAAAAGAGAGGAGCAAGATACCCTTTGTTCATCTTTAATTCAGTAAGAGGAAGCTGTCATTATTATGAGGTTACAAAGGGATCAGTAAATCTGCTTGAAGGGAAGAGTTGAAGTTCAACATAGCAGTAGTTAAAAATAAACCTGTGATGGAAGCTTTGTATCAAATCAAGCTGTTCTGACTTCCTAATACACCCGGCTCATACAAATGATAGGCTTTTTTCTATCTCTGTTCCATTCTTGAAGTGAAGGTCTGTAATTTGAATTTGAAAGTTGTATTTTGTGTGTCAAAGAAATCAAAAGGGGGGATGCAAAGGAAAATCATGTTTAGCTTTGCAATGAAATAATGGCTGAAATCCTGTTGCTTGGCAAAGTAAGTTGCAACTAGAGGAGGCCCGTTTGAATCAATGAAACTTATGGAGCCGTTAACTCACCAAATCCCCACTTACTCAGTGGGCCTACTGTGGTGCAACTTCCTAGGCTAAGCAACAGGATTTCAGCTAATGAACTGCTGCTGAGGGTAACTATAGGGATCATTTTACCCAAGGCAGGATTAGCATTGCTGACAGCAACCTAGTGCAAAAACAGTAAAGACAAATATGACATCATAAACCAACATATCTATGGACATTGTTTCATTTAGTTTTGGCCTCTTTTATTTTATTTTTTTATTTTTATTTTTTTGCGGCAACACAAGTACTAAACTAAAATTGACACACTTTTATGCAACGACCTCAAAATCAACCTTTGTCACATGGCTTATTTCTCTTTGCCTGAATGGCATATGAAACCTAAGAATAACTTTGCTGAAAGATCCCAGTGTTCCTCTAGTACACAGTTGGACAAAGTGGCCCAGACCTGTATGGGATACCAAAGGCCATTTTTGAGGCCCATCCAAAGAAGAATTCTGCCACCACCAACAAAAAAAGGCAATTTTTTGCTCTTGGAAGCTTCTGGTGGTGGTAGCTTTATAATACAATAGTTCAGGACCCCCTAATATTTCCTTAACTTGAAAACCCACAAAAATGAAGGTAGAAGTAGACTTCAAGCAATGTTCATTTCTATTTTGTAGTTAATAAGGCAGGGGGGTCCTGGAGTCAGAAAATTGGTTTCTGGGTCCTCTAAAGTTATCAGTACTTGATCTGGTCCAGCACTTTTGTCTCCTTGTTCTCATTCCTTGTCTACTGGAGGATGGGCTTCTTCATGGTTATACTGTCTTTGAATACAGCCCATCTGAACAATGATGTGGCGTTCCATCCAAACCGTTGTTTTCAACGGTATCATTGTGTGCTTTTTGTATAAGATGTCTGTTCTGTTGTATTTGTTTCCAGCATCCACTCTTGCTGTAGCTAAAACACATTAACAAATTCATGAATTTGTCTAATCTTTTTTCTAAAAAAGATTGGTGTGCCCTTCACTATGTTACATTCTTATTCGGCTTTGAATAGGTTGTTTGAGCGACATATTCAGAGGCTTCTGATGCGTTTTTGACACCATAAAAGAATGCAATATGTCCACAGTATCAGAACATTTAATATCCTTTCTGCAACATTACTTGTATAAGAATTATCTGCTCCTCCATAAATCTGAGCTCAGTCTTAATGCCTCAAGAATTTCAATGAAATTAAAAAATACAAAAGAAGCATATATATTTCAAGCAGATCAGAATACTTCTGATTTATGTGTTGAGGAAAACAATTTATTCAGAATTTATAACTTTAACCTGAGGATGTAAACTTTGGGACAACTATATATTAGTTTGATAGAGTTTATACCTTACACAGTATTTTCCCCTCACTAATTGTAAATAATTAACTGAAATACAACATTTCTATACTTTTGGCCTTGAGTAATAAAACAATTACTGTATAAGATTTTACAAGTCATCACTCTCCCAGTAAGTTTGACACCAAACATTACATATTCCATTTTGTTTCTCAAATAATCCTGGACATTGGTTCCTGAGTATTCATGTTGCCAGTTAGTTTTTATATTAGTTACCAAAAATTCACTTTGGACCAGCTTGAGCACTGGTGTATTCTCTCTTCTTTTTGTATGTCTTTCCAACTTCGAACAGTTACTCGCTTACAACAGGCCACACAACAGGGATTCACGGATAGGGACAAAATACCAACCATGTCTCCAGTTTTACTCTGGCAACACCATTACAGGTTCTAAAAGTCTCGCGTACAATAGCAGAGATTCAGTAATAACAGTCTGTGTATATAAAATAATCAAGAAGGAGTATGAGACACAACATACGAGTTTTACTTTTCGTATTACTTTTGTGAGATAAAACTGCGCTTCCTTAGAACCAAACCACTTTCTTTTTGGCACCTCAAAATGCCGTCTGATTTGTTTGTGATTTAATCCATCATTGTTGTTAGGATGTTTATGCCAAACAGCCCTTTAAATGTTTATCCTCATTTATGAATGTTCAGGTTAAGAATACAATTGTAATTTTCTGTGTCCCATTTTCTCTGATCCCATCCCCACAATCACCTTTGTGTCCTATGTATTGAAACCTACACTCCATGAATCTAAAGAAGTTGGTCATTATCCATGAAACCACTTGCTAAACTCTTCATTTCTTCCCTTCCTGCCTTTTGTGGGGCTTTGTTTTTTGTTATACCAGGATTAAAAACCATTAAGAAAAATGCCTCTTTCCTACAATTATGTCAACACTGAGCAATCTCGAGGGTCCCAGGGCCACTCCTGCTTCCATAATCCCACCGCTACCCCATTTATTTATTTATTTGTTATAAAAACAGGTTTCCTTACTGAAAAATCAATCTATTAATATCATTCTTGGAATCCTTTAGGGGCCAAAACATCAAAACTTTTGTAAAATTGGAACTGGAGATTCCCAAGAGTCTCAGGGCCCCCTCAAAATATGGCAAAATTGCCTTGCATTATCTAAAGTATACAATAAAGGATTTTGAGCCATTTTTTAAAAAATATGTTGTAGAAGTGCCTCCCATAACACATTCCACCTTATAACCTTTTTTTCTCCTCAGTCATGTGATCTGGCTTGTTATGTGTACCTCTGGAATCAGACATGCAAAGGCAACTGCTATTAATATTTGAGAGATAATCCCAATCATCATCATTTTAGAACTGCAGAGATGGAAGGGACCTTATGGATCATCAAGTCCAGCCCCTGACAAGAAAGCAGCATGGGGAATCGAACTCTCAACCTCTTGTGCTACAGCCAGATATTTAAACCACTGAGCTATCCAGCAGTTCCATGACACATGTTCCTCTTTTTGACATGTTTTGATAATTGAACTTCTTATCACCACTTGAGGGAAGATTCCTTTTAGAATCTGATTTATCTGATTGTAGGTTTGGGCTTACAATAAACATAGCTACATCTTTAAATACAAATCTAAAGTGTTCATCAAAACATTCCCTTTAATGTAATTACTATTCTTATTTACATCTCCCGATTCTTGATGTCATTCACATTTTCAGTTGCTTTTTCCTAACCTCTTTATATTACGCAACCTTACATTGCTTTGAAAGAGGTGAGTTAGCAATTACCTTCTCAGCACCTCCTGTAAGGATAATATATGATATTGCGAAGAAGATCATAATCAAGATAACAAAGCAACAGAATGAATATAGCTATATATAACTAAAAACTCAACAATGAAGACATCATTTAAATACAATACAGTACCTAAAGTGTTCATTCACAATATGCTTTTCAAACAACAAATGTTCACCAAGAATGAGTATCAAACGACATGGCAGCAGCATGATGGAGGCAAGACCTGGAAGTCGTTCAGGCTATACCCTTTTGAACACATGCATGGTCATACTTGCCCACTGCTTCTTTTTCACAAAACACTGTGTACCTACTCTATTTCTTCGACACAAAGTGATCAGAATGGTATACAATCTCTCAATAGCAGACCCAAGGTGTAAAATTGGGGGTGTAATGCGAGAACAAATTGTGTACCAGGTATAGAAAATTATGTTGGAGCCTTGAAGTCACAAAACTTAAATTCCAGCCTATGGTTCATCAAAGCAATAAAATCATTCAATTTTTTCCCATTAGGATATCATCTAATTAATTCAACAAAAGGAAGATTGTGAGGTGGTCTCATATTGTGGCCTGTGTCATGTTGAAAGGCAGCAAATGTCTGTAAAGATGAGCAAGACAGACTGTCCAGGTCAAACATCAGGTAGAGTCAAGGTCTGAGAAGTTTGCAAGAGGAGAGATAGACAGAGCCAGCAGTCAGAGCAAGAGAGAGCAAACAGGAGCAGGTCTACAGCAGTCCAAATCATCAGACAGGAGTTCAGGGTGTTGCAATGCAAGAAAGGTAGAGCAGATTGTGGATCAGATTTTCTTGGACTACAAATCCCATAATTCTGGAATTTCTACATGATTTACACACAGCTTATGGACACTTAAATGGGGCTCACCTGGGGGAAAAACCCTAATCTGGAAGGCTTTAGGGCTTAGCTAAACCTAACTCCACCCAAACGTCCTATTCCTGCCAGAGAGCTAGCTGACCTTTTTCTTTCTGAACAGGAAGTTAAGTGGAGCTAAGCCTAGCTAAGCCTCAAAGTCTTCTACTTCAGGTCTTTCCTCCTAGGTGATCACGTTTAGGTTCTATTAGGTGTGCGGACGTTCGGTAGAGTTCCTAGAATGAAGAACTGTCCAAGGAATCCAAAAATCTCATCTCTAGAGCAGACTCTGATTGTTTCCAGCAATTTGTGTTTGAGTGGGCAGATGGTATTTATTCACCTTGGTCTAGGATCCCTCCCTTCTTCAGGTGCTTCTATGTAATTAGATGCAGGTGCCTTGACCTTGAGAACATCCACACTGCCTTTTTCTAACACCAGGAGTTGCCGGGGCTCTCTAGTGTTCAGATGCTATTCTATCATCAATTAGTTGCCATTTACTGGGGGAACTGGGTCCTCCCTTATAAGACCAGACATCTCCTCAGAGGAAAACAGAAAAAGTACTAAGTTGCCTCTAATACTTCAGGAAAGAGAAAATCTCTCCCACAAACCCACCCCACTTGGGGAGGAAATGAGACTATAAGAGCCATGGTGGATCAAACCAGAGGCATACCTAGTATAACATTCTGTTCCTAGGGTGCCCAGCCTTATATAGATGGGAATGTCACAGAGCAAAGAATGCAACAGCACCCTTCTACTGTTTTCCTGCACAACTGGTATTCAGAGGCATGATATTTTCCAATTCTGGAGGTAAAAACTACTTATTTGCATAATTAGTTCAAGAACTAACAAGCTGTAAGTTTCATAAATAGTGTGAAAATAAATGAATGGCTATTCATTTCTTCTGTCTCCTGATATTCATGTAAGTAGGTCAGGATAATATGCAATTGTCACCATAACAATCGTATGAAATTGGTAACAAAGAGATATGGGTTTGCCCAAGACTGCATAATGAGCTTCATGGCTAAGGGAGGATTTGAAATCAGATCTTCAAAACTCTCATGACAGGGACTCTTTGCTGATTGGCTATTAAGTGGAGCTAACTTGCTGACTGTGGAGCCTCTGCCTAACATGCTGCAGTACCTGCAACTGTTGAAGTACCAGTGTAGCCATCAAAGCTTTATTCTTGAGAGAGGCACACCCATCCATCCATTGCACTTGTCTGCCAAGGAAGTGTTTTCATATACCATATCCTCACTACACAGAGGTACCACTTCCTATCTCTTTGACACCGTAGTGCAGAGAACTCATGACTGCTTCCTACACTCTCAAGATAATCTACATCATCCTTCCCCACCTAGGTAGCCTCCAGATGTGCTGGATAACAACTCCCATCACTCCAGTTATCCAATTCACATCTGGAAGATATTCAATTGGGAAAACCTGCTTTACATGAAAGAACCCTGGGACTGCAGCTGCATGCAGAAAGATCATTATGAACTAAAACTACTAGAGTTTGTGTAGCATAACTGGGAAGTACACCTCTCCCTCTTCTTCAGGTGTACTCTGAAGCAGAGATGGCCAGAATCCTGGGTCATTGGATCATGCCAGATAATTGTCACAATACCACAGGTGTTGCACATTCCCTTTTCCCACCCCTACCTCGGCTGGATTCCCCCACTAATGAGGCGGTATATGCTCCTCTTCAGATGTTTGACCAGTCATGGCAGGAGCACAGACTTCCCTTCTCCTCCTCTAGCAGCTGCCCACTCAGATTAGGAGGTGGGGCAGGGATTGCTGCTGCACAGCCTGTGAGAGGGCAGCTGCTGGAGGAGGCAAAGAAGGGAAGTCTGTGCTCCTCCCCTGACTGGTCAAACATCCAAAGAGGCGTGGAAGAGGAGTGTGTGCCACCTTGTGAGTGACAGTATCCAGCCAGGAGGAGAGATGAGCGGAACTTGTGGTGTTGTGGCAACAATCCAGCACAATCTGACAACCCAGAATCATGTCCATCTCTACTCTGAAGAACTATCAGGCCTAGCAATGTGTGATCGTGTGATGTACTAAAAATGGCTTGAGTAACGGCTTCGTTTTGCAGTCTGGAACTCACATGTGTTGAAACTTTTTGATAGAATTGAGTCAATATTCTTATGTTCTTTAAAAATGAACAAAACAAATAGGAAAACATTGTTATCGAAAAGTGATTAATTTCATTATTTTACAACTGAGAGTAAACAGAGGCTCATCACCTCTAAGCATTCCTTTTTCTTCTTCCCTCTCTCTGCCCCTCCCTTTTTTGTTGTTTCATTACTGCTTCAAGTACAGGATGTGCATTCGCAAAATTATGCAATGGGATACTATTTGTTTTTGTACTTATAAAACGCAGAGCACAAACAAAAAATGATTAAGAACTCATATAGCTGATCAAAGTTAGGAATACTTGGTTCTGTCCTAAAATAAGTGTAATTGTGAACCTGTTTCTGTGAATATACTACAGCGTGAATGTGCTTCCTTTAGGCACACTGTTGTGCCCTCTGCTGGGAATGTTTCAAACTACACTAACTCCTGACGATAACCACAGAAGGTAAAGGTAAAGGTTCCCCTTGACAATTTGTCCAGTCGTGTTCGACTCTAGGGGGCGGTGCTCATCCCCGTTTCCAAGCCGTAGAGCCAGCGTTTGTCCGTAGACAATCTTCCGTGGTCACATGGCCAGTGCGACTTAGACACGGAACGCTGTTACGTTCCCACCGAGGTGGTCCCTATTTATCTACTTGCATTTGCATGCTTTCGAACCGCTAGGTTGGCGGGAGCTGGGACAAGCGACGGGCGCTCACTCCGTCGCGTGGATTCGATCTTACAGCTGCAGATCTATAGACCTTACAGCACAGAGGCTTCTGTGGTTTAACCCGCAGCGCCACCCCACAGAAAGCGAAGACAAATAAATCAGCAGCCAGTATGCACCAACAATTTGCCAAGTCTTCATATCATCAACTCAAAACAATAATATAACCATCATGTAACCAGGTTAGGAGGGATCTTCTTAGGTCACTACTACTCCAGTCAGCTTAATGAGGATCTCCAGCTGCAATACACCGCTGTCCAGCCTTTGCTTGACGACCTACAGAGTCTGACTCTCACAAAATAAAAAAAAAGTTATTTCTTCAAGTGTCACTTCTTTGACTGATTATCTTGGAGTAATACATTCTTAATTTGTTATGTTGGCAAAAGAGCTACATTCTGTCAACCTGAAATGTCAGAGTCGCCACACAGCTCCAGAGTAGAGATGGGCATGAATTAAAAAATGAATCACCAAATTCATTCAGAAATTGCTAATTCATCAATTCATATTCGTATGAATCAATGCCCCTGATGAATCATGAATCAATGAATTTTAGTGATTTATGATTTGCCAGTTTGTTTTCTATGAAACAGCCCCCAAGGCACCTAGAGCCACCAAAATTGCAGGGAAGCTTTCTCTGACACCCCGCCCCCTACAATCCTTCCAAGTTTGGTGAAGTCTGGATTTCAGCTCTCTGAGTTATACACCCACAAAGAGCCCCCCCAGGAAAAAAAAAATTATTTTATTTTATAAGTTTATTACTTGGACATCTGAAACCCAAACGTTACCAAACGTGCAGGGCTTGTTGAGGAGAGTAAGGGGAAGCTTTCCAGAAACGTTGGTATCCCTAGGGCTTGGGGGGCCATTTTATTGGGTTTTAAACTCAAAAACAAATTGATGAATTTAGCTAATCAGAAAAATCATAAATTTGTAATTTGTGATTCATCAACCTTGACAAATCATGAATCAAAATTAATCACAATTTTTCTGATTCGTGCCCATCTCTACTCCAGAGTATGCCACCATGGTAGTGCTTTTTGAGCTGTTGTCTCTGTTGGAGTTTTTTCATCCTCACATGCTGCCTATCGTAGGTTGAGGAAACTCCAACAGAGCCAGGTCTGGCTGGGAGGGACCTTTCTGGGCAGAGGAGACTGTCAATCTATCCAGCACTAAGCAATTATTCCTTCCGTGCCTCTGAACTCAAAGAGAGCCATGCCTCTCTGCTAAGAGCTTTTCTCCCCTGTCCTTTATCTGTAGGAGTCAGTCAGTCTGTTAGAAGCAGTGGGTCTGTTGAGGTCTGTTGCTCAAAGCAGCCATGTTTTGTCAGTTTGCTGTTTTGATCTGTTCAACTACAGTGGTGCCTCGCTAGACGATTGCCTCGCAGGACGAGGAAATCGCTAGACGATGCCTTTTTGCGATCGCTACTGCGCTTCGCAAAACGATGTTTCCCTATGGCGATTTTCGCTAGACGATGAGGTTTCCCCATAGGAGTGCGCCGACTAGTGGTCAAAAGCTGTCAGTGCAGCTGTCAGTGCATTCCTATGGGGACCCTCACTCGCTAGACGAGGTTTCCCTATGGGAAATTTCGCAAGACGACTGCGTTTTCCCTTGGAACGCATTGAAGTGATTTCAATGCATTCCAATGGGGAAACGTGCTTCGCTAGACGATGTTTTCGCTAGACAGCGATCCTCGTGGAACGGATTAACATCGTCTAGCGAGGCACCACTGTATAAGAAAAGAAGATGTTTTTTGTTCTTTCTACTTCAAATATATCAGAGTGAATTATTGAGATTGTAAGTCCCAGTTGAAAAGAGGGTAGTCTACTCTGGGGAACTTGAATTTTTTTCTGCTCTGTGAATCCCTGCACTTCTGCTGCACAGCTAGAGGAATTAAACCAAAATTCAAAACTCTGCAAAAGTCTCCACAATCCTTTCCTTTACTTGAAATATGGTGATACCATCTGGTCTCTATGGGAAGGAAGCCCTGGAGAAATGTCAACTTTGGCTACTGACACCACATCACCCTGAGTCACTACATTATAAGTCACTTTCTGGGTGGAACAGTACATATTTGCAAAGGACATGTAAACCTCACTTTTTACAAAAAACACAAGCCACTTGCTGTAGTGACCACAAGTTGTCATAAAGGTGGCTTGTCCCTTCTGGTTTCCTGCAAAATCCTTGAGGTTCCATCAGAGTGTGGCAGTTAAACCAATTGAGGATTATATGGAGAAAGGCCCAAGACTTCTTAAAGACTTCTAACAATTTTGTGCTAAAATTTTACTGTTGCACATATCCTTCCAGATACCATGCAAAACAAATCAAATAACTTTATTGCCAGCCAACTGTTATGATATGAAATTGGTTCTAGGTCCTCGAACAGGGAACCCACACGTCCAAAGGATGCATCCTACAATTACCATCCAATGAAGTGAAGAAAAAGATCAGTAAAAATAGCCATAACCACTATTACGGCATCATCTAATCTAAATTTACGTACTAAAACATTCCTGCTACATTGCAAATAAGTTTCTACAAGTCTACATTTAAAGGTGAAACTGGAACAAGGAATCATGTTTTGCTTTATTCAAGGTCATTTTTTACTAACTTTTGTAGAATAATGAGGTAATGTTTATTTTGAAAATGGTTCTTTAAAATCTAGTACTTTAAGACCTAAGGATCATTTATGTTAAATTGATTTTTATATTAAGTTGGATTTCTTGTGCTTTTCTTTTGCCAAGGAGCTTTCAATTGTCTTACACACTATAAAGTCCATAAATAAGTATAAGATCCTAATGTTTCTCAGAAACCTACAATTTAAAATGTGAAACAAAATTACTCCAAGCTGGAAGATGGCTTTGTTTCATGTCTCATAAACTTTCAAACCAAATGTTTGCCCTCAGATTGCCTGCCTGAGTGTACAGTTTCAAGAAATCATATCACCTTATTATAAAACTTTTATTTTTATTAGACATTCATTATCAATTTAAATGCAGTTCTAGAAAGCCTCTGTGGAATAAACTCCCTGAAGGTGACATCAGAGGCCAGTGAATGTGAATGACAGATTCTCTGGAACTCCAAGGGAAAAATTAGAAATGACAATTGTCATGAAGTGTGACATTGTCAAACTGTTTTCTAATTAACAGCCTTCCCACCCAAATTGTGAGTGGATGTCAGATTAGGGCCATGGATTGAGGAAATAAGTCATTAACCTTTTGTAGCTGCTAATGCAGCTCACTATGAGTGCCAATGAAAGTTTTTTTCCTGTAAATAACATGGGGGATGGTCTAAACAGGATTGCAATGGAGGAAAGGATTAAAAAGCTTTCCCATACATGCTGCAGTCCAAGTTTAGCTGGGGGATGTTGCCAGCTACTTCATTAAAAAAAAAATAATAGCTGGATCAGTTCAAATGACCTTTGGCCTGAGGACTCATTCAAACATGATAGTAAAGGTAAAGGTTCCCCTTGACAATTTGTCCAGTCGTGTCTGACTCTAGGGGGCGGTGCTCATCTCCGTTTCCAAGCCATAGAGCCAGCGTTTGTCCATAGACAGTTTCCGTGGTCACGTGGCCAGTGCGACTAGACACGGAACGCCGTTACCACTATCAGTACCCCATCAATACAACATTTAAATAGTTTTTGTGTGATGTGTTATTGCTTTTATACCTTGTTTTTCTCTTGTATGGAACAAAAAGCAGTTTACATGTAATTCCTAGTAGTCTCTCAGTGCCTTAGAGCCACAGTTAGGGCAAGGCGTTGCCCCAGGGTGATAAAATCTATAAGACACCAAATTTAGAGGTGAGTTGATTGGAAAGTATCAAGAAAATAAAGAGCAGCACTGTTTATTTTCAGGAGAGCTCCCCACAGCGCTTGAACTATCCTGTTGCTTGAGGAATGAAGCAAAGTGCTTCCACACTCTCAACCCCACCCCAATTTTTTTTAAAAAGACTGCCACTGTGAAGCTCCTCCGAAAGAAAGAGCACATATATGTTTTCAAATAAAGAAAAGAGGATGCCATGACGCTATATCCACTGTCTGCCCTACCAGACAATGATAAGGAGAGGAGCAGCCGTGACATGCCTAGGCTGGATCCCAGGTCCATTAAAGGGGAGAAAACAGCAGCACCAGTAACACTGTAGCATAGTCCTTCAACTTCCAAAGACCAAAACGATTCTGAGGGATTGTTGACATACCGCATTGATTGTTGAAGCACCCAGCCAATTTTGAGGGTTATGCTGCCATGATGGCTCATGCTTCTGCTTCTTCGTGACATCACAAATTTATTTATTTATTACATTTATAGCCCGCCCATCTAGTCATATAGACTACTCTGGGCGGGTAACAACATATCATCTAACAATTTAACAATTTAAAATCATAACAATATATTAATAAATAAACAATGAAATCAAAATGAAAGGTTCACTCTGACTCCAAATCCAGAAACGGGGAGGGGAGGCTATTTTCAATCAACAGGATCTGTAGCAGGAGTGGACCTGCTATAAAGCTGCAGCCCTTGGACAGCATGCAGTGCTCAAGCCTTTAAAAATAAATAAACAAACATGGTTTGCTACCAAAATTTGGTGGCAAACCACAAAATGGTCTGGTAACATCAATGTTGAATTAACTATCAGGTTGATTTAAAGTCCTGCCAATATTTACTGGAAGATGAAGCATAATTTACACAAGCTTCTTCCCCAGTTTATCTTTCTTCAGCATCATTAAATCAATCTCTTGTATTTTACATTACTTTTTGCAAACATTTGTTATTTAAATAGCTCTTGCAGCTTCTTTTACAGTAATGAAATTTAAATTACAGGTTTCTCAAACGAGCTGCTCCTAGCAAAATGCCTATACTGAATTTGCAGGGTGTAAAAAGGTCATATCTATTCTGAAGGAAATCAACCCTGAGTGCTCACTGGAAGGACAGATCCTGAAGCTGAGGCTCCAATACTTTGGCCATCTCATGAGAAGAGAAGACTCCCTGGAAAAGACCCTGATGTTGGGAAAGTGTGAAGGCAAGAGGAGAAGGGGACGACAGAGGACGAGATGGTTGGACAGTGTCACCGAAGCTACCAACATGAATTTGACCCAACTCCGGGAGGCAGTGGAAGACAGGAGGGCCTGGCGTGCTCTGGTCCATGGGGTCACGAAGAGTTGGACACGACTTAACGACTAAACAACAAAAAGGTAATAAAGGCTTATCTAAATGCCCATATTGAAGGGGCAATCTATATGTCTGTTGGCGGGGAGTTCCACTCTTATGGGGTCAGCACCTTAAAAGACTTCATATGTTAATCGTTCTGACCAATCTTAACCACAGGCACTTCAGTGGTTGAAGGCAGCCATTCAAATAACTTGTTCCCAAGGCATTTATCCTGAGGCATTTACTGAAAACACAAGACCATAATGCTGGGGAAAGCTGAAGGAAAATGAAACATGAGATGGAGTGGCTGAATTAAGGAAACCATGGCCATGAGTTTGCAAGATCAGGGCTTTATATGTTAAGACTTTTTGGAGGTCACTAATTTATAGAGTGACGATATGTCGCAAGCCTTTGACGTAACAACGTGTTCAAGGTTTAAAAGACTTAAGATCAGCACTTTGAACTGAGATTAGCAACTTCCTGATAGAAGTTCAGCGGGTGCAAAATTGGAATTACACTGCGAGAGATCTTCAGCCATGCACTACCCCGCCCCACTCGTTCATGAAAACAATGCCACGCTCCCAGAGCCACACGGATCGTGCGAGGCAACCTATCTATTTTGCAAAGGGTGGAGAAAACTTTAGTACGCCTATGGCTCCGCAGGAGCGCTTCTAACATTACGCGCCGTTCCCACGCCAACCGGAAGTGACTAGTCCCCGCAACGCGTTCTATCCCTAGAGCAGCTCCTCCCTCCCTCCACGTTCTTTGCGGGGAGGGCAGGGTGAGTGACGGGAAGAGGAGATCTCGCGACAGCCGCCTTGGTTTTCTCGGCTGCCTGGGAAAGGGAGCGTTGGTCCGCACGAGGCTGACGGTAAGGGGGTAGAAAGTCGTGGGGAGAGCGCGAGGAGGAGGCGGGAGGGCTGGTGGGTGAGAGGGGAGCAGGCGCGGCGGGGAGGGGGTGAGATCAGGGTCGGGCCCATTTCGGCGCGCGCAGCGGCGGTTGGCTCCCCTTCCCCCCCCCCCCGCTCGGGGCCGATGTGCCACGTGCGGGATCCTGGCTTCTTCTGCTCTTTCTTCGCCGTACTTCTTTGCTCCTTCGGTGCGGAGAGAGTCGGGTTGTGCCTTCCCTCTTGGCCGCTGCACGCTTCGAATTTCGATCTCACGTTTTGGGGTTCCAACGGGTGGAAGCCTGGGAGTAGAGCAAGAGTTCCTCTGCGTAGGTGCAGAGTGCCGTTTGTCTCATGGCCGAGGGGATGAAGGAGAAGGACAGGTGTCTAGAAAGTGGGGTCTTGTGATTGAAATCACATTTGCATTCCTTCTGTGTGTCATGTCTCTTTATATCAGTGGTTCCCAGTCTTGGATCACTCAGGTGTTCTTGGACTGCAACTCCCAGAAGCCTTCACAACCTGCTGTGCTGGCTGGGGTTTCTGGGAGTTGCAGTCCAAGAACACCTGAGTGGCCCAGGGTTGGAGCTACTATTTTATATAAATTATTTTGCACATAATTGAGAAATGGGCCTCCCCCCCCCCCCCCATGTTAGAGTTCTACATAAAGTGCCAGTTTTTTGTCATTAAATATGGCAAGGAGGTGGTTTCTTGAGCAAGGCCCACAAAACCACTCAACATTGCGAAGAAAAAAGGGGGTAGTCTTCAAGGGAAAGGACCACAGTAGGGCATGTGTTTGGCCTGCAAAAGGTTCCAAGTACAGTACAAGTCTTGGCATCTCCTGGAAACCCACTGCCAGTTAATTTAACCCATGAATGGATAGCCTTTAGGCTTGTAAGATCTATCATGTTCTTGAGTTGTGGAATCTATGATCCAGAGCCTGGACGCACAATTAAAATCAAACCATTTCTGGCCAGCACTTTGTTTTGAGTACTGTTTCTTCTGCACATTATCCAATACAGTGTCTCCTGGTCAGCCAAAGTTTTCTTCATTTTACTAGCATAACTTAGGATGAGAGCAGAGTCATCTTCTTGCTGCTTTTGTAAAAACTGGTGCATGAGAAGTCATTGCTGATCTACCAGTAACCAACCAATAACTCTTCTGAATTGTTAATAGGACAGCTTTAGGAATTGCATGTTATTATCTAGTAATTCACAAGAAATAAATATGAATTAGTAACAGCAGTAATTTTATTTATTTAATTAATTAATTAATACCTCGCCCATCTAGACCAAAGTCTACTCTGGGTGGCTAACAGTAATTCAAATAATAACAATATTAAATAAAAAAACAGCATTAATACAATTGAAGATGGCAATAAATAAATTACGTATCGACAGGAGGGAAGGCCTGTCTGAAGAGCCAGGTCTTAGGTTGGCTCTTAAAAACACCCAGCGAGGGAGCCAGACAAATTTCTGGGGGGGTTGTTCCAGAGACGAGGGGCCACTGCCGAGAAGGCCCGATTTCTTGTTCTTTCTCTCCGGGCCTCCCTCGGCGTTAGGCCCCTCAGCCACCCATCCTGGCTAAAGCGAGTGATTCGGGTAGATCTAGGTGGGAGAAGGCGTTCCGCGAGATATTGAGGTCCTAAACCATTTAGGGCTTTATATGTCATCATTAATATTTTGAAATCAATGCGGAAATGAACGGGCAGCCAATGCAGGGCAGCCAGAGTAGGGGAGATATGTTGATGTTTTCTCACCCCAGTAAGAAGTTTGGCTGCCACGTTCTGCACCATTTGAAGCTTCCGCATCAATCTCAAAGGTAGCCCCACGTAGAGCACATTACAGTAGTCTAATCTCGAGACTACAAGTGCATGGACCAGAGTGGTGAGCGCCCCAACATCAAGATAGGAACACAGCTGGGCAAACCGCCAGAGATGGAAGTAGGTGGTGCGGACCACTGACGCTACCTGGGTTTCCATGGTAAGCGCCGGATCCAGATGGACCCCCAAGCTGCAAACCTCACTCTTCGTGGTGAGAGTCACCCCCCCCCAAAAGAGAGGGAGTTTCCCAAACCACCAATGGTGGGGCCACCCACCCTTAAGACCTCCGTCTTGTCCAGATTCAGCCTCAGTCCATTCACCTGCATCTATTGCAATACATTGCATTACTTTGCATTACTTTTTAAAGTAAAAGCGAGTCCTGCTGTTTAGGGTTGCAGCCTGTGCTTGATGAGGTTGCACTCCCTCTGAAAACACAGGTGCACAGCTTGGGGATGCTCCTGGATTCGCCTCTGAGACTAGATGCCCAGTTTACGGCAGTGACCAGGAGTTTATTTGCACAATTAAAACTAGTGCGCCAACTGCAGGTCCGATCTGGCTGTAGTGACACATGCATCTCCTGGATTACTGTAACACATCTAGGGCTGCCTCTGGAAAGTGTCAGGAAACTTCAGTGGGTTCAAAACGTGGCAGCCAGATTACTAACTGGGGCTGGTCACAGGGATCACATAACCCCCCTGTTACAGCAGCTGCAATGGCCGATCTGTTTCCGGGCACAATTTGACATACTGGTTCTAACCTATAAAGCCCTTTCTATTCAGGCAAGCTTTCCCGCAGTGATTGGCTGCCTGAGTGGGGTTGTTAGATGGATTATTGTGCCTTACTGCTTTGAATGTGTTTTTGGTGTTTTTTTATTTACCATGTTAAAGTGTAGTATTTTACTCTTTCTGGTATTTGTATACTTACTGCTTTTAGCTTTAAATATTATCTTTTAATGATGTAAGCTGTCTTGGGTCCTTTTTAAGAATAAAGGCAGGGTAAAATATTTTAAATAAATAAATACATAATAAATGTTTGTTATTTTACTATTAAATATAGTGTAACAGAGGGAGACTGAAATAAATGAATAAATATCAACGTTTATTTAAAAAGGCAATGGAAAACAATGTATTAATAAGTAGTATTGTTATATGTTTTAAGCAAGATAAGAAATGTGAACATGAAATAAGCTTTGGTTTATGTTACAAAGCACTAAAAAAATGAGAAAAGCAAAATAAATGTTTTTCCCTCAATATGTTTGTGGGGAGAGAGCTCATGGTTACCTGCTTTGTTGGCAAGTCTACCTTCAAAGCCTTCAGCATGTGCCAGCTGCCATGTGACAATAGTGCATCTCTGGTGAGGCAGGTGAGCAGAACGTGCCCCTTGTTGGGTACCAAGGGAACCACAGACAATGCCTGTTAATGCCAAGGCCCCAGCGCCAGTTGTTCTGCAGTTGCTATAGCTTCAGTGGGCCGCTCACAGTATCCTGTCAGCAGGGTCTCACATCCCATCAAATAAAAAAATTAAAAAATCCATGCCATTGTTTCACCAACTCTGGCTTAGGCATTTGCTGTTGCATGCCAAGTTTTATGATTTGGTTCACAGTAGCAAATCTCTATGCTAATTTCTTAATTTGTAACAGTTTGCCAACTGCATTATGGCAGCATTAAAACTTTTGACAATTATATCTGAGCTCCCATCCAGTACATCTATATAAGTTCCTCCCACTTCATGTAGTATTGACACTTCAATATTTGAATTCTGCTGACAAGGTTTGGCCAGGTTTCTCCTGCTGTCACATCAGTACACCAGCAGTGCTTCCCCAGTACTGAAAAGTATAGTTTGTATTTCTGAGCGGTAAGTCTAATATGTGACTGAATGCAATTTTCTCCTTCAATTTTAATCCTAATTCTGTTGCTGAAATAGCCATAGCCATTTGCCACACTTTCTTGATAGCTTTGTTAAATCCTTACACACTGCCTTTGTTTTGATACATGCCACCACACATCTGATACAGTTCTGCTTGTGACTAATGTGATTTTCATCTCTCTGTCCTAATTTGTGATTTGTTCCTTATTAGGTGTCTGTGTGCATCTCTTTTGGGAGTTAAACATGGAGCAAGGGATGGAATACATGAAACAGCCTGCAACTCATAGCCAGGGGAACATGTGAGCATTGATTTTTTTTATTGATTTATTTATTAGATTTTTAATAAACTATTCTGGGCAGTTGCAAACACAAAAACACCCAAACCCCCTTCCCATCAAACAAAGA